>LR738714.1:311642654-311711484 GCA_902687465.1 Secale cereale | reverse complement strand
GCCGCCGTCTCCTGCCAACGTCGACGCCCCCGGAGCCACCAGAGTCGCGTGCCATCAACGCCACCGGAGCCGCCCCCAACGCCACCGGAACCGCGCGTCCCCATCAACGCTACCGTAGCCGCCCTCTCCGCCACCGGAGCCACCCTCGACGCCCCTGGCTCCCTTGCCAGCACTGCCTCCCTCGCCATCACCGAAGATGCCCCTGCGTCCCTTGCCACCACTGCCTCCCTCGCCACCACCGGAGCCATCCTCTGTAAGCCCCCACCCCTCCTCTCTCTCTCTCTCTCATGCATAGCACAAACATTGGACAAGGAACTAGCTCACTAGGTTAAGTAGTTTACTTAGGTTAATTATCTAGATTAGTGCAAAATTTTAGTTAGGGCTTTGACAGAGAACTAGCTCGTTTAACTAGTTTAATTCGGTTAATTATCTAGGTTAGTGCAAAAAATTAGTTAGGGCTTTAAGAGAGAACTAGCTAGGTTAACTAGTTTAATTAGGTTAATTATCTAGGTTAGTGAAAAAAAATAGTTAGGGCTTTGACAGACAACTAGCTAGGTTAACTAGGTTAACTAGTTTAGTTAGGTTAATTATCTAAGTTAGTGCAAAATTTTAGTTAGGGCTTTGACACAGAACTAGCTAGGTTAACTAGTTTAATTAGGTTAATTATCTAGGAAAACTAGGTTAACTAACTAGGTTAACTAGGTAGGTTAATTAGGTTCATTAGGTTCGTTAGGTTAACAAGCATTTAGCTAAGAATAAAAAATTGAATTGATGTTATATGATATAAGACATTGATGTTTATTTGCATATTCCATTATTGTTGATTATATATTTTCATTGAAGTGGTCATGTTATATCTTTTCATTGAAGTGGTTCGATTGTTCCCAAGTGGCCTTTTGTTGTTTCTAGGGATTGAAGCCGAGTGGCCTATGTTTTGCCGGAATGTTGATTCATTTCCGTTCTGGCAAATTTCAGGTGCTCGATTTGTCCACTTTTTAGAAAAGGTCATGCCGAAATTTTCTGTGAATTTTGGCATGACTTGTGCTACAAACTAGGACATATCGAGTGCCCGGGATTTCTCACATCGGGAATGAATCAACGTTCCTGCAAAACATAGGTCTTTTTTATGTCATTATTTATCTTATTAGGTATATAATTAATTGAATAGATTTAATCCTAGGAAACATGGCTAGCAACGATGAAGGACAGGGTTCTCGTGATTGCAACGTCTACGATGCGGTAGACGCTTATTTAAACATGAAAAGTCAAAGTACATGAAGGGGCTTAAACGGAGGAACATGGGGTGCCACCACCTCGGATGTCGTGGTTACGCGGGGAAGAGGTCCAAATGGGCCAAGGAGGACGCGGAACGCGAATGTCTGGGCATACCAGACCCATGGCGGAGTTTACCGTCCCACGGGAGCGTGACGTCATCAGGGCGCGGTACCGTCGGGACCCAGTAACGAAGGTTTTCGAGACGGATCTGGTCACAATGGAGTTCATGAGACTGCTGGTAATTTTTAATTTACCCCCTAATTTTAGCTCCTAGTCAATTTGACTGCACGTTTAGTCATATTTGTAAATGATACTTTTTCCTTTTGTAGAGAGAGCAGCAAAGGATTGCGGCCGAAAGTGACTCGCCATCTGAGGCGTTGGCGAGGCCCAAGTGGGATACCCCATTCAACCGGGCATTGAACATACTGAAAGTACTCCCAGTGGAGACCCGGCTATCATATGGACATGTGCACGGTGTCGGAGACGGCGCCATGTGGAAGAAGTACTACCGTGAGACCACGGAGGAGAGAAAGGAAAGACGGAGGTTAACTGAAGAAAACATCGACAAGAAGGTTTAGATTGCGGTTGAGAAGAAATCACCTCAGACAATCGCAACAGCGGTAGCTGCCACAAAATAGGCGATTGCAGCTTTGTCTCGTGGCTTGGTTCCGGCCGTTGTCAGTTGGACCATGCAAAATCTAGAAAAAAATATGCAACGGACTTTCCCCTTGTCGACTTCTTGGGGAGCAGCTCGTCTAGCATTGTACCAGCACCTGCACCTGCTCCTGCACCGGCTCCCGCATGATGAGGACATCACTAACAAGGTTACACCCACAGCCCCAACTAATACATATACAGGACCAATTACTAGAGCTCGCGCACGCCAATTAAATTACCAGGTACTTTCATTTCTTAGTAATGATTCTAATGTTCATGAGAATATGATGCTGCCTAAATTGGATACATTTGTCTTCCTTACAAATTAAGGGCCTAGCTTGGACAAGAAGGATGAACATTGGAGCAAGATCAAGCATGGAGATGATGGCATGCGCAAGGGGAACAAGAACGGAGTTACAAATGATGATTTCAGGACTTTGAAGCCACCATAATGAGTGTGTGAAGCCTTGGACAAAATATACAAGATGTCACTTCATAGATTTTGTCCAGAGGCTATTATAGGTGCTGCGTCACCTTATTATTGGGCCAGGCCCATGTAATTTCGAAATACTCGAGTATAGGCTATTTTTAGAGTCTGTGTGTAGGATCGAAAGTAGGTCTAGAGGGGGGGTGATTAGACTACTTGACAATATAAAAAATCTGCCTTTAGATCATGCAAGGTTTTTGGCAGTTTCACAATGAAGGCCAATTCAAGTAACACCCTACACATGCAATTCTAGAGTATATGCAGCGGAAAGTAAATTGCACATGTAAAAAGGAGGTGGAGAAGATCAAACGCAGTTTGGTGACACGGAGATTTTTGTCGTGGTTCCGATAGGTGGTGCTATCATACATCCACGTTGATGGAGACTTCAACCCACGGAGGGTAACGGCTGCGCGAGTCCACGGAGGGCTCCACCCACGAAGGGTCCACGAAGAAGCAACCTTGTCTATTCCATCACGGCCTACGCCCACGGAGGACTAGCCTTACTCGGGGTAGATCTTCACGAAGTAGGCGATCTCCTTGCCCTTACAAACTTCTTGGTTCAACTCCACATCTCAACGACGGAGCCAGTGACACCTAACCAATCTAGGAGGCACCACCCCCCAAAAGGTAATAGACGGTGTTGATGATGATGAACTCCTTGCTCTTGTGCTTCAAATGATAATCTCCCCAACACTCAACTCTCCTCACTGATATGGCTGTGGTGGAAGAAAGATTTGAGTGGAAAGCAACTTGGGAAGGCTAGAGATCAAGTTTCATATGGTAGGAATGGAATGGCTTGATCTCAACACAAGGGTAGGTGGTTCACTTCTCAGAAAGTGTATGGTAGAAGTGGTGGTACTTTCTGATGGCTCTCCTTACGAATGAGGAGGGGGTGGAGGGGTATATATAGCCTCCACACAAAATCCAACCGTTACACACACATTTGACCAATCTCGGTGAGACCGAAGTGAAAACTCGGTCAGACCGAAAGTTCAAATATAGTGAACGTTGGGATTTTCGGTGGGACCGAAAATACCATCTCGGTGGGACCGAAAGTGTATCTGATATGAACGTTGGAAATTTCGGTGAGACCGAGAAAGAAAACTCGGTTGGACCGATTTGAGAAAGAGTAGGAACATGCCAGAATCGGTTTGACCGAAAATGAATTATCGGTGCGATCGATTTGAGTCAAGACAGAACCTTGCCCATTTCGGTGAGACCGATAATGCAAACTCGGATATTCCGAAATGATGTGAAGTGGTTACAGAAGGTTGGCAGTTCAGTTTCGGTGAGACCGATCTCAAACTCGGTAAGACCGATTTTTCTAGGGTTTGGAATATGGCAGAAGTGGTTCATCTCGGTGGGACTGAGTTTGCAGAATCGGTTTGTCCGAGATTACTTATGAGTGTGTTGTAAAGTGAAGAGTGCTGATAGTTGAGGGAGCTAGATCACCAAGCACTTGAGCAACAAGAACATTAACACAACCTCATCCCCTTTTAATAGTATTGGCTTTTCCTATGGACTCAATGTGATCTTTGATCACTAAACCAAAAATAGAGTCTTGAGCTTTTGCCAATGCTTGTCTTAGCATTTTGAGGGGTCCACTTCTTCAGACATTTCCATACCCATATCATCGAACTTTTCTGAAATGATTCTCAAGAGAATATTAGTTCAATGATATATATGTTGTTATTAATTACCAAAACCACCCGGGGATTAGTTGCACTTTCAATCTCCCCCTTTTTGGTAATTGATGACAACATATAGATCAAAGCTTCGACAAAGGATATAATCAAAGAATAATATCGTCGCTTTGAGAAGTATGTGATAAACAAGAGCTCCCCCTAAATTTGTGCATTATTTAAAATTTGCGTTTGAATGCAAATGCACAATCGATTAGGATTATGGGTCACTCTTCCATGTCACATACATCTTGGTGGAGCGCACAAAATGATAAGAATGAATAACATGCACTCAATCACCAAGACAAGAGTAAATAGCCATACAATAAGGAATAACATAGGATAAGCAATAAGCACACATTAAAGCATAGTATGACTAAGCTCTCATTAAGGTAGCATCAAACGTAGTAGCAAGCACACATAAAATATCTGGAACCAAAAGAAACCAATGTATCTCAAGGAAAACCGGCAAAAGAACGAAAAGACGAAAGAGCACTCTCTCTCTCGAAGCCCTATGATCTATAACAATTTCTCCCCCTTTGGCAACAAGTTACCAAAAAGTTCGAAAAGGTATAGAGCTAAGCGTCACTGCGGGCTCTGCTGGCGGCTCCCGTCTGGGTAGATGTCGGTGTAGAGATAGCTGCATATGCGAAGACCTCTGCTGATGTCTGCGGTGGAGGAGTGGATGCTGGAGCTGTAGCTGGTGCTGAAGTGGTAGCCCTGGAGTCTGTCACTGGGATAGCTGCAGATCTGGATCCTCTGGGAATCTGAGCAGTCTGGCGATGAGAGTCCTGGACTAGATCATCTTGCATAAGCTCTGCTCTCTCCTACCTAGTCTCCTCCATGTCTGCCTCAAGCTTGTTGACAGACACCTGAATCTCAGTCAGCTTCACGTCCAGAGCGTGGATCTTGTCCTCGACAATCCTCTCAAGGCTCTCCTGAGATTGCTCAATGCTGGCCAGGCGTTGTTCAATCCTTTGGGTAGCTTCAAGAATTTGTTCTCCAAAGCTCTTTGGCTTAGCTGCTGCTGCTGCTGCCTCTTTGTCAGCTTTAGCTTTCTTCGCAGCTTCAATTTTGGCTTGCCCTTCAACTGAGGTAGGATCCTCTTCATCCATCACAACTACGTTGTCCTCATGCTCTGGCTGCAGTGGCAAGTGCTTCCTATCCAACATGAATTTGCCCGTGCCAAACTTGGCGTTGATGAGCATCTGTATCTGCGGTGCAAACCCACATGACCTCTTCTGGTCAGCTGCAGTCCTCTTAATGGTTTCTACCATCAAGTCCATCACCTTAAAAGGTGCCTTCTCATCGAGAATGTGCAGCATGTTGATAGAATAGCCTCGTATCATCCGGTGGTCACCTGACTTAGGCATCAAAGTATGCCTCAGAATAGTGTTAGTGGTGGTCAGACCTGCCTGGAGATAATACACTGAGCCAAGCTTCCATCCCTCCAAATCAGCAGCCGGGATCTCCTTGTACATATTCTTCATGGAATCATGACTCTTCTTAGGAATCCCATAGACATCAATGTCGTCCTCTCTTTGCACTGGAGCGTTCAGAAGTTCTGCCCATTCTTCAACAGTCGAAGAAAACCGTTGACCTTCAGTCATCCAGGTGATCTTGCCATCAGGGTAGAAGTGGGCAGTGGCATAGAACTGCATGATCATCTCGTCATTCCAGGCTGTCAGCTCTTGACCCACAAAGTCAGCAACTCCACATGCAGTAAAGCTCTCATGCACATGGGGAAAGAAGTCCCGGTGCTCTTCACTGTCAATGTACTTCCAGTCAACATACCTGGTGTCAGCAACAATGGGCTTCTTATCCATTAGCACGGTCTCATAGAAATCCTGCTGCTCTCTGGTGTGGAATCTGGGGTCCACAGCAGTCCTTCTCCTTACGGCATATGGATCAGACTGTCTCCATAGCCTGAGACCTTTGTCCTTCCTTGCCTTCATGTCCTCAGCTTGAGGATGAGCATCATTGTGGAGTGGCAACTTGGGACGGAGCTTGAGCAACACATGCTCTTCATCTGATTCAGACTGGCATCTCACCTTTGTTCTTCTCAGAAGCTGGAATGCTTCTGGTTGTTCTCTTGGGCTTGGCTGGAGCTGCTTTGGAAGGAGCAGGCTTCTTGGGCTTAGAGGAGGCTTGAGCCCGAATAGCATCACCCATGAACTTAGCTTTCTGAGGAGGAGGCTGGGGTGCTTCTTCTTCTTCTTCTTCAGCATCAACTTGAGGTTCAGCATAAACAACCCTCTTCCTTTTGGAAGTCTTCTTCACCTTGCTTGGAGCAGGCTCTTCCAAGTTGAGCTTCTTAGCAACTGCTGACTGCTTTACCTTGCTTGTACCTTTCCTTGGCTGCTGCCCTTGGTGCTCTTTGGCAACCACATTCCTCTTGGGCTTGGAGGTAACTTCCTCAGCAACAAAGTCGGAGTCCTCATCATCAGAAGTTCTCTTCTTCCTGGTTCTCGTAGCTGCAGGAGGCAGACCACTAGGGGTGCTCCTCTCACCATCATCACTAGAGCTGCTTGCAGGACTTGTATCTGCCTCTGGAATTTCAGCAAACGGTGATTCAGACCTGTTCTGGCTGTCACTGACATCTGACATGGCTGAAAAACCTGTGAAAAGATAAGGTATAGGCAGAGTAGAAGAGTTATCACAACTGCAGAAGTTTTTGAAAAAAATGAGTTAAAAACTTAGTTTTGAGTTTTCACAGAATGTATTTCGGTCAAACCGATTTCAGGTTTCGGTGCAACCGAAGTGCTCAACAGAAACCTACACACCACTTTCGGTCAGACCGAAATGGGTTTCGGTCCTGCCGAAAACTTAGGGTTTCACTGAAACTTCTTTTCGGTCGTTCCGATTGGCACAACTCGGTTAAACCGAACTATGCAGTGCAATGGCCAGAGGCCAAATCGGTCATTCCGATTTTCAAAATCGGCTTCACCGAGATGCATTCCGTGGAAACCTAAACCTAAGAATTTTCCTCGAAACTAGACGATCTGAACTATTGTGTGGGGAACATATCAAACATGGATTGAATCATGGCAACCTATCGTGCAAGAATCAGCAGTGGAGCACGAAAAGGGGTCGGGACACACCCTAACTTGGTGGTGTCCCTCTACGGCGGCAACGGTGGAGATGATTACCGTTGACGGCGGCGGAGACCTGCGGCGAGGGCGCACAGGTGACGAAGGCGATGATCCGTAGACCAGGGCGGCGGCAGCAGGGGTCTTGGGGGCGAACGGTTTGAAGAAAGAAATCGCGCGCAGCCCCTCAGGTATATATAACCCCGTGCTGTCGGTGGGACCGAGTTGAAAAACTCGGTGTCACCGAGATGTATATCTGCTATGCAGTTACACATATCGGTCAGACCGAGAGTTTGAACTCGGTTTCACTGAGATGAAACCTAGATCAGTCTAAGCGTTTCGGTTGGACCGATATTGAGAAACCGGTCAGACCGAAATGGACTTAGAAGGTTTTGGAAGTCAGCCTTAGACGAATCGGTGGTTCCGAGTGCTCCTCACTCGGACTGTCCGAAAAAGACTTGTTCAAAGTTGTGATATGAGCATGAATAGAGTTTTGAGACAAGAAAGCATAGATAGCTAGGGAAAGGTGCTTAGGCATTCTTGTCCATCCATTTGGCCAGAAAGAGAAACCAACAATCAAAACAACCAATGGATGTCCTTGAATGAATAAAATCATGCATTCAACATGCTCACACAATAAGATAGCAACTGAAATATGTGTCAAACATGCACAACCAATCACTCTAGCTACTAGCACACAATTTGTCGATGACTAGGTCATCTATATATGAGTATATTGACTTAGGGGCCAAATGAGAACATTTGATCATAGGTCATACTCATCGTTTAAGCACAAGTGGGATTACCACTTTTACATTAAGCATTTATGTGTTCACATCACTTGGAGATGCTTTAGCCCAATTTTTTTAGAGCAAAGCTCCCCCTGGATGTGAGAACCCCTTTTAAAGGGTCAAACTAACCTTGGGTTGTCGTAGAAGACTTCATGTAGATGTTGAAGATGTGGATGCTCAATGTTGATGTAGATCATCATGAGTTAGGAGCAATCCTTTGGATTAGGGCACTTTCAATACCTACATGGGTTAGTCCCACAAGGAACAAACAAGAATTTCCATAGACATAGAGTGAAGTACACAAAAGATGATGTCCATGGAAGCAATGATTACCTTGTCCCTTGACTTACCAACAAGAGGGTTTGTGACTCCATGAACAAGTGCATGATGTGGAAGTTGATTGCACAAGTTCTTGCCAAAAAGAATATGAGTGAAGTTTGTTGGCGGAGTCACCCTCAAGAACCTACTAGTTCTTCTTCTTTGGGATCCACATCATCTTGATGGGAATCCTTGGTGTTGTAGTTGAGCTTGACGAAGTAGAACTTGATGTGTCCTTGGGAACCCACTTGACCATGGCTTGAGGTGCTTCAATGAATGCATCAATCTCTTCTTGAAGCTTGTCCTTGGCCTTTAGCATGTGGTCTTGTGGTGGAAGGTCATCTTGAGCTTGTTCCACATTGGAAGAAGTAGGATCATACTTCTCCTTTTGTGAGACAAACTGTGGAGTTGGGTATTGACCTTCTTCCCACTCAACACCTTCGGCGTTGAACTTTCGCTCAAAACCAATCCCTTGATTCTTCCGGTGTCTTCCTTGTTTGCGAACAATCTCCTCAAAGTTCTTGCTTCCGGCAAGACTCTTGTAGACACCTTTCTCTATGATTTCCTTCAATAAGCTATTTTCTTGCTCAAGTGTAACTTGGCTTGAAACATTGTTAGTGGAATCAAGAGAACTACTAGAAGTAACAACATTTGATTTAACATTGTTATTGTTACTACTAGAGGAAGAATTTTTCTTATGCTTGTCATGCTTAGTCTTAATAGGTGGCAAGAAATTAGACAAGAGAAGTCGTTTGGCAAGATATGAAGAACTCTTCTTTCGAAGATCGTCATTGATCGCTTTTAGAAATTCATGTTCTTGCTCTAGAGTGAGCTTCTCGAAGCGTAGCTTCTCATGAGATCTTAGGAGCTCTCTATGATCTTCTTGAGTTGTTTCATGAGCTAACTTAAGAGTGTTTAGTTCTTTAGTTAGACGCTCAATCTCCTTCATAGCATTGTCATTCGACTCTTCTCGACTATAAAGACTACTAGCATTTTCATCATTACTAAGCTCACTAGATTTATCATGCAAGAGCTCATCTTCACCAAGCAAGTCATCCTCATCACTATCAAAGTCAATGAATTCAGGGTGTGTTACCTTGGGACCTTTAGCCATGAAGCATCTTCCAATTCCCTCATTTGGTGAATCAAATAAGTCGTAGGAGTTGGAGTTGGAGGATACGAGTGCAAGTCCGGCAACACCTTCATCTTGACTATAGTCGGAGTCGGAGTGATAGCTTCCATCGGATTGATTGTCAGAGTCGGAGCCGGAGACCCATTCACCAACATGAGCTTGATGTCTTCTTCTTGTGTAGCTCCTTGATGACTTGTCTTTTCTCTCCGAATCCTTGCTTCTCCGAGAGGTCTTCGTTCATAACGATCATCTCTGCTTCTTCTCTCTCTCCGAGGTGACTCATCTCTTGCTCTTCTTCTTGGAGATTCTTCTCTTCTCTTGTGGGGAGCCGTACACTCATTTGAGAAGTGTCCGGGTCTTCCACAATTGTAGCAGTTTCGATCACGACTAGAAGATCTCTTTTCATCATATGATCTAGACTTTGAGCTTCTTTCTTTGCCTCTATTCTTGTAGAACTTGTTGAAGTTCTTGACCATTAGGCTTATCTCTTCATTGGAAATTAGCTTGTCACTTGAGGTAGTAGGAGCATCACTTGTAGCTTTGTAAGCACCACTTGACTTGTTGTGAAGCTCTTCCTTATCCTTAAGTGTCATTTCATGAGCAACAATTCTTCCAATGACTTCAGTTGGCTTGAGAGTCTTGTAGTTTGGCATCATTTGGATCAAAGTTCACACGGTGTCATACTTTCCATCCAAAGCTCTGAGAATCTTCTTAATGATGAATCGGTCGGTCATTTCTTCGCTTCCTAAGCCAGCAATCTCATTTGTAATGAGAGCAAGCCTAGAGTACATTTCAGCGACTCCTTCACCATCCTTCATCTTGAACTTGTCAAGCTGACCTTGAAGAATATCTAGCTTTGATTCCTTCACAGATTCAGTACCTTCGTGCATTTCAACCAAAGTATCCCAAATCTCCTTAGCATTCTCAAGACGACTGATTTTGTTGAATTCTTCGGGACACAAAGCATTGAAGAGAATGTCACAAGCTTGAGCATTGTTTTGCAACATCTTCAACTCTTCGGGTGTAGCTTCGCGATCCGGAACTTTTCCTTCTTCAAAGAAATCACCTTGCATACCAACACAAATAATGCCCCATGCGGCTGGGTTATGACCAAGAATATGCATTTTCATTTTATGCTTCCAACTAGCAAAATTTGTACCATCAAAGTAAGGACCTCTACGATAATTACCCTCACTAGACGCCATACTCTCCTAGGTTGTGAAACCAAGCTTATGGAGTCCGATGCAATGGAAACCAAGGCAATGGAGACCAAAGCTCTGATACCACTTGTAGGATCGAAAGTAGGTCTAGAGGGGGGGTGATTAGACTACTTGACAATATAAAAAATCTGCCTTTAGATCATGCAAGGTTTTTGGCAGTTTCACAATGAAGGCCAATTCAAGTAACACCCTACACATGCAATTCTAGAGTATATGCAGCGGAAAGTAAATTGCACATGTAAAAAGGAGGTGGAGAAGATCAAACGCAGTTTGGTGACACGGAGATTTTTGTCGTGGTTCCGATAGGTGGTGCTATCGTACATCCACGTTGATGGAGACTTCAACCCACGGAGGGTAACGGCTGCGCGAGTCCACGGAGGGCTCCACCCACGAAGGGTCCACGAAGAAGCAACCTTGTCTATTCCATCACGGCCTAAGCCCACGGAGGACTAGCCTTACTCGGGGTAGATCTTCACGAAGTAGGCGATCTCCTTGCCCTTACAAACTTCTTGGTTCAACTCCACATCTCAACGACGGAGGCTCCCAAGTGACGCCTAACCAATCTAGGAGGCACCACCCCCCAAAAGGTAATATACGGTGTTGATGATGATGAACTCCTTGCTCTTGTGCTTCAAATGATAATCTCCCCAACACTCAACTCTCCTCACTGATATGGCTGTGGTGGAAGAAAGATTTGAGTGGAAAGCAACTTGGGAAGGCTAGAGATCAAGTTTCATATGGTAGGAATGGAATGGCTTGATCTCAACACAAGGGTAGGTGGTTCACTTCTCAGAAAGTGTATGGTAGAAGTGGTGGTACTTTCTGATGGCTCTCCTTACGAATGAGGAGGGGGTGGAGGGGTATATATAGCCTCCACACAAAATCCAACCGTTACACACACATTTGACCAATCTCGGTGAGACCGAAGTGAAAACTCGGTCAGACCGAAAGTTCAAATATAGTGAACATTGGGATTTTCGGTGGGACCGAAAATACCATCTCGGTGGGACCGAAAGTGTATCTGATATGAACGTTGGAAATTTCGGTGAGACCGAGAAAGAAAACTCGGTTGGACCGATTTGAGAAAGAGTAGGAACATGCCAGAATCGGTTTGACCGAAAATGAATTATCGGTGCGACCGATTTGAGTCAAGACAGAACCTTGCCCATTTCGGTGAGACCGATAATGCAAACTCGGATATTCCGAAATGATGTGAAGTGGTTACAGAAGGTTGGCAGTTCAGTTTCGGTGAGACCGATCTCAAACTCGGTAAGACCGATTTTTCTAGGGTTTGGAATATGGCAGAAGTGGTTCATCTCGGTGGGACTGAGTTTGCAGAATCGGTTTGTCCGAGATTACTTATGAGTGTGTTGTAAAGTGAAGAGTGCTGATAGTTGAGGGAGCTAGATCACCAAGCACTTGAGCAACAAGAACATTAACACAACCTCATCCCCTTTTAATAGTATTGGCTTTTCCTATGGACTCAATGTGATCTTTGATCACTAAACCAAAAATGGAGTCTTGAGCTTTTGCCAATGCTTGTCTTAGCATTTTGAGGGGTCCACTTCTTCAGACATTTCCATACCCATATCATCGAACTTTTCTGAAATGATTCTCAAGAGAATATTAGTTCAATGATATATATGTTGTTATTAATTACCAAAACCACCCGGGGATTAGTTGCACTTTCACTGTGTGTGTGGGGAAACAAGAGTTAGGGTTGGTTTCGGACACCTCCTCCAAGGGCCACGAAATTCCCCCCTCTTCCTCCATATATACAGCCCTTAGGGCGTCGTTTAGACTTTGGGTATTGTCTAGATTAAAGTTCACCAATGCTTCAACTTCGCGTACTTCGTTTAGTGTTCAACGACCAGACAAAGACGTCACAGAACCCCCACTTGATCAATAAAGCTTTCCTCTTGAATTCGCAGTATCCAGATTGCAGTCTCAGTTTCTTACTTGTTCTTCATTTGCCTGCGGGAAACAGACCTTCGTGGTTAGGTTGATTGTGCTCCGGCGTGGTCAATAACCTCTTGGGGTTGGTTTAGCAATTGCTAAGGCGTGACGTCCTCGCAGTCGGATCGTCAAAGTCGACTTCCTCAAAAACGATAGCCACCATCTCATGGAAAGATGGTACACCTTTGCCTCTATCAAGTGGTATCAGATTTCTAGGTTGCTCGGTGAGATTTTACAGTTTTTCTATGTTTAGATCGAGTCTGTTCTTCATACCTACAGTCCACGAAAAAGCCAAAAAATATATTAGGGTTAGTTCATCATATCCGAACAAATCTGAGCCTTTGCATAATCTTTTTAGGGTTTTACTTTGTTGAATTTGCGGTTGCATCGTCGTGTCTAGTTGCTGGTCTTAGTGTCTAGTCCTTTAGAGTTTTGAGTTATGTCACAGTTTGTCACGCCGCCGCCGCACCATATTCATCGCTGCTGCCATACCACCACCGCTACCATATCCCACCACTGCTGCCATATCCTACCACCATATATCCACCACCAATCTAAGTTCTTTTCATATTAGGTTTGTCCTCGAGATCCATCTAGTTTTGGATTCGTGTTTCCTTGCCTGCGTAGGTCTCGAAAAAAAAGTCTGGAGACCCCCAGGCAGTTATTAGGCCAAAATTTCGGCAGGTGAAAATATTTTTTCCCTATCCTGTTTTTAGCCTTTTCTGAGTCTTTTGAGACACGTGCCATCATACTGTTTTTTTACCGCACTTTTTCGCCGTCGCTGCCCTCAATCCGAAAAAAAATCGTCAAAAAAATTCCGTGCCTATCATCTTAGTTTGACTTGGGAAGAGTTTTGAGACACTCGCCATTATAGTGATTTTCGGCACACAAAAAAAGAGGAGCGCACAAAAGGCGAAAAAATCAGAGTGTGTTTTCCCCTTGATTACGTGCAGCACCGTGATTTTGTTAGTGTTCTAGGCTCTCGTCTCTAGTACCGTTTAGCCTAGGACCAGCACAGTACCGTCGTTGAACGTTTATTCAACTTTGCATCTCTGAATTGATTATTGTTAACCCTTTTTGCTACCATCTTATAAGCCTTCCCAGCTCCAGATACATCTACGTCGTGCGTTTGACTCTCCCTGGTAATTGCTTTATCCAAGCTTTGAGAGTTTTGACTACCACGGTTGCCGATCACCACTTGCTGCTGGGTAAGAACTGGTAAGAATTTGAGATTTGCTTGATGGATTTATGACGCCCCACCACCACCATTTTCTAGTAGTGTGTAGGATCATATTTTTGTGTGTTTCTATTGCTACTAACCATGCCAGGATCACAAGTCGATGAGACTGACTGGGAGAACATGACGAACAAGGAGTTGCATGATAAATTCCAGCAAATGATGGGTCAACAGGTAGAAGATGTGATGACCAGTTTTGACAACGCACTAGCGAGGATGGATGGCATTGAGAAGTTAATTGACACCAAGTTGGATGCCAAATTCGCTGAAGTGCTTGCGCCTCTACCTCCACCTGCTGCACCATTGCAACAACAACAACAACCACCACCTTCACGTCGGGAAACGGCCCTCCGCAAAGCGAGCCGTGTTGCTCTTCAGCCTGGTCAACCTGTTGGTGCTACTGTTGATACTTATGTGGCTCCTGCTGCTGCTGAGAAGGAGGACGATTACATGGGAGATTACGAGGATGAGGTTGATCAAAATCATAACTACGTGCAACAACCAGCATCACAACCACCTGGTCGTCCACATGCAAATAATCGCAATGGTAGGGCTGCACCACACCCTCAGGTACGAGATCATGACCATCTCCCTAAACTAAAATTGAATATTCCACCATTTGAGGGTAGATATGTTCCTGATATATATCTTACTTGGGGTTAGAAACCGAACAACGTTTTACATGTTTCAAATATCCCGAGGAGAGACGTGTTGCTGCTGCTCTTTGTGCTTTCACTAGTTTTGCTTGTGTGTGGTAGTCCGAATATTGTAGATTATATCTGGATAATATTCCAACTACTTGGGCTGCTTTGAAAACTGATATTCGTACTCGTTGGGTTCCACCTTATTATCAAGGTGAATTAGTTCAGAAATTGCAGCGTTTAAGACAAGGAAAAGATTCTGTAGAGGAATATTATCAGGAATTACAAACTGGCCTGATTAGATGTGGTATTGTTGAGGATAATGAGGCTATGCTTGCATGTTTTATGGGTGTCTTAAATAGAGAGATTCAGACAATTCTAGAGTATAAGGAGTATAATGATATCACTCGTTTATTCCATCTTGCTTGCAAAGCTGAACATGAAGTGCAGGATCGGCAGGCCTTGGCACGAACTAATTTTTCTGCAGGTCGACCTTCATCATGGACACCGCGTGCATCATCTACTTCGACACGTCCGGCTGCACCACCGCCTACTTCAGCCGTCACTTCTAGCCGTGATAAAAGCCAATAGGCACCACCACCATCAACCTGGAGTACACCTTCTGGTCCTGTGCAGAGCTCTACTTCCTCCATGGCATCCATGTGACGCCCGAAGACCGACGTCCCAGAAGATTCCAGATGTTCCGGGTCCTCCCGTGTGTTTATTTTGTGCTTGTGTTATTTATTTTGCATTGCATCATGTCATCATGCCATCATGTCATTTTTATTTTGCATCTCAACCTAAATAAATTGTGTGGACCTTCGGTCCATTTAAATCGAGGGAAGGATGTCTTCTCTTTATAACATATCCTCCTAATATTATGGAGCTATTATAAATAATATTCCATTGCTTCGGAATAACCCAACACACTTGCATATATTTTCCCCATGTCTTTTCTTCTCAATTCCTTGCCTTAAACCTTCCCTATATATATTTTTTTCTCGTTTATCGAGGTTCCTCCAAAAATGTGAACATTTTTGGACCCTTCAAAATCCTAGTCTTTGATCAAGCCATTTGAATTAAATTCAAGGTATTTGAATTTAATTTCCAATCCTGCCACTTCTATTTTTTCTATGATCAACTCATTTTTTTTTGAGTCCAGGGAATTTTACCCTATGCCCATATTCCACATCTATCCTCTCCTTTTGCCTTTCTCTTTTTTTTAAAAACAGCAGACCCCTTTTATTTCTTTTTTTTCAGCCGCAGCTCAGCCTCCTTTTTGGCCCAGGCCTCCTGGCCCATCAGGTCCTTCGGCCCAGCTGCAAACTCCCTCCCAGCCGGCCCAAACTCCCTCCAGCCTGTTCCCTCATAACCCTAGCCGCACCAACGACCGACCGCTCGACCCCATGCCGTTCCCTCGATCCTTCCCATCTCCCTGCTCGCGCCGCCAGGGAGGAGTCCCGATCCCTCTCTCTCTCCCAGATCGCCTTCCTCCCATCGAGCCTCGCCAGGAGTCCCGAACCCCATCGGCCCGATTCCCTCGTGACCCCATCTCCCTCGCTCACCTCGCATCGATCCCCCAGGTTCCAGCACGCCGTGCGCCTCCCCTCTGGCCCGCGGCCACGAGCCCGAGCGCCTCATCGCTCCCGCGCCCGAACCCCTCCCTCCGTCGCCAAGGGCGCCGCACCTCAGCCATCCTCCAGCGCCGGGCCAGGGAGTCCGCCGTCTCCCTCCAGCGGCCGGCCAGCACCGCAGCGCGAGCCGCGCCCGTCCCCAGCTCCGGCCTCCATTCTCCAGCGCCATGGCTGCCCCGCGACGCCTCCTCCTCACCGGCCGTTCCTTCGAGCGCCCCTCCATCGCCTCGTCGCCCGCCAAGCCGCATCCTCCTCTACTTCCCTCCGGCCTCCTCCGTCGCCAAGGCCCTCAGGCCCTCGTCCTCCAGCGCCGGCTCCGCGCGCTGCAGCGCGCCCTCCCGTGCGCCCCTGCTGCCTCCTCCCGGCTGGCCAGGAGCAGCCGACCCGCAGCCTTTTTCCTTTTTTTTGTTTTGTTGCTGTTATTGTTTATCTCAAGTACCCATGGAGCAGCAAGTACATCTACTTCTGGACCCGAACATCTACGAACGGGAACGACTACGCAAGATGACACGCCAAGTACCACGACGACCCTCATGTACCACGACGTCGACGACCCTCAAGTTCGACTACACGGCGTAACGTCAAGTACCACTACGTCGCGAGAACCGAGTCCGGCAAGACCGCTACGAGAACGACTACACGATGCTTCAATGTTCCTCTCCGGTGTCCCGAGGACCGAGTACCCCTACCGATGCGCCAAGTACATCTACGAACTCGACGCCCGAACGACTACCGTCGCCCCGAAGATGTTGGATTCATCAAGTCCCTATCCAAAACGAACGTGTACCACTACTTCCACTACCGTCGCCCCGTGTACGACTACGAACGAGAACAACTACTTCCTCTACGGCCGTGTACAACTACTTCCTCTACGTCCCTCTACGGTCTTGAACCGCCCCGAAACGAGTGTTTCGAAGGTATAACCCCGTGGCGATGAACCGTGGATGCTTGTTGTGTTGTATGAAATGTTTGCCTTGTGTGCACCGTGCGCGTTTCGTCCTTTTGTCATGTTCCTCGGTTGCCTCGTCGCCGACCCGTGGAAACCCGGTGACGGGATCACCCCACCTTTCATCTTGTTCGACTCGTTCACGCCACCCTTCTTTTGCACCGGTCTCTCCACGAGTTACCGGAACCGATATGTTGCCGATGCATCATTTTCGGATCGTTGCCGTGGCACCTTTTTCCTTCCACCACGGTGACAATACTTCATATCTTCTTCATGTCAACTTTAATATAATTGCATAAAACTTGATCATGTCATCCGCATCATTTTAACAACATTATAATGTGTGAATTGTTGCTGCTTTAAATTACTAAACATGCTCATGGGGATTTTCCGGAATTGTTGTTGTTATTTTCCGGCCTCATTTAAAATGCCTAAATAGTGTAGTTTTATTATGCTTCACCTCTTGCCATGTTAACAAACATTTAATCTTGTCTTGTAAATAAACGAGAGTCAATTAAATAATTATATGTGGTGTTTCGTCAATATGCAACTCGTTGCATATTGAGCTCCACTTAACTTGTAGTACTTGTTTGTGCACATTGCCATGCCATACCTATTTAAACCGGACATGCATCATACTTGGATGTGCATCGTATGCCATGTTTATGATTGTGTGTTTACCGTGTTGTTTGCTTCTTTCTGGTTGCTTCTCTTGTTAGCTTCGGTTTCGTTCCGGAGTTGTGAGGATTCGCTCGACTTTGTTGCTCCGTCTACTTCTGGACCCGTTCTTCTCCCTTGTGGAATCCCAGGCAAGATGATCATACCCTTGGATACCTTTACTACCATTGCCATGCTTAGTTGTCTCGATGCTATCGTTACATGTCGCGCTACCCATCTTTTATGTCAGCCTCTCCTTGTTGCCATGAAACCTGTAACCTTGAAACCTTCCTAGCAAAACCACTGTTTGGCTATGTTACCCGCTTGCTCAGCCCCTCTTATAGCGTTGTTAGTTGCAGGTGAAGATGAAGTTTGTTCCAGGAGGGAACTTGTTGTTGTCATATCACAATATCTATAATTATTATTAACACACCAATATACTGGGCATGGGTGGAAGGCTTGGCCTTTTGCTCGGTGTTTTGTTCCACTCATGCCACCTTAGGCGCCGATAAACCGTCATTATGTTCCTTGATTTTTGCGTTCCTTACACGATGGGTGGATGGGGACCCCTTGACAGTTCGACTTTGAATAAAACTCCTCCAGCAAGGCCCAACATTGGTTTTAATTTGCTCATAATAACAACTTAATTAATTAATTAAATTGCATAGGGAGTTAGCGCTACCCGAGGATTCTTTTTACATAGCAGGGGGGCCAGTGCTGATGGTGTTGGTCCCAAAAGAGCAGACTGCGGGGCCGCCTCGGGGAAACCCGAGGTATCTGGTATAACCTGTAGGATGTCCCATCCGGTCATGGCCTAAGACGAGATACGCGCGGCTACTATCAGGGTGTTGACACACCGGGAGGTCTTGCTGGACTTGTTTTACCATTGTCGAAATGTCTTGTGCTACCGGGATGCCGAGCCTGATCGGTTTTCCCTAAGATAAGGGGTGATGATATTATATTTGTCACTTCAGCTAATCGTGAGAGCTTGTGATGGGCTAAGTTGGAACACCCCTACAGGGTTATGATCTTTCGAAAGCCGTGCCCGCGGTTATGTGGCAGATTGGAATTTGTTAATGTCCGGTTGTAGAAAACTTGACAGAGGATCCGAAGTAAAACACACAACTGTGTGAGTAACCGTGACTGTCTCTTTTCACTTTGAGAAGAGAACACGTTGGGGTTATGTTTGATTCGTATGTAGTTCAGGATCTTTAGCGATCACTACTTTTGCGACCGTTTGCGTAGATGCTCATCTTATTCTGGTACTCGTAGGCTAGCCACCATATTATGCTTAGCCGCTGCTGCAACCTCACCACTTTACCTCTTCCTACCCACAAAGCTTTGCTAGTCTTGATACCCATGGTTATGGGATTGCTGAGTCCTCGTGGCTCATAGATACTACAACACCAGATGCAGGTTCAGCCGAGTTTAAAGCAGAAGCTGGTTCAAGTTTTTCACTGGGAGCTCGATGAAGAGTTTGGCCATATGCTTGTGACGTTTCCGACGATCAGTAGTGGTTTCTACTAGGATTCGATCCTGACCTGTGGCTTTATGTTGTTTTGGTATCTTTCTTTTGGATCTTCACCCGTAGTCGGGTTGTGATGTTTTGATCGATGTTTTGCTTATGTAATGTATTGTGTGAAGTGGCGAGTGTAAGCCAACTATCTCCTTTTACAGTTTAATCCCTCTTTTACATGAGTCGTGCAAAGATACCAAACTTGCGATCATTCCAGAATGGGCTTATATCTTTAAGTCGTGCCTCGACACGTAGGAGATATAGTCCCATCCTGGGCACTACAATCCACAGGGCCAACACATGATGTTATATGTCGTCGTTGCACTGGCCGTGGTCACCATGTGAGAAAATGCCCATCTCAGCATGTCATGATTGCTACTGAGGATGGTGGTTATGAGTCCGCTAGTGACTATGATGAGGAGATTTTGGATCTTATTACACGTGAAGAACACGGTGGAGATGATTCTGAAAATGAGACGCAATACATGGCTCCTGAAGACGCTGACAGGTATGAATGTTTAGTTGTTCAACGTGTTTTGAGTGTGCAGGTCACACAAGCGGAGCAAAATCAGAGGCATAATTTGTTCCATACAAAGGGAGTTGTGAAGGAACGTTCTGTTCGCGTCATCATAGATGGAGGGAGCTGCAACAACTTGGCTAGCATGGAGATGGTGGAGAAGTTATCTCTCACCACAAGACCACATCCACATCCTTACCACATCCAATGGTTCAGCAACAGCGGCAAGGTTAAGGTAACACGTACTGTTCATGTGCATTTTAGTATCTCCACATATGTTGATTATGTTAATTGTGATGTGGTACCCATGCAAGCATGTTCCTTATTACTTGGTAGACCATGGCAATTTGATAAAAAATATGTACATCATGGTAGAAACAATCAGTATACTCTTGTTCATAAGGATAAACGTATTACTTTGCTTTCTATGTCTCTTGATTCCATTTTGAAAGATGATATTAATAGAGCTAATAAAGCAAAACAGGAGCAAAATAAAAGTGAAAATCATATTGTGGCAAAAGAATTTGAGCAACCAATGAAGCCTGATAACACACCATCATCTCATGTTGCATCTGAAATTAAATTAAAAAGTGGATGTTTACTTGCCACCAAATCTGATATTGATGATCTAGATTTAAGCAAATCTGTTTGCTATGCTTTTGTGTGCAAAGAGGCATTATTTTCATTTGAGGACGTGCCTTCCTCTTTGCCTCCTGCTGTCACTAACATTTTGCAGGAGTTCACGAACGTATTTCCACAAGACGTGCCACCGAGATTACCACCTATTCGAGGGATTGAGCATCAGATTGACTTAATTCCCAGTGCATCGCTACCCAACCGCGCACCATACCGTACCAATCTAGAGGATACGAAGGATATTATGCGTCAAGTACAGGAGCTACTCGACAAAGGTTATATACGTGAATCCCTTAGTCCTTGTGTTGTTCCTATTATTCTAGTGCCGAAAAAGGATGGTACATCGTGTATCTGTATTCATTGTAGAGGCATTAATAATATTACTATTCGTTATCGTCATCGTATTCCTAGGCTAGATGGTATGCTTGATGAATTGAGTTGCTCTACAATATTCTCCAAAGTTGATTTGCGTAGTGGATACCATCAAATTCGTATGAAATTGGGAGATGAATGGAAAACAACATTTAAAACTAAGTTTGGATTATATGAGTGGTTAGTCATGCCTTTTGGATTAACTAATGCACCTAGTACTTTCATGAGATTAATGAATGAAGTTTTACGTGCTTTCATTGGACGATTTGTGGAAGTTTACTTTGATAATATATTGATTTATAGCAGAGCATTGGAGGAACATTTGGAACATTTACGTGCTATTTTTATTGCTCTACGTGATGCATGTTTGTTTGGTAACCTTGGAAAGTGCACCTTTTGCACTGACCGAGTCTCTTTTCTTGGCTATGTTGTTACTCCACAGGGAATTGAGGTTGATAAAGCCAAGATTGAAGCTATTGAGAGTTGGCCGAAGCCCAAAACGGTCACACATGTGAGGAGTTTCCTTGGCCTCGCTGGATTCTATAGGCGTTTTGTGAGAGATTTCAGCACCATTGATGCACCTCTCAATGAGCTTACAAAGAAGGATGTGCCTTTTGTTTGGGGTACTGCACAGGAAGAAGCATTCACAGTATTGAAAGATAAGTTGACACATGCTCCTTTACTCCAACTTCCTGATGTTAATAAGACTTTTGAGCTTGAATGTGATGCTAGTGGAATTGGGTTAGGAGGTGTGTTATTACAAGATGGTAAACCTGTTGCATACTTTTCTGAAAAATTGAGTGGGCCTAGTCTGAATTGTTCTACTTATGATAAGGAATTATATGCTCTTGTTCGGACTTTGGAAACATGGCAACATTATTTATGGCCCAAAGAATTTTTTATACATTTTGATCATGAATCTTTGAAGCACATTAAAAGTCGAGCAAAACTGAACCGTAGACATGTTAAATGGGTTGAATTCATAGAGACTTTCCCTTATGTTATTAAACACAAGAAGGGAAAAGAAAATGTTATTGCTGATGCATTGTCTCGTCGTTATACTATGCTTTCACAACTTGACTTTAAAATATTTGGTTTGGAGACCATCAAAGATCAATATGTGCATGATGCTTGTTGACGCTCAAAAGTGGCACAATCGTAAAAGTTGCTTTAATCTATGTCAAGATTACTTCAAACTTATGATTGGAAGTCACCACGAGATGGCTTTCTTTGAGAAGATCAAGATGGATATGAAAGCGGTCTAAAACGGAGTCCGGATGCAAAAGTTATGACAAGTTCAGAGATGCTCATGATGACACCAGATTAAAGAATGGCTTGAAACCCAATTAAGATGACTTTAGATGGAAAAAGTTTCAACATGAAAGTTGTGCGTCTCGTCGATACGGTCGATTTGATATAAAAATCGTCCCAATCCGAGTTCGTATGCAAAAGTTACAGCCATCCGAACACAGCCCTGTCACAGAGCCATAAGTGGCGCGCCCCACCAGCCACGTGTCTGATGGGTAGCGCGAATAACAGCCTGTATTGCGTGACCGTTTTGGCCTAGAAGATGGCTTCAAATCGAAAAACGTTCAACATGAAAGTTGTTCGTCTCGTCGAAACAGTCAAGATTGCTTTAGGGCTCTTTTCCATTCGAGATCGTTTACCACCTCAAAAATTACCCGCAAGGTACAGCCAGTTTAAACCGAACAGTTTTGCAAAGTTCGGACAAAACCTATCCGAATCTGGCTAGGGTTTTGGACGTGAATCCAAGCCTTTTCCTTGCACGGGAAGTCCAGCCGCCTCTTATATACCTAAGGGGTGACGGCCGATTGAACAACACACAATCGAACAAACACATATACTACTTTTTCGTGTTCATCTATCCCCTACCCTTGTATCTTCTTCCTCGTTCTTCGTTCGTTTTTCTTCATTGCAGGGCGGCGAACCTCGAGGCCCTAGGGGCGATCAGGTCGACCTAGGGCAGCCCATAGCCGCCGCGCGTCCAGACAGGGTCCCTCCCGAACGCGTGGGGTTTCGGGTCTTCAAAAGCGCCCGCCGGATTGCTTGCGTACCGCGCTTCCGGACGGGTCTCCTTCGACGTGAGCTGCGGTGCATCACCCTCGGCGTTGGAGGTACATGGTGACGTGTTCGTGTGCGAACACACTTTTTGGCGACTCCGCTGGGGACGAAGCTTTGAACGGTCTCCGTCCCGTTCTTGCTACGAAGAGATCGTCATCTAGGGTTTGCAATCTACAAAGGTAATATGAATACCCAATTCACATATGTAGATGCAAATAATACATATGTTGTTGCTAGATCATCTAATGAGCATAATGTATCGGCTAGCCCTAGCTTTATCAATCATGCATCTAATTATGTGCAAGGGCCGATGCAACAAAATCTCCATGATTCTACTTCATATAATTTTAGCAACATGCAACATATGTATCCCAACTCCCATGCATCGGCAACCCCACAAATGCATATGCCGATGAACAACATGATGAGTTCGGTTAATCAAGTTGAAACACCCCATGTAGGATCTTTCAATGGCATGCAACATAGTGTTTCATCTTTTTATTCACCGGCAACTAATTTGCAACATGTTAATCCAAACATGCTGGTGGATAGGGGAATTGGCCATGCTACTACTAGTTATTCGGCCAATTACCCTCAAACATCATATGCTACACCTCATGCTACTAGTTTTTTGGCACCATACGCAACTGTTGATGTCCATAATTCGGCTCCGCACCTTAATGGTAATGGCCGAATAAGTGAAACTTCTGCAGGAGCACAAATGCCTTCACCTAACACCGTGGCATATCATGTCCCCCCTATACAATTACAGAATTTCGGCAACATCTCATTGCTGAAAGAGTCTAAAAGCATTGGGGGCAACCATATCCAGACTGGGTAATTGAGAACAAGCTTATATTCTCTTGGGATTTATGCAACTCTATTCGCGAGGAACTAATAGAAGGCGGGAAGCCTCGTGATTTTGCTGCTGTAAAAGCTAGAGTTGTGCAAGTGATGCAGATGCCCAGTGTTGTACCATCCAGTGTACCACCTAAACAATCACAAAGTTTCAGCACCTCATTGCCGAAAGAGTCTCAAAGTATTGGGGGGCAATCTCATGACGAGTGGATGGAAATTGAGATGAAAAAGTTTAAAGCTCGCCAAGCTGAGATGTGGGCTAAAATTAGACGAGAGCGAGAAGCCTTGCAAATTCAAAAAGATAAAGTTGTTGATTCAGGTAACAAAGAAAATTTGGTTATTAGAAAAGCCGAATCAAGTAGTATATATTCTGAGTCTATCAAATCCAAAGAGGCAAGCATTATTGAGAAAGGGCATGGAAAGCATAGCAAAACAGTCATACTTGATTTTTCCGAAGTCAATGGAACCTACTTCCTGCCCTATGAGTTCCGTGCCATAGAAATTGACAAGCCTCAAGGACAAGAACAAGTAGCCGAACAAAGTTCGGCTGATATGGATCTTCAAAGCAATGATGCACGGAATCAAGAAAAAGATGATGAAAAGAAGTTGGGGAGCCATCCAAAGATGGAGCAAGATGTTCTTCAAGTGACACCACCATCATGTTCTCCCAACATATTTGAAGAGGTATGCATAGAGAGTAATTTACCTATTTTCATATTTGGTCGCGACTTCATTATTGATGCATCTATAAGAAATATTCTCATAAGTAATTTTGAAAGACCAATGAAGAAGGGTAATTTACTTGTTAGCAATAAATTTGTTATGGAACATATCGGTCAACCCATTATGCCATTTATAAAGACCGATATTGACTTATTGTTACAGTCAAAGCTTTCCCCGTTGCTTTATGTAAAGTTCATATCTAGTTGGGTAGCTTTGCTTATTTCGTACTTGGCTTGCACTTGGTCTCAACTAAGACATGTATGTTCTAAATATCTTCGTTTCAGAAATTTAAAGCCAAGGTTAAATTCTATTGAGAAAACTGATGCTAATATAATATCTTATACAAAGACATCGGAGATAGAGTGGAAAACACAATACATAGCCGAATGGGGAGATTACAAATCTGAACCATTCATTTGCTTATCTCCAAAGCCGTTCAAACAACAAGATCGGCTAGAAAACACGAAGTATACCTTCAGTTCAAGCATGTGTGATCAAATATTTGATTTGTTGCTGAAAAAGAATTACATTACAATTCTTGATCACCATGTTAAGCCATCAATCCAAGGACGAATGTATTGTAAGTTGCATGATTCATCCAAGCATAATTTTGAGGATTGCAACATGTTTCATCAAATAGTTAAATCGGCCATTGAGAAAGGACGATTGAAGTTTGTTGAAACACCAAGAGATGACCATTCTATTCTGATTGGTCCCGATGGCAAAAAGTTTTTGCATCGGCTGCTTCAAGCCGATCCATTTATAGAGAATGTAAAAGCTGCAGGTGATGGGATTAAGCTTTCAAGTAAAGAAGTTGTTGAAGAGCATAACGAGCATAATCTTGAGGGCGAGAGTTTCAGCGAAGCTACAATGGAGACGCCAAGGACTGGGGGGCAGCAAGCAAACCCAATGATCGATGAAAGCAAACCAAAAGGAAACAAAGGCCGGAATAAGCGCAAGTGTAAGAGATCAAAAATCACCTTCGCTGAACTATTGGATAAATATCAAAAGAAGAGTGAAGAGAAGAATGCTTATCGGCCAAATCATGCAAAGAAACCAAGATCACCCCCAAGGCGCAAGTATGAGGATCGGCATTGGCAAAGTGACAATTTTTATGCAACATATTCATATCCTTATTTTGGGCCGCCAATGCCAATGCCGTGGATGCCTCCCTATGCTCAAGTAGATCCATATCCATCATGGGATAGGTATGATACAAGGGCGCATTCTCCATCTTATTTTAGACCATCTCACCAATATTATGAAGCTTCGAGGAGATCAACATTTGAACAATCACATGTTAAAGACCGTTTCAATCATAAGGAATCGGTCCGGAGCTCAAGGAAGAAGAAAGAGGTGGTCAAGCAAGTTTACCGTGTTAAAAGAGATGGTCATAAGAGTGCAACTTCAGATTTGATCTCAAATGAAAAAGAGCCAATTAAAGTGTTGACATTGGCTACTAAAGGCAATGAGATGAAGCAACCAATTATTGACAGTCAAAGTGCCAAATCTGAAGAAAAGAAGTTGAGAGTGCACAAAGCTAAAAAAGGATTGCCATTGGCCAAGACAAAATCGCAGCCGGGGTGCCCACTCGACTTATCATATTGGCAAAAGAAGAAACTACAAAAACTTAGTGCACAAGAACTTGAAGAAAGAAACATGGCATGGGTTCCCAAAGGAAGTGATCAAAATAAGAATTATGTGCAAGCTTCCATTACAAGAAGTGTGGCAAAGGTGAAGAAGGAAAAGAGTGAAAACTATGAAGGACGAAGCCGAAGGTTTCAGCATCTTCGGTCTACACATTATCCATATTCTTCAACTATCCCATTAACGCCTATGTCATGGAATTCGTCATCAGGTATGATTGGTAAACCTCAATGGGCATATTTTAATCCATGGATGCCATATAATTTCTTACATCATGAAAGGGTATTACCAAGTCACTATACATTTGATTAGTTACAACTTTTGTTGCTGATCCAAAGGGCCGAAATACTTAGTTTGTCATTTCATTTATTTGTTTCGGCTATATGTGTTTTGAATGAAGTTTACATGGTAATGGCCGATATTTATCTATCGTCCTAAGAATATGTCAATGCATGGCCGGTGTAGTATTCTAGCATCGTCCTTAGTTCGAATGGAGAGCGATACAAGGTGATATACATCTTGAGGCTTTCGGTGATTCGTTATGAGTAGTGCAACAAATATCCAAGGGTTATCAATGTTTTGACGAATCACTTATAGTTTATCTTGAGATATGTCTAGATGCAAAATTTACCTTGGGTTGCTTTAAAATTGTTCTTATATTTAGACATGACAATTCAAAAGAGTTGGCACAGCAAGTATCCGGCTACTACGTTAATCATGGTGTATTGCATTTCTCTCAATAGCCGATGCTTCGTCTCGTCAACATAGGTAAGGCAGAACCGAAGTTCACAGCTTCGGCCACTAATGAATTTTGATGCAGGTGATACTAAGGATTGGAGAGAGTTTATTGATTATCTACAAAATCCTAGCAAAAGGGGGAACAATATGGTCCGGAGGATGACCTTGAGATACATATCTATGGAACTTTATCATCGGATTGTTAACGAAGTTGAGAAGGTTTCGCCCAAGTTTGCATCAAGGGCTCAAGAACAATAATGGCCGATATATAATTATCGTCCTAAGCATATAAATGGCCGATGGGGTGTTGACATCGTCCTTAGAACCAACATGGTACAAATTATTCTTCGGCACGCTTGCTTTGCCGAAAAACAGGGGGGCATGTGTTGACGCTTAAAAGTGGCACAATCGTAAAAGTTGCTTTAATCTATGTCAAGATTACTTCAAACTTATGATTGAAAGTCACCATGAGATGGCTTTCTTTGAGAAGATCAAGATGGATATGAAAGTGGTCTAAAACGGAGTCCGGATGCAAAAGTTATGACAAGTTCAGAGATGCTCATGATGACACCAGATTAAAGAATGGCTTGAAACCCAATTAAGATGACTTCAAATGGAAAACGTTTCAACATGAAAGTTGTGCGTCTCGTCGAAACTGCCGATTTTGATATAAAAATCGTCCCAATCCTAGTTCGTATGCAAAAGTTACAGCCATCCGAACACAGCCCTGTCACAGAGCCATAAGTTGCGTGCCCCACCAGCCATGTGTCTGATGGGTAGCGCGAATAACAGCCTGT
The DNA here is from genome assembly GCA_902687465.1 of Secale cereale. Lineage (NCBI taxonomy): Eukaryota > Viridiplantae > Streptophyta > Magnoliopsida > Poales > Poaceae > Secale > Secale cereale. Next base: position 311,683,876 of record LR738714.1, on the reverse strand, counting down.
ATTGCGTGACCGTTTTGGCCTAGAAGATGGCTTCAAATCGAAAAACGTTCAACATGAAAGTTGTTCGTATCGTCGAAACGGTCAAGATTGCTTTTGGGATCTTTTCCATCGGAGGTCGTTTACCACCTCAAGAATTACCCGCAAGGTACAGCCAGTTTAAACCGAACAGTTTTGGAAAGTTCGGATAAAACCAATCCGAATTTGGCTAGGGTTTTGGACGTAAATCCAAGCCTTTTCCTTGCACGGAAAGTCCAGCCGCCTCTTATATACCTAAGGGGTGACGGCCGATTGAACAACACACAATCGATCAATTCATCTACCACTTTTTATCTTTTACCTTTTCTTCTTAACCCTAGTTCTTCTTCTTCCTCGTTCTTCGTCTGTTCTTCTTGTTGCAGGGCGCCGAACCTCGAGGCCCTAGGGGCGGTCAGGCTGACCTAGGGCAGCCCATAGCCGCCGCGCGCCCCGACGGGGTCCCTCCCGGGCGCGTGGGGTTTCGGTTCTACAAAAGCACCCGCCGGATTGCCTGCGTACCGCAAATACTATTTGTTGTCGTGGACTTTGTTTTGGGTTTACCTCGAACAAAGAAGGGGAGGGATAGCATATTTGTTGTCGTGGATATGTTCTCAAAAATGGCACACTTTATACCATGTCATAAAAGCGATGATGCTGCTAATGTTGCTGATTTGTTCTTTCGTGAAATTATTCGCTTGCATTATGTGCCAAATACTTTTTTTCAGATCGTGATACTAAATTTCTTAGCCACTTTTGGAGATGTTTATGGGCTAAGTTGGGGACTAAACTGCTTTTTACTACTACTTGTCACCCCCAAACTGATGGACAAACTGAAGTAGTCAATAGAACTTTGTGTACTATGCTTAGGGCTGTTTTGGAGAATAATAAGAAAATGTGGGAAGAATGCTTGCCTCATATTGAATTTGCTTATAATCGTTCGCTGCATTCTACTACTAAGATGTGCCCTTTTGAAATTGTCTATGGTTTCCTACCTCGTGCACCTATTGATTTGTTGCCTCTTCCATCTTCGGAGAAGGTTAATTTTGATGCTAAACAACATGTTGAATTGATCTTAAAAATGCATGAGTTAACTAAGGAAAATATTCAGCGCATGAATGCTAAATATAAACTTGTTGGAGATCAGGGTAGAAAACGTGTTGTCTTTGCACCTGGAGACCTTGTTTGGTTACATTTGCGTAAGGATAGGTTTCCTAATTTGCGCAAGTCAAAGCTCATGCCACGTGCTGATGGTTTTTTTAAGGTGTTAGAGAAAATAAATGATAATGCATATAAACTTGAGTTGCCTGCAGATTTTGGGGTTAGTCCCACATTTAACATTGCAGATTTGAAGCCTTACTTGGGTGAGGAAGATGAGCTTCCGTCGAGGACGACTTCAATTCAAGAAGGGGAGGATGATGAGGACATCACTAACAAGGTTACACCCACAGCCCCAACTAATACATATACAGGACCAATTACTAGAGCTCGCACACGCCAATTAAATTACTAGGTACTTTCATTTCTTGGTAATGATTCTAGTGTTCATGAGAATATGATGCTGCCTAAATTGGATACATTTGTCTTGCTTACAAATGAAGGGCCTAGCTTGGACAAGAAGGATGAACATTCGATCAAGATCAAGCATGGAGATGATGGCATGCGCAAGGGGAACAAGAACGGACTTACAAGTGATGATTTCAGGACTTTGAAGCCTCCATAATGAGTGCGCAAAGCCTTGGACGAAATATACAAGATGTCACTTCATAAATTTCATCCAGAGGCTATTATAGGTGATGCGTCACCTTATTATTGGGCCAGGCCCATGTAATTTCGAAATACTTGAGTATAGGATGTTTTTAGAGTCCGTATTTGTGGGGAAACAAGAGTTAGGGTTGGTTTCGGACACCTCCTCCAAGGGCCATGAAATTCCCCCCTCTTCCTCCATATATACAGCCCTTAGGGTGTCGTTTAGTCTTTGGGTTTTGTTTAGATTAAAGTTCGCCATAGCTGCAACTTCGCGTACTTTGTTTGTGTTCAATGACCAGACAAAGATGTCACAGAACCCCACTTGATCAATAAAGCTTTCCTCTTGAATTCGCAATATCCAGATTGCAATCTCAGTTTCTTGCTTGTTCTTCGTTTGCCTGGAGGAAACAGACCTTCGTGGTCAGGTTGATTGTTCTCCGGCGTGGTCAATAACCTCTCGGAGTTGGTTTAGCAATTGCTAAGGTGCGACGTCCTTGCACGTTCGTAGTCGGATCATCAAAGTCGACTTCCTCCAAAATAGTAGCCATCATCTCATCGAAAGACGGGACACCTTTGCCTTTATAACCGCACTTGCTCCTGCACCAGCTCCCGCACCTGCTCTCGGCGGTGCTTGTCTTTGGCTGAGCTCGACACCCTCACGGTACATGTCACACTGTCCCTCTTCAATATATGTATAATCTCCCATTTCCATATTGCCTCACATCGCAGACATGTCTTTGCAGGCCGACGTAACCCCGTGCACCATATTGTACAACCTCAACGGCCAGAAAGTGGACGTGGGGAAGGCGACGATAATCAACCCGAAGGATCAATTGTTCCACAGCCGGCAGATCCCCCAGGATGTCTTCAAGGTTTCCGTGGTCAGTGTCGGACCCGACCATGAGAATTTGGCTCCTCCGTTGGCACTAGGGGAAGATGACGACGAGACCCCGCGACGGCTTGGCGATTGTAAGCGTTGGGTCCTCTTGTGGCCGAAGAGTCTGCTTCGTCTGGAGGCGGCCATGAGCCCTCAGCAAGGTATGAACACCAACACCCCACCTACCAAATTAGTGTCGCTTGTCCTACCGGGTGAGGAAGAGGCTCCATTAGTGGATGATGACATCATCGCCGTCGAAGAAACAATGCGTGATGCCATCGATGAGTATAACATTGACCCTCTACAGTTTCTCAATACCGGCGCCTCTGACTACGTAGGATTGATGGCTCGGCATTATGAGTACGCAGGGTTTGAGAGCGATGAGTTGGTGCCTGAATTGCCAGAGGATGAACGTAATGTAGGCTCACTTCCAGTAGCAAATAAGCATAGGAAGAGACCGAAGAAAGGCAACAAAACTGCTTCTATGATCCAGCCGCCTCAGCAGCCTCGGGTTCAAGACCGTATACCTATCCCCGGTGCGGAAACATGTAATATATCCGGTAATCCGATCCTAACTAAGGAAGCATTAGATGCCATATATGGCGATCTCAGGAGACTTCATGACGATGTGCTGGAGAGAGAGAAAAGCCTGATGGCCTCGGAAAATCCAGGATACCCGCTCTATGTGGTTAACGTGTCGCGGCAAAGGTCATACATCGACACATTCCCCACGGATAAGTTCTTACTTCGATTCGATTACATCTTCGATATGTTTCACTTGAAGAAGCTGGATTTTACGTTTGTCCGCCTTTTTGCCTTGTACGTGAACTACATAATCTGGAGGGAGCAAATATCTGACATCTGTGTCGCTGACCCGTACTTCATGCACGAGAGCTTCTTGGCAGTCTGCCAAAAGCATCGTGATTACACGAGTAACTACATCGTCGATTTCATGGTCGGCAATAAGGTGAAGGAGATGATTCTCGTGCCTTATCATCCCATGTAAGTCATCCGCTAATATCCTTCCTTCAAATTCAATCATTCATTTGCACGCGCGGAGGCTAATTTGAGGTGTACTTATATTCTGCAGGGACGAGCGCGCCGTCCTCATCATACTTTACCCCCGATTCTCCCACGCTCTTTTCTTGGACTCGTCGAAGAACTTGAAGAAAAAGGATTACACCGACATCAAGTCTGTTCTCGACAAAGCTATCGTAAGCTACTGCATACGAAGAGGAGAGATCAAGGTCATGAAGACAAGGAACCGCGCGCCGCCTTCGGCTATAAGACCGAGTTCTGCTGCATCCAGCAACTGACTGATACTCGCAGTGATGGATTCTATGTCCTCCACTTCATGCTGGAGTACGGACATGATCGCCAGAGACTTCGCATGTCACCTACATCTGGTGATTCCCATATCCTGCAATGGGCAAAGACACTAGGAGATATCCCGGATCACTGTCTCCGAGCTGAGTTCTATCACATCCAGCGTGAACTTGCTCAAGTCATCATGAAGGAGGTCCTCAAAAAAACCGGGTTGTTCTATGAAGAAGGGCAAATGTCGTGGAAAGATGTCCGAACACGCGTAGCTGCTCAGCATCTCGACCTGAAGCCTTTCACGAAGCTCGGGGACTATCTCCCTGATTTGGATGGATGGCACGACCTGATCGAGTGATTGACAATATATAACAATGTGTCCATTTAGTCCATACTTTCTCTATGACGAAACTTTCAGTTATGCACGATGAAACTTTATTTGTGATGTAATTAAACCATCCTCCTCAACTAGCGAAGGTCACTCTAGTTAGAGCATTTTGGGTACGATGAACTTTATTATTTATGCTTATGATATGTTGCTTCTATTTTTGCAAAGTGTGTCTCTTTCTATTGCTCAACTATAGATGTTGCATATAATGGACTCATGTGACGATGCAGGTGCATAGATCATCGATGGCGAATAGGTGCTACGCCAGGACTATATATATACGACGAGTGGCTGGAGTGTCAGGCCCAGGAGTATACGACAACCAGTAGTTAGTTTAGGTTCTCTCGTGTATATCATTCTTTAGATGGGTGACGTTGTAGTTGCAAGTATTCAAGACTTGTATCGCTATTTTCGAGATGATGACGAGAGATCACTTTCTGTTGGATGATGATTATGATGATGACATGATTTGATGAGACTATTTGTATGTATATGATATGATTACATTTGTATGTGTATGATATACCAAAGATTATTGTATAAAGCATGTTAAAATACAAAACAAATATGAAAAAAATCAGAAACGAATAGAACTAGCAGCAGCGAGGGAAACGAAGTTAGCAGCAGCGCGCTCCTCTAGTAGCATGGTCTAAATCACGGTGTTGCAGCTATTAGCACTAGCGCTTTCTAGTAAAAAATGTTGCTGCTAAACAGCTATAACAGTAGTGCGTGTGGGAGAGCGCTACTGGTATAAGTTAGCTGTAGCGTCGTACAGTAGCGCAGGTACCCGCGCTACTAATACACCTAAAACCCGCGCTACTGCTAGGCTTCTCCCTAGTAGTGTACGACTATTGCTAACTCATACAGATAAAGTAAAGCAATTACATGGCGCTTGCATTTCATATAATAATTAAGAGACAACCGTAAGGCTCCTGCCGTGTTATACCCAGGATGCGACTATATCTCCTACGTGTCGAGGCACGACTTAGAGACATAAGTGCATTCTGGAATGATCTCAACCGTGGTATCTTTGCACATCTCATGTAAAAGTTCAGGGATGAAAATGTAAAAGATAGTTGGCTTACACTCACCATGTCATACAATGAATACAATAACATACATTCATCCAAAAACACAGGGTCCGACTACGGACGGAATCCAAACGAGAAAAGATACCACAACCACAAGGCCTGATTGCCCCTAGTAGGAACCACTACTGATTGTCAGAATACGTCACATACATACGACCACGCTCTTCATCGAACTCCCAGTGAAGTTCTAATCCATCTCCTGCACTGTTCTCGGATGTACCTGCATCTGGTGTGTGTAGTCATCTGTGAGTCACAAGGACTTAGCAATCCTATTCTCGGGTATCAAAACTACCAAAGCCTTAGGTGTGGAAGGGTCATAAAGTGTTTGCAGCAGCGCTAAGCAACTAGCTTACGAGTTCAGAGCGAGATGAGAATATGTGCCAACGGTCGCCAAGATGATCACTAAGAGATCCTAGCTAGTCACGGTCAAACATAGACCCACCGTGTTCACTTCCGGAAGCCCTTCGGAAAGAGACCATCACGGTTACTCACACAGGTAGTGTATTCTTATGGATATGGTGTCAAGTTATGTACAACCAGATATTAACAAATTCACATCTACCACATAACCGCGGGCACGGCTTTCGAAAGATCAAACCCTAAAGGGGTATCCCAACTTAGCCCATCACAAGCTCATGATCTGTGGAGTCGCAACTCCAAAGTGGGAAGACCCGAGTATTCTCGGAATCACATGCTCAAGATATTTCGATAAAGGTAAAACTAATCCAGCAAGACCTCCCGGCATGCCGACACCTTGATAGTAGCCGCGCGTATCTCGTCTCAGGCCACGACCGGATGGGACAAGCTACGGGTGTATACCAGACCTCGGGTTTCCCCAAGGTGGCCCCGCGGGTTGCCCAGTTTGGACCAACACTCATGAGGAGCACTGGTCTGGGTTGTAAAATTAAGTCCTCGGGTCCGGAAAGTCCCTATGCAAGTTATTTAGTTATGGCAAATGGTAAAACCAATGTTGGGCCTTGCTGGAAAAGCTTTAAGAAGTGCGAATTATCAAGGGGGGCCCATAAACCCCAACCACGTTAGGAACGCAAAATCAAGGAACATAACATCGGTTTATCGGGTCCTAAGGTAGCACGAGTGGAATAAAACACCAAGCAGAAGGCCAAGCCTTCCACCCATTTCCAATATATATGTGCATTAGGTAATATATATATATATATATATATATATATATATATATATATATATATATATATATATATATATATATATATATTGTGTTATCCCAATAAACAAGATCATCACGGAGCGATCTTCAAACTTCACCTGCAACTAACAATGCTATAAGAGGGGCTGAGCAAAAGCGTACTTAGCCAATCAACGGTTTGCTAGGAAGGCGGTTAGAGTGTTTCAAGGCAACAATAGGAGGCTGACAAGACAAGAATAGGCATCGAGGCATAGCTAAAGAGCGAGACAACTAGCATAGGCAAAGATAGAGGTGATATAGGGGAATGGTCATCTTGCCTAGGATTCCGCAAGGAAGAAGAACGAGTCCATGAAGTAGTCGAACAAATCCTCACAACTCCGGAACGAAACCGAAGCTAACGAGAGAAGCATACCGGAAAGAAGCAAACATCATGGTAAACACACAATCCTAAGTAGGGCATGTGATGCACAACCAAGTATGATGCATGTCTGGTTGAATTATGCATGGCATGGCAAAGTGCTCAAACAACACTACAAATTAAGTGGAGCTCAATATGCAACGAGTTGCATATTGACAAAACACCACGTTAGAATATTTAGTTTGACTCTCATTTATTTACAAGACAATATTAAATGTTAATTGACATGGCAAGAGGGGAAGCATAAGTAAACTACACTACCTAGGCATTTTTAAATGAGGCCGAAAATAACAACACCAATTCCGGAAAATCCCCATGTGCATATAAAGTTTATTTATCTTGAGCTACAGTTAACTAGTTATGAATTAAACCATTTTAACATGCCATCTAAGCAAAATATAAGCAAACAACAACTTTAAGCATTTTGAATGTTGTTATCATGATGCGGATGACATATGCAAGTTTTATGCATTTTTTATTAAAAGTTGACATGAGCAAGATATGGAGTATTTTGTCACCGTGGTGGAAAAGAGAGGGTGCCACGGCGACAGCAATGGAAAAGGTGTCACGGAAACATTCCGATGATACGACAATTCGCGGAGATGTCGAGCAAAAGAAGGACGGCGTGAGCGTGTCATGCAAGATAATGGGATGCTCCCGGTTTCCGGGTTCCCACGGGTCGGCAACATGCAAACGAGCAACACCACGGGCACGGCGCAAACAAGTGAGTGCATCTCATACATCACATAACATTCATCCATGGGCGTCGTCTCGGCGGTATACCTTTGAAGCGTGGGTTTTCGAAGCGGTTCGAGTCGTCGAGGGAATTAGTGGAAGCAGTCACTCTCGCGACGGTAGTAGTGGAACTCGCGGTGGTTGTGGTTCACGTTTCGTAGCCGTTCAAGTTTCCGTAGAAGTTCAGGTCATGGCGACGGTAGTCGTTCGGCATCGGTTGTCGAGGTACTTGGCGTCTTGGCGATTCCACGGCGGTTGTAGACGTACGCGTTACGTGGATGAACTTGACGAATCTGAGCTCTTCGGGGTCGACGAGAGTGGTACTTGACGGTCTCGGGTCTTGGCGACGGTAGTAGTACACGGCGAGGAACTTGATGCATCCGAGGTAGACGGTAGGGGTACTTGACGTTCTCAGGTCTTGTTGTTCCAAAACAAAACAAAACCAAGCAGCAAGGCAGGGCAGCACGCAAGCAATGATGAGGGCGCGAAGAACTTGAGGCGGGGCGACAAAACAGCAGCAGTAGATGGCCGAGGGACTCCGGGACGGCGCGGAGGTGGACTTGATGGGGAGGACAGAAGCATCCGAGGCTATGGCGGCGGTGGAGGCCGATCCACAGGACGGGCGGAGCGGCGGCAACGACGGCGACCGGCGGCGGTGGCTGTCCTCGACCAGGGAGGAGGCGGGAGAGCACGGTGGAGAGGCAGGCTTGCGGGGCCTCGGGCGCTCGAGTTGAGGAGGCCTCGGCGGCCGCGGCGCCCGGCGACGCGAGGCGGCGGACCTCCTGGAGGTCGACGACGACGGGATGCGGCGCCCAGCGTGGAGACGGTGAGGCGGCGCACGAGGCTAGCCGGCGGTGAGGTGGCCGGGCGGCGAGTTGTGGAGGCACGAGGGCGGAGCCAGGCGACTACGGGATCGGGGAGGGATGAGGCGACTGGCGCAAGGTGAAGGAGTGCGGGGTGGATCCAGGCGGCGGTGTAGGACGAGAGGAGGGATATGGGGATCGAGCGAGGGCTCATATGCGTGCGTGAAGAAGTGGCGGCGGGCAGGAACGAGAAGAGGGGGTCGGGGGCTAGGGTTAGGTTAGGAGTGGTGCGGCTGGGCCTAATGGGCCAGCTGCTGATGGGCCTGCGGCTGGCTGTGGCTGGCCTTGGGCCATCTCTCTCTCCCTCCTTCTAAAAGAAAAAGAGAAAAGAAGGCAAAAAATAAAGAAGAAAGAAAAAGAGAAGAAGGAAAGAGTTAGGGGTAGAATTTGGGCACGGGGGTTAATTTCTCTGGACTCGCAAAAATGCGTTGGTTCCAAGAAAATAGAAAAGGGCATGATTGGAAAATAAATTCAAATTCTTTTGAATTTATTTCAAATGGTGTGAACAAGACTATGATTTAGAAGTGTCCAAAAATGCTCCGATTTTTGGAGGAACCTCGATAAAATGGATAACAATTTGCGGAATTTGAAGGTGAAACTTGAAGCAAAAGAGGCATGGGAATATTTGCAAGTGTGTTTTTTTGATTCCAAAGCAATGGAATATTTTTATAATAGCTCCCTACTATCGGGAGGATATGTTTTAAAGAGAAGTCGCCAATGAATTCCCTCGATTTAAATGGATCGAACATCCACATAATTTATTTAGGTGAGTTTGAAAACTAAATGACATGATGGCATGATGACATGATGCAATGCAAAATAAAATGAAGCAAGCAAATGAAACACATGGCAAAACCCGGAATAGCTAGAAGTCTTCTGGAGCATCGGTCTTGGTGCGTCATAACTCTCCCACACTAATAGAGGATCTCTACCCGAGATCCTGTAGATGGCACCGGATAAAACAGAAAAGAAAGAGGTAAAACAAAGTTGCTTCTTTGACAAACGAGTGAAACGACGAACTTGTGAGGTTGACCAAATTGAAAGAAGAATGGAACGGAGATGAACGAAGATGAAAACACTCCGTTAGAAAAGAGGAGCAAGGAACATTACGAGAACCTTGTAGGTTGAAAGACATGACAAGAGCTCACGGATGTCGAAAGAATTTAGAAATCACTCCGGTTAAAACAAGATAGAGAAGGAATAAGAACGAAATAATTTGGACAGCAATCCGACTAAAAATGGAAGGAATTAACATGAGCTTGAGAAGATGGGATGATACTTGATGAAATCAACAACACGCTTCCTCCGAAACAATTGAAAGAATGGCACAAGGGGTAAGAAAGATTTCAGGCAGGACTTCGGTTGAAAAGAGAGGCAAAACTTCATAAGATGAGGGAACTTGAATGGAGCACACGAGACTCTTGTTAAATGGACCAGAAAGGAAAAGAACATGATCTTGATATGACAAGATGATGGTTCGAAGAGAGCAATATTACAATACCTCCGGAACAAAAGAATAGAAGCTAGATTGTTAGGAAGAAGAAAGTAGAAGAAAATGATAACTTCTACCACCAATGAATTTGAAAGAGCATCTTTACAAAGAAGGATTGAACGGAGTTGTTGGAAATTCAACAACGAAAAGAATAAGCTTGTTGTGGGCTTATGGAAAACATCTCAACATTATGAGGTGACAATCGGCCACTAACGGAAACCAATTGTTGCTAGAGATCAATGAAGAGATGAAAACTCTTTCACCGAGAGGATAATGAAGAATTTGGTCATTTAGAAGCACCACACATAGCAACATCCTTAGGTAAAGCTTTAGGTGAATTACAACACAAGATAACTCCAACGAATAAATTGAAGGGTTGAAAAAATCTCCTGAACAAGGAAAATGATGGTTTTAAATATCTCATTCTTTATAACTCGTGAATCATAAATCATGAAGGAATTGTCAAGAATGACATAACACCACCTCAAAACAAAAAGGTAGAAAGAATTGCACTTCGGAATGCAAGAAGAAGAATACTTGAGCTCCAACAAGACTCTTAAAGAACACTTCGAGGATGAATTAAATCATGATGAACCACAATGAAGAACTTCGATGATAAAAGGATGAGAAGTGAAAGATGAAAAGAATACGATTGAAGCCTTGCAATGATTACATGTAGATTTGAAATGATATAATTGAAATACCTTGGAGCTCCGGAAAATAAGATGAACAACTTGGAACCGAGAATATGATATGATGAACGAGCTCTGGAAAGGAGAGATTAATCACTTGGAAGAAACTAGAATAAGAATTATGTCATGCTTATCCTTCACCAATTTAAATTGATGACAACCAATGGATTTGGCATACTACTTATTCCCGTAGCAAAGAATTAAAAAAAGATCTCACACAATCTTGAGGAAGTACTCAACGAATCACCGGTAGGATTTCAGAAAGAACGAATGAATTGATATGATGACAAAGGAAAATGAATTTTTGAACGAACCACCATAAGAATATGGAGACGAACGAAGAGGCATCAATTAAGAATAGTTGGAGGACGAAGTTGAAAACTGAGAATGAAGAAATCTTCTGAAACGATGGCCTTCGGAGGATCACAATGGGAAGAATTCATGAAATGCTTCGGATGGGTATGAAAATAATTCTCACCATCGAAAACAGTTATGAGGATGGTATGAAGCTAGAACCACGAATCTTGAAGGAAAAAGACCAAGATTTAGGAGAAATTCTTGTTCGGTCTTCAAACTGAAAACAACAATGAGGAACACCTTCAAGAATTTTGAGATACTCCGGAAGAATGAAGAATGTAAAGGTTGAACCAACGTTGGAAGGAATTTGAAAGCGATCATAGATAAGGCATGTGACTGATGGAAATCATTCTTACGTCACACTCTGAAAAGAATTTGAGAAACTCCGGAAAAATTAGAAGAGTCAGGTAAGATCCTGGGAAAAGACCTATGGGTTAGGGCCCACTGAAAAGAAACAACGTTTGAAAAGATTGATTAAGAGATATTGCACCGGTTGAAATTAAATGGCTTGAATAAGATGACAATCCTCAAAATAGCTTGAACGGATTAAGAATGGAAACACGAATCTTCTGAGATACCTTGTACACTCCAGATAAGAATTAGAGAGAGTTGAATAAACAATAGAGACTTTGGATAAGAAATTTCAACAAGGGAAAACATATGAAACAAAAAGGAAGAGGTATGATCATAATCGAAGCTTGAATTTACTCCACCGGAGAATGATGAACTTGAAGCTTCCTGAGCATTTTCCTGAGAATCATCGGATAACAACATCGAAGAAAAGAATGAAGAGACTTCACATGACTATAAGGACACTTGAATTGAGATTTCAACTCCGAGAAAAGAAGGATGGGAGGGTGGGGAAAAACAAAGACATCTTCAGGCGAACGAAATGGACACCATTGAGAAAAACCAAGGATTGGTCTTACCCATATTGAAAGGACGGGTTAACTTGAAGAGAACACAGCGTTTGAAAAAGAATTTAACATGACAATCTTGATGATCAAGAAGGACTAGCACTCCCATAGAAATATGACAACACCGATTAGGAAAGGTATGGAATCAACACTTGGGATTGAAGCAACTCGAATACCAGAATCAAAACAAAAACAAAGGATAGATATGTTGCAACATAATCTTCACAATATCATTCGAACAGAGAATTGAACGAATGAATTCCATAGCTTAATGGTACCACAACTTGTCGAGAAGCCACTTGAGAGAATGAAATGATACAATAAAACAACAAGGTAACAGATGGAACAAATACATAATAGAGGTTTCGTCCCACATGTTCGTGTTGAATGCCCCATGGCACGTGTTACAAAGGGTCTTGCAATCCTCGGATCAGCATAGCCAAGGATCCTTTAAGATGCAACTCCCAATTGGAACAGCACCCATGAAACCTCTTCACTAAATGTATAACCCCAAACCTCATACCATGCACCCGTTGGAAGATTACCTAAGAGCTACTTGAAACCCACCTATTAATTCCTGAAGCTTTCCAGTTATGCAATCTGGTGTTGGGGATACAGGGGAAGCACCGCGCACTCAACTCTAAACCTACACCCAGTTGTATCCATCCGTCAACACATAACCAGTCATCTTCAGAAACCGTTTACCTCGGACCTTCGAAACGCATCCGCTATACTAGCTGTGGCAATACTCCCGAACTATCTCCCCAATACTGGGTGACGTTGGGGTTATCTCACCACCAGACATGCATAGAAGAGTTTTCGATGTCGGCCGCCTCTAGTATTCTACAACCGCTACGATACATTTGTGACGAGAACACCTCGGAGCTCAACTCCCCGGGACACTTCGACAACCCCTAAATGACAGGAGGCATCGAGAACAATGTTCTCATCACAAAGATATCGGAACAATCCAAACAATACCTGCGTGATCCTAAGAAAATTGGTGAAATTTTGAGAATAGTGAAGATAAAACACGTCAGGAGTCCTCACCAGAGCGAAGAATGGGATGAGGAGTAAAGAGAAATCCTACTCTACGATATATATATATATATATATATATATATATATATATATATATATATATATATATATATATATATATAAGACTCAAAAACATTTTGTGTGTGTGCCTAGACTCAACCGACAGCGGTTTGATCAATCAGGGGGCTCCTAGGTCGGAGAAGGCTCTGATACCAACTTGTTATCCCCAGGATGCGACTATATCTCCTACGTGTCGAGGCACGACTTAGAGACATAAGCGCGTTCTGGAATGATCTCAAGCGTGGTATCTTTGCACATGTCATGTAAAAGTTCAGGGATGAAAATGTAAAAGATAGTTGGCTTACACTCGCCACGTCACACAATGAATACAATAACATACATTCATCCAAAACACAGGGTCCGACTACGGACGGAATCCAAACGAGAAAAGATACCACAACCACAAGGCCTGATCGCCCCTAGTAGGAACCACTACTAATTGTTAGAATACGTCACATACATACGACCACACTCTTCATCGAACTCCTAGTGAAGTTTTGATCCATCTCCTGCACTGTTCTCGGATGTACATGCATCTGGTGTGTGTAGTAATCTGTGAGTCACAAGGACTCAGCAATCCCGTTCCCGAGTATCAAAAATACCAAAGCCCTAGGTGTGGAAGGGTAATAAAGTGTTTGCAGCAGCGCTAAGCAACTAGCTTACGAGTTCAGAGCGAGATGATAATATGTGCCAACGGTCGCCAAGATGATCACTAAGTTATCCTAGCTACTCACGGTCAAACATAACCCCACCGTGTTCACTTACCGAAGCCCTTCGGAAAGAGACCATCACGGTTACTCACACAGGTAGTGTATTCTTATGGATATGGTGTCAAGTTATCTACAACCGGATATTAACAAATTCCCATCTGCCACATAACCATGGGCACGGCTTTCGAAAGATCAAACCCTGCAGGGGTGTCCCAACATAGCCCATCACAAGCTCACGATCTGCGGAGTCGCAACTCCAAAGTGGGAAGACCCGAGTATTCTCGGAATTCCGTGCTCAAGATATTTCGACAAAGGTAAAACTAATCCAGCAATACCTCCCGGCGTGTTGACACCTTGATAGTAGCCGCACGTATCTCGTCTCAGGCCACGACCGGATGGGACAAGCTACAGGTGTGGCCCCGCGGGTTGCCCAGTTTGGACCAACACTCATGAGGAGCAGTGGCCTGGGTTGTAAAATTAAGTCCTCGGGTCCGGAAAGTCCCTATGCAAGTTATTTAGTTATGGAAAATGGTAAAACCAATGTTGGGCCTTGCTGGAAAAGCTTTAAGCAGTGTGAATTATCAAGGGGGCCCATAAACCCCAACCGTGTTAGGAACGCAAAATCAAGGAACATAACACCGGTTTATTGGGTCCTAAGGTGGCACGAGTGGAAGAAAACACCAAGCAGAAGGCCAAGCCTTCCACCCATTGCCAATATATATGTGCATTAGGTAACATCGACATATATTGTGTTATCCCAATAAACAAGTTCATCACGGAGCGATCTTCAAACTTCACTTGCAACTAACAATGTTGTAAGAGGGGCTGAGCAAAAGCGTACTTAGCCAATAAACGGTTTGCTAGGAAGGCGGTTAGAGTGTTTCATGGCAACAATAGGAGGCTGACAAGACAAGAATAGGCATCGAGGCATAGCTAAAGAGCAAGACAACTAGCATAGGCAAAGATAGAGGTGATATCGGGGAATGGTCATCTTGCCTGGGATTCCGCAAGGAAGAAGAACGAGTCCATGAAGTAGTCGAACAAATCCTCACAACTCCGGAGTGAAACCGAAGCTAACAAGAGAAGCATACCGGAAAGAAGCAAACATCATGGTAAACACACAATCCTAAGCAGGGCATGTGATGCACAACCAAGTATGATGCATGTCTGGATGAATTATGCATGGCATGGCAAAGTGCTCAAACAACACTACAAATTAAGTGGATCTCAATATGCAACGAGTTGCATATTGACAAAACACCATGTTAGAATATTTAGTTTGACTCTCGTTTATTTACAAGACAATATTAAATGTTAATTGACATGGCAAGAGGTGAAGCATAAGTAAACTACACTACCTAGGAATTTTTAAATGACGCCGGAAATAATAACAACAATTCAGTAAAATCCCCATGTGCACATAAAGTTTATTTATCTTGAGCTACGGTGAACTAGTTATGAATTAAACCATTTTAACATGCCATCTAAGCAAAATATAAGCAAACAACAACTTTAAGCATTTGAATGTTGTTATCATGATGTGGATGACATATGCAAGTTTTATGCATTTTTTATTAAAAGTTGACATGAGCAAGATATGGAGTATTTCGTCACCGTGGTGGAAAAGAGAGGGTGCCACGGCGACAACAACGGAAAAGGTGCCACGGCAACATTCCGATGATCCGACAACTCGCG
This sequence comes from Secale cereale, assembly GCA_902687465.1. Classification (NCBI taxonomy): domain Eukaryota; kingdom Viridiplantae; phylum Streptophyta; class Magnoliopsida; order Poales; family Poaceae; genus Secale; species Secale cereale. The sequence continues at coordinate 311,668,297 of LR738714.1, read as the reverse complement.
GAGATGTCGAGCAAAAGAAGGACGGCGTGAGCGTGTCATGCAAGATAATGGGGTGCTCTCGGTTTCCGGGTTCCCACGGGTCGGCAACATGGAAACGAGCAACACCACGGGCACGATGCAAACAAGTGAGTGCATCTCATACATCACATAACATTCATCCATGGGCGTCGTCTCGGCAGTATACCTTTGGAGCGTGGGTTTTCGAAGCGGTTCGAGTCGTCAACGGAAGTAGTGGAAGTAGTCGTTCTCGCGACGGTAGTAGTGGTACTCGCGGTGGTAGTGGTTTACATTTCATAGTCGTTCAAGTTTCCGTAGAAGTTTGGGTAACGGCGATGGTAGTCGTTCGGCATCGGTTGTCGAGGTACTTGGCGTCTTGGCGATTCCACGGCGGCGGTAGACGTACGCGTTACGTAGATGAACTTGACGAATCCGAGCTCTTCGGGGTCGACGAGAGTGGTACTTGACGGTCTCGGGTCTTGTGACGGTAGTTGTACACGGCGAGGAACTTGACACAACCGAGGTAGACGGTAGGGGTACTTGACATTCGCAGGTCTTGTCGATCCAAAAAAACCAAGCAGTAAGGCAGGGCAGCATGCAAGCAACGATGAGGGCGGGAAGAACTTGAGGCGGGGCGACGAAGCAGCAGCAGAAGACGGCCGAGGGACTCCGGGACGACGCGGAGGTGGACTTGACGGCGAGGACGGATGGATCCGAGGCTATGGCGGCGGTGGAGGCCGATGCAGAGGACGGGCGGAGTGGCAACGACGACGGCGACCGGCGGCGGTGGCTGTCCTCGACCAGGGAGGAGGCGGAAGAGCAGGGCGGAGAGGTGGGCTTGCGGGGCCTCGAGAGCTCGAGTAGAGGAGGCCTCGGCGGCCGCGGCGCCTGGCGACGCGAGGCGGCGGACCTCCTGGAGGTCTACGATGACGGGACGCGGCGCCCAGTGTGGAGACGGTGAGGCGGCGCACGAGGTTAGCCGGCGGTGAGGTGGCCGGGCGGCGAGTTGTGGAGGCGCGAGGGCGGAGCGAGGCGACTCGAGGATCGGGGAGGGACGAGGCGACTGGCGCGAGGTGAAGGAGTGCGGGGTGGATCCAGGCGGCAGTGTAGGACGAGAGGGAGATCGAGAGGAGGGATATGGGGATCGAGCGAGGGCTCGTGTGCGTGCATGAAGAAGTGGCGGCGGGCAGGAACGAGAAGAGGGGGTCGGGGGGCTAGGGTTAGGTTAGGAGTGGTGCAGCTGGGCCTAATGGGCCAGCTGCTGATGGGCCTGCGGCTGGCTGTGGCTGACCTTGGGCCATCTATCTCTCCCTCCTTCTAAAAGAAAAAGAAAAAAGAAGGGAAAAAACAAAGAAGAAAGAAAAAGAGAAAAAGGAAAGAGTTAGGGGTAGAATTTGGGCATGGGGGTTAATTTCTCTGGACTCGCAAAAATGCGCTGGTTCCAAGAAAATAGAAAAGGGCATGATTGGAAAATAAATTCAAATTCCTTTGAATTTATTTCAAATGGTGTGAACAAGACTATGAGTGTCCAAAAATGCTTGGATTTTTGGAGGAACCTCGATAAAATGGATAACAATTTGCGGACAAGATATGAAGGTGAAACTTTAAGCAAAAGAGGCATGGGAATATTTGCAAGTGTGTTTTGGAGATTCCAAAGCAATGGAATATTTTTATAATAGCTCCCTACTATCGGGAGGATATGTTATAAAGAGACGTCACCAATGAATTCCCTCGATTTAAATGGATCGAGCATCCACATAATTTATTTAGGTGAGTTTGAAAACTAAATGACATGATGGCATGATGACATGATGCAATGCAAAATAAAATGAAGCAAGCAAATAAAACACACGACGAAACCCGGAATAGTTGGAAGTCTTCTGGAGCATTGGTCTTGGGGCGTCATATGCCGGTTGTCGATAATTTACAAAACATGATCATCTCAAACAATAACGTATAACTCATCACGTCTTGACCATATCATATGACAACATGCCCTACAAAAACAAGTCATACATCCTCTACTTTGTTATTGCAAGTTTTATGTGACTTCTACAGGCTTCTAGCAAGAACCGTTCTTACCTACGGCACAAAACCACAATGGTGATTTATCAAGTTAGTTGTTTTAACCTTCAACAAGGACCGGCCGCAGTCAAATTTGATTCAACTAAAGTAGGAGAAATAGACACCCACCAGCCACCTTTATGCAAACAAGTTGCATGTGACGGTGGAACCGGTCTCATGTACATGGACATGCAATGTTGGTCCGAGCTGCTTCATCTTACAATACCGCCGAATCAAAATAAGATGTTGGTGGTAAGCAGTATGAACATCACCGCCCAAAACTCCTTTGTGTTCTACTCGTGCATATCATGTACGCATAGACCTGGCTCATGATGCCACTATTCGGTAATGTTGCATGGAAAACAAAAAAATCTACGCACACCCAAGATCTATCCATGGAGATGCATAGCTACGAGAGGGGGAGAGCATCTTCATACCCTTGAAGATCGCTAAGTGGAAGCGTTTATCAACGCGGTTGATGTAGTCGTACACCTTCACGACCTGTCCCGATCAAGTACCGACGTACGGCACCTCTGCGTTCAGCACACGTTTAGCTCGATGACGTCCTCGCCTTCTTGATCCAACAATAGAGGCGAAGTAGTAGATGAGTTCCGGAAGCACGATGGCGTGGTGACGGTTGGTGATGAAGAACAATCTTTGCAGGTCTTCGCCCAACACTACAAAAACTAGACACGGGATAAACTAGAGGGTTGGGGTTGCCGGCACATGGCTTGGTGAATCTTGATGTGTCTTGGGTGCTAGCCCTGCCCCTCTATTTATATGTTGAGCCCTGGGGTCGAAACTTGGAGTAAAAGTGTCCTCAAAGTCAGTTTTGCCCAAAAGGCAAGAGTCCTACTCGGACTCCACGCCTAGACGCGAGGGTTCCCGATGTCTAGCCCTAGTCGCCAGAGTTCCTGGCGTCTAGCCCCTGGTCTTCGCGAAACTTGCTTTTGCACTTTGCAAAACCTTCATGGGCTTTACCCCTTGACCCAAATAAAGTGTTCACGTGCCCAAACACTTCAGGAAACATTCGAAACCCCTTCCGGTGAATTCCGGAACCTTTTAGGAGATCAAACACTATTATCCATATATTAATCTTTACCTTCGGACTATTCAGGAGCTCCTCATCATGTTCGCGATCTTATTAGGGACTCCGAACAACATTTGGTCACCAACATACATAATTCATTCAATACTATATCGCAAACGAACGTTAAGGCTGCGGACCCTACGGGTTCGAGAACTAGGTAGACACGACTGAGACACCTCTCTGGAGAATAACCAATAGCGGAACCTGGATGCCCATTGGCTCCTACATTTCCTACAAATATCTTTATCGGTCGAACCGTTATGACAACATACACAATTCCCTTTGTCCGTCGGTATGTTACTTTCTCGAGATTCTATCGTCGGTATCTTTATACCTAGTTCAATCTCATTACCAGCAAGTCTCTTTACTCATTCCGTAATACATCATCCCATGACTAACTCATTAGTCATTTGCTTTCAAGGCTTATTATGATGTGTATTATCGAGAGGGCCCACAGATACCTCTCCTATACTCGGAGTGACAAATCCTAATCTCAATTCATGCCAACTCAATAAAACACCTTTGGAGATACATGTAGAGCATCTTTATAATCACCCAGTTATGTTGTGACGTTTGATAGCACACAAGGCATTCCTCCGGTATCCGGGAGTTGCATGATCTCATAGTCAAAGGAATGTTTATTTGACATACATGAAAGCAAAAGCAAAAATGGTGCGATCAAATGCTAAGCGAACGAATGAGTCTTGTCCATCACATCATTCTCCTAATGATGTGATCCCGTTATCAAATGACAACTCATGTCTATGGTTAGGAAACCTTAACCATCTTTGATTAACGAGCTAGTCTAGTAGAGGCTTACTAGGGACACGGTATTTGTTTATGTATTCACATATGTATTTAAGATTTGGGTCAATACAATTCTAGCATGAATAATAAACCTTTATCATGATTAAGGAAATATAATAATAACCATTTTATTATTGCCTCTAGGGAATATTTCCATCAAATGTTACTAGTAACACCCATATTTAATTATCCTTACAGCGATGAGTTGATCGCATGACTGTTGTCGTCCTAGAGTAACCCTAGGTCTTCTGTCTTCGAGTGAAACCATGTACTTCGAGTGAATAAGGATGGTCAAGTGGTGGTGGGGTAACTAAGTGGGTCTTTCATTGAGTGACTTACACGCTACAGTCATTCCAGTCGGCACCTCCTCTCGAACTTTGTAGGTCTTGGATTATTTATGTAGTGTCCTCGGGTAGGGCATGTAGGTCAATCCTAGGACCCTACCCTAGGTCCATGTCACCGTCACATAACGGTTGGATTTTCCCCCTCCTATAAAAGGGGGTCTTCTTCCCCATTGAACCTTATCTCTTAAGCTCAAGTTCTTGCCCCATTGTTGACCTTCTTTGAGCTTGTTATCTCTCAATCCATCCATGGATTCTTGCTAGTTTGGGGGGGGAGAGGAGATCTAGATCCACATTTTCGCCAATCACTTTCTTCTCTATGTGAGAGGAACCCCTTGGATCTAGACCTTGGAGTTCTTCGTGTTCTATTTTTTGTTCTTCCTCTCATTTTCCTCCCTAGCATTAGTTGCTTAGGTGGGATTTGGGAGAGAAGAACTTGGGCACTCCTTGTGCCCTTGCCATTGCATTTGGTGCATCGGTTTGAGTTCTCCACGGTGATACGTGGAAGTTTCCAGTTGAGAAGCTTATTACTCTTGGGTTCTTGGTACCCTTGAGCTTGTTCCTCTTGGGTGCCTTGGTACCCTATATGGTTGTGTTGGTCGAATCTCAATCATTGTCATGTAAAGCTCCGGGCAAGCGTCGTGGTCTCCAATTAGGTTGTGGAGATCGCCCTAAGCAATTTGAAGGGTTCTCGTGACCGCCCCCAAGGGTTGCCAAAGTGTACGGGTTCGGTGACCGCCCTAAAGGGTCCCTTAGTGGAATCATGGCATCTTGCAATGTGCGAGGGCGTGAGGTGATTACGGTGGCCCTAGTGGCTAGTTGGGGAGCACTATGCCTCCACACCGCTCCAAATGGAGATTAGCATCCGCAAGGGTGCGGACTTGGGATACATTGTTGTCTCCGCGTGCCTCGGTTATCTCTTACCCGAGCTCTTTACTTATGCACTTTACTTTGTGATAGCCATATTGTTTCTTGTCATGTATCTTGCTATCACCTAGTAGTTTATCTTTCTTAGCATAAGTTGTTGGTGCACATAGGTGAGCCTAGTTGTTTTAGGTTTTGTGCTTGACAAACTAAACGCTAGTTTTATTACGCATTTGTTCAAGCCTAAACCGTAATTATTTAAAAGCGCCTATTCACCCCCCCCCCTCTAGGCGACATCCACTATCTTTCACATTGGGCATGGAAAAACTATAGTGCTCAAATGTGAGGCAGTGTGTGACACCCCGAGTCCGGTGCGCCAGGTGTCAGCCAGATATTCGCTGTCGTTGCCATGTCATCTGCTTGCGTGTTGCATCTTGCCATGTCATCATGTCTGTTGCATCAGCATGTTTTCAAAACTTGCATCCGCCCGAGTCCCCTCGTCCTCTCCGTTGTCTGTTCTGAGCCCAGACACACTTGCACGCGCCCGCGGCGCCTCCGAATATTTATTTTGTGAGTGGCCGAAAAACGTTCTCGGAATGGGTTGAGACTTGGCGTGTGGTCTTATTATAGCATAGGTAGACCGCCTGTCAAGTTTCGTCGCGTTCGGTGCTCGTTTGATAGCCCAACGATTAACCGTGTTAACCTCCGGAAGCCTTTTGTCTTTTGGCCCAGCACCCCTTTTGCTCAGCCCACCTAGCACATGCTAACCCCTCCATGCTCTTGGCTGTTCGATCACGATCGCGTGGCCGTGAACGGCTCCTCATTTGGACACTCCTAGCTCCCTCTAGGTATAAATATGTGTCTCCCCTCCATTTTCGCGCAGATCCAACCCTAAAAATGCTCCTCCTCGCGCAGCCGGACATGTCCACTCTGCCTGGACATGTCCATCCCCGCTTTCCACGTTGCCGCAGCCAATCCGGGGCTGCCACCTCACCACCAACCGCCGCCTCGGACCAATGACAGGCCGCCACGTCACCGGCGCCACCTCCCACCTCCGCCACAGCCCGCGCGGCCCGGATCGGACCAGCCCAGGCCCGGATCATCCGCCGACGCCGTGCCTAGCGCCCCGCGCCTCCCGAGCCTTCCGCTCGCCTCGCCGGCCACCGGAGTCATCGCCGGCAGCCGCCGCTCGCCGCCGCTCAGCCAACCACCGACGCCGCCTGTACCTTGCCGCCCCGACCCCGCCGGCCCGGGATCTGGCCGGGAACGGAGCCGTCGGCCCTGGATCTGCCAGATCCCGACCTCTCCGGCCTCCTCCTGGCGGCCCCTCGTCGGAAGCCATGCAGCCGCCGCCGCCCTGCCATGGCTGGTGCTCCTGCTCGATGCGGGCAGGAGGCCGCCGCCGCCCCGCGCCTGGGCCTGGCTCGCCCGGCCACGTGGGCCCTGGACCGCCGGCCCAGTTCCGCTCCCCGTCCGCACCCGGGACGGCCCAGTCCGCCTCGGCCTTCCCCGTCGGCCGCTTTCCAGAGCCGACATGCCCCGCCTCCGGCCCACTTCCCTCACCGCGGCCCACCTCCCTCCTCCTCTCCAGACCTGGGCCGAGCCCAGTGGTAAGCCCTCTGTTCCCCGCCTGTGTGACTTATAGCTATTTTGTGCTCAGTTTCTCCTCTGTGAATATGCCTAAGTCTTTTTCTATCAGTTTAATGTTGCATCTTTGCATATGATAACTTTTTGTGTGCCTATCCATTTTGAGTGAATGACATGTCAAAATGATCGTGGTGATATGCTCTACACTTTGTTCCATTGTGCCATGCTAGTTTGACTTCATCTAGATGCTCTAATCTCTGTTGCAAGAGTGCTACTTATTATAAACTGCTGCTACTTGTTATTTTGTTGCCATGTTTGAGATATGATAACTTGGTGCATGTTTATCCAAATGATGCATATGATATGTCAAAATGTTCATCATGAGATGCTCTACATGTTGGTTGCTATAGCATGCATGTTAGAGTTCATTTTGCCATGTTTATCTCTGTTGCGAAAGGGCATGTGGCTGTTAGGTTTTGTAACTTGTTACGAGATGCCTAGTTGAGGACCTCGTTGCTATTGATGTGTTTGTTCCCATGTCACATGCCCATATGTTTTAGATTCCCCATCATGTATTCTTTGTTGTGGTGTAAACCATTTGCCATGTTATGCTTTAAGATGACTTAAACATGCTCGCAAACATGCCATGTTGATGTTACTGTTTTAACACTTAGTGAAATTTCACTAAGTCTGGAATCTGTCTTATCCTGATGCTATGTTTGCTTGATGCCCTAGGCAAATCCATGTTAGTTTTGGGGTGGCCATTGATCATTCCTTAGTGTACATGTTATTGTATATCCATTAATGCCCTTACTGGCTCATATGACTTGCTGTAGATTATTTATTTCTTGCTCTCAAGTTGCTATAAAATATTACTGTCAGGTTTTTAGTGTCATGATCAAAATGTTGTAGCTTGTTGCTATTGATCCATCCCTCCTATGGAGATGCTCCAATGGAGTTGTTTGCTATAGGATATGTCTACTTCATGTCCATGCTTCTTGTCACCAAGTTTGAGTGCTGTAGAGTATATATTTCTTGATCCAAAGTTGCTATGTGGCTGTTAGTTTCAGCTTTGCATTGTTTCTTGCTTCATGTGTATCTTTTAGCCCGTTGCCCCGTTTTGGGTGTGACTTATATGAAACTTGTGTGGTTTTGCATGTAGAATCATAATATCCTGTTGTTTTCATGTTTGGAGTGAGTTTGCTTGATGTTTGGGTGCATCTTGCACCGTTGACTTGATTGCCGTGTTTTGCTCATATCTTCTAGGCCGTAGCTCCGAATTAAACAAACTTTATATGAAACTTGACTAGAATTTCGTGTAGATCATCATGGTGCATGTTAACTTGCTGTTTAACAAATTTAACTTAAGGTTTGTTCAGATCTGGACTAATTTCAAACCATGCATATGGGGACTTACCGGATTTGTTATATGTAGCTTCCGTCCTCATTTAAACTTGTTGGCTTGTGTTGTTTTTGAGTGCTTCCTGCCTTGCCATGTATTGCATCATATATAGGCTTGTCTTGCATCATACTTGCTTGAGCATGTTGTCATGTTCTTGTGTTGTTTTTCTGTGCTTCCTACCTTGCCATGTTTTGCTTCCTGTATAGACTTGTCATGCATCCTACCTTGCCATGTATTGCTTCCTGAATAGAATTGTCTTGCATCATACCTTGCCATGTATTGCATCATATATAGACTTGTGTTGTTTTTCTGTGCTTCCTACCTTGCCATGTATTGCTTCTTGTATAGACTTGTCTTGCATCATACCTTGCCATGTATTGCATCATATATAGACTTGTGTTGTTTTTCTGTGCTTCCTACCTTGCCATGTTTTGCTTCCTGTATAGACTTCTAGTGCATCCTATATAGAACTGTCTTGCATCATACTTGGTTGAGCATATTGTCATGTCTCGTGTGGTGTGTTTACCGTGTTGCTTGCTTCTTCTCGTTAGTGCTTGTTCCGTTGCGTTCATGAGGATTCGTTCGTCTGCCCGTGGTTCTTCTTCAAGGCTTCTTATTCGTCTTCCTCATGGATCCGTTCTTCTTCCTTGCGGGATCTCAGGCAAGATGACCATACCCTTGGATACCTTTACTATCATTGCCTTTGCTTAGTTGTCTCGATGCTATCGTTATATGTCGCGCTACCCATCTTATTGTCAGCCCCTCTCCTTGTTGCCATGAAACCTCTAACCTTTGAAACCTTCCTAGCAAAACCATTGTTTGGCTATGTTACCCGCTTGCTCAGCCCCTCTTATAGCGTTGTTAGTTGCAGGTGAAGATGAAGATCGTTCCAGGAGGGAACTTGTTGTTGGTATATCACAATATCTATTATTATTATTAACACACCTATATACTGGGCATGGGTGGAAGGATTGGCCTTTTTGCTCGGTGTTTTGTTCCACTCATGCCACCTTAGGCGCCGATAAACCGGCATTATGTTCCTTGATTTTGCGTTCCTTACACGGTTGGGTATATGGGGACCCCTTGACACTTCGTCTTTGAATAAAACTCCTCCAGCAAGGCCCAACATTGGTTTTAATTTGCTCATAATAACAACTTAATTAATTAATTAATTGCATAGGGGGTCATGTCCCCGGGTTCTTAATTCTACATAACAGGGGGCCCGTGCTGATGGTGTTGGTCCCAAACGGGCGGACTGCGGGACCACCACGGGGAAACTCGAGGATTGGCTCCTGTAGGATGTCCCATCCGGTTGTGGCCTGAGACGAGATACGCGCGGCTACTATCAGGGTGTCGGCACACCGAGAGGTCTTGCTGGACTTGTTTTACCATTGTCGAAATGTCTTGTGCACCGGGATGCCGAGCCTGATCGGATTTCCCTAAGATAAGGGGTGATAATATATATTTATCACTTCAGTTGATCGTGAGAGCTTGTGATGGGCTAAGTTAGGACACCCCTGCAGGGTTATGATCTTTCGAAAGCCGTGCCCGCGGTTTTGTAGCAGATTGGAATTTGTTAATGACCGGTTGTTGAAAACTTGATAGAGGATCCGAAGTAAAACACACAACGGTGTGAGTAACCGTGACTGTCTCTTTTCACTTTGAGAAGAGAACACGGTGGGGTTATGTTTGACTCGTAGGTAGTTCAGGATCTTTAGAGATCACTAGTAGTTGGCGACCGTTTGCGTAGATGCTCATCTTATTCTTGTACTCGTAAGTTAGCCACCATATATATTGCTTAGCCGCTGCTGCAACCTCACCACTTTACCTCTTCCTACCCATTAAGCTTTGATAGTCTTGTTACCCATGGTTATGGGATTGCTGAGTCCTCGTGGCTCACAAGTACTACAACAACAGTTGCAGGTGCAGGTTCCGATGTCTTGACGTGAGAGCGTTGTTATTTTGTTGGAGTCCTTCTTCTTCAGTCTTGGGTTAGGTTCCGGGTCGGGAGCCTGGGATAGCAGATGGATGTCGTTGTTCTTTTCCTGTTTGTATCCGTAGTTGGATACTTTGGTATTGATGTTGTTATATTCATGTGACTTGTATGTATGGTTGTATCCCCTATGTATGTATGTAATGGTACAATGTAATGATATCCATCTTGCTAAGCGCCTGAAATGCGGTTGTGCCCCAATCACGTAAGTGTCACGTGATCGGGATAGAATCGCATCTTGGGCCTAACACAGTGGCTACACAGGACCTCTAGATTTGGCACTCCTTCTTTGGTATGCCTGGAACTCACAATGACATCAACATATTGCTCAAATGTCTTTGCCAAGGTTGTTGAAGGTCATGCTCCACCGATGAACTTCGAGGTCAATGGGTGCCACTACAACAAGGAATACTACCTTTTTTGAAGAAAAAAACACTTTATTCATTTGTGACAAGTAGTACATCGTTTGTGAGGATCATTACAATTTCATTTAAAGGCTCCTCGAACCAATTAGAGGTCAAAGAAAATCTAGCTAATCTAGCAAGCTCGTGAGGTACTTTATTTTCTTCCCTATTACAGTGCTCAACCCAAGAAGTAACGAAATCACATGCATAATGAAAACAATCCTCGAATATTATTTTTGCCACACCCGCCGACTGCCCTCCATCATTCATCGAATCAATCACCTCTATATTGTCCGATTTTATGATAAGGCGATTGCATCCGGCCCTTTTCACCATTGTTAGGCCAAATATGAGTGCTAAAGCCTTCGCCATTAAAACATCCACACATAAGTCAATTTTTGCATTCCCTCTAGCAATAAACCTGCCTCTGTCATCTCTAAGGACCACTCCCATTGTACCCCTAAGAAGATCATGATCAAAATAAGCATCCACGTTAAGTTTAACAAACCATCTTGGAAGACAGGACCAACTCTCCTTTTTCACAGACGCTTTGGGGGATGCTGCATTAACAAAATTTGTGGTAAGGGCAAGAATCCCCATTGAAGTTTGAGATACATTTTGAGTTTTCTCATTGTGTACCAGCTTCCATCTTTCCCACCATAGGTACCAAGCTGAAATAGCAATCATCTCACGCACGTTGTGGTTACCCAAAATCCACAAATCTTGGTTCATTAGGAGTGGTAAGTACTCCAGCACCGTCTCTCCTGCATGGTCAATCTCGCAAGCTTTTTCAATAATATCATCCAGACCCAGCCTTCTCTAGACCTCCTTTGCTTTACTAAACTGGAAAAACATATGTTTTGTATCTTCTAAGCCCTCAAAATAAGTTGGGCATATGGGTGAAACCTTCAAATGTCTATTAGCTAGCATAACCTTGCACGGGATTGTACCATGTAGGTATGCCATAAGAAAAAAAATTGCTGGACAGTCTGGTTTCCATATCTTACTCCAAATAGGGTTAACTATGATTCGCCCCATCCCATTAGAGTGTTTTAGTTTTCTACCAAACTGATGACCCACTCCATAGAGTAGGCAGACCTAACTGAGAATATACCATTTTCGTATAATTCCAGGAAATGAAGCCTTGCATATCATACTGCGGCAGGGGAGTTGAAAGAATCCTTTGTACAACAATCGACCACGTAGTTTTCCTAATCAATTCTTCATCCCAAGTATTAGAAACCGGGTCAATGAGATCATCCACCTTAGTTAATAGGTTGCCTCTCTTAGGCGTTGTAATTTTTTTGGTGGCATAGTTTGGGGTCCAGGCATCTTCCCAAATCTTAATATTATGTCCATTCCCCACTCGCCAAACATAGCCGCGATTCAGAGTATTTGTGCCTGCCATGACACCTTGCCATGTAAAGGAGGAGCCTTTCCTGAGCTTTGCATTTAACAGATCACCATCGGGGTAGTATTTTTCCTATAGGATAGAAGCGCACAATAAATCAGGATTATCCAGGAGATGCCATGCCTGTTTGGATAGCAACGCCAAGTTGAAACAATGAATATCATGAAATCCCATCCCTCCTTGATTTTTTGGTACACATAGTTTCCACCAGGACATACAATGCATCCTCTTATGATTCTCCTCATCTCCCCCACCAAAAATGCGCTATCGTGTCAATTCTTCCTTTACAATTTTTTTACAAATTTTAAAGACCGACATTGCATAAGTGGGTATGGCTTGGATTACAGCCTTGATCAGGATCTCCTCCCCCCCCCCAAGACAGTAATTTTTCCTTCCAATTGCTAATTCTTTTAACAATTCACTCGACTAGAAATTGGAAACAGTCTGTGTTATCTATCCCCACATTTGCTGGTAGGCGCAGATATTTATCACCGAGTGCCTCCGTCATTATATTCAGTGTCATGCAAAGTTGTGCTCTAATCTCCAGCTTCGTGTTAGGACTGAAGAAAATCCTGGATTTTTTAACGTTAACTAATTGTCCTGATGCCTCGCAATACAGATCAAGTGCGGCTTTCAACGCTTCTGCACTTTGGTTGTTAGCTTTCATAAGAATCAAGGAATCATCCGCAAAGAGAAGGTTTGTGATCGGTGGGGCGTCTCTACATACTTTAACACCCAAGATTCTCCCATTTTCCTTCGCATGTGACAATAGGGCATTCAACCCTTCAACGCACAACAAGAAAAGATATAGTGACAATGGGCCACCCAGTCTCAGTCCCCTTGACGGCTTGAAACTCTCACTTTCCTCCGTATTAATTCTAACTCTATTTTCAACTGTTGATACACACTGCATAATAAAATTCACCCATTCTTGACAGAAGCCCAATTTCAACATAATTTCTTTCAGGAAAGGCCACTCTACTCTGTCATAAGCTTTGTGCATATCAAGTTTTATGGCACACAAACCTTCCCTACCTTCTCTCTTACTCTTGATTGTGTGAAAACATTCGTACGCTACAAGAATATTATCAGTGATCAGCCTACCGGGGACGAAGGCACTTTGGGTAGGGCTGATAATATCTGGTAGAAAGACCTTCAAACAGGAAGCCACCATTTTTGCAATTATTTTATAGACCATAAGGGATACTCCTAGCAGATGGCATCTATCCAAGATGGTCCACATTTGTGAAGACTATTTCAAACCATGTGCCAGGAGGCAAGAAATCCTACTTTGGTAAGTGTCAAGAGGCTTGCAGGAAGGATGTCGAGAGGGCATTTGGTGTGCTCCAATCTCGATTTGCTGTTGTCCGATACCCCGCTCTGACCTGGTTGAAATCCCAGATGTGTGAGGTGATGAATTGTTGTGTCATCTTGCACAACATGATCATTGAGCGTGAGCAGGAAGAGCCAGTGTTTGACACTAAACCATATTTCAGGCGAGGTCCTATTGCAACTATTGATCACCAGGTACCGGCAGCATGGGCTGCCTTCCTCAATATGTGTCAGGAGATCCGAGACCCCACAGGTGCATCAAGAACTGCAGCAAGATCTGGTGGAGCACCTATGGAGGCTCAAGGGTAACACCTAGTTCAATGTGTTTTAATTTGTGTTTGAATTATGAATTTGCTTCGTTGAACTATTTGATTTGTATCGATTTATGTGATGAACTATGTGATAAAAATTAGTTTTTGTTGAATTTGGGCCGAACTCGGCATCTGGGGGTGAACTTGGGGGCGGCTAGAAACCCGAGCCCCCTCCCCCGCGCCGAATATATCGATGTTTAGTCCCCAAAAGGCTTATTTCAAGCCCTTGGGGCGAACGGCTGGAGATGCTCTTAGAGCATCTACAAGCACATATGGCAAATCCGGCCCCTCAAGCGCCCGAGGACGCGCGCGCGCGCGTCCGCGGGTAGTGGCCGGGCACACCTCAAATTTCATTTGTTGCATCCGTACATCTCATACTCGATTCATGTATCCATACAAAGACATGCAAAAGGAAATAGAACCTACGTACTACATCGATCATAGCTACTCCTCGTCGGAGATCACCATGATCTCCGTGTCCGGCTCTGGCGGCATGGGCGGCAGCTCCAGCTCCAGCTCCTCTGACGCCTCCGGCTGCTCAGCTCCGGCCTCCTCCGCATTGAGCTCGGCAAAGAGCGCGTCGGCCTCCGCCTGCTCCCGCCACAGGAACGCCCAGTTGGCCTCCACATAAGCCTCATCCTGGATGGACTCTGGGATAGCCTGCTACTCGTCCATCTCGTCGGACTGGGCGACGGTGAACTCCGCCTCCGCCTGCTCCATGTTGAATGCCGGCACCTGCTGGTCAGGTTCCTCCGCCTCCTCCACCTCCATCGGAGCCATCTCCTACTCCTCCTCTTCCACCGGCTCCTCCTCCTCCGGCTCCGGCGAGTCCGTAGGCAGCCCAGCAGCTATGCAGGCGGCGCGCGCGGCTTCCCTCATCGGGATCTGCTACTGGATCTCATAGCGGCGCTCTGGTGTCAGCATGACATAGTAGGTGATCTTGCTCCGGACCATGATGAAGTGCTGGAGCGTGGACACAACACCCAAGCAGGAGAGGGGGAGGTGGATGGCTCAGACTAGTGGCGCAAAGAGGGGGGTTGGGTTAGGATTACGATACGCCGACCGGCTTAAATAGCCGGATTTCATCTTGGGCGGCGAGCGAGAGCGGCGCCACGCGGCGTTCACACCACGACGACGGACGCGGCGTCCGTTGGACAGCCGGGTTTCCCGGTGTTTTTGACTGGGGCCATGCCGTCAGGACGATGTGGCGGAGTCCTCCTAGCTGACGCTCGTGTGCGCCACCAGGAGGAGCTTTCGCCTAGGGAGTGAATAGAATTGGGCCGGTGATGCGGAGCATCCTTCGGTCATCCCCATGGACCCATCTCCCCAAGTGCTTAGTGGACCGATGACACGATCTCGTGCAAGAGCACTTGAAACCAAGGTTAACTCTCTCCTTGTTGAATTCCCATTTGACCACCTTGAGACATGGCTACTACCTCAAACGGAGACAGTTTGTATGCTTAGGTGCCAAGGAGAAGTTACGGTGCAAGATTGACGCCAAGAGCATGGGCAAGGATTTTCCCAGCGCAGAGATAGAGGTACTACCGGTCAACCACCGGCCAACTACCGGTCGACCGGTACAACCTCCCAACTACCGGTCAAGCTTCTATGATCGGGTGGTTCAAGGTCGGTGCAGCACTGGAACATCCGCTATATCCGCTAAAACCGGTACTACCGGCCCCAGGACCGGTACTACCTCCCTGCATGCGCGCAGCTGAAGGGGTTTCACCTCATGTATCCCCCAACTTACCGCTTGGACTGTATATACTTGTCCCTTAGCTCCGTACTAGGGTTAGCAATGTGATAGCTCAAAACCTAGAGCCTTGCTCATCCACTAGTGGTTCATCTCCTCGAGAGTGACTGCGGCTCCTATACGGAGAAGATCCACACATATTCAAAACCTCCTCACGGAGAAGACCATCAAGACCTCCTCACGGAGAAGACTACCTATTGTATCATCCTTTATTGTCTTTGGATCATTGTGGTACTCGTGTTTGTGCATCGATCTAGCATATGTGTGATTGTTCTCGTCCTTCTCGTGTGTTTTACCACGTGATTTCTCCTCGTGTTCTTCGTGTTCCTCATGGGATCCTCTCCAATTCATGAAAGATCGACCCCCTAGGGTTCCACCCTACATCATATTGGTACCAGAGCCTAGGTTGATCGTGAGTTAGGAACCCCTACCCATGTTTTCTAGCCTCGTTTTGATGATTTTGTCTCAATTTCAAAAAATTCCCCACTAAAATAGCCCCCATTTTTTTGTGATTTGTTGGTTTGATGATGTTTTGTTGATTTTGATCCGTGGATTTGCTTTGTTCCAAGTGGATCTAGCTTTTCCCCAAGTTTCACCACTTTCCATCCACGAAATCCACCCAATTTTTCCCCCAAAATCATCCATTTCCATCCCAAATCCGCTCCGATCCAGTTCTGCGAATTTTCCCGACACCAGCGGTACTACCGGCCTCCCAAGCAGTACTTCCGCTGAGCACCACAAGCGGTACTACCGGCCTCCCAAGCGGTACTACCGCACCTCCCAGTTTCAGCCTCGGCTGATTGATAGTTTTGACCATAACTAATTCATCCGGACTCGGATTTTGATGTTGTTTAGCTCGTTTTGAAGCTATCGACACCCCCGATCCCACAAAAATACCACCATCATCATTAGACTCCAGCTAATTTTTCGAAATTTGGCAAGTTTGCTTAGGCCCTCCACCATATCAACCACCACCAAAACTTCCGCATATCCTAGTCCACCATACACCTCCGCCAACCCAACCTAACCCAATTTAGGACCGTGACGTCGACTCTAACAATTTTTGACACGTTTTGTATTGGATTACTTGAGTTGTGGTTTCTCCGTTTCCTCGGGTGTTTAGGCTAACTTGGAGCGGAAAGACTTCGACAACACCACCTCTCAACCTCGACAAGGACGGTAACATCGACGACACATTGTATATCCTTTCTTACATTTGCATTGTTAACCATCCTCAACCATTTCGCGTAGCTTTCCTATCGAGACTAGCCATTTGAGTATTGTCGGGCAACGACAATGACACTTGTGCACATTAGTGGTCATCGTGATATCATCTTGTCATCATATATCATCCGAGTATCTTATCATCATATCGTGTGTCACAAGGTTGTCATAGCATATACGCAATTGCTATCTTGGTTCGAGAAACATCGCATAGTCGCCCTAACAAAAGAGCTCAAAGACAAAGAGCCAACCAAGCTTTTAAGCAAAAGAGAAAGATAAGCAAAGAGCTTTTAAGCAAGAACCATAGCAACATTGAGATTGTTATACTTGATCATCTTGGATCATATCATAGAAACAACAAGCATATAGCATACTCGGGATAGAAGTCGTTTCATTTTTTCCTAGTAGGTCGTGCACAAGTCTCGTATCCGCCTATTGAGCAATCGTGCTAGCGTCTCTCTAGTTGTGTGCAACAAGAGCATTTCCGTGGATTCCACATCTTTCGCTCAACCTTGGATTGCACATCCCCATTTATCTATTTGTGTGTGTGTTTCCGTGTACACTTATAGTTGTTGGTCTTCTTGTTGCTTTGGCAAATTTGCGAAACATTTTCAACATCATTGAGTCTTACTAACGATTGCATACTTTGGTCCACCATCCTAACCAAACTCCACCAAAGGCTTTTATTGTGTAGGTGTGAGAGATCTACGAGATACGGTACCAATTGTGCTATTTCTTTGCAACATCATTGAGTGATCTTTGATCCATTCTCAATATCGGTCAAGGTACATTTGGTATTGTCTTTTCCTTCTTCCACTCACATTCTTGCTTGCAATGATGGATAGGCCAAGTACATCTTCGAACCCACTATTTGATGATCCTCAACAATCGAACAACTACGTCACCAAATTACATCTATTTGGAGCTATGCAAGAGCGAATTGAGCTACTTGCCACCGACTTGAGACATTCCAAAGCCGCACAAGAGGGCAATTCGACAACATCAACGCCAACATGTCATCTCAATTTGATGAGCTACAAACTTTGATGATCAATCGACGGTCTTCCTCTCCATCATGTCAAAGACGGAGCCGCTCAAGCCGTCATACCGACTACACCTACGGCTCAAGTACACCTACATCGAACACTCTTCGCCAAGCCGCGTGTCAAGGCTGACATGACAACCGGAACCCACTTCATGGCAAGAGTTCCCAAGAGCTAGATGAAGAGCAAGCACATCGACAACGTCAAAACCAAGCTACACTTGAGCAAGCACAAGAACGGCAACAACTACGCCAACAAGAACAAGAACGAGCGCGCCAACACCAAGAAGAGCAAGAAGCCGAAGCACAACAACGGCGAGAACAGCAAGCTCTTGAAGCGCAACGTGCACTACGTGACTCACATCGCAATGTTGCAACACGCAATCGACACAATCGCCAAGAGGAAGAAGCACTTCAAGATGAAGTTCAAGAAAGGCGCTTTCAAGCGAGAATGCAATGCCAAGCTCCTCCTCAAGCTAGACAAACGCAACAAGCTCGACAAGAACCGCAAGTTCGGCAAGAGCAACATGAAAGTGAGCATCAACAACCCCAAGTGCAACATGAGGTTGACAATCCTCAACGCCAAGAACGCCCTCCCAATAGGCAACCACATAATGAAGAAAATCGCTATGGCAAGCTAAAGTTCACAATGCCAAAGTTCTCCGGAAGCATCGATCCCGAAGACTATCTCTCATGGGCATTGAAAGTTGACAAGATCTTTCGACTCCACAACTTTGATGAAGAAAAGAATATTGCAATGGCGTCCCTTGAGTTCCAAGATTATGTTCTCATTTGGTGGGAGCAAATCATCGAGAGAACAGAAGCCAAAGGCGAACCGCCTATCACTACTTGGAGTCAAATGAAGGAAGTCATGAGAGCGCGTTTTGTGCCAACACACTACAACCACGACTTGTTCAAGAAGTTGCAACTCCTCAAGCAAGGAACCAAGTCTGTTGAAGAGTACTACAAGGGAATGGAGATTGTCATGATAAGAGCCAACATCAAGGAAGATGAAGAGCAAACTATGGCGAGATTCTTGAATGGACTCAACTATCCTATCAAGAAGATTGCGGATTTCCAACCATACACAAATCTCCTCGAGCTAGTACACCAAGCAACCAAAGCGGAGCGACAAGTACAAGAGGACTACAAGTACTCCAAGTTCACCTCCAAGAACTACGGCTCCTACAACCAAGCTTGAATGACTTCGGCACCTCCTACCTCTACCAAACCATCTACAAGCTTCGGTGACAAGTCAAGCTACAAGAATCCGACTACATCAAGTCGTCCTCCTACAACCAACTTCAAGCCAAGAGCTTCATCATCTACAACTCCAACCGAGGATACCTCCAAGACGAGTTCCATCAAGTGTTTCAAATGCCAAGGACGAGGCCACAAGTCATTTGAGTGCAAGACCGTTCGAACTATGATAATCAATGACGACGGATCCTATGACTCTATGAGCGATGACAAGATGGACGCCCTTGAGCATGTAGCTATGCATCGCCAAGTGAATGAAGATGAAGACAACCTAGTGTTTTGTGACAATGACTCGAGTCCCAATCTCATTGTCTCCAAGGTCTTGACACTACAACATCATCGAGATGAAGATCAACGATGTCACATCTTCCACACCAAGTTCGGCATCAATGGACATTCCGTCAAGGTTATCATCGATGGAGGAAGTTGTCATAACTTGGCAAGTGAAGATCTATGTGACAAGCTTCAATTGGTCAAGACAAAGCACCCTCACCCATACAAGGTCCAATGGCTTAGCGACGCCGGAACTATTCGGATTGAGCACACCGTGCAAGTATCATTGAAGATAGGCGCCTACGAGGACACATTGGAGTGTGATGTGGTCCCAATGTCCGTGTGCCACCTTCTTCTTGGACGACCATGGCAATACGATCGTGGAGTCACCCACAATGGACGGGCCAACCATTATAGCTTCAAGATGAATGGCAAAGAGTTCGTGCTACGCCCAATGTCACCAAGTCAAGTAGCCGCCGACAAACAAACACCTACCAACCATCGTGGAGAGAATGATGTGAGAGTGAACCACCAAAAGGAGAGTGAGAGCCACAAGCCAAATATGAGCACCTCCACGATGAGCGACAAGAAACAACTAGTGTTATTTGCCACCAAAAGTGAGATGAGAGAAGTGTGTGAGAACCCATCGAGTGTATTTCACCTTGTGCTTCTATGCAAAGGGGAATCGAAACCAACTAACACTTCACCACCTCTACCTTTAGTGTTGTCTCAATTGTTGCAAGAATTCCAAGATGTTGTTCCCGATGAGCTACCTCCTCTTCACGGCATCGAGCACCGCATCGACCTCATCCCCAGAGCACCTCTCCCTAACAAGGCACCTTACCGCCTGAACCCCGTCGAAACCAAGGAGATCCAGCGGCAGGTACAACAACTCATCGACAACGGTCATGTACGTGAAAGCTTAAGCCCTTGTGCCATTCCAGTTATTCTCGTGCCTAAGAAAGATGGAAGTTTTCGCATGTGCTCCGATTGTCGCCCGATAAATGCTATCAACGTTAGATATTGTCACCCTATTCCGCGCTTAGATGACATGCTTGATGAATTATGTGGTGCCGCCATCTTTTCAAAAATCGATCCTAAAAGTGGCTATTACCAAATTCGCATTCAAGAGGGTGATGAGTGGAAAACAGCTTTCAAAGCCAAGTTTGGATTATATGAGTGGTTGGTCATGCCGATGGGCTTATCGGAAGCGCCCGGCTCATTCATGTGTCTCATGCATTTCGTTCTCCGACCTTATATACGCGTCTTTGTAGTGGTTTACTTTGATGACATCCTCGTCTTTAGCAAGTCACTTGAGGATCACGTCACACACATCCGTATGGTTTTGCAAACCCTTCGGAAAGAACGCCTCTACGCTAACATGGATAAATGCACTTTTGGCGTTGATAAGGTTATTTTCCTAGGATTTGTCGTTTCTTCACAAGGTGTTCATGTTGATGAAACTAAAATTGAAGCAATTAAAACTTGGCTCCAACCAACGAATCTCCAACAAGTGCGTAGCTTTCTTGGTTTAGCCGGTTTCTATCGACGTTTTGTGTGAAGTACTTTAGCACAATTTCTATGCCTCTACACGCACTGAGCAAGAAGAACGCACCCTTTATTTGGGGTCCTTCACAAGACACCGCGTTCAATGAGCTAAAAACCTTGCTTACCCACGCACCACTTCTTGCCCTACCAAACTTTAACAAACCGTTTGAGGTACATTGTGACGCTAGTGGTACCGGCATAGGAGGCGTGTTAATGCAAGAAAAGGGACCGATTGCGTATTTTAGTGAAAAACTATCCAGAGCGCAACTTAACTACCCCATCTATGATAAAGAGCTCTATACTTTAGTGAGAGTTGTGCATGTTTGGGAACACTATCTTCGACCTCATGAATTCATTCTTCACACGGATCATGAGACACTCAAGTATCTTAAGGGTCAAACTAAGTTGAACAAGCGTCATGCTAAGTGGAGTGAGTTCATCGAGTCTTTTCCCTATGTCATTAAATACATCAAAGGCAAAGAGAATGTTGTAGCGGATGCGCTTTCTCGCAAATGCATGATTGTTACCAAACTTGAGTTGAATGTTAGTGGCTTTGAGCATATAAAAGACTTGTATGAGCATGATCCTTTCTTTGCAAATCCTTATGCCAAATGTGTGACGCACACTTCTTGGGAACGATATTATATCAAGGACGGTTATCTTATGAGAGCTAACAAACTTTGTATTCCCGAGTCGTCTCTTTGTTTGCTCCTTTTGCAGGAATCACATGGAGGAGGACTTATGGGACATTTTGGAAGCGACAAGACATTTACGATGCTCTCCAAGAATTACTATTGGCCCAAGATGTTCCGTGACGTCTCACGCCTCACCAACCGGTGCTCTACGTGCCGCAAAGCTAAGTCCAAAACTCATTCCCATGGTCTTTATATGCCACTTCCTATCCCACATCAACCTTGGGAAGACATTAGCATGGACTTTGTACTTGGGTTGCCTAGGACTCAAAATGGCAAGGATTCCGGTTTTGTTGTTGTGGATAGATTTTCCAAAATGGCCCATTTCATTCCTTGCAACAAGATAGACGATGCTTCACATGTTGCAAAACTCTTTTGTAGGGAAATCTTGCGCCTACATGGAGTGCCCAAGACGATCATCTCGGACCGTGACGTCAAGTTCTTAAGCTACTTTTGGAAGACTCAATGCGCCAAACTTGGCATCAAGCTACTATTCTCATCGGCTTACCATCCACAAACGGACGGCCAAACGAAGGTGACAAACCGTACGCTATCAACGCTTCTTCGTGTGTTGATCAAGAAGAACATCAAGGAATGGGCACATTACTTGCCCATCGCCGAGTACGCCTACAATCGCGCAAGACACTCGACAACCGGCAAGTCCCCCTTCGAGGTCGTCTACGGCTTCAACCCATTGTCCCCATTGGACATTCTTCCTCTACCTCTTCAAGAGCGCACTAATCTGGACGCAAGTGCACGAGCAAGTTATCTCAAGAAGATGCACGAAGACACAAGGGCAACGATCGAGCGCCAAGTACATCGCCTCGCTACCAAGCTCAACGTCAACAAGACACCAATGGTGTTCTAACCGGGAGATCTCGTATTGCTTCATCTTTGCAAGGACTGTTTCCCCAACAAGCGCAAGTCCAAACTACTACCTCGCGCCGACGGACCCTTCAAGGTGTTAGCACGCTACAACAACAATGCCTACAAGATCGACATTCCTCGCGACAAGTACAATGTGAGCGATACCTTCAACGTCAAGGATCTCTCTCCTTTCCATGGTGATGAAGATTTCGGTCCGAGGTCGGATCTTTCCCAAGGGAGGGGAGATGATGCGGAGCATCCTTCGGTCATCCCCATGGACCCATCTCCCCAAGTGCTTAGTGGACCGATGACACGATCTCGTGCAAGAGCACTTGAAACCGAGGTTAACTCTCTCCTTGTTGAATTCCCATTTGACCACCTTGACACATGGCTACTACCTCAAACGGAGACACTTTGTATGCTTAGGTGCCAACGAGAAGTTACGGTGCAAGATGGACGCCAAGAGCATGGACAAGGATTTTCCCAGCGTGGAGATAGAGGTACTACCAGTCAACTACCGGCCAACTACTGGTCGACCGGTACAACCTCCCAACTACCGGTCAACTACCTGTCAAGCTTCTTCGATTGACCGGTGCAAGGCCGGTGCAGCACCGGAACAACCGCTATATCCGCTAAAACCGGTACTGCCGGCCCCAGGACCGGTACTACCGCCTTGCCTGCGCGCAGTTGAAGGGGTTTCACCCCATGTATCCCGCAACTTACCCCTTGGACTATATATACTTGTCCCTTAGCTCTGTACTAGGGTTAGCATTGTGATAGCTCAAAACCTAGAGCCTTGCTCATCCACTAGGGGTTCATCTCCTCGAGAGTGACTGCGGTCCCTCTACGGAGAAGATCCACACGGATTCAAGACCTCCTCACGGAGAAGACTACCTATTGTATCGTCCTTTATTGTGTTTGGATCATTGTGGTACTCGTGTTTGTGCATCGATCTAGCATGTGTGTGATTGTTCTCGTCCTTCTCGTGTGTTTTACCCCGTGATTTCTCCTCGTGTTCTTCGTGTTCCTCATGGGATCCTCTCCAGTTCGTGAAAGATCGACCCCCTAGGGTTCCACCCTACATCAGCCGGCCCATTCGATGGCTTCATTGCGAGCTCCAATTCAATTAGCAAAAAAAGGATGCTTAGTCAAGTAATCAAACTCAAAACAAACAATAAAGAGTGAGTCTTACTTACCAGTTGAGTTGATGATGATTAGTGATTACAGTGGTGCGAGAGTATTGAAGAACTAACCATTGGTAGATTAAAATAATCGAATAAATTCAACCATTGAACTTCCTTTTAAATATACGATGCACAATTTTTAAATACACATTGTACTTTTTGTGATTTACACTGATTTTTTAAATACACATTGTATATTTTTGTGATATACGCTGAATATTTTTTAGGTACACAATGAACATTTTTTAAATACAATGACCATTTTCTTAATATATGGTGAACATTTTGTTAAAGGTACGATGAACATTTTTGTAATACACGATGAACATTTTCGTAATGCATAGTGAACTTTTTCATAATGTACGGTTAAACATGCTTTTAATATATGATGAACATTTTCGTAATAGGAGGTGACCTTTTTGTATAACACACAGGAAGGGAAGAAAAGAAAAACGAAAGGAACCAAAACAAAAATAAAACAGAACAAGAGCACTGAAGACCGGACAAAACATTGCAAAAGAACACAGAAAAAAGGGGGGAAACCCAGGAAACAACGAAGGAAGCTGTAGCAAACGGATAAAACGAGAAGCCCGTACATGGGCCGGCCCACCCGTTGGCTCGCCTCAGCGAGACATCACCCTTTTGACGCTAACGGGCATCAAATAGGGTCCGCCGAACGTGGCAGGCGTGCCCGGACGCTCCCATATCTGCCCCATATTTGGACTGAATATGAGGTTTACCGGTCAGGCCAGGCATTTAAGAGGCCCATCTAGGTTGAAAATTCGTGACCGAGCAGCCCATCCGGACATACAAAAGACGGGTTTGAGAGATCAATGGGTGATGGTGTAACTGGGAGCTGCTACAAAATAGTACCGGCGACAGGGGGAACGCAATCCAATCAAAATTAACACACATGGACAGAGCAGGGCCCCACAATCCTATCATTAGCTGGGACCAGGAGTATATTGGGCACATCTGCTACTGTGCTCTGGCATAGTGAGAAGGTTAGCAAGAAAATGACAAGCAACTCATTTGGTCAGATGATGATAGAACCATCATAAGAAAGAAACGTAACTAAAACGAGAAATATTACCCTACGTTGCCAGAATACAAGGATTCTGGGCATGAAACCCGTGTTAGTATTTGGTGTTACAATTAGTATGGAAGATGATGTTCCCTCCTCTCCTCATGATCAAAGTTCAAACAATCACAACAGCTCAACAACATACAGTCAGTTCTTCAAAATATAATACTCGGAAAGGCTTGGCCCACACAAAAATAGCTCAAGAGTAGAAGAGAATACAACCAACATAAAATTAACTGGAATCAGTTACATGTTTAGTGAAGCTAGTAATAATTCAATTGGCAGTGGGGATCGACAGATGGTTGATACATTTGCTCCATGACACTCTTCGAGGTCAAATATGGCCCCATTTTCTCAGTACGAACTTCAACTTCCGTGGGATAAAATACTAGTCAGTATTATGTTGAGCTGATGCTAAGTAAAACCTTTCGCTGACGAGCATGTTTATCAGTCTTTCTTCTTTCCATCAACGTACGGATACTTCTGGTAAATGAATATGCTTGTCATAACAAGTGGTAGTGCCACCAGGCAGTGCAGTGATGGCAGCTTCCCATCAAATATAAACTGGAGTAATGCAGTCACAAGGAGAGCTGAGACAATCACAAAACCCTGATAAGAAAAAAGAAAAGAAAGGATAGATCAATTTCAGTCCAAATGAAAGGAAAGTGTATTCCATTTAGTGGTAGTTCAAGCACTTGCCTTTTTAACACCTCCTGCATAAGATGTGACAAGACCAACAAGAATCCCACCAACAGCATTCATTAACACTGGTACCTGAGGAAATAAGTGAAGATTACTGGCCCACAAATTAGTGATGATTCATGATCGATACTACTGAGGTTTACAGATTCATATAACGTACAGAATTTTTCATACTTTCCACAAATCATTTTGAATTGAAACTATGTACACTTGAATATATTACAGATGCACTTTTAAATTATTGCGAGGATTTTTCTAAGTTTTCCTATATAGTTAACTCAAGTAAATAGCATGAAATTGTACCACAAAGGGAGGTCAATGGTTTTTTTTTGTGCTGTGTTTTAAATTGAAGTATCAAAAAGGTCTTACAGAGTCATAACCTCACATCCATCGCCATGAGAAAAGTTTTTT
>LR738714.1:311296379-311623589 GCA_902687465.1 Secale cereale | reverse complement strand
CCCCCCCAAATCGAAATTTTTCGCCAAAATCGTGTCCCCGAGAGGAAATCTCGAGCAGTTTGACCTGCCCGTATCATCCGGACCTGCTCCCGGATCATCCAGACATCACCCGGATCAGCTAGACCCTCTCCCAGACGTCCGGATAACCCATGCACACGAACACCAGTACCGGAGTTGACGAACCCAGATCATCCGGACCCACTCCCGGAAGTCCGGGCAACCCTGAAGCCGACACAGACAGATTTTTGTTTTGGTCATAACTAATTCATCCGAACTTCGATTTTCGCGTTCTTTAGCTCGTTTTGTAGCTATTGACGTCCCCAATCCCACAAAAGTACTACCACCATCAATTGACTCCATCAAATTTTGTGAATTTTGGCATATATCATCCACGAAAACCATCATAGCCTTTTGCAATCTAATCAATTTTGTTCCCCATTGCATTTGTGGTTGTTTGAGCTGTGATTTGAGTCTCCTAAGGTGTTTTGGCTACTTAGGGACGGTGACTTCAACTCCACTTCCGCATTGCCAACTTCGAAACCACCACCACTTTCCACTACCACCATTTGTCATTTAACGTTTGAGATTTTGAGTTCGCGGTTTTTCCATTTCCTAAGGTGTTTCGGCTAATTAGGAACGGTTCACATCAAGAACACCACCACTCATCATCGCCACGGACTCGACATCAACATTGTCCACTTCACCGTCATCCGTTCTTACTTACAAACGACAAACCACCAACGATAACCTCTGACGACATCAGTGTACATTTCCTTGCCATTGCATATCATCGCCCTGAGCCTATTGCGTACCTTATCAAGACTAGCGAGTTGAGAATTGTCGGGCCACACTATTTGTGCACCATAGTGATACGTGTACTCCGCATAGCTACTTTGAGCGTGCAATCATCTTGCTATCGTCATTGTGCCATTAAGTCTCTCCCGTGCATATCTATCTGACATACTTGTCTCATATCTTGGCTCGAGCATCAAGTATAGTGGCAAAGAAAAAAAAGAGGAAAGGAAAAAGCTTTTAAGCAAAAGAGGAGATACAAAAGAGCTTGCAAGCAATAGAAATATCATTGAGCCATATTGCATAGTATACATCTTGGAGCATCCATGCATAGCATACTTGGGATTGAAGACGACACGTTTACTCTCATAGGTTGGTGCACAAGCGTATCTAGCCCATTTGAGCAACCAAGCTATTGTCTCTCTAGTGTCTGTGCAACAAGAGCTTTTTGCATGGTAACACATTTTGTGCTCATTCCTTGGTTGCGCGGATCCCACTTATCTATCCGTGTGTGTGTTCCTTGTGCCACTATATAGTATTGATCTATTTGCTTTACATTGCAATTTTGTGAATCTTCCTCAACATTTTCGATATCTTGGACTAACATTTGCTTGAATTTGGTGCCATTTGTCCTAACCAAGCCACTCAATAAGCTTTACTTTGAAGGTGTGAGTGAACAAGTCTGGTACCAATTCCACTATTCTTTCATTGCACGTTGAGTGAAACGGGATACATCCTCAACTTTGGGAAAAGGTGTCTTGGTATTGTTTATCTCATTTTCTACTCACCTCTACTCGAGTCTTATGATGGATAAGCAAAGCACGTCTCCTTCGGTCTACAACAACAACAACGAACTCGATGCGATGAAAAACCACTTGGACGCCAAGATGGATGCTCAAATCGAAGAGCTCAATGCCCTCATCAAATCCGCCAAGAGATCTTCCTCATCTTACACCAAGTGCACATGCTTCCCAGCTACCATCACCGGCAAGGTCACATCGGCATCGACACCATCGCCGACAAGAACGTAAAGGTCAAGAGCTCAACACCAACCATCGCTCTACGACTTCACCATCTACCTTGGCATCTTCGCCTTTGGACATGCGGCATCATTTCTGAAAAGCACCTCAAGATTACGCTCAAGAGAAGCTCCCCAAGCTCAAGTCCGCGACTTCCACCAGCTACTACGGACTCGACACCGGCCACAAGATTCCTTTCTATGGGACTCAAGACCCCAAGGAGTATCTCGAGTGGGAGCGCAAGATGGACAACTACCCTCAAGCAACATCAAGTCTCCTCCGAAGATCAAGTGAAGTGCGCCACAAGAAACTTCCATGACTACGCGTCGACATGGTGGCTTCACACACCTTCGAAGAGCTTAAACATGAGTTGGCCCAAGACGAAGAATGCTATGAGGCGGGAGTTTTTGCCTTCCACCTACACAGAACAACTTCAACGTCAATTGGAGAACACCATACAAGGATCCAAGTCCACCGACGAGTACTTCAAGGAGATGAAGAAAGCCTTGCGACGAGCCGGCGTGGACGACCCCATTTGGATGAAGTTCCACTTCATGATGGGATTGAACAACGACATCTCCAAGACTATCTTCCTCGAGAACTACAAGTCCCTCGACAACCTCTACTTTGGTGCTCTCAAGGCACAACAAGAACTCATGAAGGCCAAGGCTTCTCCACCTGAAGCACACTTCTCGAAGACCAAGCTCCAAGACGGCGAGCATGAGGATAGTACCACCAAGATGTCCAAGCCTGACGAGCTCCAAGACGACCCTCCCGAGTTCGACTTCACCGCCATCCCTCTTTGTGGCATTGATGATGCCGAGTCTACCACGACTCTTTTTTGAAGATGGTGCGGCGACGACTACGACTACGGAGCCATTCGAGGACCATGCTTTGGAGGCGAGCGCAATGTTCAAGAAATCGTTAACTGGTAGCTGCTCGGTCGGTTTAGGAGTAGCGATTAATCGGTGAATCGGCCTATTAACTGGATTAATCGGTCGACCATTAATCGGTAGATTGAATAGGAACTTGCCAACATATATCAAGATTTTTTATGCATTATACCATACTCCCAAGATCACAGGTAGGTAGTATAGTAAAACATGCTTCCTTAGACATATGAAAATCATAGAGAGGAGGTAAAATTATTAATCCTAGCTATTAAGGAGCGGGATGGGGATGGAAGGGGTTGCGGGTCAAAATTTTGGGCTTTGTTTGCCCACCCATTAATGAACCGACAGGGATTAATCGGCATGACAACTGATTAATCGGTCTAACTGGCCAATTAATCGGCCCGACAAGTTAACTCGATGAATAGGTGTTATTCGATTCGGCCATGCGGTGAGTAGCGATTAACTGGCCCGTTAACTGATTAATCGGGTGAATTCTTGAACAGTGCGAGCGACATGATGACGAGCAAGGATGATGCTTCCATGTTTGGAGGCGGGAGTGATGATGTGCCATCTTCGGCCTTCATCCACGGCGACAGTGACGAGATGGTTGAGCATGGGATTTTTCCTTCGACCACGACGGCGTATGATGATGAGTTGATTGACTTGTGCCACCATATTGAGAGTGAGCGGGTTCACCACTAGCCCCATATATGATGAGTTGTCCCAATTCCCATGTGAGGAGAACCACAACCCCCACCACTTGAGTGAGATGAGTGACTCCACCATATGTGAGTTCGAATGCACCTATTTGAGGGAGTGAGTGAGCCACCACATAGAGAGAGCGAGGTAGTTGATAGGGCATGTGAGGCTATTTTGCACTCTAACGACATAACCTCTACCTCTATTGTGTCTTTTCATTTGGTGCTAGGTCCCATATATGACGACGCCCCTATCCTCGATGGCTTCGTCCTTCCTATGAACAAGACGATGGCCTTGGTGGAATATGATGCACACCCCACATGGTTCCATCAAGATGAAGATGACCACCATTTGGTCTTTTCCACCTCACCTACACCACATGTGTGGAGTGAAAAAGGTAACATAGGTGAAGGTGATGCTCTTGTCCCACTAGTGAACATTGATTGCTTGCATGATGTTGATCCACCTATTACCATGATTCATGCTAGTATGATTTCCCAATGCGATGATTTACCCATTTATGATGAGTTTGATGATTGCCATGTGGAGTCTATTAGTTGTGATGCCATGTTGCCTTCTTTCTTTGCATCATAAGCATAGTGCCATGAACATTAAGATTGTTGCATCATATTATTCATGCACTTTTGCTACTAATGGTTATGTGCAAGAGAAGAGAACCATCATAATGGATGATGTGTTTATCTACCATGTATATACGTTCTTTGCTTTGTTTTGTGCATGTGTAGGATCTTTCGACATCGTGTCAACTTCTACTTCACGTGAGTTGACCATTTGAGCCCTTGAGAGCGAACCACCTTCGATCACGACGCTTCTACATCGCACTTGCTTGTGCTTTGGCATTGTAAAGGACGCACAAGGACACGCCTTCAAGGTGACGTCTTTCTTGAGCATGGATATTGTGGATCATACTACTTGTGTTGCTTGCACCATGACACATTGCACACATGCTAGAGATCGTTCTTCGACTTGTCATTTTCACCTTTCCATGCCTCGGGACATATATACCTTGTGTGTTGCATCCAATTCTTGGATCACTTTCTCCTATCATATGTTTGGTTGCAACAATGTCATTTCTTCACATATGCCATGTCCCATTGATTGCTACATGCTTGCCTTAATTGCCTCACACATGTTGAACAATTGTTCTTTCCATTGTGTTGAGTGACATAATATTTTCACTACACCCATGCATGTTATGCTTGGATTGTCTTGCACTTGACCTATGTGTTTAGACACTGCATTGGTGTTGTGAATGCTTCCTATGCCTACCATAGACCATTTATTGAGTGCTTGATGCATGCTTGCTATGACCTTGAGATAGATGCTTGTTCACTTGTCATACATAATAGCATCTCTACCTCACATTTGCATACATGTCCCCATGATGTATTTGCTTGTGCTCAATTTATGTGCTTACATGCCATGACACAATCCTTTGTCACACCTTATGCTATGCATGATGGCGACACTTGCTGGATGAATCACCACTTGAATGCTTGGTTTTGCACAAACGCTAACCACATTTGTTTTTACAAGTGTTTGTTGTCCATACTCCTTTTGAAGGAATCACGAGACGGTGCGACATTGGAGAGTGCCCATTTCGAGTTTCAAGATGACAAGTACTTGATGATCATCCACTTCTACACAGCAGCGCCATCTCTTTCCCATGGTGATTTGGTTTCGATCCAAGGCCAGATCTTTCCCGGGGGAGGGGATGATGCAGAGCATCCTACATCCTACGGACCACCATGGCAAGAGTCCGTTTGGCAAGTGACACGTGAGACATCTACTTCACATACACAAAGGTGAATCATCTCCTTTACACGTGTTCACTTGACCCCTTCGAGGATGGTATACTACTTGACACTCCTCTTGTGTGCATCTATAGGTATTACCGGAGCTTCACCATCGACGAGGAGTGCGAGAGCATGTGTACGACTACACCATCTGCGAGGGAAGCGTGGAAGAAAAGACGGAAGAAAGGAGAAGAAGATGGAGCGGCTACTGGATCCAAGCCAGACGTCCGAACCTCCTCTCGGACATCTGGGCATTGGCCGGATCATCCGGACGCCCTCCCGGATCATCCGGCTACGGCAGCCAAAGACACACAAAGGCCATCCCGAGCCGGGTCATCCGGACCCCCTTCCGGATCATCCGGGCATCTTCCGGATCGTCCGCGCCTCCTTCCGGATCATCTGGCCTTGCCTGCGTGCAACGTCTCGGGCCGAGGCCCATGTACCCATTCGCCCACATAACTTACCCCTTAGACTACAAATAGACCTCCTCCACATCCTTTCTAGGGTTAGCATTATGATAACTCATCTTAGTTCAGCTTTGCTCCTTACCTTCTCTTGAGAGAGAGAGACCACTCCCATGGAGTTCAAGACCTCCATGTGAGCATGTGAGAAGATCCCGAGATATTCAAGACCCCCTTGTGGGAAGGATCTACCTGGATCATCAAGACCCATCTCCTTTGGATTTGGGATGAACTCTACCTTGTATCTTTCCCTTTGTTGTTCATGTACCTTGTGGATTCATGTGTTTGTTAGTTTAGTGGATGTGTGATTGGAGTTATTCTTGAGTGTTTCTCTTATGATTTCTCCCCATTCTTCCCCGTGTTCATCATGTTCTTCGAGGAATCCCCCTCCAATTCATGAAAGATCGGCCCCAACGGTTCCACCCTACATCACCGACCTTTATTGACATTATCAGCACGCTTTAACCATCCACTATGCACTAGAGTTTCTGGAGGCCTACGCTGAATATGCCCAACCGTCTCAGACGATGTTGGACAAGCTTCTCTTCAACCGGTGCTACCCCAGCTCTATCACGTATAGCATCGATCCGATCCTTTCTTGTGTGGCCACGCATCCATCTCAACATGCACATCTCCGCTACACCTAACGGTTGAACATGTCGCCTTTAATCGGCCAACACTTTCCGGGTCGAATCGCCATCCTATAGAAGTTGCCTTTTAGCTTTTGGGGCACTCTCTTGTCACAGAGAACACCAGAAGCTTGGCACCACTTCATCCATCCAGCTTTGATTCGATAACGCACATCTTCATCGATCTCACCATCCTTTTGCGGAATTGACCCCAATACCAAAAGGTGTCCTTCTAAGGCACCACCTACCCATCAAAGCTAACCTCCACCTGCTCATGCCTAGTAGTACTGAAACCGCACCTCATGTACACAATTTTAGTTCTACTTAAAACCTTCTGATTCCAAAGTTTGTCTCCATAGCTCTAACTTCCTATTAACCCCCGTCCAACTATCGTCGACTACATCATCCACAAAGAGCATACAGCACGAGATATCTCCTTAGTGTATGCTCTTTGTGGATGATTTTCAACATACAATAAAAAATAGGTCATCCTACATTAAAAGAAAAGTTCGGTTTGTATTAAAAGATGTTCATCGTATATTAAATAAAAGTTTGATGTACATTACAAAAAAGTTCACAATATATTATGTTAAAAAACGCTAATAGTGTAAAAATCTATCAAAAAGGAAAACAATGGAAAAAAAACAAAAGAAAAAAGTAAACCTGAGAAAACAAAAAAACAGAAGGGAAAAACGAAAAAAAATAGAACTAAAAAAAACAGAAAAAGGGAAAAAAATAAGACAAAAACCACAGCAGAAAGTAAGAGGAAAAAAACAAACAATAGATGCGGACGCGCGCAGCGAAGCCCCGAACTGGGCCAGCCTACTGTGCCTCGCTGCAGACGAAGCGACAACTAGTTGACTCCCACGGGTTTGCCCTTATGAACTCTGCATCTAGGCTTACGATTTCATAGACGAGGATATCATCTGAAAAGACACAGCTTATACATCAATGTTTCATGAACAAGATTGGACTATGAGTTAATTATGATTTCATTACCCAATCCTTAAAAAAACATTGTATTACCCAGACACTACCAGATGCCAAATAACAAAATCTGATGGCATAAGTATATCCGCTCAAGACTCAAGTAGCATAACACCCTAAACATAACAAGCATTCTGCTAACCAGATGCAGCCTGAAACAATCGTAAAGCTATCAGTTATCGCAAAGCACACAACAGTCTGCATCCACCCAACCAGTCCAGGCTAGGCTGTTACACCAATCTGCTGAACCCATGAAGGTGATAGCGTCCGTTCGTTCTTATCATTACCTACCTAGTCGACACCATGTTGCTCAACTCTATAGCCTGCATGTTTTTGGCAAATATTTTCCCAAACACCACCACAGAAAATTCCCCAAATCGAACGGGAACAGCACGAAGGGACTGACGTACAGCGATAGATACCGGAGTAGCCAAGCATTAGAGATCAGAGAATAAGTTTGAGGGCGCGGTGATATGAAGGTTTGCGGCGTACCCGATGCAGCGCTTGGAGATTAGGGGCTGGGCGCCGTACTGCAGGGTGAGGAGGGTCAGGCAAAGCGCTACCTTACGCCGGCTAGGCGCGGCCGCCGACGGAGATGGCTTAGAAGCCGAACCCATTCGCCCGGCTCCGACCAAGGATTCCGCTTCACCAAGTCTAAGGCAGGCACTTGGGTGCGTTGCCCCCGGGAGTTGGTACAAGCTCAGCTGCAGGTGGACACGGGCCGCGTGCCCACTTAAAAGCCTGTTTATTTTGTGTTCGTGGACATCCAGGAAAAAAATCTTATGCGGCCCGGGTCGTGCCGATCGTAAGACCCTTTCCATCGCGTGACACGTGCAGAAACGAATCTCAAAGCAAGCAGGGTATCCCGTTACCTAATCCCCTTTTCTTCGCCGCCGCCACCGCTCGCTCGTCGTCGCCGCCGCCACCGCTCGCTCATCGTCACCGCCACCGCCACAACTCTTCTACTCGCTCTATCATGGAAGCACCGGAGCTCCATCCCCGCTGTTATCCCCCCGCCATCCACGACCACACTCCTCGGCGCCCCGGAGGCTCGCCCATGAAGGCTCTGCATCTTGGCACTATCCACTGGTGTTGGAGTTGATTCCTGCTGCTGTGTCTTGGCACATGGGGTTGGACTGGCGTAATTGACAGTGATCTAATTGAATTACAAAGTTTCTGATGATGATAAGTTTTTATCTGGTGGCTATGCTAGGATGACATCCACTGAGACACTGACAACGAGCGTGATGTTCTGTCTACACTGACGAAAGACGATCAACAAGATGGCAAAAGGAAGATAGAAGAACCAAAAAAATTATCAGCAGATAGTCTCCGGCTCAATCTGTTGTTGTGCATGCCTGTGTGGAACATGAATACATGATTCAGTGATTTCTATAAATGTCCATGAGATGTTGTTTCACCTAGCAAGACAACACGATCAGGACTAAAGTCAAGTAGTTGTAGGATAGTTGATGCTTTGTTCATTTTTCTTCAGATTTTTATTCTCAAGTAAGATAGGATAGCTGATGCAAATTGTGGAGCTTCTCTGTCATATAAATGAATTTATGTACATTTTAAATAAAGACTCCTTGTATTTGCAAAATTGTTCTCCTATTTGTGATATTTGCAATCAACTGAAGAAAAAAATCCCAGGCCACATCTTGTATCAGAAGTTCAGAAGAAAAAGAGTTGCCTCTGTTCAGTTTTTACAGCCAAGCACCAACAAATTACAGGGAACATGCTGATTGAGTCATCTACAGGTGTCGAGACGCAACCAAAGGGTGCATGCAGCATGCATAGTGCGCCTGTTAGCTGTGTGGCGAGTGGAGGCGCCCACGAACATCGCTGTGGCCGGCGGGGGCAGCCAGCTGGGGCGGTGCCATGAGCTGGGCCAGCGACGACGTCGCCGTTTCCAGCGGGGATGGAGGGCGCTGAGCTGGGGTGATGTACCATGCGTCACACTAGCGGCGATGTGGCGAGCGGCCGTGGCGGATCACACCGACGGAGATGTGGCGAGCGGCCGTGGCGGTCACAACAGCGGCTGCAGTTTGGGGCGCTGGGGAGATTAGAGACGGCCGTTGCTTTAAGATTCGAATCGCCAGGTGTCACATACGGGAGAGGGTCTCACGCTCGGTTTTGTACGACCCGGTCGTATAGGATTTTTTTCCGGATATCCATGGTGAGTCTTTACTAGTATTAAAAAGGAGAATTGAACTATGTCAAGATGTATATGGACTTAGTTCAAAATTCTCTCGCGAAAGCAATGAGCCAGAACGAGGATCCTAATGCAAAAAACTGGATTTTTGTAGGGCGAGTGATAGGGGCCGGCACACCGGTCCAAAATTGGGCCGATCAGAGCGTACCCGTTGGATTACAGTTCTCTGTGCCGTCAGATATGGTCCTCTTTCTTCTGCCTTCTTTGATACATCATTCGGAAATAAAAAAAATAGAAAAATCTCGAGCACATCCCGCCTCACTATGCAGCCCACCACGGCGGCCCTGTTGCTGACTTCGAAGCCCCGCCGGCTCGCCGCCCTCGCAAAACTGGTCCTCGCCGGATCCAGCAGATGTTGTTGCTGCACCCAGCCACCACCACATAGGGACAGGGCCGTCTCGTAGCACGTCGGATGCCTCATCCGTTTCAGTAACTAGCCGCCTCTGTCGTAGCATGCTCGTCACAGCATCACCATGCCCCGCCGGCCACAGGTCACCGGCATCAGCGCTCGCGCGCTGGCTTGAAGCTATTTTCCAGGCCAGTACAAGCTTTTCCCCTCTCTCCGGTTGAAGCTTTTTTTTCGCGGTTGAAGCTTTCCCCATGCCGATTGTAGCAAAAATAAAAACAGCAAAAAAACAGAAAAAAAAACTCCAGTAATCTGTTGGAACAAAACAATTAGCCTGTTGTATAAAAAAATAACACCGGTTCCAGCGAAAAACAAAAGCTGTTCTAACAAAGAAAAGACGGTTCCAGCAAAAAAAAGACGCCGCCGCCGACGGTCACAAACAAAAATAATCTTGCCGGTTCCAACTCTTCTTAGACTGGTTGTAGCAAAAACGATTGCTAGTTCCAGGTAAAAAGACCAATGCAGCAAATACACATGGTAACTGCCGTCCGTCGCCGTCCCAGCATCATCATGGCCTATGCAACAAATTCAAATGCGAGTTCCAGCAAAAATCATAAGAGGTTCCAGCAGAAATTTGATGTATCAAAAATCATGGCGGTGACGGCGCCACCATCCTCTCAATTTGTAGCAAAATCAAAAGAAGATTCCAGCAAAAAAATAAAGTGGTTCCAGCAAAAATCTGAAGAGGTTCCAGCAAAAATGTTCATCAAAATCAAACGGGATTGTAGCAAAACAAGTGGCTGGATCCAACAAAAAAATACCTGGTTCCAGCACAAACTAGTAGCCACCGTGGCCCGATTGCAGGTTGGCCATGGCGACTAACGAACCATGGTTGCCGTGGCCATGGAGGCATCCACTTGCCGGCGGACAAGGCGACGAGCACTCCCCTGGCTGCGGCCGGCCATGGAAAGGGGTGCATCCGCACTTGTGTTCGTCATCTCCCTGCACCGGCGGATACTGGTTCCCACACTTGTCGCCTTCGTCTCCGGCTCCGACGGGCTACTAGATGCAGCGCGCAGCGCAGAGGTGCACTCGCCTCCGGCACCGGTGGAGCTGCCGAGCCAGTGGGATGCGGGATGTGTTTGGATGAAGGAGTAGAGAGGAATAATCGAGGTCCGGCGAGGAGACGATTGGGGATTTCCCTGCATGATGAGAGAGAGAGACGTTTGTGGTGGGAAGACGATGCGAGGGGAAGGGATAAGGCTGTGATTGAGCGGTGTGTGGGCCCTATATAAATGTGCATACGTGGAAACCGACCGGCGCAAGTTTCAGCCGGTGCGCCGTGTATAAACATTTCCCTTTTTGCAATGAATGAGGCACTATCCCAGAAGGATTTTGTTCTTCTAGTGGTAACTTTATGGGCTGTTTGGAAAGCAAGACAGAAGGCAATATATGAAGGAGTTTTTCAGAGTCCACAAGCGACATACCAGTTCATCCAGTCCTACTTAGCAGACTTGAAAACTATCGAGGAACCAGCAACAGAGAGAGTAAGATCTCATTTGGCCAGCCGAGCTCAATGGATCCCTCCGCCTGTGAATTTTCAAAAAATATACGTTGATGCTGCAGTTGCAAATAACCGGGGAATAGGAGTTGCGGCTGCTATATGCCGAGACCACGATGGTGCTTTCCAGGGGGCATCGGCTATAGTTTTCAAGGGAATATGCGATCCACAAACTTTAGAAGCTCTGGTTGTACGGGAGGCTTTAGCCCTTGCCGGGGATCTCAATCTCCAATGGTTACATGTTGCTTCAGACCGTAAGGTGGTTTTGGGTGATCTCAAGCAAGGAAACAACGCGAGATATGGTGTTGTTCTACATGAAATCATAGAGCATAACTCTTCTTTTATAGTGTGTAATTTTAGCCATGAGTTTAGGAGCTCGAATTTCGAGGCTCACAATTTAGGAAGCATGTTTTGAAGTTAGGGGTGGGCCGCCATGTTTGGTTAGGGCACCCCGGCGATCTTTCTTTTGTACCTGTAAACCTTGTGTCCGGTTAAATAAAGCTTCGCGAGATTGTCTCAAAGAAAAGGAGAATTGAATGTCGTGATGGTTCAACCTTTAACTCCCTCCTACGATCCCACCTCTATCGTTACTCCGACCTGCCCTCACACTTCCCCGGCACGAATCTTTATCTTTACCTAATAATAATAAAAGACGGAAACTTTCATATTTCTCCATATGTTACCTTTTTATGTCTGTTGATGTTATATCAATATCAATCATAGAGATCAACGGATGAGATTAAAAAGTAGATCTAGATAACAAAGTGGTTTGGCCACGTCTCTACCCCAATTTCTACGTATTCCTTAATTACTTGTCAACGCCCCTGACGAGCCTACCCCACCAAACAGCGAAGCCCTGGTGTGGCCCAACCGCACCAGACGTAGCAACCCCCGCTTCTTCGGCCCAGAGTGGCATTGACGGCCCAGCCCAGCAACTGGAGTACTTAGCCTGGCTCCGCTCCTCTCCGTCGGCATCTAGTGGATCAATGAACCAGCGGCGACAAAAACCCTAGTTTCCCCTTCGATCTATCAATTCGTGTAACCAAACCTGTATTCGAGATTCGATTGATACTAAGTGAGAGAGTAGTTCATATTTCCTCTTGCATGTGCCTAACATCTGGTATCATTCGCCACTCACCACCCTTCCTGATTCCGATCTGGATCATCTCATCGAGACCAGAGGCATCCGCCACAGCTGCCAGCTACTCGAAGCAATGGATCCCGCAGCAAAAACCTACCTCGACAAGCTCTCCGCAACGATGGAAGCCAACACCACGGCACTCACCGGCGGTGACAGCCCGTCTTGATGATCTGGTGAACTGGCGCCCGGATCTGGAGTGTCGCGTCTCTGATCTGAGCGACGCGGTTTCGGCGCTACAGCAAGCACGCCCCACCACCACCATCGACGAGAGCGCGTCGGGGCAGCAAACCACGGCTCCACCGCCGGCGATGCGCAACGCCACCCAGGGCGCAGCGATCGGCGTGGCGAGCACATCTCAAGGGTCTGAGGACCACGACGGTTTCAACTTGTCACGGGGGCCACCGGCGGCGTCCTTCCAGACGCCACCGCCGCTTCCGGCCAATGGTCAGATCGAACTCCCTTCTCTTTCATCACCGTTCGCGCATGCTAGCCAAATGCTCGCGGGTCTGGGACAAGCTCACCCATCCATTTTGTTTCCTCAATTCGCGGGGGAGAACCCGAATCTGTGGAAAACAATGTGTGAGCAGTACTTCACATGTTTGGCATCCACGAATCATTTTGGGTGCCCATGGCTGCCCTCAATTTCTCTGGGGCAGCGGCCATATGGCTGCAATCTATTCAAAAAAAACTGAACAACTTCGACTAGGAGTCGTTTTCAGCTCTTTTGGCCACGCGCTTTGGGCGTGATCGCCATCAATTCTAAATTCACCAGTTCTATATAGTTAAACAAACAACTTTTGTATCTTATTATATTGAGCGATTTGAATTGATCATCAATCATTTAAGTTCATATTCAGGCTCCATTCACCCATTTTATTTCCTCACACGTTTTGTGGAAGGATTACGGGTGGATATCCGAGCGATGGTCATGGTGCAACGACCACCGGACTTGGGCATGGCCTGCGCCCTCGCTCTACTCCAAGAAGAGGTGGCTGATGGCACGTGTGCGGAGGCGCAACGACTCCCACCAGCGCAACCGCCGGACGCGGCCACGAACCCCAGCGTTCCACTACCACTTCCACCACCGCCACAACGCGCCACTCCGCCGGCGGTGGCCACAGATCACCGCGACACCGACGTAGCACGGGGCGACACCACCAAGTTCAAGGCCCCGCGTGACTACAGGCGCGCTCGCGGTCTCTGTTTCAAGTGTGAACGGTGGGGACCCGACCACACCTGTCCGACATCGTTCTAGCTGCATGTCGTCGAGGAGCTACTCGAACTATTTGGCATCGACTCCATCCACGATCATAGACCAATCCAGCTAGAAGAACCAGCTGATGGTGCTGCCATGGCGATCTCCAAGACGGCGCTGAGGGGGGCGTGTCACCCAAAGGCGTTCCAGCTGCGTGCCTGGATCCAAGGGCGTGAGGTGTTGATGCTCGTGGACTCCGTCAGCACCACATCCTTCATCAACGATCAACACGCCGGAGTGATCGAAGGCGTTTAGCCACTCCGGCGAACATATCAAGTGCGCGTGGCGGACGGTAGCGCCCTCACATGTTCCGCCTGCATGTCGCGCTGCCAATGGTGCTCGCGGGTCACCAATTCACCACTGATATGAAAGTGCTGGCTCTGGGCACCTATGTTGCAATCCTCGGCATGGACTGGCTCGAGGAGCACAACCCCATGGCGGTAGATTGGCGCGCCAAGACCTTTGAGTTCCCAACTCCTGCTGGACCAGCGTGCTTACGTGGGCATGAAGCGACCTCGTTAACCTGCATCGTCATCAACACACTCCAGCTGCAGCAGTTGTGCAACACCAACGCGGTGACTCACACCGCGTGCATCTACGCAGTCACCGAGGGGGGCGACACCGACACATCAACCCCTTCCAGCATTCAAGCAATCCTGGGTGAATTCGAAGACGTGTTCAAGGAACCCGAAGGCTTGCCACCCCGCCGCGACTTCGACCACAAGATCCCTCTAATCCTAGGGGCACAGCTAGTCCACATCCGGCCTTACAGACACAAGCCAGACCACAAGAGCAAAATTGAGGCGCAGGTCGAAGAACTCCTATGCAAGGGCATCATTCAGAAGAGTAACAGCTCCTTCTCATTGCCGGTTATTTGGTCAAGAAGAAGGATGGGACGTGGCATCTCTACAGCGACTACCGACACCTCAACGTCCACACCTACATTGCCAAGTATCCCGTCCCCATCAGCAAAGAGCTGCTCGACAAACTCCACGGTGCGGCGTGGTTCTCCAAGCTCGACCTCCGCTCTGGGTACCACCAGATACGCCTTGCGGAGGGCGAAGAATAAAAGACGGCTTTCTAGACGCACTCCGGACACTTCAAATTCTGAGTGGTCTCCTTCGGCCTCGCCGGCAGCCCAGCCACATTCAACGGCGCCATTAACACAACTCTCAAGCCACTCAATAGGGAGTGTGTCCTCGTGTTCTTCGACGACATCATGGTGTTCACCAAGACCCTATCAGACCACATCAAGCATCTGCGCCAAGTGCTCTAGTTGCTGCATAGAGACCAATGGTACGTGAAGATGTCCAGGTGCGCCTTCGGCTAACAACACATCACCTATTTGGGCCATGTCATCAGCGGCCAAGGCGTCGCTATCGACGCTACCAAGATTCAAGCAGTCGCCAACTGGTCCTCCCCAACTGGCGTCAAGGCCGTGCGCAGCTTCCTCGGCCTTGCAGGCTACTACACGCTATTCATCAAGAACTTTGCCATCTTGGCTCGCCCCCTCTTCAACCTCCTAAAGAAAGGGGTGCCATTCGTCTGGACACCAGCAACTAAAACAACGTTTTAACTCCTCAAGCAACAACTCATCGAAGCACCAGTGCTGGCACTGCCTGACTTCTCCAAACCATTCGCAATCGAGACTGATGCATGTGAGAAAGGGATCGGCGCGGTACTGCAACAAGGCAGACACCCAATTGCCTACATGAGCAAGGCATTAAGCCCGTGCTATCAAGGTCTGTCAACGTATGAAAAATAATACCTGGCGGTGATCATGGTAGTCGACCAATGGCACCCATACTTGCAGCATGCTGAGTTCATCATTCACACAGACCAGCGCAACCTAATTCACCTGACGGAACAGCGATTGACTACACTGTGGCAGCAGGGAGCCTTCACTAAGTTGCTCAAACTCAGGTACACCATCCGCTACAAAAAAGGGACAGAAAACATGGCTGCTGACGCTCTATCACACGCCAACCTAGTGGAGATGCTGCACACCGTCAGCACTTGTCAACCTCCCTGGCTGGAAGATGTCATGGCCAGCTATAATAACAACCCGCAGGCGCAACGACTCCTCGAGCAACTGGCAATTCATGAGGACCCCAAAGGGCGGTTCAAACTTTAGAATGGACTGCTCCGCTTCCGCAAATGAATCTGGCTAGGGGGATCAGCAGCCATGCAACAATAGATCATCGCGACGTTTCATGACAGCCCGATGGGTGGCCACTCGGGCTTTCGTGTGACGTATCACCGCGTCAGATGGCTCTTCGCCTGGCCCAAGATGAAAGTGCACATTCAGCAGTACGTGCGCTGTTGCCGAGTCTGCCAATAGGCCATACTGGATCGCGCCGCTTCCCCTGGTATGTTGATGCCCCTACCCGTACCTCGAGAATCTTGGGACCTCATCACCATGGATTTTGCGGAAGGCTTACCTCAGTCGGGGCAATGCAACTACCTCCTGGTAGTCATCGATAAGAGGACGCGCTTCGCGCACTTCCTGCCCCTGGCTCACCCCTACACAGCCGCTAAGGTGGCCCTGCTCTACATGCAGCAACTTGATACATCCATTTTGCATCATGCTTTTATATCGATATTTATTGCATTATGGGCTGTTACTACACATTTTGTCACAATACTTATGCCATTTCTCTCTTATTTTACAAGGTTTACATGAAGAGGGAGAACGCCGACAGCTGAAATTCTGGGCTGGAAAAGGAGCAAATATTAGAGACCTATTCTGCACAACTCCAAAAGTCCTGAAACTCCACGAAAGTCGGTTTTGGAATATATTAAAAATATTGGGTGAAGAAAGCACCAGAGGGGGGCCACCCACCGTCCACGAGGGTGGAGGGCGCGCCCCCTGCCTCGTGGGCCACCTGGAAGCCCCCGATGCCCATCTTCTGGTATAAGGTGTCTTTTTCCCTGGAAAAAATAAGAAGGAAGCTTTCGGGGTGAAGCGTCGCCGTCTTGAGGCGGAACCTTGATGGAACCAATCTAGGGCTCCGGTGGAGCTGTTGTGCCGGGGAAACATCCCTCCGGGAGGGGGAAATCGTCACCATCGTCATCACCATTGATCCTCTCATCGGGAGCGGGTCAATCTCCATCAACATCTTCACCAACACCATCTCCTCTCAAACCCTAGTTCATCTCTTGTATCCGGTCTTTGTCTCAAAGCCTCAGATTAGTACCTGTGGGTTGCTAGTAGTGTTGATTACTCCTTGTAGTTGATGCTAGTTGGTTTATTCGGTGGAAGATTATATGTTCAGATCCTTTATGCACATTAATACCCTATTATCATGAACATGAATATGATTAGTGAGTAGTTACATTTGTTCCTGAGGACATAGGAGAAGTCTTGTTATAAGTAGACATGTGAATTTGGTATTCGTTCGATATTTTGATGAGATGTATGTTGTCTCTCCTCTAGTGGTGTTATGTGAACGTCGACTGCATGACACTTCACCATTGTTTGGGCCTAGGGGAAAGCATTGGGAAGTACTAAGTAGATGATGGGTTGCTAGAGTGACAGAAGCTTAAACCCTAGTTTATGCGTTGCTTCGTAAGGGGCTGATTTGGATCCGTATGTTTCATGCTATGGGTAGGTTTACCTTAATTCTTCTTTCGTAGTTGCGGATGCTTGCAAGGGCGGTTAATGATAAATGGGATGCTTGTCCAAGGAAGGGCAGTACCCAAGCACCGGTCCACCCACATGTCAAATTATCAAAGTAACGAACGCGAATCATATGAGCATGATGAAAACTAGCTTGACGATAATTTCCATGTGTCCTCGGGAGCGCTTTTCCTTGTATAAGAGTTTGTCCAGGCTTGTCATTTGCTACAAAAAGGTTTGGGCCACCTTGTTGTGCCTTGTTTACTTTTGTTACTTGTTGCTCATTACGAATTACCTTATCACAAAACTATGTGTTACCGATAATTTCAGTGCTTGTAGAGAATACCTTACTGAAAACTGCTTATCATTTCCTTCTGCTCCTCGTTGGGTTCGACACTCTTACTTATCGTAAGGACTACGATAGATCCCCTATAATTTTCGATCATCAAGACTCTTTTCTGGC
Source organism: Secale cereale (assembly GCA_902687465.1). Taxonomy (NCBI): domain Eukaryota; kingdom Viridiplantae; phylum Streptophyta; class Magnoliopsida; order Poales; family Poaceae; genus Secale; species Secale cereale. Next base: position 311,605,692 of record LR738714.1, on the reverse strand, counting down.
GCCGTTGTCGGGGAGTGAAGTGCCTTTGGTAGGTGGAATTTGGTAAGGAAAAAATTATATAGTGTGCTGAAATTTACTGTCACTTGTTACTATGGAAAATAATCCTTTGAGGGGCTTGTTCGGGGTATCTTCACCCCGACCAGTAGAGAAAAGAGTTGCTCCTCAACCTACTGAACCTATTGAAAATATTTACTTTGAAATTCCTTCGGGTATGATAGAGAAACTACTAGCTAATCCTTTTACAGGAGATGGAACATTACATCCCGATATGCACCTAATCTATGTGGATGAAGTTTGTGGATTATTTAAGCTTGCAGGTATGCCCGAGGATGTTATCAAGAAGAAGGTCTTCCCTTTATCTTTGAAGGCAAAGGCATTGAAATGGTTTAGGCTATGTGATGATATTGGATCATGGAACTACATCCGATTGAAATTGGAATTTCATCAGAAGTTTATCCTATGCATCAGGTTCATCGTGATCGTAATTATATATATAATTTTCGGCCTCGTGAAGGAGAAAGTATCGCTCAAGCTTGGGGGAGGCTTAAGTCAATGTTATATTCATGCCCCAATCATGAGATCCCAAGAGAAATTATTATTCAATTCTTTTTATGCGCGGCTTTCTCTCAACAATAGCTCCATGCTCGATACTACTTGTACTGGTTCTTTTATGATGAAGACTATTGAATTCAAATGGGATTTATTGGAAAGAATTAAACGCAACTATGAGATTGGGATCTCGACGAAGGTGAGGAGTCTGGTATAACACCTAAGTTTGATTGTGTTAAATCTTTTATGGATACCGATGCTTTTCGTGAATTTAGCACTAAATATGGACTTGACTCTGAGATAGTAGCTTCTTTCTGTGAATCATTTGCTACTCATGTTGATCTCCCTAAGGAGAAGTGGTTTAAATATCATCCTCCCATTGAAGTAAAAGTAGTTGAACCTGTTAAAGTTGAAGAAAAGACTATCACTTATAATGTTGATCCTATTGTTCCTACCGCTTATATTGAGAAACCACCCTTCCTTGTTAGAATAAAGGATCATGCTAAAGCTTCCACTGTTGTTCGTAAGAGTAAAGCTAGAACACCTACACCCTCTGAGAAAATTAAAGTTGCACCTAGTATTGCTATGGTTAAGGATCTCTTGGTCGATAATATTGATGGGCATGTTATTTACTTCTGTAACGAAGCTGCTAGAATTGCTAAACCCGATACTAAAAATAAACATAGACTTGTTGTAGGCATGCTTGTTGTTTCTATTAAAATAGGAGATCATTGTTATCATGGCTTATGCGATATGGGTGCTAGTGCGAGTGAAATACCTCATTCCTTATATAAAGAGATTATGCATGATATTGCACCTGCTGAGATAGAAGATATTGATGTTACAATTAAGCTTGCCAATAGAGATACCATTTCACCCATTGGGATTGTTAGAGATGTTGAAGTCTTGTGTGGGAAAGTTAAATACCCTACTGATTTTCTTGTTCTCGGTTCCCCACAAGATGACTTTTGTCCCATTATATTTGGTACACCCTTCTTGAATATTGTTGATGCTAGGATAGACTGCGAAAAGGATATTATTAGTGTTGGTTTAGGGGATATGTCACATGATTTTAATTTTGCTAAATTTCGTAGACAACCCATGATAACGAATTGCCTAGTAAAGATGAAACTATTGGTCTTGCTTCTGTTGCCGTGCCTCCTAATGATCCTTTAGAACAATATTTGCTTGACCATGAAAATGATATGTTTATGAATGAAAGAAGGGAAATAGATGAAGTATTCTTTAAATAGGGACCTTTATTGAAACACAACTTGCCTGTTCAAATCCGAGGAGATCATCCTCCACCCAAGGGCGATCCCGTGTTTGAGCTTAAACCATTACCTGATACTCTTAAATATGCTTATCTTGATGAAAAAAAGATATATCCTATTATTATCAGTGCTAACCTTTCAGAGCAGGAAGAAGAGAAATTATTGAAAACTTTGAAGAAGCATCGTGTTGCTATTGGATATACTATTGATGATCTTAAGGGCATTAGTCCCACTCTATGCCAGCACAAAATAAAATTGGAGAAAGACGCTAAACCGGTTGTTGATCACCAACGACGGTTAAATCCTAAGATGAAAGAAGTGGTGAAAATGAAATACTAAAGCTTCTGGAGGCAGGTATAATTTATCCTGTTGCTGATAGTCAGTGGGTAAGTCATGTCCATTGTGTCCCTAAGAAGGGAGGTATTACTATTGTTCCTAATGATAAAGACGAATTGATCCCACAAAGAATTTTTACAGGTTATAGAATGGTAATTGATTTTCACAAATTAAATAAAGCTACTAGAAAGGATCATTACCCTTTACCTTTTATTGATCAAATGCTAGAAAGTTTATCCAAACATACACATTTTTGCTTTCTAGACGGTTACTCAGGTTTCTCTCAAATACCTATGTCAAAAGAGGATCAGGAAAAGACCACTTTTACCTGCCCTTTCGGTACCTTTGCTTATAGACGTATGCCTTTTGGTTTATGTAATGCACATGCTACCTTTCAAAGATGCATGACTGCTATATTCTCTGACTTCTGTGAAAAGATTATTGAGGTTTTCATGGATGATTTCTCCGTGTATGGAACTTCTTTTGATGATTGCTTAAGCAACCTTGCTCGAGTTTTGCAGAGATGTGAGGAAACTAATCTTATCTTGAATTGGGAGAAGTGCCACTTTATGGTTAATGAAGGTATTATCTTGGGGCATAAAATTTGTGAAAGGGGTATTGAAGTTGATAAAGCTAAAGTTGATGCTATTGAAAATATGCCGTATCCCAAGGACATTAAAGGTATAAGAAGTTTCCTTGGTCATGCCGGTTTTTATAGGAGGTACATTAAAGACTTCTCAAAAATTTCTAGGCCTCTGACTAATCTCTTACAAAAAGATGTTCCTTTTGTCTTTGATGATGATTGTGTAGAAGCATTTGAAATACTTAAGAAAGCCTTAATTTCTTCACCTATTGTCCAGCCACTGATTGGAATTACCCATTGAAATTATGTGTGATGCTAGTGATTATGATGTAGGTGTTGTTCTAGGACAAAGAGTTGATAAGAAATTAAATGTTATCCAATATGCTAGTAAAACTCTAGACAGTGCCCAGAGAAATTATGCTACTACTGAAAAAGAGTTTTTAGCAGTTGTATTTGCTTGTGATAAGTTCAGACCTTATATTGTTGGTTCTAAAGTAACTGTTCACACTTATCATGCTGCTATTAAATATCTTATGGAAGAGAAAGATGCTAAACCTAGACTTATTAGATGGGTTCTCTTGCTACAAGAATTTGATTTGCATATTATTGATAGAAAGGGAGCTGAGAACCCCGTTGTAGACAACTTATCTAGGTTAGAGAATGTTCTTGATGACCCACTATCTATTGATGATAGTTTTCCCGGTGAACAATTGGTTGTCATAAATGCTTCTCGTATTGCTCCATGGTATGCTGGTTATGCTAATTACATTGTTGCTAAATTTATACCACCTAGTTTCACATACCAGCAAAACAAAAAGTTTTTCTATGATTTAAGACATTACTTTTGGGATGACCCACACCTTTATAAAGAAGGAGTTGATGGTGTTATTAGACGTTGTGTACCTGAGCATGAACAGGAACAGATCCTACGCAAGTGTCACTCTGAGACATATGGAGGACACCACGCTAGAGATAGAACTACACATAAGGTATTGCAATCCGGTTTTTATTGGCCTACTCTCTTCAAAGATGCCCGTAAGTTTGTCTTGTCTTGCGATGAATGTCAAATAAATATGGAAATTTAGTAGCAAAGTAATATGGAAAAGAGGCCCGTAAGTATCTGCAGCAAGGTAATTTAGTAGGAAAGTAATATGGAAATTGTAACACCCCAGATGTAAAACTTCCTTATATGGCAATATATACATTTACCATTTGGTCCTTATCCTTTCCTTGGGGGTTTTCTTTTCATTTATGCCTTGTCATCTTATTGCATTGTCATGTTTCTCATTATTGCATTATCATGCATATTGCTTCATTACCATCATTGCATCATGGTCACATCATATGGCATTCCATCTTGTCATTTTGCATTTCTCATCCTTAATATGTTCAAGTGAGTATTCTTTGCATGATGTGGTCATTGATGCAAGGGCATGCTCAATCCCTAAGCACCTTCAAATTTCACCACCTCGCCTTCTCTCTTTTTCTCTTTCTTTAATTTTGCAAGTGCCATCTAGCCTCCTCCTTTAATGTTCTTCTCCTCCCAATAAATCTTGCTCCATGTCCTAAGTCTCTATGCCAAACCTCACCCTATTTTAAAATGTTTTGGTCAGGTTCAAAAATGACCTAAGTTTGAATCATATTCAAACTTGTTTCATTTTTCTACCTCTAAAAATGTCCAACTCATTTTTATAAAATAGGGCATAATTTCAGGAGCTAAGGGATATTTTTATTTGTCCCTAATTCCTCTCCTATCAACCTAGGCTTTTTCTTTTGTTTTTCTGCCTTAAGAAAAAGAAAAAGAAAGGCGGCAGCAGCAGTGCAGCAGCCAGCCGCAGCCCACAGACCAGCCTGGGCCACGGCCACCAGGCCGGCCCAGCTAGCCAGTGTAGCAGCCCGTAGCCCAGCCAACCGTGTGTCCCTCTCTCCCTTTCTCACCCGTGCACCCACGCGCCCCCTCTGCCTCGCCTTCACGTGGCCAGGCGGGGCCCGTGCGTTAGCGACCGCAACCGCACCCACACCCGCCTTTTCGTCCTCCTCGCGCTCTCGCCATGGGGACCGCGAGCCCGAGTGCGCCATCGTGCGTCCCCGTCGCCCTAGCCCCTTTTAACCCCTCTCTCCGTGTCCACCAACTCTTTAGGGTTCCCCTCTCCCCCCCGCCAGGTGAGCTCTAGGCCACTAGATCCGCCGCGCCACCACCACCCTGAACGCATCTGAGAGCACGAGCTCGTCGCCGGCGTGGACATCGACTACCTCCGCCTCGCGAACCGTGTCCTTCTTCTTCCCCGTTGTCGACTACATCCCCGACATCCACTACGCGCAGCAGAAGGCCCGTTTGCTTCCCCTACGGCTTCGTCTTTGTCTCCAGCTACCACAGCTGCTCGACCGCCACCCTGCTCGACTCCATCCTCCTCCCGTCGTCTCGTTCACGCGAGCGTATTCGTGGTGAGCTTGTGCGCCTTCCCATCCCCTTTCCCCCTCGATCTCTCGCTCTAGGCATGCTAGCCGCGCGCGCCCGTTCTCGCCGCCGTCGGACCTCATCTCCGGTGAGTGTTCCGGCCCTCTTAGCGCTCCCTCCCATCGCCAGCACGATCACCGTCGTCCGTAGGATCGTCCTGTAGCCTCAGCTCATCGCCTAGTTCCCCGTTGCATCGTGTCCGTGCGCCTCGCCGCCGTTTGCTTCTGCCGCCTGCCTCCGGTGTCGACTCCGTCAACGTCCGGTGCGCCTAGCTGCACCCAGGGGCACGTGATCCCTTCGCGGACTCGTTGCGCACCTCCGCCGTCCTATTTGGTCGCCGAAGCAGCCCCAACGCACTCACCGCCGTCTCTGTTCGCCGGCGTTGAGTGGCTCTGCCTGCTTGATGTACTTAATCTTCAGATGCAGTGCTCCCTCTCTGCCAGTCGCACGCAGCCAGCCCAGCTGGTTCACACCCCGCTCTGTTAACTCAGCGACGCGGGTTCAAAACCCCCTCGGGCCAGTGGAAATGCCCATATTTTTACACTGCGCCACCAACTGACACCCAGGCCCCACATGTCATCCTCTGCGCACTCACCACCATTCCACACCCAGCACTGCCACCTCAGGACCCCCCTGGACCCACTGGTCATAGGCTGTGGCTAGTCCAGGCCGGGTCTGAAGAGTTTTTTTTCTTTTCTGTTTGTTTTATTTTGTTTAAATTCTGTTTGCATTTTGAATTCATCATATCTTTTAAAATATTCATCTGTTTAAAATAATCTATATATGAAAATTGGTTAGTTTTTAGTGTAGATTATTTATCTGCTTTTTGTTGCCATGATAAAACATTAAAATGTTGTTTGAATATATTTTTGTAAATAACATGTTCAAATTGGTTTAATTCATAACTAAATAACCGTAGCTCTAAATTTGGCAAACTTTATATGTAAATGGGTGAAAAAATGTGTAGAATAACATGGTGCTGTTACTTTACATGTTTAACAACTCTAAACTTTGGTTACCACAAATCTGTTCTACATATTATTATATGCACATGGGTGTTTCCGGAATTGTTGTTTGTGCCTTCCGGCCCATTTAAAATGCTTGCATGATGTTGTTGGTCTTTAGTTGCACTCCTTGCCATGCTAAGCAACTTTCAAAACTTGTTGGGTGCTTGGATAGTTCAACTAAATAACTACAGATGTGACTATGGTTGTTCTTGCATTCTTTTGCATGATGTGTCCCCTTACATGAATTGTGTTCTTGCATAATGCCATGCCACATGTGCACTCATCATGTTCCTTTGACATGCATCATATCCTGTCCATGCACATATGCATCATGTCTTGCATCATGTGTTTGAGCATTGCATGGTGATTGATTGTTGTTCCGGTGTTTGTATTGTTGTGTTGGTTAGAGCCTGGTGACGATTCGGAGTTCGAGATTCCTGTCGAGACTGAGTTTGAGGAGCAAGGTTACGATCCCTCCGTGGACTTAACAGGCAAGATGACCATTCCCCGATATCACCTGTATCTTTGCCTTGCTAGTTGTCTCGCTCTTTAGCTATGCCTTGATGCCTATTCATGTTTTTTCAGCCTCCTATGTTGCCATGAAACACTCTAACCGCCTTCCTAGCAAACCGTTGATTGGCTAAGTACGCTTTTGCTCAGCCCCTCTTATAGCGTTGTTAGTTGCAGGTGAAGTTTGAAGATTGCTCCATGTTCGAACTTGTTTATTGGGATGACACAATATATATCTTAATTAAATTAATGCACATATATATTGGTAATGGGTAGAAGGCTTGGCCTTCTGCTTGGTGTTTTGTTCCACTCATGCCACCTTAGGACCCGATAAACCGGTGTTATGTTCCTTGATTTTGCGTTCCTAACATGGTTGGGGTTTATGGGCCCCCCTTGATAATTCGCTCTGCTTAAAGCTTTTCCAGCAAGACCCAACTTTGGTATTACATTTGGCTAACAACTAAAACTTGCATAGGGAGTTATAAACCCGAGTTCTTAATCAACAACCTGGGCCAGTGCTCCTCATGAGTGTTGGTCCAAACTGGGCAACCTGCGGGGCCGCCTTGGGGAAACCCGAGGTATCTCGTATATACCTGTAGCTTTTCCCATCCGGTCATGGCCTGAGACGAGATATGCGCGGCTACTATCAGGGTGTCAGCACCCCGGGAGGTCTTGCTGGATTAGTTTTACCTTTGTCGAAATATCTTGAGCACGGGATTCCGAGAATACTCGGGTCTTCCCAATTTGGAGTTGCGACTTCGCGGATCATGATCTTGTGATGGGCTAAGTTGGGACACCCCTGCAGGGTTATGAACTTTCAAAAGCCGTGCCCACGGTTATGTGGCAGATGGGAATTTTTAATATCTGGTTGTAGATAACTTGACACCATATCCTTAAGAATACACTACATGTGTGAGTACCGTGATGGTCTCTTTTCAAAGGGGTTTCGGAAAGTGTACACGGTGGGGTTATGCATGAACGTGAGTAGCTAGGATCACTTATTGATCATCCTTGGCGACCGTTGGCACATATTCTCATGTCGCTCTGAATTCGTAAGCTAGTTACTTAGTGCTTGCTGCAAACACTTTATTACCTCTCCACACCTAAAGGCTTTGTTAGTTTTGATACCCGGGAATGGGATTGCTGACTCCTTGTGACTCACAGATTGCAACACACACCAGATGCAGGTACAACCGGGATTTTTGCAGGAGATGATTCAGAACTTCACTGGGAGTTCGATGAAGAGCGTGGTCGTTTCTATGTTACGTATCCCAACGATCAGTAGTGGTTCCTACTAGGGGTGACGAGGACTTGTGTTTGTGGTATCTTTTCTCGTTTGGATTTCGTCCGTAGTCGGACCTAGTGTTATTTGGATGAATGTATGTTATTGTATTCATTGTGTGACGTGGCGAGTGTAAGCCAACTATTTTTTACTCTTTCATCCATGTTCTTTAACATGAGTTGTGCAAAGATACCACGCTTGTGATCATTTCAGAATGCACTTATGTCTCTAATTCATGCCTCGACACGTAGGAGATATAGTCGCATCCTGGGCATTACAAGTTGGTATCAGAGCCTTCTCTGACCTTGGAGCCCCCTGATTGATCGAACCGCTGATGGTTGAGTCTAGGCACACACACAAAATATTTTGAGTCTTATATATATATTGGAGAATACGATTTATTTTTACTCCTCATCCCCTTCGTCGCTCTGGTGAGGACTCCTCACATTGTTTTATCTTCACTATTCTCAAAATTTCACCATTTTTTTAGGATCACGCGTGTATTGTTTGGATTATTCCGATATCTTTGTGACAAGAACATTGTTCTTGGTGCCTCCTATCATTTAGGGGTTGTGGCAGTGTCCCGGGGAGTTGAGCTCCGAGGTGTTGTCGTCTTAAATGTATCGTTGCAGTTCTAGAATACCAGAGGCGGCCGACATCGAAAACTCTTCTATGCATGTCTGGTGGTGAGATAACCCCGACGTCACCCAGTACTAGGGGGATAGTTCGGGAGTATTGCCACAGCTAGTATAGCGGATGCGTTTTGAAGGTCCGAGGTAAACAGTTTCCGAAGGTGCCTGGTTATGTGTTGACGGATGGATATAGTTAGATGTAGGATTTATTAGTTGAGTGATATGCGGTGCTTCCCCTGTATCCCCAACACCAGATTGCATAACCGGGAAGCTTCGGGAATTAATAGGTGGGATTCAAGTAGCTCTTAGGTAATCTTCCAACGGGTGCATGATACGAGGTTGGGGTTCAACATCTAGTGGAGAGGCTATCATGGGCGTTGTTGCACTAGGGGGTTGCATCTTAAAGGATCCTTGGCTATGCTGATCCGGGGATTGCAAGGCCCTTTGTAACACGTGCCATGGGGCATTCAACACGAACATGTGGGACGAAACCTCTATTATGTATTTGTTCCATCTGTACCTTGTTGTTTTATTCTATCATTTTGTTCTCCCAAGTGGCTTCTCGACAAGTTGATGTATCATTAAGCTATGGAATTCATTCGTTCATTTTGTTCGGATGTTCATTGTGAAGACTATATGTTGCAAATATCTAGTCTTTGATTCAACTTATATATTATTTTGCTTGAATGGCTAACGGTTGTCATCATCTTCAGGATGGCACCTAAGAAAGTTCCCAGCGAGAACCCAGAGGGTGAAGAAGAGCATCCACCTCCCCCTCCTCCTCCATCTGAGGCATGGAGAGCAATTATGCAGGCAACCAATCAAAACACCCAGATGCTGATGCAGATGATGCAGAGTTTCCAAGCCAATCAAGCAAATCAAGGCAATCAAGGGAACCAAGGCCAAGGAAATCTGTTCAATCAACCTCACTTTGCGACTCTGAACCAATTCCCGTCAAGTCAACCCAAGTCTTTCAGTTACTGTGTTGATCCGCTAGATGCTGAAGATTGGATCATAGACATCAAGAAGCATTTCGAGTGTAGTAACGTCAGACCCGAGGATTATGTCAAGTTTGCCGCTTTCTAACTCAAAGATCAAGCTGCAGATTGGTGGCAACATTACAAAGACTCCAAAGCGGGTCGTGAGATCTCGTGGACTGACTTCTGCTACGATTTCCATTCTCATCACATTCCTACCAGTGTCATTGAAGGCATGCGTGAGCAATTCCGCAGTCTGAAGCAAGGCACCATGTCTGTGTACCAATACAATGTCAAGTTCCAGAATCTTGCCCGTTATGCGAAGCAAGACATCCCCGATGCCAAGAGCAAAATCAACCAGTTCCGAGGTGGTCTGAAAGATGAACTTCAACTTGCACTCACTCTGTTCGAGCCAGATGAATTTGATTAATTCTACAACATGGCTCTCAAGCAAGAGGCAGCTCAGCTCAAGTGTGAAGCTTCCAAAAAGAGGATAAGAGATGCTGTTCACTCCTCCTCTTCCTCTCAAGTGGTCGCCAAGCAGCAGAAGTTCTGGCTCCCGCCTCCTCCAGTGCTCTGTCCTCCGAGTCAGAACAAGCACTCAGGTGGTCGTGGATTCTCCCACCCACCCAACCCAAGCAACCCGTCCAAGTCTCAGTTCCAAGCTCTAAGACCAAGCGGTCCTTACCATCGGCCACTTTCAGAGGTTACGTGCAACAAGTGTGGTCAGAAGGGTCACTATGCAAACAGGTGTACTCAAAGGCGCCTTCCGCCTCCTCCACCTGTCAGCAATGCTATTGTCAAGCACAATCCCAAGCATGCAAGATGAACCTGATGAATACAACTCAAGCAGAGAACTCTTCCGATGTGATAATGGGTAACCTCTCAGTTAACTCAATTCCTGCAAAAGTCTTGTTTGATTCAGGTGCATCATGTTCTTTCATATCTCACCCATTTGCATCAAAGCACAATTTTCACACCGAAGCGTTGCCAAGAGCTTTGAGTATTGTTTCTCCTGCTAAGAGATTGAGTTCTAGTATGGTGGCTCCAAATATCTCTATTCATATGGGTGATTATAGTTTTCTGGTTTTCCCGGTTGTTCTCGGTAACACGGGCATTGATCTTATTCTTGGGATGGATTGGCTCTCTAAGCATGATGCTCTTATTGATTGTGCAAACAAAGAGGTCAATCTAACTCATCCTTCCGAAGACGTGATTATCTTCGCAGCTCGAGATAACACAATCAAGCTATTCTCTCTCAATGACAAGGGCGAGATTAATTCCATTTCCCACATTCCGGTGGTTTGTGAATATGAGGATGTATTCCCTGAAGAGCTTCCAGGCATGCCTCCCTACCGTCTAGTTGAATTCATCATTGAACTTGAACCTGGTACCGATCCAGCCTGACGGCGTCCGTACAAGCTTTCTCCTAAAGAGTTGAAGGAGCTAAAGAAGCAACTCGACGAGCAAGAACGAATGGGTCTGATAATACCAAGTACTTCTCCTTGGGGCTGCGGTGTTCTTTTTGTCAAGAAGAAGGATGGTACGGAACGACTGTGTGTCGATTACCGGCCATTGAACAAGAAGACAATTAAGAATAAGTACCCGCTCCCCAACATCAATGAACTGTTCGAGCAGCTCAAAGGAGCCAAGGTTTTCTCAAAGCTTGATCTCTGGATGGGCTACCATCAGATTCGTATCCGTGAAGAGGATATTCCCAAGATCGCATCCAGGACAAGATACGGCTCCTACGAGTACACAGTCATGTCCTTTGGGCTTGCAAACGCTCCACCCACTTTCTCTCGGATGATGCACTTCATATTCAACCCCTACACCAATGAATTCGTTCTCGTATACCTTGATGATATCTTGGTATTCTCCAATAATAAAGAAGACCACGCCAAGCACCTCCGTTTGGTTCTTGACAGGCTCTGCGAGCACCGCTTTTATGCGAAGTTCTCCAAATGTGAATTCTGGCTTGATAAAGTCCTCTTTCTTGGCCATATTATATCTGCCGAGGGCATTTCTGTTAACCCCGAGAAGGTTGAAGCTATTGTGAAGTGGGAACCTCCTCGGAATGTCAAGCAACTCCGAAGTTTCCTCGGCCTCGCAAGCTATCGCAGAAGGTTCGTTGAGAACTTCTCCAAGATTGCCAAGCCTCTGTCCAACCTGTTGCAAAAGAATGTCAAGTACTCGTGGACTCCTGATTGTGATGTGGCATTCAATACACTCAAAGAGAAGTTCACTTCTGCTCCGGTACTTACTCCTCCGGATGAGTCCAAGCCTTATGAAGTGTTCTGTGATGCTTCATTGCAAGGTCTCGGCAGTGTTCTCATGCAAGACAAGAAGATCGTTGCATACACTTCGCGTCAGCTTAAACCAAATGAAAAAAATTACCCTAGACATGATCTTGAGCTAGCCGCAGTTGTTCATGCCTTGATCATGTGGAGACACCTTCTGTTGGGCAGAAAAGTGGACATCTTCACCGATCACAAGAGCCTAAAGTACATCTTCACCCAGCCAAACCTTAACCTCCGCCAGACTCGTTGGGTTGAAATGATTCAAGAGTATGATCCAAGCATTGAGTATACTCCTGGCAAGGCCAATATCATTGCAGATGCCTTGAGCAGAAAGGCTTACTGCAACAGTCTCATCCTCAAACCGTTCCAACCTGAACTTTGTGAGTCATTCAGGAAGCTCAACCTCCAAGTTGTTCCGCAAGGATTTCTTGCCAACCTTCAAGTCGCTCCTACCTTGGAAGATCAAATCTGTGAGGCCCAACTCAGTGATGCTATGGTGCAGAAGGTGAAACATGGTATTGCCAAGGGTACCCCCAAGTACAAGTGCTATCACATTGATGACAGAGCCACTTTGTTCTTTGAGGACAGAATTGTGGTTCCCAAAGGTGATCTCAGGAAGCTCATAATGAACGAAGCACATGACTCACTCCTCTCGATACATCCAGGAAGCTCAAAGATGTACCATGACCTCAAGCAATCCTATTGGTGGACTTGCATGAAAAGAGAAATTGCTCAATTCGTGAACGAGTGTGATGTCTGCAGAAGAGTGAAGGCAGAGCATCAACGTCCAGCCGGACTCCTTCAACCTCTACCTATTCCCGAGTGGAAATTCGATCACATTGAGATGGATTTCGTCACCAGTTTTCCCAAGTCCAAGCGAGGAAACGACACCATACTTGTGGTGATTGATAAGCTCACTAAAGTGGCTCATTTCCTTCTAGTCAAGGAATCCATCAACGCAGCACAACTGGCAGAGCTGTACACCTCTAGAATTGTCTCCTTGCATGCTATCCCTCAAGTAATCTCCTCAGATCGTGGAAGCTTGTTCACTTCCAAATTTTGGGATTCCTTCCAGTCAGCTATGGGTACCAAGATTCGCTTCAGCATAGCTTTTCACCCTCAGACTAGTGGCCAAGTCGAAAGAGTGAACCAAATTCTTGAAGACATGCTCAGGGCATGTGTCATCTCCTTCGGTATGAAATGGAAAGATTGCCTTCCATTTGCCGAATTCTCCTACAACAACAACTTCCAAGCAAGTGCAGGCAAAGCACCGTTTGAAATTCTCTATGGCAGAAAGTGTCGTACCCCTCTCAACTGGTCCGAGACTGGTGAACGTCAACTTCTTGGAAACAATTTGATCTCAGAGGCCGAAGAGATGTGCAAAGTCATATGTGAGAATATCAAAGCCGCGCAATCGCGCCTGAAGAGCTACTATGACGGCAAACACCAAGATTTGGCTTTCAACATTGGAGATCATGTGTATCTCCGTGTTTCTCCTATGAAGGGCACTCAGAGGTTCGGTATCAAGGGCAAGCTTGCTCCAAGATACGTGGGCCCTTTCAAAATAATTGGCAAGAGAGGCGATCTAGCCTACCAACTCGAGCTTCCCTCCAACTTTGCAAATGTGCACGATGTGTTTCACGTCACAACTCCGCAAGTGCTTCAAGACGCATGAACGCACCATTCCTTTCGAAGAGATTGATCTTCAGCAAGACTTGTCTTATCGTGAGAACCCCATTGCTATCCTTGAAGATACTGACGCAAGACCCGCAACAAGTCCATCAAATTCTTGAAAGTGAAGTGGTCACACCATACCAACCGAGAAGCTACATGGGAACGAGAAGATCATGTTCGTTCCGAGTATCCCGCTTTCTTTCAGTCCTAGAATTCGGTACGAGATCTTTTCGTAGTGGAGGAGAGTTTGTAACACCCCAGATGTAAAACTTCCTTATATGGCAATATATACATTTACCATTTGGTCCTTATCCTTTCCTTGGGGGTTTTCTTTTCATTTATGCCTTGTCATCTTATTCCATTGTCATGTTTTTCATTATTGCATTATCATGCATATTGCTTCATTACCATCATTGCATCATGGTCACATCATATGGCATTCCATCTTTTCATTTTGCATTTCTCATCCTTAATATGTTCAAGTGAGTTTTCTTTGCATGATGTGGTGGTTGATGCAAGGGCATGCTCAATCCCTAAGCACCTTCAAATTTCACCACCTCCCCTTCTCTCTTTTTGTAACACCCCATATGTGATACTTTCCATTTATGGCAATATATGAAATGTTGACTTCAACAATTCCATTTTGGGCTCTTCTTTCTTTTCGGGTTTCTTCGTTTTGTCGTGTGCATGTGTGCATTTCATCCATGTCATGTTGTCATGTGCATTGCATTGCATTCGTGTTGTCACTTGCACCCGGTCCCGCTCGTCTCTTCCCGTTGTCCGTTTCGAATTCCGACACTCACACACGTGCCCGTGGCACCCCGAGTCCATCTTTTGTGTGTGGTCGTGTAATGTTCCCGGTTTGAGGTGAGAATCTGCGTTGTTGTTTTGGTACGTGTAGGCCGCCTGTCAAGTTTCATCGCGTTTGTAGTTCGTTTGGTACTCCAACGGTTAACCTAGTGGGCTAAAAGCACCCCTTCCTTTTGGCCCAAGACCCCCCTCCACAACAGCCCACTAACCCAGCACAACCACTCCCATCCTCTCGGTCGTCGGATCGTGATCGTGTGGGCGGAAACCGCACCTCATTTGGACCTTCCTAGCTCCCCAAATCTATAAATAGGTCCTCTCCCCCCAAAATCTGGATCCAAACCCTAAATTTTCGTCCCTCCGCGCCGCCGGACACTTCTGGACAGCGCCAGACACGTCCGCCCGGACGCGCCTGAACAATCAGAACGCACCGCCGCCTTCGTCTTCCCCGTGCGGTCGCCTCCACTCCGCCGTCGGCGAGCTCCGCCGCCGCCGGCGAGCTCGCTTCGCCGCCGCCTCCATGTGCCTCGCCGCCGCCTCCACGCATCTCGCCGCCGCCTCCTCGCCTCGCGTCGGCGCCTCCCCGCGTCGCGCCGCCACACTCATCGCCCCGCCGGCCGCGCCACCGGCCAGCTCGCGCCGCCACGGCCGCTGCACTCCGGCCGCCGCCCCCCCGTCCGCGGCCTCCCGCGAGCCGGCCCCGGTCGTCCTCCGCCGCGCCACCACGGGCCGCCGACGCAGCCGCCGCCCCGGTTGGCCCCGTCCGTCGCCGGCCGCCTCGACCCCGCCGGACGTCTTCTCTGCCGTCTTCGGCATTGCTCCGGCAAGCCGCCGCCGCCTCATCCCGATCTGGTCTAGGTGGGACCAGATCCACCAAGCCCCCGATCCAAACGCTCCATCCCGCGCAGGCCGGATCCCTTCGTCCCGGGATATCCCCGTCCCGTTGACTTTTTCTCAGAGGGGTATAATTTTCTCTAAGTCCCTAGATTCCGTAATTTTGTTGCCCTCTTTGACATGCAATAACTTCGTGCTCGTAACTCCGTTTTGAGCGTGTAATATATCAAAATGTTCCTTGAGATGTGCTCTTCATTTTGTTTCACTGGGCATGCTTGTTTGAGTTCATATTGACGCCCTAATCATCGTCGCAAGAGTGCTATATGTTTAAAACTGATGTTATCTGTAATTTTGGTGCCATGTTTGAGATGTGACAACTTTGTGCATGTTGGTCCAAATGGAGCATATGATATGTCAAAATGTTCATTGTGAAGTGCTCTACATGACGGTTGTTGTAGCATTCATGTTAGGTGTCATATTGCCATGTTAATCTCTGTTGCAAAAGTGCATGTGGCTATTAAGTGCTGAAACTTGTTATGAGATGCTGATTTGACGTGCTCATTGCTAGTGATGTGTTTGTCTTCATGTCACATGTCAATATGTCTTAGAAGCACAATCATATGGTCTTTGCTATGGTGCAAACCACTTTCCATGATATGCCTTGAGGTGACTTAAACAAGCTTGTAAACATGCCATGCCAATGTTGCTATTTTTATACTTAGTGAAAAAACTGCTAAGTCTGGAATCTGTTAACCTGATGCCATGTTTGCTTGATGCCTCACTCAAATCCATGCATGTTTTAGTATGTCAAATGATCATTCCTTGTTTTCCATGTTATGCTCTATACATCCATGCCCTTATTTTCATATCTGGCCTGATGTAGCTTATTTATTTCTTGCTCTCAAGTTGCTATAAATTTTACCTATCAGGTTTTTATCAGCATGATCAATTTGGTGAAGCTTATTGTTATTGATCCATGCCTCCTATGGAGTTGCTCCAATGGAGTTGTTTGAAGTTTGCTATGTCTATTGCATGTCCATGATTTTTATATACTTAGTGGAGTTAATATGCATGTTGTTTTGTGCCTCCGAAGGCCGCATCGTGATGATGTTTTAACCTTCCCAGATTTTGACTAAGTCTGGATAAATTTATTGCAACCTGCCATGCTTGGTTAATTGTGTTCTAGTAGGTTTTTGGGTGTGTTCTAAGTTCATTCTTGTTAAGTATCATGTCTACTTCACATCCATGCCCTTGTCTCTATGTTTGAGTGATGTATCATAATTATTTCTTGGTCCAAAGATGCCATGTGGCTATAAACTACAGTTTTGTGTGGATATTGTTTTGTTTGCCATTTGCAAATCGTGGGTCTGTTTCCGGTGATCTTTATATCGATTTCAACCGAAATCTTCCCATCTATCCAATGGCTTGCTTGATTTTCCAAGATGAGGCCTTCTCCATCATCATCTCCTTAGGCTCAAGTGCTCCCACATGCATACGCACATCATACTTGCATCATATTGTTTGTGCATTGCACCGCGTTTGATGTTGTGCCGTGTTGTGTTCTTGTGTTGAGTAGAGCCGGGAGCCGAGACCGAGTTCGATGATCTTACCGAGCCTGAGTACAAGGAGCCGTCTTACGATCCCTCCGTGGAAACAACAGGCAAGATGACCATACCCAGATATCATTACTATCTTTGCCTATGCTAGATGTCTCGCTCTTTAGCTTATTGCCTCGATGCCTATGCCTGTTTCTCAGCCTTCCTATTGTTGCCATGAACCTCTCTAACCACCCAACCTAGCAAACCATTGTTTGGCTACCTAAGCATCGCTCAACCCCTCTTATAGAATTGTTAGTTGCAGGAGAAGATTTGAAGATTCTTGCTTCATGTTGAAGTTATTGTTGGGATATCACAATATATAATCTGTTAAACCAAATCATCTATATATTGGTAATGGGTGGAAGGCTAAGCCTCTTGCTTGGTGTTTTGTTCCACTCATGCTACCCTAGGAACCGTTTAAACCGGTGTTATGTTCCTTGATATTGCGTTCCTAACACGGTTGGGGTTTATGGCCCCCCCTCGATAACCCGCTTAGTGCTAAAGCTTTTCCAGCAAGGCCCGACATTGGTTTTAAATTTGCCATAACTAAATAACGTGCATAGGGACTTTCCGGACCCCGAGGACTTAATTTTACAACCCGGGCCAGTGCTCCTCATGAGTGTTGGTCCAAACTGGGGGTTATGCGGGGCCGCCTTGGGGAAACCCGAGGTATCTAGTATTACCTGTATGATCACCCATCCGGGCGTGGCCTGAGACTAGATACGCGCGGCTACTGTCAGGGTGTCGGCACGCTGGGAGGTCTTGCTGGATTAGTTTTACATTTATCGGAATATCTTGAGCACGGGATTCCGAGAACACTCGGGTCTCCCCACCTTGGAGTTGCGACTCCGCAGATCGTGAGCTTGTGATGGGCTAAGTTGGGACACCCCTGCAGGGTTTGATCTTTCGAAAGCCGTGCCTGTGGTTATGTGGCAGATGGGAATTTGTTAATATCCGGTCGTAGAAAACTTGACACCATGTTCATAATGCACTACCAGCGTGAGTAACCATGACGGTCGCTTTCCGAAGGGGTTCGGGAAGTGAACACGGTGGGGTTATGTTTGACGTGCTTAGATAGGATCACTTCGTGATCACTTTGTCGATCGTTGGCACTTCTCTTCTCGCTCTAAACACGTAAGCTAGTGCTAGTGTAGCTGCAACCTTGTTCTTCAGCCTTGTTCCACACCCAAGGCTTTGATAGTTTTGCTACCCGGGAACGGGATTGCTGAGTCCTCCGTGGCTCACAGATTCTACACAACACCAGATGCAGGTACCGATGAGAACTACATAGGAGATGGGACAGAGCTGTATTGGGAGTTCGATGAAGAGAGTGGGCGATACTACGTGTCCTATCCCGACGATCATTAGTGGCTTCTACTAGGGGCGATCAAGCCTTGTGTTATATGTTTATGGTATCTTTCATTTGGATCTTCGTCCGTTGTCGGACTGTGATGTTATTTGCATGATGAATGATTATGTAATGCATTGTGTGAAGTGGCGAGTGTAAGCCAACTACTCTTTTACAATTTCATCCCTCTTTACATGAGTCGTGTAAATATACCATTCTTGAGATCATTCTAGTATGAGATTATGCCTTTAAGTCGTGCCTCCATACGTGGGAGGTATAATCTCATACTGGGCATTATAAGTTCGTAATCAGAGCCTTCTCCGACCTAGGAGCCCCCACGGATTGATCGAATCGTTGACGGTTGAGTCTAGGCACACACATGAAAATGTTTTAAGTCCTATATATATATATATATATATATATATATATATATATATATATATATATATATATATATATATATATATATATATATATATCGGAGAGTAGGATTTATTTTACTCCTCATCCCTTTATAACTCTGGTGAGGACTCCTGACGATTGCTCTATCTCTTCTACGCTCAAAAATTAATTATTATTTTTTAGGATCACGCGAGTATTGTTTGGATTGTTCCGATGTCTTTGTGATGAGAACATTGTTCTCGATGCCTCCTGTCATTTAGGGGTTGTGGCAGTGTCCCGGGGAGTTGAGCTCCGAGGTGTGCCACAGCTGGGTTGATTACATCACCCTAAACCCCCCAGACACGGCGGACACGTCCAGAGGGCCAATGGCATGCCATGGCATGCAATTAGGCCGCTCCAGAGCGCGCTACAGTGCGCACCCGCACTGTAGCTTCGCCCAATCCAGCGCAGCCGACAGCCTCGAGCTCTCCCCTCGCGCCTCCCAATGCCCCTCGACGTACGCAACCTCCACCGGTGCTGTCCCCCTCCTCTCTCTCCCTCCAGTGGCCGCCTTCGCACACGCACCGGCCGCCCGCAACGTCCACTCGTCGGCCTCACACGCGCGAACCCTCCGGCGCTGTCCCCGCTCCTCCTGTCTCCTCTACTAGGCGTAGGGCTCGTCCAGCAACGCCACAGACAAACTCCCGTCGCCTCCCGTGCACTGTGGCGTCGATCAGAAGCTCGCCGGCGCACAGGTCCACGGGACCTCGCCGTTCCCCTATAAATAGGACCCCCCGAGCCCTCTACTCTGCACCAACAGCCTCCCCTCATCCCCTTTAGCCCTCCAGCACCACTAGTTCGTCCCCGAAGAGCCCCAGTGCTCGGGATCGACTGGAGCTCCGCCGCGTCGGGCAGCCGGCGATCTCGAGGTACATGCCCTCTCAGCCCCTCCTTTTGCTCGATTCGGAACCGCCGCACCTCACAGATGCATTCCCCTCCCTTTTCCCCTTCTGCAGCTGCCGGAAACGAGCTAGTCAGCAGCTTCCCGACGACCCTCCGCCATCCCACCTCGCCGCCAACGGACCCGACCTCCCCGGCGAGCCGCACCACCACCACTACCTCCGCGACTCGCTGCTGAGTCCGTCCCTGCCCTCCGTTGGCTCCGCTGTGCCCGGATTCGCCGCCGGTGAGCTCGCCGTGGCCGTGGCCGAGAGGTTGAAGATGACAGGCGGGCCCCGCCTGTCATCCTCACCGCTCCCTCTCTCCCCTCGCTGCCGCTGACCGCTGGGCCCCGCCCGTCAGGTTTAAAACCCTGACGTGCGCGCGCTGGCGCCCGAGCGGCTGGGCTAGATGCCCTGGGCCGTGCACTGTGGCCGCTCTGGCCCAGTGGCACAGGGCCATTTCTTTTTATTCTTTTCTGTGATTAATTCAATTAATTTTACAGAAATGAATATTAGTCCAAATGAAATAATTCCAACTCCTAAATTCTTGTAATATTCCAACCTATTTAATGGTGTCACTTTCACACATATCCATGAAACTTTTCTGTTATGTTCAAATTTAAATTCATATTTGAGCAATAAAACTCCTGATCTAAAATCCTTAGATTCCATTTTGCAACTCCAAAACTCCAACTAAGAATTTTCGCCATCTTAGTTTTCCCTCTAGTATTTAACAAAAATAAGTTGACATTTTTCTGAGCACTTTGATTTTTCTGCTTTCATTGTGGTCTTATTTTCTCGTTGTTATTTTCCGACGATTAGATCCCGTATTCGACGAAGTTGCTGAAGAAGGAGAAGGAGAAGGATTTGAAGACTTTGAAGACCAAGCCAATCCAGGCAAGCAACCCTTTGACCATGATACACTTGTTCTTCGGAACCCGTTTGTTTCCGATGCATGATGATAGAGTTACGGTGGTGACCTAGATGAATCACCACATGATGCATGCTTGCTCATGATCTTGCTATGTGCTAGATGTCATGCAAGTAGTTAGTAGTGATGCTTAGTGATGCATGTGTGACAAGAACCTTTGTGGTTGAAATCCTTGCATAAATCCCATCGGGTGCCCCTAATGCCCGAGGGTGATGTTGAGTTAGGTCATCACTTGAGGAAGAAGTGATGTGCCGGTAAAATCTTGTGCATGGGTGAAATAATGGATTAGATTTATGTGTGACTACCGTCCCAACCAAACATGTGCAACCACTCTACCCCTTATGGGACGGGGCTTTATTGATTACTTAGGTCGATACTAGCATGGTGCCCGCATTACTAGTGACGGGAAGACTTGAGGTCTTTCCCGGGACGGGGTCGTGCTTGGATAGACGACCATGACTATTTTTACAGGGCACCGGACACACCGTTGGTCCCTTCGGGTACGCATGACATCGAAATAAGGGCAAGTCCCGTGATCTATTGTTTGTACTCGAGGGCCGTGTACCAACGAGTGGACTCTATGTTAGTGTCGTCTAAGGAAAGATAATGACCGGGTGCTTCCCCCGAGTACTTGAGGTACTGCGGGATCGTGGGTGACACGAAAGCTTCCCGGATCTTGTGGGTAAAGTGCGCAACCTCTGCAGAGTGTAAAACTATTCGAATAGCCGTGTCCACGGTCATGGACAGTTGGGTGGTGCTACTTAAATTATGTCCAGAATTTTACTTCATCGGTGAAAGTATGTGTGTGATGAGTCAAGGTGGTGACTTGACTCGAGGAGTTGAATCATATTCATGTTGATATCGGTAACCTGTTTTCGAGGTTACGTGAACTCGTTGATGCATACACTTGATGGTAGAATATTTATTCTAGCCCATTGCTAGATTGCTCACTATTGTTCAATTGCATTGTTACTTTGAACCACATCATGGTTTGCTTGCGAGTACGTTCAAAGTACTCATTGGCTTGCCACTGGTTATTTAATTGGCCAGGCATGGAGGTACAGGAATATGAAGAAGAATTCTTTGGAGACGATCATGCGAACTAGGACGCTATCCCAGTCAGAATGCCTGTAGGGTTAAGGCAGATGGCATGGGTTCTACCTATCATCGAAGACTTCCGCTATTTGAGTTATTTGATATTCAGCCCTTGAGGCTTTATCTATGTAATACTTGGCCATAATGGCCATAATTTGTGTAAGACGGTATGTATGGATGTAAGACTCTTGTTATTCAGCTTCTATGTGTTCAGTGAGCATTGATCTCTGAGATCACTATACACGTGCATTCGGTGATCTTGACTTCTAAGTCGGGGTCCCCACAGAGCTGGTATCAGAGCCATCCTGACTGTAGGAAGCCTTAGTTAGCATGGGCGTTAGTTAGATGAGACCCTTTTTCAAAAACCTTCTGAACCTCTCTTCTTTTCTAAACCTGAGATTTCATCAACTTATTAACCCTCCTATTCCACCTTTGTAGATGGCCGCTGTACCCGAAGAGCACCTGACCACTGGGTTTCCTTTGCTTCTCGAGGATAGCCTCCAGGAGTGTCAGTTCCACCGAGCGCCCATCCTCTCCTACCTTGAGCATTGGGTAAGCGACAGTGAGGTGGAGTACCATGTGGAAGTAATCGTGAAGGCAAACGATCCTCCCACAAGTTGGTTCTTCGAGGGACCCCAGATGGCAACACTACCACTCGCTGTCGAGGCTGCTGCACTCAAGGCACTAACCCGTCTCCGCGAGCTTCTTCCGGAGATGGCAGCCAAGATGACAACTCGCTTCTTGCCTTACCGGAAGGAAGGTGAAGATGAAAGCAGTGCACTAGCCCCTCCACTGAAGGAAGGACTCTCGCTTCGGTTCCAGACCTACTTCAGTCTATGTGCCGACAGCTTGGCACAAGACTTGGCCTCGGAATCAATGAAGCTTCGAGAAGAACTTCACATGACCAAGGCACTTCTTTGTCGAGCTCAAGAGAAGACAAATAGGATCAAGATGGAAGGAGCACCTTCCGGACAGTCCGCTATCGCATACCGAGGCGGAAGGCCCTCCGAAGATGTATCCTCCAAGAGTGAAGAACTACCTCGGCGACGCCGGATGACGGCAAGGGAATATCGCAAGCTTTTCCCTGCACCACCGACGAAGCACCCTCGTATCCAACTCCTCCACTCTCCCACACCCTCAAGTGACAAGGGGGCCCAGATAGATGAAGACAAGGAGGAAGACCCAGAAGAGCCGGAATACGCGACCGAGCATTCCGCCGCTTAGGCATTATTCGCTACTCGGATATGCCAGTTGTGACCTCTACGGTAGGATAGGTCGTGTAACCCCTACGCGCAGTCGAGTCCTTGTATGGTTCATATGAAACCATCTAGTGTTTGCTTTTGTTGTGTTTGGATGTATGTCGGGAGCATGTAAACGACTGCATCACCCGTTTGAATTATAATGAATGTGTTTTGGCCTTTCGGCCCTTGCATGATTTGATTAGTGTCACACCCACCCCCTTACTAGGCACCTATCTATCTTGCTTTCCCTCTTCCGAGTCATGAGACCTTTTACCGCTCCAACAGGATGCCTGTTGTAACTCGTACTGGTACCTCTACCCAGCAGCCTGAAGCCGGAGCATCCGCTCAGTCAGAGGCAGGCCACGACCAAACCAACGACCAAGCTCCACCACCACCACCTCCTCCGAATATGGACATGGCTCAGCTCCTCCAAGCTTTCCGAGAGGAACGCCAAGCCAACACCGCAGCCCTTTAGTTGATTGCTCAAGCTGTCACCAACAACCGCCAACCGGCGGGGAATGGCAATGGACGTTCCACGTTGGCAGAGTTCAAGAAGCATGCACCGCCAACTTTCATCGAGACTGCTGAACCCCTGGATGCAGACGACTGGGTCTGCACCATTGAGGACATACTGGAACTAGTCGGATGCACCGAAGACCGTGAGAAGGTGGCTTATGCAGCCCACTGCCTCGGGGGGACTGCTAGAGCTTGGTGGGATGGATTCAAGGTCATGCATGCTGAACAAGACATCACTTGGGTCAACTTCAAGGCAGAATTCCGCAAAGCCCACATTCCCTCCGGGATCATGGCTATCAAAAAGCGTGAGTTCCGAGCCCTGAAGCAAGGAAGTGGCACTGTCAAAGAGTACATGCAGAAGTTCAGTGTTCTGTCAAGGTATGCCCCTGAAGATGTCAGCACTGATGCTGCAAAAAGGGAGCGCTTCATGGAAGGCCTCAACCAGACTCTGCAGTATTCGCTTGTCGTGTGCGACTGCCCAACCTTCCCTGACCTGGTGAACAAAACACTCATGCTTGAAGACAAGCGGCGTGCTTTGGAAGACACTCGCAAGCGCAAGATGGTCAGCAAGGGAAGTTCCAGCAACCAGAAGCCTCGTCCGTGGCAGTCAGCCCCGGCCAAGCCAACCTATCAACAACCAAGAGCTCCTGCACCTCGCACCAACTTTCAGCCTCAGCAGTATGCCAACCCAAGGCCAGCTTTCAACCCCAATACCAGTGGTGGCAACAGGATCAACAATCCAAACCAAGTCACTTGCTTTGGATGTGGTCAGTCTGGACACATCTCAAGGGTGTGCCCCAACAAGAAGCCTGATGCCCCGCGCCCCAATGCGCAAAACCAAGGACAAGGCCGCGGGATGCCACCAGGGAACCCAACTCCTCGCAACCCGCCTAACCATGGGAAGGGGCGTGTGAATCACGTCACTGCTGAAGAAGCCCAGGAAGACCTGGACGTCGTGCTGGGTACGTTCCTTGTCAACTCAGCACCTGCAACTGTCTTGTTTGATTCTAGAGCAACGCATTCATTTGTCACTCAAAGATTTGCATTAAAAAGTGGCATGACCCCTACACCCCTGAATAACCCTATGGTGGTACAAACCCCCGGAGCAGAGATGAGAGCCAAGATAGGCTGTAAGGGAGTCAGTATTACCATTAACGGTGTAGACTTCCTAGCAGACCTTATCGTCTTGATATCACAAGGCTTGGATGTGATCCTAGGCATGAATTGGCTCAGCAAGCACCAAGGCTTGTTAGACTGTGCCAATCGGACAGTCACTGTGACCAATGACCAAGGAGTCGAAGTCAAGTTTGCTTCCAACTCCTCTTCCACTCAAGCCGCTCAAGTCAACTGTCTGTCTGAAGTCGGGCTAGAGCAAGTACCGGTGGTATGCGAGTATCCTGATGTCTTTCCGGATGAACTACCGGGAATGCCCCCTGACCGTGACATTGAGTTCATCATCGAGCTCGTGCCCGGAGCAGGACCCATCTATAAGAAGCCTTATAGAATGGGGACGGAAGAATTAGCCGAGTTGAAGAAGCAGCTGGAAGAGCAGCTGAGGAAGGGATTTATCCGCCCAAGTGCCTCCCCTTGGGGATCTCCCGTTCTGTTTGTGGCAAAGAGGGACGGTACCATCCGCTTATGCATTGACTATCGTTCCTTCAATGAAGTTACAATCAAGAACAAATATCCACTTCCCAAGATCGAAGATCTGTTTGATCAGCTCAGCGGAGCCAAGGTGTTCTCCAAGATCGACCTCAGATCTGGGTACTACCAGCTGAAGATCAGACCCCAAGATATTCCGAAGACGGCATTCGTAACCAGATATGGCCTGTACGAGTGCACAATCATGTCCTTTGGGTTAACCAATGCCCCAGCTTACTTCATGTATCTCATGAATAAAGTCTTCATGGAATATTTGGACAAGTTCGTTGTTGTCTTCATTGATGACATTCTTGTCTTCTCGAAGACGGAGGAAGAACACGAGCAACATCTGAGGATGGTCCTAGACAAGCTTCGGGAGCACCAACTGTATGCCAAATTCAGCAAGTGTGAGTTCTGGCTACATAAAGTTGGATTCTTAGGTCATGTCTTGACCGAAGAAGGATTATCAGTTGATCCCGCGAAGATCGAAGCTGTGACCCAATGGCAATCTCGAACGACCATCAAGGAAGTCAGAAGCTTCCTCGAATTTGCGGGCTATTAACGCAAATTCATGGAAGGATTCTCTAGCATTGCCCGGCCAATGACTCAGCTCCTCAAGAAGGACAAGAAGTTTGAGTGGACGCCAAAATGCGAAGAGAGCTTCCAAGAGCTCAAGAAGAGATTGACCACCGCCCCAGTTCTGGCAACACCTGATATTCACAAGGAGTTCGTGATATATTGTGATGCCTCACGAACCGGATTGGGAAGCGTTCTGATGCAAGAAGGCCGAGTCATAGCCTACCTCTCCAGGCAGCTATGACCTCACGAGGAGAACTACGCTACTCACGATCTTGAGTTAGCAGCAATGGTTCATGCCTTGAAGACATGGCGGCATTACCTCCTAGGGAAGCGGTGTGAGATATACACAGACCACAAAAGTCTGAAGTACATTTTCACCCAAAAGGAATTGAACATGAGGCGGCGAAGATGGTTGGAACTCATCAAAGACTATGACCTCAGTGTTCAATATCACCCCGGGAAGGCTAACGTGGTGGCCGATGCCTTAAGCAGGAAGGCCTGCTCTTTGAATGCCATTATTCAAGAAAGGCAGCCAGCTTTGTTTAAGGAACTCGAACAATTCAGTTTGGAATTGGTCACCCCTGGATTTCTGGATCATTTGGAAGTCGGACCAACCCTGATGGGCGAAGTCAAGAAGGCACAAGATGGACACGCAAGCATCGAAGGCATCAAGAAGAAGATGAAGCTAGGCAAGGCCCCAGGATTCTCTGAAGACGAGCACGGGATTGTTTGGTACAAAGGCCGCATCTGTGTACCAAACAAGACGGAGCTGAAGAACCTGATCCTGCAAGAAGCCCACGACACTCCGTATTCCATCCACCCAGGAGGAACCAAGATGTATCAAGACTTGAAGGCACGATTCTGGTGGCACGGGATGAAAAGAGAAATTGCAACCTATGTTGCAAAGTGTGATGTGTGCCAAAGGGTCAAGGCTGAATATCAGCGACCCGCTGGATTGCTTCAACCACTCAAGGTTCCTGAGTGGAAGTGGGATAAAGTCGGAATGGACTTCATCACCGGATTACCGAGGTCAAATAGAGGACATGACTCTATATGGGTCATAGTCGATCATTTGACCAAGGTGGCCCATTTCATTCCTGTCAAGACTACTTATGATGGCAACCGGCTGGCAGCTCTCTACATTGACAGAATCGTAAGCCTTCACGGCGTTCCCAAGGAGATTGTGTCAGATCGAGGAACCCAGTTCACCTCAAGGTTCTGGAAGAAGTTCCAAGAAGCCTTGGGAACCAAGTTGTCTTTTAGCACGGCTTTTCACCCACAGACCGGAGGTCAGACAGAACGAGTAAATCAGATTCTCGAAGACATGCTCCGAGCCTGTGTCTTGGCCTATGGAGCCAAGTGGGAAGATTGTCTCCCTTTTGCCGAGTTCTCCTATAACAACAGTTATCAGTCGAGCCTTCAGATGGCACCATTTGAGGTGTTGTATGGACGCAGATGCCGCACACCCCTCAACTGGTCAGAGACCGGAGAGGGACTAGTCTTTGGACCGGATATTCTCCGCGCAGCAGAAGAGCAAGTCCAACTAGTCAGAGAACGTTTGAAGGCAGCCAAATCAAGGCAGAAGAGCTATGCTGACACTCACCGTCGGGACATGAGTTTCCATGTCGGGGACCATGTGTACCTGCGGGTAACTCCTCTGAAGGGAACCAGGCGTTTCCACGTCAAGGGGAAGCTCGCACCAAGGTTCATTGGACCCTTTGAGATCACTGCACGACGAGGAGAAGTGGCTTACCAGTTGGAACTACCACCTGCGCTATCCGATGTGCACAACGTGTTCCATGTGTCACATCTCCGGAAATGTCTCCAAGTTCCGAACAAGCCTAATCTCTACAAGGATGTTGATCACCAAGCCATTGATCTGCAGCCTGATTTGACCTACCGCGAGAAGCCTATTCGCATTCTGGATGAAGCAGAACGACAGACGCGAAGCCGTACCATCAAGTACTTCAAGGTCCAGTGGAGCAACCACACCGAAGAAGAAGCAACCTGGGAACGTGAAGACTATCTTAGATCCGAGTTTCCCGATCTCTTTTAAGACCTAGTTTAGGAATCTCGGGGACGAGATTCTTGTAAGGGGGGTAGGTCCGTCACACCCTGCAATTTGTAACATGTTATTTGCATCAATGAAGCATGAAAATTTGGACCAACAATTTTTTTGGCATCATTTGGCTTTTATTTGGAACTGACTTTTTCTTCATATGCTTTTTCATGTGCTCATTAAAGTCAACTATTACCTCTTGTAGAATTCATCTCCATACCCAAAACTTCTGCCCAATGATCATGCCAAGTGTTATATAGCAGTATAGTATTTTCTTACAAAATTAATTTGGCCAAAATATATTTTATAAATTTAGTATTCCTAAAAACCCCTGAATTGAGGTTTGCACTGCAAGTGCTTGATTTAGGGTGAGAAAATTATTTCAAAAGGTACATTTGAGACCTAGTAGTCATAGGACTCCCAGAAACCACAAAAGTATAATTTTAAAAGTTATTTTCCTATTTTATTTAAAAGCTTTTTCTTAAGGCCAGAAATGGTCTTTAATAGGAAAAAATTATTTAAGTATTTCAAAAATATTTGCCAAAATTCAGGGAGACTCATAGGATATATATTGTCCATATATAAGAGTTTCAACACTTGGTCATGTTCAAAATAATGGGCTAATCCCTCTAAAACCCTTTCTGGATATTTCAAGCTTTTGTAATATTTACAAAGGAAATATTCTCCAAAAATTCCAGGGAAATTCTATTATGTCACTATGGAATATTTGATGATCTTGCCAAGTCCCATGCCTTGGGAAGCAAGATAGCATCCTCAAAACCCTTCATAACCATTCTGTCCATATTTGAAGTTTGAGCAACTTTACATTGCCAAACTTGTCCAAATGCTCTCAAACTTGGTGCACCTGCTAGAATGGCCTAATAAGGCATCTAGACCAAATGGCACAAGATTTGGAGTAGAGCAACTTGATCAGAATACCCCAAAACCCTTTCTGTTCAAATGTAAATTTGAACAACTTTACATTACCAACTTTTTACCTGGAGCTTCAAACTTTGTGGGCATGATCAATACCCCAAAGGATGAAACTACACCAAGTGGAGCATCAAGGGGAGATGATTAGCTTGACTCAAACAAGATGAAGCCATTTCTGTTGATTTCTAGGGTTCACCAAAGTTACATTGGCTAGTTCCTTCAAATGAGCCCAAATTTGGTGAAACACCCTATTTCCTTATAACATTCAATCCTGTTAAGTGTCATGGCAAGTGGAGATCATTTGCTACAGTGCGCTACAGTGCGCACCCGCACTATAGCTTCGCCCAATCCAGCGCAGCCGACAGCCTCGAGCTCTCCCCTCGCGCCTCCCAACGCCCCTCGACGTCCGCAACCTCCACCGGTGTTGTCCCCCTCCTCTCTCTCCCTCCAGTAGCCGCCTTCGCACGCGCACCGGCCGCCCGCAACGTCCACTCGTCGGCCTCACACGCGCGAACCCTCCGGCGCTGTCCCTGCTCCTCCTCTCTCCTCTACTAGGCGTAGGGCTCGTCCAGCAACACCACAGACACACTCCCGTCTCCTCCCGTGCACTGTGGCGTCGAGCAGAAGCTCGCCGGCGCATAGGTCCATGGGACCTCGCCGTTCCCCTATAAATAGGACCCCCCGAGCCCTCTACTCTGCACCAACAGCCTCCCCTCATCCCCTTTAGCCCTCCAGCACCACTAGTTCGTCCCCGAAGAGCCCTAGTGCTCGGGATCGACCGGAGCTCCGCCGCGTCGGGCAGCCGGCGATCTCGAGGTACAGGCCCTCTCAACCCCTCCTTTTGCTCGATTCGAAACCGCCGCACCTCACTGATGCATTCCCCTCCCTTTTCCCCTTCTGCAGCTGCCGGAAACGAGCTAGCCAGCAGCTTCCCGACGACCCTCCGCCATCCCACCTCGCCGCCGACGAACCCGACCTCCCCGGCGAGCCGCACCACCACCACTACCTCCGCGACTCGCTACTGAGTCCGTCCCTGCCCTCCGTTGGCTCCGCCGTGCCCGGATTCGCCGCCGGTGAATTCACCGTGGCCGTGGCCGAGAGGTTGAAGATGACAGGCGGGCCCCGCCTGTCATCCTCACCGCTCCCTCTCTC
Organism: Secale cereale; assembly: GCA_902687465.1. Classification (NCBI taxonomy): domain Eukaryota; kingdom Viridiplantae; phylum Streptophyta; class Magnoliopsida; order Poales; family Poaceae; genus Secale; species Secale cereale. The sequence goes on along the minus strand of LR738714.1, from coordinate 311,576,054 downwards.
CCCTCGCTGCCGCTGACCGCTGGGCCCCGCCCGTCAGGTTTAAAACCCTGACGTGCGCGCGCTGGCGCCGAGCGGCTGGGCTAGATGCCCTGGGCCGTGCACTGTGGCCGCTCTGGCCCAGTGGCACACGGCCATTTCTTTGTATTCTTTCTGTGATTAATTCAATTAATTTTACTGAAATGAATATTAGTCCAAATGAAATAATTCCAACTCCTAAATTCTTGTAATATTCCAACCTATTTAATGGTGTCACTTTCACACATATCCATGAAACTTTTTTGTTCTGTTCAAATTTAAATTCAAATTTGAGCAATAAAACTCCTGATCTAAAATCCTTAGATTCCATTCTACAACTCCAAAACTCCAACTAAGAATTTTCTCCATCTTAGTTTTCCCTCTAGTATTTAACAAAAATAAGTTGACATTTTTCTGAGCACTTTGATTTTTCTTCTTTCATTGTGGTCTTATTTTCTCGTTGTTATTTTCCGAGATTAGATCCCGTATTCGACGAAGTTGCTGAAGAAGGAGAAGGAGAAGGATTTGAAGACTTTGAAGACCAAGACAATCCAGGCAAGCAGCTCTTTGACCATGATACACTTGTTCTTTGGAACCCGTTTGTTTCCGATGCATGATGATAGAGTTACGGTGGTGACCTAGATGAATCACCACATGATGCATGCTTGCTCATGATCTTGCTATGTGCTAGATGTCATGCAAGTAGTTAGTAGTGATGCTTAGTGATGCATGTGTGACAAGAACCTTTGTGGTTGAAATCCTTGCATAAATCCCATCGGGTGCCCCTAATGCCCGAGGGTGATGTTGAGTTAGGTCATCACTTGAGGAAGAAGTGATGTGCCGGTAAAATCTTGTGCATGGGTGAAATAATGGATTAGATTTATGTGTGACTACCGTCCCAACCAAACATGTGCAACCACTCTACCCCTTATGGGACGGGGCTTTATTGATTACTTAGGTCGATACTAGCATGGTGCCCGCATTACTAGTGACGGGAAGACTTGAGGTCTTTCCCGGGACGGGGTCGTGCTTGGATAGACGACCATGACTATTTTTACAGGGCACCGGACACACCGTTGGTCCCTTCGGGTACGCGTGACATCGAAATAAGGGCAAGTCCCGTGATCTATTGTTTGTACTCGAGGGCCGTGTACCAACGAGTGGACTCTATGTTAGTGTCGTCTAAGGAAAGATAATGACCGGGTGCTTCCCCTGAGTACTTGAGGTACTGCGGGATCGTGGGTGACACGAAAGCTTCCCGGATCTTGTGGGTAAAGTGCGCAACCTCTGCAGAGTGTAAAACTATTCGAATAGCCGTGTCCACGGTCATGGACAGTTGGGTGGTGCTACTTAAACTATGTCCAGAATTTTACTTCATCGGTGAAAGTATGTGTGTGATGAGTCAAGGTGGTGACTTGACTCGAGGAGTTGAATCATATTCATGTTGATATCGGTAACCTGTTTTCGAGGTTACGTGAACTCGTTGATGCGTACACTTGATGGTAGAATATTTATTCTAGCCCATTGCTAGATTGCTCATTATTGTTCAATTGCATTGTTACTTTGAACCACATCATGGGTTGCTTGCGAGTACGTTCAAAGTACTCATTGGCTTGCCACTGGTTATTTAATTGGCCAGGCATGGAGGTACAGGAATATGAAGAAGAATTCTTTGGAGACGATCATGCGAACTAGGACACTATCCCAGTCAGAATGCCTGTAGGGTTAAGGCAGATGTCATGGGTTCTACCTATCATCAAAGACTTCCGCTATTTGAGTTATTTGCTATTCAGCCCTTGAGGCTTTATCTATGTAAGACTTGGCCATAATGGCCATAATTTGTGTAAGACAGTATGTATGGATGTAAGACTCTTGTTATTCAGCTTCTGTGTGTTCAGTGAGCATTGATCTCTGGGATCACTGTACACGTGCATTCGGTGATCTCGACTTCTAAGTCGGGGTCCCCACATAACCCCGACATCACCCAGTACTAGGGAGGTAGTTCGGGAGTATTGCCATAGCTTGTATAACAGATGCGTTTCGAAGGTCCGAGGTAAACAGTTTCCGGAAATAACTGGTTATGTGTTGAAGGATGGATACAGCTGGATGTAGGATTAGAGTTGAGTGCGCGGTGCTTCCCCCTGTATCCCCAACACCCGATTGCATAACCGGAAATTTTCGGAAATTAATAGGTGGGTTCATCTAGTAGCTCGTAGGCATTCTTCCAACGAATGCTTGATATGGAGTTCGGGGTTCTACATTGAGTGAAGTGGTTTTATGGGCGTTGTTCCGATTGGGAGTTGCATCTTAAATGGTCCTTGGCTATGCTGATCCGGGGATTGCAAAACCCTTTTGTAACACGTTCCACGAGCTTTCAGCACGAACATGTGGAACGAAGCTTCTATCTTGTATTTGTTCTATCTGCTCTTTGTTGTTTTTATTTACCTTTTGTTCTCCCAAGTGGCTTCTCGAGAAGATTGTTGTACCATTAAACTGTGGATTACATTCGTTCATTTTGTTCAAATGTTCTTGTGAAGACTTATGTGGCAAGTTCTAGCCGTTGATTCAGCTTATATATTTCAATCAATGGCTAATAGTTGTCATCTCATTCAGGATGGCTCCTAAGAAGGTTCGCAATGCTAACCCAGAGGGTGAAGAAGTTCCTTATCGTCCTCCTTCCCCTCCTCCCCCGTCTGAGGCCTGGAGAGCAATTTTGCAAGCAACAAACCAGAACACCCAGATGCTTATGTAAATGATGCAGAACATTCAAGCAAATCAAGCAAATCAAGGTGGTCATGGGAACCAAGGCCAAGGCAATCTGTTCAATCAACCTCACTTTGCTACACTCAACCAGTTCCTGGCAAACCAACTGAAGTCGTTCAGTTACTATGTGGATCCGCTAGATGTTGAGGACTGGATAACAGACATCAAGAAGCACTTTGAATGCAGTAACGTGAGACCTGAGGATTATGTCAAGTTTGCCGCCTTCCAACTCAAGGACCAAGCCGCTGATTGGTGGCAACAGTACAAAGATTCCAGAGGTGGACGTGAAATCTCGTGGACTGACTTCTGCAAGGATTTCCGCTCTCAACACATTCCAACTAGTGTCATTGAAGGCATGCATGAGAAATTCCGCAACCTGAAGCAAGGCACCATGTCCGTTTATCAATACAATGTCAAGTTCCAGAACCTTGCCCGCTATGCCAAGCAAGACATCCCAGATGCCAAGAGCAAGATTTATCAGTTTCGTGGTGGTCTGAAGGATGAACTCCAACTAGCTCTCACCTTGTTTGAGCCGGATGAATTTGATCAATTTTATAACATGGCTCTTAAGCAAAAGGCATCCCAGCTCAAGGTTGAAGGTTCCAAAAAGAGAATCAGAGATGCTGTTCACTCCTCCTATTCTTCCCAAGTGGTCGCAAAGCAGCAGAAGTTCTGGCTACCGCCTCCTCCAGTGCTTCGCCCTCCAAACAACAACAACAAGCACTCTGGTGGCCGTATGTAATGCCCAGGATGGGACTATACCTCCTACGTGTCGAGGCATGACTTAAAGGTATAAGCCCATTCTGGAATGATCTCAAGTTTGGTATCTTTGCACGACTCATGTAAAAATAGGGATGAAATTGCAAAAGGATAGTTGGCTTACACTCGCCACGTCACACAATACATTACATAAGCAAATCATCATCCAAAACATCACAACCCGACTACGGGCGAAGATCCAAAAGAAAGATACCAAAAACATAAAGCCACATGTCCGAATCGCCCCTAGTAGAAACCACTACTGATCGTCGAAAACGTCACAAACATACGGCCACGCTCTTGATGGAACTCCCAGAAGTTCTGATCCATCTTCTGCATCATTCTTGGCTGAACCTATATCTGGTGTTGTAGTAACTGTGAGCCACGAGGACTCAGCAATCCCATAACCATGGGTATCAAGACTAGCAAAGCTTTATGGGTAGGAAGAGGTAAAGTGGTGAGGTGGCAGCAGCGGCTAAGCATAATATGGTGGCTAACTTACGAGTACAAGAATAAGATGAGCATCTACGCAAACGGTCGCAAACTAGTAGTTATCGCTAATGATCCTGAACTACCTACGAGTCAAACATAACCCCACCGTGTTCTCTTCTCAAAGTGAAAAGAGACAGTCACGGTTACTCACACAGTTGTGTGTTTTACTTCGGATCCTCTGTCAAGTTTTCTACAACCGGACATTAACAAATTCCAATCTGCCACATAACCGCGGGCACGGCTTTCGAAAGATCATAACCCTGTAGGGGTGTCCCAACTTAGCCCATCACAAGCTCTCACGATTAGCTGAAGTGATAAATATAATCTGATCACCCCTTATCTTAGGGAAATCCGATTAGGCTCGGCATCCCGGTGCACAAGACATTTCGACAATGGTAAAACAAGTCCAGCAAGACCTCCCGGCGTGCCGACACCCTGATAGTAACCGCGCGTATCTCGTCTCAGGCCACGACCGGATGGGTGATGCTACAGGTAAAACCAAACCTCGAGTTTCCCCAAGGTGGCCCCGCAGGCTCCCCGTTTGGGACCAACACCATCAGCACTAGCCCCCCCTGCTATGTAGAAAAGAATCTCCAAGGAGCGTCCCCCTTATGCAAATTAATTAATTAATTAAGTTGTTATTATGAGCAAATTAAAACCAATGTCGGGCCTTGCTGGAAGAGTTTTATTCAAAGTCGAAGTGTCAATGGGTCCCCATATACTCATCGTGTAAGGAACGCAAAATCAAGGAACATAATGCCGGTTTATCGGCGCCTAAGGTGGCATGAGTGGAACAAAACACCGAGCAAAAGGCCAAGCCTTCAAGCCATGCCCAGTATATAGGTGTGTTATTATAAATATAACATATTGTGATATACCAACAAAAAGTTCCCTCCTGGAACGATCTTCATCTTCACCTGCAACTAACAACGCTATAAGAGGGGCTGAGCAAGCGGGTAACATAGCCAAACAATGGTTTTGCTAGGAAGGTGTCAAAGGTTAGAGGTTTCATGGCAACAAGGAGAGGGGCTGACAATAATGATGGGTAGCACGACATATAACGATAGCATCGAGACAACTAAGCATGGCAATGGTAGTAAAGGTATCCAAGGGTATGGTCATCTTGCCTGAGATCCCGCAAGGAAGAAGAACAAGTCCATGAAGAGGACGAAGAAGAAGCCTGGAAGAAGAACCACGAGAAGTCGAACGAATCCTCACGATCGCAACGGAACAAACACTAACGAGAAGAAGCAAGCAATACGGTGAACACACAACACGAGTCACGACAATATACTCAACCAAGTATGATACAAGACAGTTCTATATAGGATGCACTACAAGTCTATAAAGGAAGCAATACATGGCAAGGTAGGAAGCACAGAAAAACAACACAAGTCTATATGATGCAATACATGGCAATGTATGATGCAAGACAAGTCTATATAGGAAGCAATACATGGCAAGGTAGGAAGCACAGAAAAACAACACAAGCAACATGTTTAAATGAGGCCGGAAACTACAACAACAATTCCGGAAAATCCCCATATGCATGTTTAGCAATTTTAAGCAACAACAATTCACACATTTTAATGTTGTTAACATGATGCAGATGACATGATCAAGTTTTATGCAATTTTTAGTTAAACGTTAACATGAAGAGATAAGAAGATGATAAGGAGTATTAGTCACCGTGGTGGAAAGAAAGGGTGCCACGGCGACGAATCCGAAAATGATGCCACGCAACATATCGGTACCGGCAACTCGTGGAGAGACCGGTGCAAAAGAAAGGTGGCGTGAGCGAGTCGAACAAGATGAAAAGGTGGGGTGATCCCGTCACCGGGTTCCCACGGGTCGGCGACGAGGCACACGAGGGCACAACGGACACAATGCAAACATCCGATACATCTCATACAACACAAGCATTCGTCCACAGGTCATCGTCTCGGGGTTATACCTTCGAAGCGTTCGTTTCAGGGCGGTTCGAGGTCGTAGAGGAAGTAGTGGTACTCTCGGGTCGTGGTACACGTTCTTAGAGGGAAGTAGTCGTTCCGTTCGTAGAGGTACTTGACGAATCCCTCGTTTCCGGGGTGACGGTAGTCGTACATGCACGTAGTGGGAAGTAGTTGTTCTCGTTTTGTAGCCGTATACATCTCATCACGAAAGTAGAGGTACACATCATCGGAGAGGAAGTAGTCACTCGGGCGTCGAGGTACTTGGCGGATCGTTGAACTTGGCGTAGTCGAACTTGACGGGTTGTCGATGTTGCGGTACTTGGGGTCTTGACGAATCCCAGTGGCACCAGGAACATGTAGATAGCAGTTCCAACTTGGAATTTTGTACCATATCTGACCGGTCCAGGGGGGAGGAATCCCACGCAACTGATGCGTGCACGGCTCAACCATCGCTCGAGGAGCAGAGGAGGTGCAAGCGGTCGGCGGGGTCTTGGGGCGCCGCAAGCCAGGAGGATCGGCGGAGCAGGGGACGCGAGCTCCTGGAGCTCGTCGGCGACGACGGTCATGGCACGCGGGTGCTCTATGCGGAAGGAGATGGGGCTGCGCTCAACGGCGGGGCCGACGTCGAGGAGGACGGCGGTTGGGATGGCGAGGTGGGATGGCGCAGAGAGGCAGCGGGGAGAGGCGGCTCTGGCCCGCCGGCGCTCCAGCGGCCTTGGTCGCCCGCGGCGGGGAGGAGGAGGTGCCCGCTGTGGCGCGGAGGCGCGGGGACTGCGTTTGGCGGCGGTGGTGTTCGGCGCCCGAGGGAACTGACGAGAGGGAGAGGGAGAGATTGAGGGAGCTCGAGCGGGCGATGGTTGCGAGGTACGATGGTGATCGAGGTCGGGAGGGTGTGCTGCGGCGAGGAGGGATGAGGAGAGGGAATCGATGAGTGGCTAGGGTTACGAGGGGAGATCGGGCTGCGGTAGAGGTCGATCGGGCCATGGAGGCTAGGTTAGGAAGGGACTGGGCCTAGGAGGCGTGAGGCAAATGGGCCGGACTGGAGGTGGAAAGATGCAGCCCGGCTTAGGTCTCTCTCTCTCCCCCTCATATTCTTTTAGAAGAAAAGAATAAGAGAGAAGAAAAAGAAAGAGAGAGTTAAGGAAAGAATTGGGCATAGGGTAAAATTCCCTAGACTCACAAAAATGTAAGGAAAATAAATAAAAAACAACGGAAGACTTTTGGGAAAAGAAGATTCAAACAAGTTTGAACAAAAGTCAAACTATTTGAATTCACGAAAACCCTTTGGATGGAATCCAAAAGGGGTGGAATTTGAGGATGTGGCTTAACTCAGCCAATAAGATGGCAATGGTTGAGGCCAGAATCGAGAAAGGGAAGGCATGGAGAAAATATGCAAGTGTGTTATGGTTACTTCCAACAATGGAATATTTTATAATAGCTACATAAATATCAGGAGGATATACATATGTTATAAAGAGAAGTCATCCTTCCCTCGATTTAAATGGACCGAAGGTCCACACGACTTATTTGGTTGAGTTGCAGAATTAAAGTCATGATGGCATGATGACATGATGCAATGCAAAAAAAAATTAACACAAGCACAAATGAAACACACGGAAGAACCTGGAACATCTGGAATCTTCTGGGACGTCGGTCTTCGGGCGTCACAACTCTCCCACACTAACAGAGGATCTCGACCCGAGATCCTAGAGATGGCACCGGGTAAAAAAACGGAAGAGGAAGAGGTAAAACAAAGTTGCTTCTTTGACAGACGAGTGAAACCACGAACCTGAGAGGTTGACCAAATTGAAAGAAGAATACAACATAGATGAAAGAGCTTGGAAACACTCCGTTAGCAAAGAGGAACAAGGAACATTATGAGAACCTTGTAGGTTGAAAGACATTAAACAAGAGCTCACGGATCAAAGAATATGAAACCGCAATGGTATGGCCAAGGAATAAGAATGACATAATTTGGACAGCACTCTGACTGAAAATGGAAGGAATTAACATGAACTTGAGGAGAAGGGATGATACTTGATGAAAACAACAACACACAGCCTCCGGAACATTGAAAGAATAGAATATAGATCAATGAAAGAAATGAACGGAGATAAATATGACAACTTCTCTCAAAATTGAATTTGAAAGAGCAACCTTACAACGATGGATTGAATAGAGTTGTTGGAAATTCAACAACGAAAAGAATAAGCTTGATGTGGGCTTATGGAAAACATCTCAAAATTATGAGGTGACAACCGGCCACTTACGAAACATTTGATTGGATTGAGATCAACAAGGAGACGATAAACTTATTTCACCGGAATGATAAATGAAGAACTTGGGTCATTTATAAGCACCATAATAGCAACAATTCTCAGGGAACGCTTTAGGTGAATTATAACCCATGAAAACTCCAACGAATAATTGAAGGGTTGAAAAGATCTCCTGAACAAGGAAAAATGATGGTTTTAAATATCTCATTCCTAACAACTTGTGAATCATGAAACATGAAAGGAAATTGTCAAAAATGGCATACCACCATCTCAAACAATAAGGTAGAAAGAATTGCACTTGGAAAGCATGATGAAGAATGGTTGAGCTCCAACAAGAATCTTCATGAAGACTTCGAGGATGAATTAAATCTTGATGAACCACCATGAAAACTCCGGTAATGAAAGCATGATAAGTGAAAGATGAAAAGAATAAGATTCAAGGCCTGCGATGAATTAGATGAAGCTTCGAAATGATAATTGAAATAACTTGGAGCTCCGGAAAACAAGATGAAAAACTTAGAACCGAGAATAAGATATGATGAACAAGCTCCGAAGGAAGGGATTAATCACTTCGAGGAAATAAGAATAAGATTTACAGTATGCTTATCCTTCATCAAATTAAATTGATGACCAACAACGGATTTGGCATACTACCTATTCTTGTTGAAAAGGATTGGAGAGAGGTATAGCCGAATTTGAGAAAAATCTTGAACAACTCACCGGTAGGATTATGAAAAGAGCAAATGAATTAAATATGATAACAACTGTCACACCCTGCATTTTGTAACATGTTGTTTGTAACCTTGAAGCATAAAAATTTGGTCCAGCAATTTTTTTTAGCATCATTTGGCTTTTATTTGGAATTGAGTTTTCTTCATTTGCTTTTTCATGTGCTCATTAAAGTCAACTATGACCTCTTGTAGATTTAATCTCCACACCCAAAACTCCTGCCCAATGATCATGCCAAGTGTTATATAACAGTATAGTATTTTCTTACAAAATTAATTTGGCCAAAAAGTATTTTATAAATTTAGTTTTCCAAAAACCCCTGAATTAAGATTTGCACTGCAAGTACTTGATTTAGGGTGAGAAAATTATTTCAAAAGGTTTATTTGAGACCTAGTAGCCATAGGACTCCCAGAAACCACAAAAGTATAATTTTAAAAGTTATTTTCCTATTTTATTTAAAAGCTTTTTCTTAAGGCCAGAAATGGTCTTTAATAGGAGAAAATTATTTAACTGTTTCAAAAATATTTGCCAAAATTCAGAGAGACTCAGAGGACATATATTGTCCATATATAAGAGTTTCAACACTTGGTCATGTTCAAAATAATGGGCTAAACCTTCTAAAACCCTTTCTGGATATTTCAAGCTTTTGAAATATTTACAAAGGAATTTTTCTCCAAAAATTCCAAGGAAATCCTATCATGTCATATATGGCATATTTGATGATCTTGCCAAGTTCCATGCCTTGGGAAGTAAGAAAACCTCCTCAAACTCCTTCATAACCATTCTGTCCATATTTGAAGTTTGAGCAACTTTACATTGCCAAACTTGTCCAAATGCTCTCAAACTTGGTGCACATGCTAGAATGGCCTAATAAGGCACCTAGACCAAATGGCACAAGAATTTGAATAGAGCAACTTGATCAGATCACCTCAAAACCCTTTCCGTTCAAATGCAAATTTGAACAACTTTACATTACCAACTTTTTATCTGGAGCTTCAAACTTTGTGGGCACGATCAATACCCCAAATGATGATGCTACACCAAGTGGTGCATCAAGGGGAGATGATTAGCTTGACTCAATCAAGATGAAACTGTTTCTGTTGATTTCTAGGGTTCACCAAAGTTACATTGGCTAGTTCCTTCAAATGAGCCCAAATTTGGTGAAGCACCCTATTTTCTCATGTATTTCAACCCTGTCAAGTGCCATGTCAAGTGGACTTCATTTACTTGATCAAACACTGATCAAACACCTTCTGCAGAAATTCTAAAACCTCCATTTTTACCACTTTCACTTTTCTCCATGGCCTCAACTTCTTACCACAGGCTCATTGGGTTACCAGCTACCTCCAGTAACTCCCCCAGCACCTCAGCTCCATGATTGAGGGGTGAAACCCTTGTTTTACCTTGCTGTACAGTAGGTTTCTACCATTTCACCAGCCCTCTCCCTCTCTCTGCATCCCCAAGGCATCCAAGGCCTCAGGCCCTTTCTTTACTCCTCCTACAATGCACTAGACACTGTTGGGCACGCTGGAATGGACCAAACCGGCGAGAGCGCGGCGGTGCCAGTCAAACGCACGCTCTAGAGCGCGCAAACAGTGCACCTCGCACGCTGGCTCCAGCCAATCGTTGATCCCCGACAGCCTCGGGCCTCCCCCTCGCGCCAGTCGAGGCGCCTCGACGTCCGCGACCTCCCCGGCGCTGTCCCCCCTCCTCCTGCGCCCTCCAGTGAGCGTCGTCGCACGCGCACCAGCCGCCCGCTTCGGCCATTCCTCTGCCTCGCACGCGCGCCCCCCTCTGACGCTCCCCCGCTCCTCCTCTCACCTCTACTGGACGTGGAGCTCGTCCAGGAACTCCCCAGACTCATTCCCGTCGCCTCCCGTGCGCTGTAGCGTCGAGCCGGAGCTCGCCGGCGCACTGGACCACGGGTCTCCGACGAGCCCCTATATATAGGCCCTCCCGAGCCATTCCAACAGCACCAGCAGCACCTCCTCCTCCCCAGCATCACTCCTGCACCATCAGTTCGACCCCAGAACGCCCCAGTGCTCGGGATCGACCGGAGCTCCGCCGCGTCGGGCCGCCGGCGATCTCGAGGTACAGGCCTCCCCTGCCTCTCCTTCCACTCGTTTTGGAACCGCCACACTCCACTGATCCTTTCCCCTCTATTTCCCCCTCCATATGCAGCCGGAAACAGCCGCAGCCACTACCCTCCGACGAGCCTCCGCCGTCCCACCTCGTCGCCGGCGAACCAGACTTCCCCTCCGTGCCGCACCACCACCACTACAACCGCGACACGACGCTGAGCTCAACCCTGCCCTCCGTTGCCGTCGCCGTGGCCGGAATCGTCGCCGGTGAGCTCGCCGCCACCGTGGTCGTGGGGTTAGAGATGACAGGCGGGCCCCGCCTGTCATCCCCCCACCTCTCTCCCCCTCCTCTGTTCCGCTAACCCACGGGCCCCGCCCGTCAGGTTTGAAAACCTGACGTGCGCGCGCGCTGGCTCCATGCGGCTGGGCCAGTCCGCCTGGGCCGTGCACTGTGGCCTCTTCTGGCCCAGTGCACAGGACCCTTTTTCATTTTTCTTTTCTGTTGATGTTTTAAACATTTATACAGAAAAGAATATTGATCCAAATTAAATATTTTCAACTCCTAAAATCTTGTAATATTCCAACCTATTTAATGGTACTACTTTCATTCAAATCCATGAAACTTTTCTGTACTGTTCAAATTTAAATTCAAATTTGAGCAGTATAACTCCTGTTCAAAAATCAATATGTCCTATTCTGTAACTCCAAAACTCCAACTAAGATTTTTCCCCATCTTAGAAATCCCTCTAGTATTTTACAAAAATGAGTTGACATTTTTCTGAGCACTTTGGTTTTTCTGTCTTATTTGTATTCTTATTTTCCCGTGGTTATTATGCGACGTATAGATCCCGTATTTGACCAAGTTGCTGTGGAAGAAGAAGGAGAAGGACTTGAAGACTTTGAAGACCAAGCCAATCCAGGCAAGCAGCCCTTTGACCATGATACACTTGTTCTTCGGAACCCGTTTGTTTCCGATGCATGATGATTAGGGTTACGATGGTAACCTAGATGAACCACCACATGACGCATGCTTTATTGTTGATCTTGCTATATGCTAGATGACATGCAATAGGTGGTCATGATGCTTAAATGATGCATGACATGATCTTGATCTTGCTATGTGCTAGATGACTTGCATATGGTTAGTGGTTATGATTAGTGATGCATGTGTGACATGAACCTTCATGGATGAAGTCTTTGCATAAAACCCCGTCGGGTGCCATTTATGCCCGAGGGTGATGATGATGATGAGTTGGGTGACCTCTTGATGACGAAGTGGTGTGCCAAGGCAAGTGTGTGTGTTTTTCAAATGGATTGGTTTAAGTTGTGACCGTTATTCCAACCTTACATGCGCAACCACTCTACCCTTATATGGGAAAGGGCATTATTGATTACCTAGGTCGATACTAGCATGGTGCCCACATTACTAGTGACGGGGGTGACATGAGGTCACTCTCGGGACGGGGTCGTGCTTGGATAGGCGGCCATGACTGTTTTCACAGGGCACCGGACACACCGTTGGTACCCCGTGCTTGTGATATGTGATGAATTCGGAGCGAGTCTCCACAAACCTTGAGATGTGAAATGTTTGCCACGGGGCTGCTACCAATCGAGTGGACTCTATGTTAGTGTCGTCTAGGGAAAGATAGTGATCGGGTGCTTACCCCGGGTACCTGAGGTACCGCGGGTCGTGGATGACACGGAAGTTCCCCGGATCTTGTGGGTAAAGTGTGCAACCTCTGCAGAGTGTAAAACTATTCGAATAGCCGTGTCCACGGTCATGGACAGTTGGGTAACCGCTCTTGGGCTACGTCAAATGTTTGTGAAACCATGCGTGTGTATATGAGTCAAGGTGGAGACTTGACTCGATGAGATGAATCATATTCATGTTGATGTCGGTAACCTGTCTTCAAGGTTACGCGAGGTTATTGATGCATAAAACTTGATGGTAGAATATTTGATCTAGCCTTGCTAGATTGATCATTGTTACTCAATTGCATTGTTACTTGAATCACATCATGGGTTGCTTGCGAGTACATTCAAAGTACTCATTGGCTTGCCACTGGTTATTTAATTGGCCACGCATGGAAGAGCAGGAATATGAGGAAGAGTTCTTTGGAGACGATCATGCGAACTAGGACGCTATCCCAGTCAGAATGCCTGTAGGGTTAAGGCAGATGGCATGGGTTCTACCCGTTTACCGAAGACTTCTGCTACTTGAGTTATTTGCTATTCAGCCCGTGAGGCTCTATCTATGTAAGACTTGGCCATAATGGCCTTAATTCGTGTAAGACTATTTGTATGGATGTAAGACTCTTGTTATTTCAGCTTCTGTGTGTTCAGTGAGCATTGATCTCTGGGATCACTGTACACGTGCATTCGGTGATCTCGACTTCTAAGTCGGGGTCCCCACAACAACGGAAGGGTAATCTTGAAAGAACCACCGTAAAAAATATGGAGACGAACGAAGAGACATCAATTAAGAATAGTTGGAGGACGAAGTTGAAAACTGAGAACGAAAAAATATTCTGAAATGATGGCCTTCGGAGGATCACAATGGGAAGAATTCATGAAATGCTTTGGATGGTATAAAATAATTCCTCACAATATGAACAATAATGAGGATGGCATGAAGCTAGAACCACAACTCATCAAGAGAACGGGTCAAGATTTAAGAGAAACTCTTCTCCGGTCTTCAAATGTTGAGAGTGAAGACGAGAAATGCCATGAAGAATTTCGAGATACTACGGACGAATGACAAGAGGAAGGTGGAGCTAAAGATGGAAATAATTGAGAACAAGCTTGCAGAAGGCATGTGACTGATGGAAATCATTCTTACGTCACACTTGAAAAGAATTCCGTAACAACTCCGGATAATTAGAAGAGTCAGATAAGTTCCTGGGAAAAGACCTGTGGGTTAGGGCCCACTCAAAAGAAAACACCGTTGAAAAAGATTGCTTAAGAGATATTGCACCGGTTGAATTAAATGGCTTGAATAAGATAGCAACCTCAAAATAGTTTGAACGAATTAAGAATGGAATTATGAATCTTTTGAGTTGTCTTGTACACACCGGATATGGATAAGAGAGTTGAATGAATAAGAGAGCCTTCGGATAATAAATTTCAACATGGAAAAACATGTGAAACAAAAAGGAAGAGATATGATCATGACCGAAGCTTGAATTTAGTCCACCGGAGAAGAATATTAGAATTAAGAATGATGAACTTGAAGCTCTTGAGTATCTTCACGATAAATCACCGGATAAGAACATTGAAGGAAATGAATGAAGAAACATCACATGAATAATTGGGTATTCCGTTTGAGAATTTCTGGCTCCATAAGAAAAAGGGTGGGAGGGCGGGGAAAAACAAAGACAACTTGAGACGAACAAAATGGACACCGGTTGAAAAAGAATTAACATGAAAATCTCGATGGTCAAGAAGAATTAGCACTCCCATAGAAATATGAGAACAACGCTTAGGAAGGGTATGGAATCAACATTTTACATCGAAGCAACTCGAATACCAGAATCAAAACAAAAATAAAGGATAGATATGTTGCAACATAATCTTCACAATATCATTCGAACAGAGAATTGAACGAATGAATTCCGTAGGTACATCAACTTGTCGAGAAGCCACTTGGGAGAACAAAAGGTAAATAAAAGCAACAAGGAGCAGATACAACAAATACAAGATAGAAGCTTTGTTCCACATATTCGTGCTGAAAGCTCATGGAACATGTTACAAAAGGGTTTTGCAATCCCCGGATCAGCATAGCCAAGGACCCTTTAAGATGCAACTCCCGATCGGAACAACGCCCATAAAACCACTTCACTCAATGTAGAACCCCGAACTCCATATCAAGCATTCGTTGGAAGAATGCCTACGAGCTACTAGATGAACCCACCTATTAATTTCCGAAAGTTTCCAGTTATGCAATCAGGTGTTGGGGATACAGGGGAAGCACCGTGCACTCAACTCTAATCCTACATCCAGCTATATCCATCCTTCAACACATAACCAGTTATTTCCGGAAACCGTTTACCTCGGACCTTCAAAACGCATCTGCTATACAAGCTATGGCAATACTCCCGAACTACCTCCCCAGTACTGGGTGATGTCAGGGTTATCTTGCCACTAACCGCATAGGAGAGTTTTCGATGTCGGCCGTCGTAAGTATTCCAGAACTGTTGCGATATATTTGTGACGACAACACCTCGGAGCTCAACTCCCCGGGACACTGCCACAACCCCTAAATGACAGGAGGCATCGAGAACAATGTTCTCGTCACAAATACATCGGAACAATCCAAACAATACTCGCGTGATCCTAAAAAAAATTGGTGATTTTTTGACAGTGGAAGAGATAAAAGTAATCGTCAGGAGTCCTCACCAGAGTGAAAAGAGATGAGGAGCAAAAAGAAATCCTACTCTCCGATATATATATAGGACTCAAAACATTTTCAAGTGTGTGTCTAGACTCAACCGTCAACGATTCGATCAATCAGTGGGGGCTCCTAGGTCGAAGAAGGCTCTGAATACCAACTTGTAATGCCCAGGATGGGACTATACCTCCTACGTGTCGAGGCACGACTTAAAGGTATAAGCCCATTCTGGAATGATCTCAAGTTTGGTATCTTTGCACGACTCAGGTAAAAATAGGGATGAAATTGCAAAAGGATAGTTGGCTTACACTCGCCACGTCACACAATACATTACATAAGCAAATCATCATCCAAAACATCACAACCCGACTACGGGCGAAGATCCAAAAGAAAGATACCAAAAACATAAAGCCACAGGTCCGAATCGCCCCTAGGAGAAACCACTACTGATCGTCGAAAACGTCACAAACATACGGCCACACTCTTCATGGAACTCCCAGAAGTTCTGATCCATCTTCTGCATCATTCTTGGCTGAACCTGCATCTGGTGTTGTAGTAACTGTGAGCCACGAGGACTCAGCAATCCCATAACCATGGGTATCAAGACTAGCAAAGCTTTATGGGTAGGAAGAGGTAAAGTGGTGAGGTTGCAGCAGCGGCTAAGCATAATATGGTGGCTAACTTACGAGTACAAGAATAAGATGAGCATCTACGCAAACGGTCGCAAACTAGTAGTGATCGCTAAAGATCATGAACTACCTACGAGTCAAACATAACCCCACCGTGTTCTCTTCTCAAAGTGAAAAGAGACAGTCACGGTTACTCACACAATTGTGTGTTTTACTTCGGATCCTCTGTCAAGTTTTCTACAACCGGACATTAACAAATTCCAATCTGCCACATAACCGCGGGCACGGCTTTCGAAAGATCATAACCCTGCAGGGGTGTCCCAACTTAGCCCATCACAAGCTCTCACGATTAGCTGAAGTGATAAATATAATATCATCACCCCTTATCTTAGGGAAATCCGATTAGGCTCGGCATCCCGGTGCACAAGACATTTCGACAATGGTAAAACAAGTCCAGCAAGACCTCCCGGTGTGCCGACACCCTGATAGTAGCCGCGCGTATCTCGTCTCAGGCCACGACCGGATGGGTGATGCTACAGGTAAAACCAAACCTCGAGTTTCCCCAAGGTGGCCCCGCAGGCTCCCCGTTTGGGACCAACACCATCAGCACTGGCCCCCCCTGCTATGTAGAAAAGAATCTCCAAGGAGCGTCGCCCTTATGCAAATTAATTAATTAATTAAGTTGTTATTATGAGCAAATTAAAACCAATGTCGGGCCTTGCTGGAAGAGTTTTATTCAAAGTCGAAGTGTCAATGGGTCCCCATATACCCATCGTGTAAGGAACGCAAAATCAAGGAACATAATGCCGGTTTATCGGCGCCTAAGGTGGCATGAGTGGAACAAAACACCGAGCAAAAGGCCAAGCCTTCCAGCCATGCCCAGTATATAGGTGTGTTATTATAAATATAACATATTGTGATATACCAACAAAAAGTTCCCTCCTGGAACGATCTTCATCTTCACCTGCAACTAACAACGCTATAAGAGGGGCTGAGCAAGCGGGTAACATAGCCAAACAATGGTTTTGCTAGGAAGGTGTCGAAGGTTAGAGGTTTCATGGCAACAAGGAGAGGGGCTGACAATAATGATGGGTAGCGCGACATATAACGATAGCATCGAGACAACTAAGCATGTCAATGGTAGTAAAGGTATCCAAGGGTATGGTCATCTTGCCTGAGATCCCGCAAGGAAGAAGAACAAGTCCATGAAGAGGACGAAGAAGAAGCCTGGAAAAAGAACCACGAGAAGTCGAACGAATCCTCACGATCGCAACGGAACAAACACTAACAAGAAGAAGCAAGCAATACGGTGAACACACAACACGAGTCACGACAATATACTCAACCAAGTATGATGCAAGACAGTTCTATATAGGATGCACTACAAGTCTATACAGGAAGCAATACATGGCAAGGTAGGAAGCACAGAAAAACAACACAAGTCTATATGATGCAATACATGGCAAGGTATGATGCAAGACAAGTCTATATAGGAAGCAATACATGGCAAGGTAGGAAGCACAGAAAAACAACACAAGCAACATGTTTAAATGAGGCCGGAAACTACAACAACAATTCCGGAAAATCCCCATATGCATGTTTAGCAATTTTAAGCAACAACAATTCACACATTTTAATGTTGTTAACATGATGCGGATGACATGATCAAGTTTTATGCAATTTTTAGTTAAACGCTAACATGAAGAGATAAGAAGATGATAAGGAGTATTAGTCACCGTGGTGGAAAGAAAGGGTGCCACGGCGACGAATCCGAAAATGATGCCACGCAACATATCGGTACCGGCAACTCGTGGAGATACCGGTGCAAAAGAAAGGTGGCGTGAGCGAGTCGAACAAGATGAAAAGGTGGGGTGATCCCGTCACCGGGTTCCCACGGGTCGGCGACGAGGCACACGAGGGCACAACAGACACAATGCAAACATCCGATACATCTCATACAACACAAGCATTCGTCCACGGGTCATCGTCTCGGGGTTATACCTTCGAAGCGTTCGTTTCGGGGCGGTTCGAGGTCGTAGAGGAAGTAGTGGTACTCGCGGGTCGTGGTACACGTTCGTAGAGGGAAGTAGTCGTTCCGTTCGTAGAGGTACTTGACGAATCCCTTGTTTCCGGGGCGATGGTAGTCGTACATGCACGTAGTGGGAAGTAGTTGTTCTCGTTTTGTAGCCCTATACATCTCATCACGGAAGTAGAGGTACACATCATCGGAGAGGAAGTAGTCACTCGGGCGTCGAGGTACTTGGCGCATCGTTGAACTTGGCGTAGTCGAACTTGACGGGTTGTCGATGTCGCGGTACTTGGGGTCTTGACGAATCCCAGTGGCACCAGGAACACGTACATAGCACTGCCAACTTGGAATTTTTGTACCATATCTGACCGGTCCAGGGGGGAGGAATCCCACGCAACTAATGCGTGCACGGCTCAACCATCGCTCGAGGAGCAGAGGAGGTGCAAGCAATCGGCGGGGTCTTGGGGCGCCGCAAGCCAGGAGGATCGGCGGAGCAGGGGACGCGAGCTCCTGGAGCTCGTCGGCGACGACGGTCATGGCACGCGGGTGCTCTGCGCGGAAGGAGACGGGGCTGAGCTCAGCGGCGGGGCCAACGTCGAGGAGGACGGCGGTCGAGATGGCGAGGTGGGATGGCGCAGAGAGGCAGTGGGAAGAGGCGGCTCTGGCCCGCCGGCGCTCCAGCGGCCTTGGTCGCCCGCGGCGGGGAGGAGGAGGTGCCCGCTGCGGCGCGGAGGCGCGGCGACTGCGTTTGGCGGTGGTGGCGTTCGGCGCCCGAGGGAACTGACGAGAGGGAGAGGGAGAGATTGAGGGAGCTCGAGCGGGCGATGGTTGCGAGGTCCGATGGGGATCGAGGTCGGGAGGGTGCGCTGCGGCGCGGAGGGATGTGGAGAGGGAATCGATGAGTGGCTAGGGTTACGAGGGGAGATCGGGCTGCGGTAGAGGTCGATCGGGCCATGGAGGCTAGGTTAGGAAGGGACTGGGCCTAGGAGGCCTCAGGCAAATGTGCCGGACTGGAGGTGGAAAGATGCAGCCCGGCTCAGGTCTCTCTCCCCCCCTCATATTCTTTTAGAAGAAAAGAATAAGAGAGAAGAAAAAGAAAGAGAGGGTTAAGGAAAGAATTGAGCATAGGGTAAAATTCCCTGGACTCACAAAAATGTAAGGAAAATAAATAAAAAACAACGGAAGACTTTTGGGAAAAGAAGATTCAAACAAGTTTGAACAAAAGTCAAACTATTTGAATTCACGAAAACCCTTTTGATGGAATCCAAAAGGGGTGGAATTTGTGGATGTGGCTTAACTCAGCCAATAAGATTCATGGGCAAAGGTTGAGGCCAGAATCGAGAAAGGGAAGGCATGGAGAAAATATGCAAGTGTGTTATGGTTACTTCCAACAATGGAATATTTTATAATAGCTCCATAAATATTAGGAGGATATACATATGTTATAAAGAGAAGTCATCCTTCCCTCGATTTAAATGGACTGAAGGTCCGCACGACTTATTTGGTTGAGTTGCAGAATTAAAGTCATGATGGCATGATGACATGATGCAATGCAAAATAATAATAACACAAGCACAAATGAAACACACGGAAGAACCCGGAACATCTGGAATCTTCTGGGACGTCGGTCTTCGGGCGTCACACCGTGGTTTCTCCCACCCACCTAACCCAAGCAATCAGTCCAAGACTCAGTTTCAAGCTTCAAGACCAAGTGGTCCTTATCACCGGCCTCTCTCAGAAGTGACTTACAACAAGTGTTGCCAGAAGGGTCACTATGCTAACAAGTGTACTCAAAGGCGCCTTCCGCCTCCTCCACCTGTCAGCAATGCTATTTCAAGCACAATCCCAAGTCATCAAGAGTGAATCTGATGAATGCAGCTCAAGCAGAGAATTCTTCAGATGTGATACTTGGTAATCTTCCAGTCAACCTTAAACCTGCTAAAGTATTGTTTGATTCGGGTGCATCATGCTCTTTCATGTCTCAACCTTTTGCTTCGAAGCACAATATTGACATCAAAAGTTTACTAAGGGAATTATCAATTGTTTCTCCGGGAAAACTAATGCATTCTAGCGTGTTTGCTCCGGATATATCTATTCATATGGGTGATTACAGTTTCCAGGTTTCTCCGGTTATTCTCGGCAACTCCGACATTGATCTTATTCTTGGGATGTATTGGCTCTCCAAGCGTGATGCAAACATTGATTGTGCAAATAAGGAAGTCAAGCTTACTCATCCCGACGAAGACGTGATTATCTTCGCCTCTCGAGATAACACAATCAGGCTATTCTCTCTCAATGACAAGGGCGAGATTAATGCCATTTCTCAAATTCCGGTGGTCAATGAATATGAAGATGTTTTCCCTGAAGAGCTTCCAGGCATGCCTCCACATCACCAAGTTGAATTCGTCATTGAACTCGAGCCCGGTACCAAGCCAGCATGTCGGCATCCGTATAAGCTTTCTCCAGAAGAGTTGAAGGGGCTGAAGAAACAACTCGATGAGCAAGAACGTATGGGTCTAATCAGGCCTAGTACTTCTCCTTGGGGCTGTGGTGTTCTATTTGTCAAGAAGAAGGGTGGCACGGAACGCCTTTGCGTTGATTACCGACCATTGAACAAGAAGACAATAAAGAATAAGTATCCGCTCCCCAATATCAATGAATTGTTTGAGTAGCTGAAAGGAGCAAAGGTGTTCTCAAAGCTCGATCTCCGGATGGGTTACCATCAGATTCGTATCCGTGAAGAGGATATTCACAAGACTGCATTCAGAACAAGCTACGGCTCCTATGAATACACGATCATGTCTTTTGGCCTCGCAAATGCTCCACCCACCTTCTCGAGGATGATGCACTTCATATTCAACCCCTACACCAATTAATTTGTTCTCGTCTATGTGGATGACATCTTGGTATTCTCCAAGAATGAAGAAGACCATGCCAAGCACCTCCGTTTGGTCCTGGACAGGCTCCGTGAACACAAGTTCTATGCGAAGTTCTCCAAATGTGAATTCTGGTTGGATAAGGTCTTATATCTTGGCCATATCATCTCTGCTGAGGGTATTTCTATCAACCCCGAGACAGCTAAAGCTATTGTCAACTGGGAACCCCCGCAGAACGTCAAGCAACTCCGAAGCTTCCTTGGTCTCGCTAGCTATTGCAGAAGGTTCGTTGAGAACTTCTCCAAGATTGCCAAGCCTCTTTCCAACCTGTTGCAGAAGAATGTCAAGTACAACTGGACTACTGATTGTGATGTGGCATTCAAAACACTCAAAGAGAAGCTCATTTCTGCTCCAGTTCTTACTCCTCCGGATGAGTCCAAGCCCTATGGAGTCTTTTGTGATGCTTCTTTACAAGGACTTGGTGGTGTTCTCATGCAAGACAAGAAGATTGTGGCATACACTTCTCGTCAGTTGAAACCAAATGAGAAGAATTACCCCACACATGATCTCAAGCTAGCAGCAGTTGTACATGCCTTGATCACGCGGAGACACCTTCTGTTGGGCAGAAAAGTGGACATCTTCACCGATCACAAGAGCTTGAAGTACATCTTCACACAGCCGAACCTGAACCTTCGCCAGACTCGTTGGGTTGAGATGATCCAAGAGTATGATCCAAGCATTGAGTACACACCTGGCAAGGCCAATGTCATTGCAGATGCCTTGAGCAAAAAGGCATATTGCAATAGTCTCCTTCTCAAACCGTTCCAGCCTGAACTTTGTCAATCATTCAGGAAGCTCAACCTCCAAGTTGTTCCGCAAGGCTTTCTTGCAAACCTTCAAGTTGCTCCTACCTTGGAAGATCAGATCCGTGAGGCCCAACTAAGTGATGCTATGGTGCAGAAAGTGAAACATGATATTGCTAAGGGTACTCCCAAGTACAAGTGCTATCGCGTTGATGAGAAAGACACCTTGTTCTTTGATGACAGAATTGTCGTTCCTAAGGGTGATCTCAGGAAGCTCATAATGAACGAAGCACATGACTCCCTCCTCTCGATTCATCCCGGAAGTTCCAAGATGTACCAAGACCTCAAGCAATCGTACTGGTGGACTCACATGAAAAGGGAGATTGCCCAATTTGTGAATGAATGTGATATCTGCAGAAGAGTGAAGGCAGAGCATCAACGTCTAGCCGGTCTCCTCCAACCTCTACCTATTCCCGAGTGGAAATTCGACCACATTGAAATGGATTTCGTCACTGGGTTTCCTAAGTCCAAGAAAGGGAATGATGCTATCTTCGTAGTGATTGACAAGCTAACTAAAGTAGCTCATTTCCTTCCCGTCAAAGAATCCATCAACGCAACTCAGTTGGCAGAGTTGTACACTTCCAGAATTGTTTCGTTACATGGCATTCCTCAAGTCATCTCCTCAGACCGTGGAAGTTTGTTCACATCCAAGTTCTGGGACTCCTTTCAGACAGCCATGGGCACTAAGATTCGTTTCAGCACTGGGTTTCACCCTCAGACTAGTGGTCAAGTCGAAAGAGTGAACCAGATCCTCGAAGACATGCTCAGAGCTTGTGTCATCTCTTTTGGCATGAAGTGGGAAGATTGTCTCCCGTTTGTCGAATTCTCATACAACAACAGTTTCCAAGCAAGTGCCAGCAAAGCTCCTTTTGAAATCCTCTATGGCAGAAAGTGCCGTACCCCGCTTAACTGGTCCGAGACTGGTGAACGTCAACTTCTTGGCAATGATTTGATCTCAGAAGCCGAAGAAATGTGCAAAGTCATAAGTGAGAATCTCAAAGCCACTCAATCGCGTCAAAAGAGTTACTATGACGGCAAGCATCGTGACTTGGCTTTCAACATTGGAGATCATGTCTATCTCCGTGTTTATCCTATGAAAGGCACCCAGAGATTTGGTATCAAAGGCAAGCTTGCTCCGAGTGTAATGCCCAGGATGGGACTATACCTCCTACGTGTCGAGGCACGACTTAAAGTTATAAGCCCATCCTAGAATGATCTCAAGTTTGGTATCTTTGCATGACTCATGTAAAAGAGGGATTAAATTGCAAAAGAAGATAGCTGGCTTACACTCGCCACTTCACACAATACATTACATAAGCAAAACAATCATTCAAAACATCACAACCCAACTAAGGGTAAGATCCAAAAGAAAGATACCAAAACAACATAAAGCCACAGGCCTGGATCGAATCCTAGTAGAAACCACTACTGAACGTCGAAACGTCACAAGCATACGGCCACACTCTTCAACGAGCTCCCAGCGAAGAACTTGAACCAGCTCCTGCATCAAACTCGGCTGAACCTGCATCTGGTGTTGTAGTAACTGTGAGCCACGAGGACTCAGCAATCCCGTTCCCGGGTAACATGACTATTTAAGCCTTGGGTGAGGATAAGGCTGAAGAAAAGAATAAGTGTCTGCAGCAGCAACTAGCACTAGCTTACGTGAAAGAGAGCGAGAAGAGAAGTGCCTCGGTCGAGAGATGATCACGAAGTGATCCTAGCTACAACACGTCAAACATAACCCCACCGTGTTCATCTCCCGAATCCCTATTCGGAAAATGACAGTCACGGTACACACGCTGGTAGTGTATTGGAACATGGTGTCAAGTTATCTACAACCGGATATTAACAAGCTCCCATCTGCCACATAACCGCGGGCACGGCTTTCGAAAGTTCAAACCCTGCAGGGGTGTTCCAACTTGGCCCATGACAAGCCCACGATCCGCGGAGTCGCAACTCCAAAGGTGGGAAGACCCGAGTATTCTCGGAATCCCGTGCTCAAGATACTCCGAACTAAGGTAAGGCTAATCCAGCAAATCCTCCCGGCGTGTCGACACCCTGATAGGTAGCCGCGCGTATCTAGTCTCAGGACACGACCGGATGGGCGATCCCACAGGTTTTTACCAAACCTCGAGTTTCCTCGTGGTGGCCCCGCGTAATCCCCGTTTCAGACCAACACTCATGTGGAGCACTGGCCCGGGGTTGTTGAATTAAAATAAAAGAGGGTTTGCAAGACCCTTATGCAAGTTTTATTAGTTATTAGGCGAATAGTACCAATGTTGGGACTTGCTGGAAAAGACTTAGCACTTAGCGGTTTATCGAGGGGGTCCCATACACCCCAACCGTGTTAGGAACGCATAATCAAGGAACATAACACCGGTTTATACGGTTCCTAACGTCATGAGTGGAACAAATCACCAAGCAAAAGGCTTAGCCTTCCACCCTTGCCAATATATAGATGATTTCATTTTAAGCATTTATATAGTGTGATATAACCCAACAAACTTCAACATGAAGCAAGTATCTTCAATCTTCACCTGCAACTAGCAATGCTATATGAGGGGCTGAGCGAAGCCTACGTATAGCCAATCAATGGTTTGCATAGGTAGGGTGGTTAGACATGGTCATGTTTACAATAGGAGGCTGACAGGAAAGACATGGGCATCGAGGCAAAACTATAGAGCGATACTCTAGCAATAGGCAAAAATAGTAATGGTATCCGGGTTCGGTCATCTTGCCTGGGATTCCACAAGGGAGAAGAACGGATCCATGAAGTAGACGAAGCAACACAGTCGAGCGAATCCTCACAACTCCGGAACGAAACCGAAGCTAACAAGAGAAGCAACCGGAAAGAAGCAAACAACACGGTAAACACACAAGCTTAAACATGCATACGATGCACATTTAAGTATGATGCATGTCCGGTTTAATTATGCATGGCATGGCAAAGTGCACAAACAAAACTACAAGTAAAGTGGAGCTCAATATGCAACGAGTTGCATATTGACAAAACACCACATGTTAATTATTTAGTTGACTCTCGTTATTTACAAGACAAGATTAAATGTTTTTAACATAGCAAGAGATGAAGCATAATAAAACTACACTATTTAGACATTTTAAATGAGGCCGGAAGAACAACAACAATTCCGGTAAAAATCCCCATAAGCATGTTTAGTAATTATTAAAGCAATAACAATTAACATTATAATGTTGTTAAATGATGCGGATGACATGATCAAGTTTATGCACTTTTTATTAAAAGGTTAACAAGAAGAAGACATGAAGTATTGTCAACGTGGTGGAAGAAAAGGGGGCCACGGCAACGATCCGAAAATGATGGAACGCAACATCTCGTTTCCGGTAACTTGTTGAGAGACCGGTGCAAAAGGTGACGGAGAGCGAGCGAAATAAAAAGAAAGGTGGGGTGATCCCGTTGCCGGGTTCCCACGAGTCGGCGACGAGGCAACCGAGGAACATGACAAAAGACTAAACGGCCACGGTGCACACACGGGAAACATTTCATACAACACAAGCATCACAAGCGTTCACGGGTCATCGTCTCGGGGTTATACCTTCGAAGCGTTCTCTCTCGAAGCGGTTCGAGATCATAGAGGAAGGAGTCGTTCTCGGGAGTCGTACACGGGTCATAGAGGAAGTAGCCGTTCACGAGGTCGCCAACGAGTAGTCGTTCCGTAGAGGGAAGTAGTGGTACACGGGGCGACGGTAGACATTCGGGCGACGGTAGTTGAAGTAGTTGTACACGTTGGCGTTTCCGTTTCCGAAGAGGTACTTGAGGGTTTCATGTCGAGTTCGTAGATGTACTTGGCGCATCCATCGTTTCCGGGGCGACGGTAGTGGTACATGTTCGCGAAGTCGTTCACGGGTCTCGGTCTCGCGTCGATCTTGCCGGTTTTGTTAAACGAAGGGGTACTTGGCGTCGGTCTCGTACACGGGTCTCCTGTCAATTCAACAGTACAAGGCAACACAACACAAAACAAAGGAGCAACAAACAAAAGGGGCAGCACGGGGAGGCGCTGTCGAGGCCATGGCGAAGATGAACGGGGCAACGTTGGAGGCAGGTCGTGGTGGCGCTGGACGAGGCCTCGCGACGAGGTGAAGAGGAGGCAGGTGAGGAGGCAGACCCATCACTGGCGGCCACCCGCGGGCACCATAGCGAGGACGCGGCGCAGGGGCGCGTCGGGCTCCTGGCGCGGCGGGCGCTCGTGGCCGCGGGGCCAGAGGCGAGGCAACCGAGCGCGACTGAGGAGGAGGCGTCGGCCCCGGTGCGAGGAGGAGAAGGGCCTGAGGCCGGGGCGGCCGGCTCGCGGGCGCCAGGCGAAGTGGCGGCGGGGTTCGCCGGAGGGGCGGCGGCGCGGTGGCCTCCCTGGCCCAGCAGCTCCTGGTGCTGCGGTCTCGAGGGGAACGGGAGCGAGGAGGGGAATCGGGCACGACGCTGCGGTGGCCGAGGCGGGCACGTCGGGCGCTAGTGGGAGCGGGGAATCGGGACAGAGAGGTGAGCGAGGGAGATGGCTCGAACGGGAGGAGGGTTCGGGGTCTGCGAGGGGGATCGAGAGGGAATCGGGCGTCCCGGCGGCGCACGGGAGGAGAGGGAGAGGAGCGATGCACTTAGGGTTAGGGGAGCGAGGAAGTGGCGGCTGGTGGGCCTAGAGGAGATGGGCCAAAGGAGGAATTGGGCAGGCTGGGAGGAGACTGAGGCCCTTATGGCCTAGGAGGGGGGAAACAAAAGGCTGGGCTGCCTCCGATTCTTAAAAAAAAACGAAGCCGAAACAAAATTAGAAGAAGAGGAAAGAAAAAGGTTAGGAGAAGAATTTAGGCAAGAGGGTATTTTTCTCGGGCTCATAACAATAAGCGCGGTCCGAGAAAAATAGAAAAGACAAGAACGAGATATAATTCAAACATATTTGAATTTAATTCAAAAGGGTTTGAACTAAGACTTGATTATTGAAGTGTCCAAAAATGTTCGAATTTTCGGAGGAACCTCGGAACAACGGAAAAGAATTATTGACAAGGTTTTTGAAGGACAAACTCGAAGTAGGAAAAGCATGGGGAAAATTATGCACGTGTGTTGGTTAATTCCAAACAAATGGAATATTATTATATAGCTCCCTAATAATATTGAGAGACTTTTATATGTTATAAAGAGAAGTCATTCTTCCCTCGATTTAAATGGACCGAAGGCCGACACGATTTATTTAGTTGCAAAAATTAATGAGATGATGGCATGATGACATGATGCAATGCAAAAATAAATAACAAAAGCACAAAGAACACACGGGAGAAACCCGGAACATCTGGAATCTTCTGGAATCTTCTGGGACGTCGGTCTTCGGGCGTCACAACTCTCCCACACTAACAGAGGATCTCGACCCGAGATCCTAGAGATATCACCGGGTAAAAACGGAAGAGGAGGAGGTAAAACAAAGTTGCTTCTTTGACAGACGAGTGGAACCAAAGAACCTTGAGAGGTTGAACAAATTGAAAGAAAGAATACAACAGAGATGAACGAAGACGAAAGCACTCCGGTAAAAGGAGGAACAAGGAACACAATGAGAACCTTGTAGGTTGAAAGACATGAATTAAGAGCTTACGAACCAAAAGAATATGAAACTGCAACGGTACAGCCAAGGAATAAGAATGACATAATTTGGACAGCACTCCGTCTGAAAATGGAAGGAATTAACAAGAACTTGCCAAGTTGGGATGATACTGTATGAAATCAACGGCATATTGCCTCCGAAACAATTGAAAGAATGGCACAAGGTTAAGAAAGATTTCAGGCAGCACTCCGATTGAAAAGAGAGGCAAAACTAGATAAGATGAGAGAATTAGAATGGAGGTCACGATACTCCTGATAAATAGACAAGCAAGGGAAGAATATGATCTTGATAAAAACGAGATGATGGTCAAAGAGAGCAATATCACAAAGCCTCCGGAACAAAAGAATAGATGCAAGATCGTTGGAAAGAAAAGAACGGAGAAGAAAAAGACAACTTCTCCCACGAATGAATTTGAAAGAGCATCCTTATGAAGAAGGGTTGAACAGAATTGTTGGAAAGATCAACAACGAAAACGAATAAGCTTGATGTGGGCTTATGGAAAACATCTCAAAATTAAGAGGTGACAACCAGCCACTAACGGAAATATTTGATTGGATTGAGATCAACAAGGAGACGAAAAACTTATTTCACCGGAAAGATAAATGAAGAACTTGGGTCATTATTAAGCACCATAATAGCAGCAATTCTTAGGGAAGGCTTTAGGTGAAATATAACCCAAATCGCCCCAACATAGAGATTGAAGGGTTGAAAAGATCTCCTGAACAAGGAAAATGATGGTTTAAATATCTCATTCTTGATAACTCGTGAATCGTAATTCAAGAAGGAATTGACAAGAATGACATAACACCATCTGAAAAGATAAGGTAGAATGGATTGCGATTGGAAGCATGATGAAGAATGCTTGAGCTCCAACAATAATCTTGATGAAAACTTCGAGGATGAATTAAATCTTGATGAACCTCCATGAGAACTCCGGTAATGAAAGCATAAGAAGTGAAAGATGAAAAGAATAAGATTCAAGGCCTGTGATGAATTAGATGGAGCTTTGAAATGATAAAATTAAAATAACTTGGAGCTCCGGAAAAACAAGATGGACAACTTAGAACCGAGAATATGATATGATGAACAAGCTCCGGAAAATAGAGATTAAATCACCTTGAAGGAATAAGAATAAGAATTATGTCATGCATCTCCTTCACCAATTTAAATTGATGACAACCAAAGGATTTGGCATACTACTTATTCTCGTTGGAAAGAATTAAAGAGAGATCTAGTACAACCTCGGATTCAACGAACCACCGGTAGGATTATGAAAGAACGAGTGAATTAAAACGAAAACAACGGAAGGGTAATCTTGAAAGAACCACCGTAAGAATATGGAGACGAACGTAGAGGCATCAATGAAGAATATTTGGAGGGCGAAGTTGAAAACTGAGAACAAAGAATCTTCTGACATGATGGCCTTCGGAGGAACACAAAGAAAAGAATTCATGAAATGCTTCGGATGGCATAAAAGAATTCCTCACAAACGGAACAATAATGAGGATGGCATGAAGCTAGAACCACGAATCTTGAGAACGGGTCAAAATTTAAGAGAAACTCTTCTCCGGTCTCCAAATCTGAGAAGACGATGAGATACACCACCATGAATTGTATAGGCACTCCGTAGTGAAGAATTAAAAGGTTGAACCAATGATGAAAAAGAATTTGAAAGCGATCTTGGAGAAGGTATATGACTGATGTAATCCATTCTTACGTCACACTTAGAAAGAATTTGAGAATACTCCGGAAAAAATAGAAGAGTCAGGTAAGATCCTGGGAAAAGACCTGTGGGTTAGGGCCCACTCAAAAGAAATCACCGTTGGAAAAGATTTCTCAAGAGATATTGCACTGGTTGAATTAAATGGCTTGAGTAAGATAACAATCCTCAAAAATAATTTGAATGGAATAAGAATGGAATTATGAATCTTCAGCACTCCGGATATGAATAGCAAGAGGAGAATGATTAATTGGTTCACCGGAATAAGAAAGCATTGTGAAATGAGTAAAAGGATAAGATCAACACTATAATCTTGAATTACATCCACCGGCAGAATTGAGAACAAAAGAATGATGAACTTGAAGCTCTTGAGCAACTTCCTGAGAAATCACCGGATAAGAACATTAAAGGAAATGAATGAAGAAATATCACATGAATAAAATGGATACTTCATCTGAGAATCTCTGGCTCCGAGAAGAAGAAGGGTGGGAGGGTGGGGAAAACAAAGACAACTTGAGATGAATGAAACAGACAATCGTCAGATTTCTTAACGGCGTCCGTATGGAATAACTTGAAGAGAAGGCACACCGGTTGAAAAGGATTAACATGAAGATCTTGATGATCAAGAAGGACCAGCACTCCCATAGAAATATGAGAACACCGATTAGGAAAGGTATGGAATCAACATTTGACATCGAAGCAACTCGAATACCAGAATCAGAACAAAAACAAAGGGTAGATGTGTTTATGAAGAAGATTATGTTGCAACATATCTATCTGAACAGAGAATTGAACGAATGAATTCCGAAGGTACATCAACTAGTCGGGAAGCCACTTGGAAAACAAAAAGTAAAAAGAAAAGGAACAAGGAACAGATAGAACAAATACAAGATAGAAGCTTCGTTCGACATCTTTGTGCTGAAAGCTCATGGAACGCGTTACAAAAGGGTTTTGCAATCCCCGGATCAGCATAGCCAAGGACCCTTTAAGATGCAACTCCCGATCGGAACAAGCCCATAAAACCACTTCACTCAATGTAGAACCCCGAACTTCATATCGTGCATCCGTTGGAAGAATGCCTAGAACTACTGGATGAACCCACCTATTAATTTCCGAAAGTTTCCAGTTATGCAATCAGGTGTTGGGGATACAGGGGAAGCACCGCGCACTCAACTCTAATCCTACATCCAGCTGTATCCATCCTTCAACACATAACCAGTCGTTCTCGGAAACCGTTTACCTCGGACCTTCGAAACGCATCCACTATACAAGCTATGGCAATACTCCCGAACTACCTTCCCAGTACTGGGTGATGTCGGGGTTATCTTGCCACTAACCGCATAGGAGAGTTTTCGATGTCGGACGTCTTAAGTATTCTAGTACTGCCGCGATGGATTTGTGACGACAACACCTCGGAGCTCAACTCCCCGGGACACTGCCACAACCCCTAATGACAGGAGGCATCGAGAACAATGTTCTCGTCACAAAGACATCAGAACAATCCAAACAATACTCGCGAGATCCCAAAAAAAATTTGGTGCGATTTTTGAAAGTAGAAGATGCAAGAGTAATCGTCAGGAGTCCTCGCCAGAGTGAAAAGAGATGAGGAGCAAAAGAAATCCTACTCTCCGATATATATATAGGACTCAAAACATTTTCAGTGTGTGCCTAGACTCAACCGTCAACGATTCGATCAATCAGTGGGGGCTTCTAGGTCGGAGAAGGCTCTGAATACCAACTTGTAATGCCTAGGATGGGACTATACCTCCTACGTGTCGAGGCACGACTTAAAGGTACAAGCCCATCCTAGAATGATCTCAAGTTTGGTATCTTTGCACGACTCATGTAAAAGAGGGATTAATTTGCAAAAGAAGATAGCTGGCTTACACTCGCCACTTCACACAATACATTACATAAGCAAAACAATCATTCAAAACATCACAGCCCAACTAAGGGTAAGATCCAAAAGAAAGATACCAAAACAACATAAAGCCACAGGCCTGGATCGAATCCTAGTAGAAACCACTACTGAACGTCAAAACGTC
Organism: Secale cereale; assembly: GCA_902687465.1. Lineage (NCBI taxonomy): Eukaryota > Viridiplantae > Streptophyta > Magnoliopsida > Poales > Poaceae > Secale > Secale cereale. The sequence goes on along the minus strand of LR738714.1, from coordinate 311,544,817 downwards.
ACAAGCATACGGCCACACTCTTCAACGAGCTCCCAGCGAAGAACTTGAACCAGCTCCTGCATCAAACTCGGCTGAACCTGCATCTGGTGTTGTAGTAACTGTGAGCCACGAGGACTCAGCAATCCCGTTCCCGGGTAACATGACTATTTAAGCCTTGGGTGAGGATAAGGCTGAAGAAAAGAATAAGTGTCTGCAACAGCAACTAGCACTAGCTTACGTGAAAGAGAGCGAGAAGAGAAGTGCCTCGGTCGAGAGATGATCACGAAGTGATCCTAGCTACAACACGTCAAACATAACCCCACCGTGTTCATCTCCCGAATCCCTATTCGGAAAATGACAGTCACGGTACACACGCTGGTAGTGTATTGGAACATGGTGTCAAGTTATCTATAACCGGATATTAACAAGCTCCCATCTGCCACATAACCGCGGGCACGGCTTTCGAAAGTTCAAACCCTGCAGGGGTGTTCCAACTTGGCCCATGACAAGCCCACGATCCGCGGAGTCGCAACTCCAAAGGTGGGAAGACCCGAGTATTCTCGGAATCCCGTGCTCAAGATACTCCGAACTAAGGTAAGGCTAATCCAGCAAATCCTCCCGGCGTGTCGACACCCTGATAGGTAGCCGCGCGTATCTAGTCTCAGGACACGACCGGATGGGCGATCCCACAGGTTTTTACCAAACCTCGAGTTTCCTCGTGGTGGCCCCGCGTAACCCCCGTTTCAGACCAACACTCGTGTGGAGCACTGGCCCGGGGTTGTTGAATTAAAATAAAAGAGGGTTTGCAAGACCCTTATGCAAGTTTTATTAGTTATTAGGCGAATAGTACCAATGTTGGGACTTGCTGGAAAAGACTTAGCACTTAGCGGTTTATCGAGGGGGTCCCATACACCCCAACCGTGTTAGGAACGCATAATCAAGGAACATAACACCGGTTTATACGGTTCCTAACGGCATGAGTGGAACAAATCACCAAGCAAAAGGCTTAGCCTTCCACCATTGCCAATATATAGATGATTTCATTTTAAGCATTTATATAGTGTGATATAACCCAACAAACTTCAACATGAAGCAAGCATCTTCAATCTTCACCTGCAACTAGCAATGCTATAAGAGGGGCTGAGCGAAGCCTATGTATAGCCAATCAAAGGTTTGCATAGGTAGGGTGGTTAGACATGGTCATGGTTACAATAGGAGGCTGACAGGAAAGACATGGGCATCGAGGCAAAACTATAGAGCGATACTCTAGCAATAGGCAAACATAGTAATGGTATCCGGGTTCGGTCATCTTGCCTGGGATTCCACAAGGGAGAAGAACGGATCCATGAAGTAGACGAAGCAACACAGTCGAGCGAATCCTCACAACTCCGGAACGAAACCGAAGCTAACAAGAGAAGCAACCGGAAAGAAGCAAACAACACGGTAAACACACAAGCTTAAACATGGCATACGATGCACATTCAAGTATGATGCATGTCCGGTTTAATTATGCATGGCATGGCAAAGTGCACAAACAAAACTACAAGTTAAGTGGAGCTCAATATGCAACGAGTTGCATATTGACAAAACACCACATGTTAATTATTTAGTTGACTCTCGTTATTTACAAGACAAGATTAAATGTTTTTAACATAGCAAGAGATGAAGCATAATAAAACTACACTATTTAGACATTTTAAATGAGGCCGGAAGAACAACAACAATTCCGGTAAAAATCCCCATAAGCATGTTTAGTAATTATTAAAGCAACAACAATTAACATTATAATGTTGTTAAATGATGCGGATGACATGATCAAGTTTATGCACTTTTTATTAAAAGGTTAACAAGAAGAAGACATGAAGTATTGTCACCGTGGTGGAAGAAAAGGGGGCCACGGCAACGATCCGAAAATGATGCAACGCAACATCTCGGTTCCGGTAACTCGTTGAGAGACCGGTGCAAAAGGTGACGGAGAGCGAGCGAAATAAAAAGAAAGGTGGGGTGATCCCGTTGCCGGGTTCCCACGAGTCGGCGACGAGGCAACCGAGGAACATGACAAAAGACTAAACGGCCACGGTGCACACACGGGGAACATTTCATACAACACAAGCATCACAAGCGTTCACGGGTCATCGTCTCGGGGTTATACCTTCGAAGCGTTCTCTCTCGAAGCGGTTCGAGATCGTAGAGGAAGGAGTCATTATCGGGAGTCGTACACGGGTCGTAGAGGAAGTAGCCGTTCACGAGGTCGCCAACGAGTAGTCGTTCCGTAGAGGGAAGTAGTGGTACACGGGGCGACGGTAGACGTTCGGGCGACGGTAGTTGAAGTAGTTGTACACGTTGGCGTTTCCGTTTCCGAAGAGGTACTTGAGGGTCTCGGCGACGGTAGTTGTTCACGTCGAGTTCGTAGATGTACTTGGCGCATCCATCGTTTCCGGGGCGACGGTAGTGGTACATGTTCGCGAAGTCGTTCACGGGTCTCGGTCTCGCGTCGATCTTGCCGGTTTTGTTAAACGAAGGGGTACTTGGCGTCGGTCTCGTACACGGGTCTCCTGTCAATTCAACAGTACAAGGCAACACAACACAAAACACATGAGCAACAAACAAAAGGGGCAGCACGGGGAGGCGTTGTCGAGGCCATGGCGAAGACGAACGGGGCAGCGTTGGAGGCAGGTCGTGGCGGCGCTGGACGAGGCCTCGCGACGAGGTGAAGAGGAGGCAGGTGAGGAGGCAGACCCATCGCTGGCGGCCACCCGTGGGCACCATGGCGAGGACGCGGCGCAGGGGCGCGTCGGGCTCCTGGCGCGGCGGGCTCTCGTGGCCGCGGGGCCAGAGGCGAGGCAACCGAGCGCGGTTGAGGAGGAGGCATCGGCCCCGGTAACGCGAGGAGGAGAAGGGCCTGAGGCCGGGGCGGCCGGCTCGCGGGCGCCAGGCAAAGTGGCGGCGGGGTTCGCCGGAGGGGCGGCGGCGCGGTGGCCTCCCTGCCCTGGCAGCTCCTGGTGCTGCGGTCTCGAGGGGAACGGGAGCGAGGAGGGGAATCGGGCACGGCGCTGCGGTGGCCGAGGCGGGCGCGTCGGGCGCTAGAGGGAGCGGGGAATCGGGACAGAGAGGTGAGCGAGGGAGATGGCTCGAACGGGAGGAGGGTTCGGGGTCTGCGAGGAGGATCGAGAGGGAATCGGACGTCCTGGCGGCGCACGGGAGGAGAGGGAGAGGAGCGATGCGCTTAGGGTTAGGGGAGCGAGGAAGTGGCGGCTGGTGGGCCTAGAGGAGATGGGCCAAAGACGGAATTGGGCAGGCTGGGAGGAGACTGAGGCCCTTATGGCCTAGGAGGGGGGAAACAAAAGGCTGGGCTGCCTCCGATTCTTAAAAACAAAGCGAAGCCGAAACAAAATTAGAAGAAGAGGAAAGAAAAAGGTTAGGAGAATAATTTAGGCAAGAGGGTATTTTTCTCGGGCTCATAACAATAAGCGCGGTCCGAGAAAAATAGAAAAGACAAGAACGAGATATAATTCAAACATATTTGAATTTAATTCGAAAGGGTTTGAACTAAGACTTGATTATTGAAGTGTCCAAAAATGTTCGAATTTTCGGAGGAACCTCGGAACAACGGAAAAGAATTATTGACAAGGTTTTTGAAGGAGAAACTCGAAGTAGGAAAAGCATGGGGAAAATTATGCACGTGTGTTGGTTAATTCCAAACAAATGGAATATTATTATATAGCTCCCTAATAATATTGAGAGACTTTTATATGTTATAAAGAGAAGTCATTCTTCCCTCGATTTAAATGGACCGAAGGCCCACACGATTTATTTAGTTGCAAAAATTATTGAGATGATGGCATGATGACATGATGCAATGCAAAAATAAATAACACAAGCACAAAGAACACAGGGAGAAACCCAGAACATCTGGAATCTTCTGGAATCTTCTGGGACGTCGGTCTTCGGGCGTCACACCGAGATACGTGGACCCTTTCAAGATTCTTGGCAAAAGAGGCGACCTAGCCTACCAACTCGAGCTTCCATCCAACTTTGCTAATGTTCATGATGTGTTTCACATGTCTCGACTCCGCAAGTGCTTCAAGACACCTGAACGCACCATTTCGTTCGAGGAGATTGATCTTCAACAAGACTTGTCTTATCATGAGCACCCTGTTGCTATTCTTGAAGAAACTGAACGCAAGACCCGCAACAAGTCAATCAAGTTCTTGAAAGTTAAGTGGTCACACCATACCGACCGAGAAGCTACATGGGAACGAGAAGATCACTTTTGTTCCGGGTACTCTTCCTTCTTCCAGTCCTAGATCTCGGGACGAAATATTTTTGTAGCAGAGGAGAGTTTGTAATACCCCATATGTGATAATTTCCATTTATGGCAATACATGAAACGTTGACTTCAACAATTCCATTCTGGGCTCTTCTTTCTTTTCGGGTTTCTTCGTTTTGTCGTGTGCGTGTGTGCATTTCATCCATGTCATGTTGTCATGTGCATTGCATTGCATCGTGTTGTCACTTGCACCCGGTCCCGCTCGCCTCTTGCCGTTGTCTGTTTCGAATTCCGACACTCACAAACGTTCCTGTGGCACCCCGAGTCCTTCTTTCACGTGTGGCCGTGTAACGTTCCCTGTTTGAGGTGAGACTCGTCGTGCGTTGTTGTTTTGGTACGTGTAGGCCGCCTGTCAAGTTTCATCGCATTTGGAGTTCGTTTGGTACTCCAACGGTTAACCTAGTGGGCTAAAAGCACCCCTTCCTTTTGGCCCAAGACCGCCCTCCACAACAGCCCACTAACCCAGCACAACCACTCCCATCCTCTCGGTCATCGGATCGTGATCGTGTGGGCGAAAATCGCACCCCATTTGGACCTTCCTAGCTCCCAAAATCTATAAATAGGCCCTCTCCCCCCCGAAATCCGGATCCAAACCCTAAATTTTCGTCCCTCCGCGCCGCCGGACACGTCCGGACAGCGCGGGACACGTCCGGCCAATCAGAACACGCCGCGTGTCCGCCCCGTCGCCAGCTCCTCCCCCGCGCCGCCGGGCCCGCCAGCCCGGATCGGGCCCGCCCGGCCCGCGTGCGCTCCGCTGCCGCCTCCCTTCGTCTTCCCCGCGCGGTCGCCTCCACTCCGCCGCCGGCGAGCTCTGCCGCCGCCGGCGAGCTCGCTTCGCCGCCGCCCGGCCTCGCCGCCGCCTCCACGCGCCTCGCTGTCGCCTCCACGCATCTCGCCGCCGCCTCCTCGCATCGCACCGGCGCCTCCCCGCGTCGCGCCGCCGCACTCATCGCCCCGCCGGCCGCGCCACCGGCCAGCTCGCGTTGCCGCGGCCGCCGCCCCCCTGTCCGCGGCCTCCGGCGAGCTGGCCCCGGCCGTCCTCCGCCGCGCCACCGCGGGTCACCGACGCATCCGCCGCCCCGGCCGGCCCCGTCCGCCGCCGGCCGCCTCGACCCCGCCGGACGTCTTCTCCGCCGTCTCCGGCGTTGCTCCGGCGAGTCACCGCCGCCTCATCCCGATCTGGTCCTGGCGGGACCGGATCCACCAAGCCCTCGATCCAAACGCTCCATCCCGCGCAGGCCGGATCCCTCCGTCCCGGGACATCCCCGTCCCGTTGACTTTTTCTCAGAGGGGTATAATTTTCTCCAAGTCCCCAGATTCCGTAATTTTCTTGCCCTCTTTGACATGCAATAACTTCGTGCTCGTAACTCCGTTTTGAGCGTGTAATATATCAAAATGTTCGTTGAGATGTGCTCTTCATTTTGTTCCACTGTGGCATGCTTGTTTGAGTTAATCTTGATGCCCTAATAATTGTCTCAAGAGTGCTATATGTTTAAAACTGTTGTTATCTGTAATTTTGTTGCCATGTTTGAGATGCGACAACTTTGTGCATGTTGGTCCAAATGGAGCATATGATATGTCAAAATGTTCATTGTGAAGTGCTCTACATGATGGCTGCTGTGGCATTCATGTTAGGTGTCATATTGCCATGTTAATATCTATTGCAAAAGTGCATGTGGTTGTTAAGTGCTGAAACTTGTTATGAGATGCTGATTTGACGTGCTCATTGCTAGTGATGTGTTTGTCTTCATGTCACATGCCAATATGGTTTAGAAGCACAATCATATGGTCTTTGAGGTGGTGCAAACCACTTTCCATGATATGCCTTGAGGTGACTTAAACAAGCTTGTAAACATGCCATGCCAATGTTGCTGTTTTTATACTTAGTGAAAAAACTGCTAAGTGTGGAATCTGTTAACCTGATGCCATGTTTGCTTGATGCCTCACTCAAATCCATGCATGTTTTAGTATGTCAAATGATCATTCCTTGTTGTCCATGTTATGCTCTATACATCCATGCCCTTATTTGCATATATGGCCTGCTGTAGCTTATTTATTTCTTGCTCTCAAGTTGCTATAAATTTTACATGTCAGTTTTTTATCAGCATGATCAATTTCATGAAGCTTGTTGTTATTGATCCATGCCTCCTATGGAGTTGCTCCAATGGAGTTGTTTGAAGTTTGCTATGTCTATTACATGTCCATGATATTTATATACTTAGTGGAGTAGATATGCATGTTGTTTTGTGCCTCCGAAGGCCGCATCGTGATGATGTTTTTGCCTTCCCAGATTTTGACTAAGTCTGGATAAATTTATTGCAACTTGCCATGCTTGGTTAATTGTGTTCCAGTAGGTTTTTGGGTGTGTTCTAAGTTCATGCTTGTTAAGTATCATGTCTACTTCACATCTATGCCCTTTGTCTCCATGTTTGAGTGCTGTAGCATAATTATTTCTTGCTCCAAAGATGCCATGTGGCTGTAAACTGCAGTTTTGTGTGAATATTGTTTTTCTTGCCATTTGCAAACCGTGAGTCCATTTCCGGTGATCTTTATATCGATTTCAACCAAAATCTTCCCCTCTATCCAGTGGCTTGCTTGGTTTTCCAAGATGAGGCATTCTCCATCATCATCTCATTAGGCTCAAGTGCTTCCACATGCATACGCACATCATACTTGCATCATATTGTTTGTGCATTCCACCGTGTTTGATGTTGTGCCATGTTGTGTTCTTGTGTTGAGTAGAGCCGGGAGCCGAGACCGAGTTTGAGGATCTTGCCGAGCCTGAGTACGAGGAGCCGTCTTACGATCCCTCCGTGGAAACAACAAGCAAGATGACCATACCCAGATATCATTACTATCTTTGCCTATGCTAGATGTCTCGCTCTTTAGCTTATTGCCTTGATGCCTATGCTTGTTCGTCAGCCTTCCTATTGTTGCCATGAACCTCTCTAACCACCCAACCTAGCAAACCATTGTTTGGCTACGTAAGCATCGCTCAGCCCCTCTTATATCATTGTTAGTTGCAGGAGAAGATTTGAAGATTCTTGCTTCATGTTGAAGTTATTGTTGGGATATCACAATATATAATCTGTTAAACCAAATCATCTATATATTGGTAATGGGTGGAAGGCCAAGCCTCTTGCTTGGTGTTTTGTTCCACTCATGCCACCCTAGGAACCGTTTAAACTGGTGTTATGTTCCTTGATATTGCGTCCCTAACACGGTTGGGGTTTATGGGCCCCCCTCGATAACCCACTTAGTGCTAAAGCTTTTCCAGCAAGGCCCGACATTGGTTTTACATTTGCCATAACTAAATAACTTGCATAGGGACTTTCCGGACCCCGAGGACTTAATTTTATAACCCGGGCCAGTGCTCCTCATGAGTGTTGGTCCAAACTGGGGGTTATGCGGGGCCGCCTTGGGGAAACCCGAGGTATCTGGTATGATCATCCATCCGGTCGTGGCCCGAGACTAGATACGCGCGGCTACTGTCAGGGCGTCGGCACGCCGGGAGGTCTTGCTGGATTGTTTTACCTTTGTCGGAATATCTTGAGCATGGGATTCCGAGAACACTCGGGTCTTCCCACCTTGGAGTTGTGACTCTGCAGATCGTGAGCTTGTGATGGGCTAAGTTGGGACACCCCTGCTGGGTTTGATCTTTCGAAAGCCGTGCCCTCGGTTATGTGGTAGATGGGAGTTTGTTAATATCCGGTTGTAGTAAACTTGACACCATGTTCATAATGCACTACCAGCATGAGTAACCGTGACGGTCGCTTTCCAAAGGGGTTCGGGAAGTGAACACGGTGGGGTTATGTTTGACGTGGTTAGGTAGGATCACTTCATGATCACTTTGTCGATCGTTGGCACTTCTCTTCTCGCTCTAAACACGTAAGCTAGTGCTAGTGCAGCTGCAACCTTGTTCTTCAGCCTTGTTCCACACCCAAGGCTTTGATAGTTTTGCTACCCGGGGACGGGATTGCTGAGTCCTCCGTGGCTCACAGATTCTACACAACACCAGATGCAGGTACCGATGAGAACTACATAGGAGATGGGACAGAGCTGTATTGGGAGTTCGATGAAGAGCGTGGGCGATACTACGTGTCCTATCCCGACGATCAGTAGTGGCTTCTACTAGAGGCGATCAGGCCTTGTGTTGTGTGTTTATGGTACCTTTCATTTGGATCTTTGTCCATAGTCGGACTGTGATGTTATTTGGATGATGAATGTTTATGTAATGCATTATGTGAAATGGCGAGTGTAAACCAACTACTATTTTACAATTTCATCCCTCTTTACATGAGTTGTGCAAAGATACCATTCTTGAGATTATTCTAGTATGAGATTATGCCTTTAAGTCGTGCCTCGACACGTGAGAGGTATAATCTCATACTGGGCATTACACTTTTTCTCTTTCTTTAATTTTGCAAGTGCCATCTAGCGTCCTCCTTTAATGTTCTTCTCCTCCCAATAAATCTTGCTCCATGTCCTAAGTCTCTATGCCAAACCTCACCCTATTTTAAAATGTTTTGGTCAGGTTAAAAAATGACCTAAGTTTGAATCATATTCAAACTTGTTTTATTTTTCTACCTCTAAAAATGTCCAACTCATTTTTATAAAATAGGGCATAATTTTAGGAGCTAAGGGATATTTTTATTTCTCCCTAATTCCTCTCCTGTAAACCTGGGCCTTTTCTTTTGTTTTTCTGGCTTAAGAAAAAGGAAAAGAAAGGCAGCAGCAGTAGTGCAGCAGCCAGCCGCAGCCCACAGACCAGCCCGGGCCTCGGCCACCAGGCCGGCCCAACTAGCCAGCACAACAACCCGCAGCCCAGCCAGTCGCACGTCCCTCTCTCCCTTTCTCACCCGTGCACCCACGCGCCCCCTCTGCGTCGCCTCCACGTGGCCAGGCCGGGCCCGCGCGTCAGCGACTGCAACCGCACCCACACCCTCCTTTTTGTCCTCCTCGCGCTCTCGCCATGGGGATCGCGAGCCCAAGCACGCCGTCGTGTGTCCTCGTCGCCCTAGCCCCTTTTAACCGCTCTCTCCGTGTCCACCAACCTTTATGGTTCCCCTCTTGCTATCCCTGCCGCCAGGTGAGCTCTAGGCCACCAGATCCGCCGCGCCACCACCATCCCGAACACATCTGAGAGCACGACCTCGTCGCCAGCGTGGACATCGACTACCTACACCTCGCCAACCGTGTCCTTCTTCTTCCTCATCGTCGACTACGTCCCCGACGTCCACTACACGGAGCTGAAGACCCGTCTGCTTCCCCTACGGCTTCGTCTTCATCTTCGGCCACCGCAGCTGTTCGACCGCCGCCCTGCTCGACGCCGTCCTCCTCCCGTCTTCCCGTTCACGCGAGTGTGTTCATGGTGAGCTTGCGCGCCTTCCCATCCCTTTCCCCCCTCGATCTCTCGTTCTAGGCATGCTAGCTGCACGCGCCCGCACTCGCCCCTGTCGAACCTCATCTCCGGTTAGTGTTCTAGCCCTCTTAGCTCTCCCTCTCGTCGCCAGCTCGATCACCGTCGTCCGTAGGATCGTCCTGTAGCGCCAGCTCGCCGCCTAGTTCCCTGTTGCATCACGTCTGTGTGCCTCGCCGCCATTTGCTTCTGCCGCCTGCCTCCGACGTCGACTCCATCAACATCCGGTGCGCCTAGCTGCACCCAGGGGCACGGGATCCATTCGCGGACCCGTTGCGCACCTCCGCCGTCCTATTTGGTCACTGGAGCAGCCCCGACGCACTCGCCGTCGTCTCTGTTCATCGGCGTCGAGTGGCTCTGCCTTCTTGCTATACTTAATCTTCAGATGCAGTGCTCCCTCTCTGTCAGTCGCACGTAGCCAGCCTAGCTGGTTCACACCCCGCTCTGTTAACTCAGCGACGCGGGTTCGAATCCCCCTTGGGCCAATGGAAATGCCCATATTTTTACACTGCGCCACCCACTGACACCCATGCCCCACATGTCATCCTGTGCGCACTCACCCCCACTTCCACACCCAGCACTGCCACCTCAGCACCCCCTGGACCCACTGGTCATAGGCTGTGGCTAGTCCATGCCGGGTCTGAAGAGTTTATTTTTTCTTATTTGTTTGTTTTATTTTGTTTAAATTTTGTTTGCATTTTTAATTCATCATATCTTTTAAAATATGCATCCGTTTAAAATAATCTATATATGAAAACTGCTAATTTTTAGTGTAGATTATTTATATGCTTTTTGTTGCCATGTTAAAAACATTTAAAATGCTGTTTGAAAATATTTTTGTAAATAACATGTTCAAATTGGTTTAATTCATAACTAAATAACCGTAGCTCCAAATTTGGCAAACTTTATATGTAAATGGGGTGGGAAAATGTGCAGAATAACATGGTGCTGTTACTTTACATGTTTAATAACTCTAAACTTTGGTTACCATAGGTATGTTCTACTTGTTATTATATGCACATGGGAGTTTCCAGAATTGTTGTTTGTGCCTTCCGGCCCATTTAAAATGCTTGCATGATGTTGTTGGTCTTTAGTTGCACTCCATGCCATGCTAAGCAACTTTTAAAACTTGTTGGGTGCTTGGATAGTTCAACCAAATAACTACATATGTGACTATGGTTGTTCTTTCATTCTTTTGCATGATGTGTCCCCTTACATGAATTGTGTTCTTGCATAATGCCATGCCACATGTGCACTCATCATGTTCCTTTGAGATGCATCATATCATGTCCATGCACATATGCATCATGTCTTGCGTCATGTGTTTGAGCATTGCATGGTGATTGATTGTTGTTCTGGTGTTTGTATTGTTGTGTTGGTTAGAGCCCGGTGACGATTCGAAGTTCGAGGTTCCTGTCGAGACTGAGTTTGAGAAGCAAGGTTACGATCCCTCCGCGGACTTAACAATCAAGATGACCATTCTCCGATATCACCTCTATCTTTGCCTTGCTAGTTGTCTCGCTCTTTAGCTATGCCTCGATGCCTATTCCTGTTTTGTCAGCCTCCTATGTTGCCATGAAACACTCTAACCGCCTTCCTAGCAAACCGTTGATTGGATAAGTACGCTTTTGCTCAGCCCCTCTTATAACGTTGTTAGTTGCAGGTGAAGTTTGAAGATTGCTCCATGTTTGGACTTGTTTATTGGGATAACACAATATATATCTTAAATAAATTAATGCACATATATATTGGTAATGGGTGGAAGGCTTGGCCTTCTGCTTGGTGTTTTGGTCCACTCATGCCACCATAGGACCCGATAAACCGGTGTTATGTTCCTTGATTTTGCGTTCCTAACACGGTTGGGGGTTTATGGCCCCCCTTGATAATTCGCTCTGCTTAAAGCTTTTCCAGCAAGACCCAACTTTTGTACTACATTTGCCTAACAACTAAAACTCGCATAGGGAGTTATAAACCCGAGTTCTTAATCAACAACCCGGGCCAGTGCTCCTCATGAGTGTTGGTCCAAACTGGGAAACCTACGAGGCCGCCTTGGGGAAACCCGAGGTATCTGGTATATACGTATAGCTTGTACCATCTGGTCGTGGCCTGAGACGAGATACGCACGACTACTATCAGGGTGTCGTCACGCTGGGGGTCTTGCCGGATTAGTTTTACCTTTGTCGAAATATCTTGAGCATGGGATTCCGAGAATACTCGGGTCTTCCCTATTTGGAGTTGCGACTTCGCGGATCGTGAGCTTGTGATGGGCTAAGTTGGGACACCCCTGCAGGGTTATGAACTTTCGAAAGCCGTGCCCGCGGTTATGTGGCAGATGGGAATTTGTTAATATCCGGTTGTAGATAGCGTGACACCATATTCTTAAGAATACACTACCTGTGTGAGTATTCTGATGATCTCTTTTCGAAGGGGTTTCAAAAAGTGAACACGGTGGGGTTATGCATGAAGGTGAGTAGCTAGGATCACTTATTGATCATCTTTGGCGACCTTTGGCACATATTCTCATCTCGCTCTGAATTCGTAAGCTAGTTGCTTAGTGCTTGCTGCAAACACTTTATTACCTCTCCACACCTAAAGGCTTTTCTAGTTTTGATACCCTGGAATGGGATTGCTGAGTCCTTGTGACTCACAGATTGCAACACACAACAGATGCAGGTACAACCGAGAACATTGCAGGAGATGGATCAGAACTTCACTGGGAGTTCGATGAAGAGCGTGGTTGTTTCTATGTTACGTATCCCGACGACCAGTAGTGGTTCCTACTAGGGGCGATCAGGAGTTGTGTTTGTGGTATCTTTTCTTGTTTGGATTTCATCCGTAGTCGGACCCCGTGTTATTTGGATGAATGTATGTTATTGTATTCATTGTGTGACGTGGCGAGTGTAAGCCAACTTTTTTTTACTCTTTCATCCATGTTCTTTTACATGAGTTGTGCAAAGATTCCACGCTTGTGATCATTCCAGAATGCACTTATGTCTCTAACTCGTGCCTCGACACGTAGGAGATATAGTCGCATCCTGGGCATTACAGAAATAGTGGCAACAACAATAAAAGTAACGGTAGTGTTTTTGTAGTTTTGTAACAATAGCAGCGAAAAAGTAAATAAGCGACAAACAATATGTGAAAAGCTCGTAGGCATTGGATCAGTGGTGGAGAATTATGTCGTATGCGATTCCTCATGTAGAAGTTATAACCTAGGGTGACACAGAACTAGCTCCAGTTCATCAATGTAATGTAGGCATGTATTCCGAATATAGTCATACGTGCTTATGGAAAAGAACTTGCATGACATCTTTTGTCCTACCCTCCCGTGGCAGCGGGGTCCTAGTGGAAACTAAGAGATATTAAGGCCTCCTTTTAATAGAGTAGCAGGACAAAGCATTAACACATAGTGAATACATGAACTCCTCAAACTATGGTCATCACCGGGAGTGGTCCCGATTGTTGTCACTTCGGGGTTGCCGGATCATAACACATAGTAGGTGACTATTGACTTGCAAGATAGGATCAAGAACACACATATATTCATGAAAACATAATAGGTTCAGATCTGAAATCATGGCACTCGGGCCCTAGTGACAAGCATTAAGCATGGCAAAGTCATAGCAACATCAATCTTAGAACATAGTGGATACTATGGATCAAACCCTAGCAAAACTAACTCAATTACATGACAAATCTCATCCAACCCATCACCGTCCAGCAAGCCTATGATGGGATTACTCACGCACGACGGTGAGCATCATGGAATTGGTGATGGAGGAAGGTTGATGATCACGATGGCGATGATCTCCCCTCTCCGGAGCCCCGAACGGACTCCAGATCAGCCCTCCCGAGAGAGATTAGGGCTTGGCGGTGACTTTGTATTGTAAAACACGATAATTCTTCCTCTCTAAATTTTTTCTCCCCAAAAGTGAATATATGGAGTCAGTGGAGCAATATGGGGCCCACGAGGCAGGGGGGCACGCCCAGGGGGAGGGGGCGCGCCATCCACCCTCGTGGACATGGTGTGGGCCCCCTGGCTTGGTTCTTTCCATAGATATTTTTTATATATTCCAAAATAATGCTTCGTTGAATTTAAGGTCATTCTGAGAACTTTTATTTCTGCACAAAAATAACACCATGGCAATTTTGCTGAAAACAGCGTCAGTCCGGGTTAGTTCCATTGAAATCATGCAAGTTAGAGTCCAAAACAAGGGCAAAAGTTTTTGGAAAAGTAGATACGTTGGAGACGTATCAGAGACACTTTCCAGAATGTTTCAGACTCCGAAAAGGAATAGGTATGTGGTACGGTAAGTAAACCGACTCCAAAACAGTTCTAATAGCAATTTTTCTCTGTTTTGGAATATTTAAAAAATAGGAAAATAAAAAGTAGTCCGAAAGGGACACAAGGCATCCTCGAGGGTGGAGGGCGTGCCCTACCCCCATGGGCACACCCCCTTCCTCGTGGGCACCTCATGTGCCCTCCGGACTCCGTTTTCTTGCACGTTACTTCTTTTGGTCGGTAAAAATTCGTTATATAATCTCCCAAAGGTTTTGACCACGGTACCACGACGAGATCCTGTGTTCTTGTTTTGAGCTGTCTTCTGCCAGATTTTATCAAGGTCAGGCATTATGTTGTCCCCTCCTCCAACAACGTGGGCAACGATGCTTGGCTAATGAAGATAGAGACGAAGTGAGAAGAAATCAAGAAAATCAATGGAGGTGTCAAGATCAAGGAAGCCGCAGAGGAGCAAGTCTCGGCAATAGAAGAAGAAGGCTTCTTTCAACCCCACTGCAATCATTTCACCCCTACTAAAATTGAAGCTTTCAAGATGATTGAGCTAGCTCGCATACAAAATAAGTATCGCACACGTGAAAATATTTTGTTGCAAGAGCATATCACTGCACTCAAGGGCATTTTCTGCAAGTTGGAGGATCTCCTACGCTCGATGTGCGACACCCCGTCATCAACAACTCCATCATCACCACCTCCGAAGAAAGAGACATAAACACATGGGTATGGGCATCCCCTTGGCAACTACCAAGCTTGGGGGAGGTGCCCCGGTATCGTATCACCATCACACTTTTATATTTACCATTTTTCTTAATTCGAGCATTTTGGTTATATCTTGATCTAGTAGAATAAAGTTTAGTATGATCTATCTTTGAGTTTTTGTGTTGACCCTTATCTATGTAGTCGAGTCCGTGAGCTATATATAATAAAGATTAGTCTTGAGTCGAGGGCTTGGTTATTTTGCTATGATCCAGAAAGAATAAAAAGAAATAAAGAGATCATATTGAGCTTATGTAGAGTAATGGCTTCACATATAAAGAGTATGATGAATAAAAGTTGTTGAGAGTTGACAAACATAGGTTTTGTCAACGTTGCAATTAATAGGAAGTAATAAAGAAAGAGAGGTTCTCTCATATAAATATACTATCTTGGACATCTTTTATGATTGTGAGCACTCATTAAAATATGACATGGTAAAAGTTGATGTTGGACAAGGAAGACAACGTAATGGGTTATGTTTTCTTATATCCGAAATAAATTATATTGTCATGGATCATCCAACATGTTGAGCTTGCCTTTCCCCTCATGCTAGCCAAATTCTTTGCACCAAGTAGAGATATACTTGTGCTTCCAAATATCCTTAAACCCAGTTCTGCCATGAGAGTCCACCATATCTACCTATGGATTGAGTAAGATCCTTCAAGTAAGTTGTCATTGTTGCAAGCAATAAAAATTGCTCTCTAAATATGTATGATCTATTAGTGTAAAGAAAATAAGCTTTATACGAGCTTGTGATATGGAAGAAATAAAAGCGACCGACTGCATAATAAAGGTCCCTATCACAAGTGGCAATATAAAGTGACATTCTTTTGCATTAAGATTTTGTGCATCCAACCATAAAAGCACATGACAACCTCTCATTCCCTCTGCGAAGGGCTATCTTTTATTTTTGTCATATACATTATACAAGAGTCATGGTGATCTTCACCCTTCCTTTTTACACTTTATCCTTTGGCAAGCACTATGTGTTGGAAAGATCCTGATATATATATATATATATATATATATATATATATATATATATATATATATATATATATATATATATATGTCCAATTGGATGTGAGTTTGCATAAAGCATTATTGTTGACGTTACCCTTGAGGTAAAAGGTTGGGAGGCAAAACTATAAGACCCTATCTTTCTTTGTGTCCAATTAAAACTTCACACCCATAAGTATTGCGTGAGTGTTAGCAATTGTGAAAGACTAAATGATAGTTGAGTATGTGGACTTGCTGAAAAGCTCTTACATTGACTCTTTCCGATGTTATGATAAATTGCAATTGCTTCAATGACTAAGATTATAGTTTGCTAGTTTTTCAATGAAATTTCTGATTCATACTTTACATTGTGAATAGATTGTTACTTCTGTATAAGAAATCATGTGACAATATGTATATGCTGTTATTCTAAGAATGATCATGATGCCCTCATGTCCGTATTTTATTTTATCGACACCTCTATCTCTAACATGTGGACATATTTTTCGATATCGGCTTCCGCTTGAGGACAAGCGAGGTCTAAGCTTGGGGGAGTTGATACGTCCATTCTGCATCATGCTTTTATATCGATATTTATTGCATTGTGGGCTGTTACTACACATTTTGTCACAATACTTATGCTTTTTCTCTCTTATTTTACAAGGTTTACATGAAGAGGGAGAATGCTAGCAGCTGGAATACTGGGCTGGAAAAGGAGCAAATATTAGAGACCTATTTTGCACAAATCCAAAAGTCCTGAAACTCCAGGAAAGTCAATTTTGGAATATATTAAAAATATTGGGCGAAGAAAGCACCAGAGGGGGGCCACCCACCGTCCACGAGGGTGGAGGGCGCGCCCTACCCTCCCGGGCGCCCCTGCCTCGTGGGCCACCCGGAAGCCCCCCGATGCCATCTTCCGGTATAAGGTGTCTTTTGCCTTGGAAAAAAAGAAGGAAGCTTTCGGGACGAAGCGCCACCATCTCGAGGCAGAACCTTGGCGGAACCAATCTAGGGCTCCGGCGGAGCTCTTTTGCCGGGGAAACATCCCTTCGGGAGGGGGAAATTGTCACCATCGTCATCACCATTGATCCTCTCATCGGGAGGGGGGTCAATCTCCATCAACATCTTTACCAACACCATCTCCTCTCAAACCCTAGTTCATCTCTTGTATCCGGTCTTTGTCTCAAAGCCTTAGATTGGTACCTGTGGGTTGCTAGTAGTGTTGATTACTCCTTGTAGTTGATGCTAGTTGGTTTATTCGGTGAAAGATTATATGTTCAGATCCTTTATGCACATTAATACCCCTCTGATTATGAACATGAATATGATTTGTGAGAAGTTACGTTTATTCCCAAGGACATGGGAGAATTCTTGTTATAAGTAGTCATGTGAATTTGGTATTCATTCGATATTTTGATGAGATGTATGTTGTCTCTCCTCTAGTGGTGTCATGTGAACGTTGACTACATGACACTTCACCATTGTTTGGGCCTAGGGGAAGGCATTGGGAAGTAATAAGTAGACGATGTGTTGCTAGAGTGACAAAAGCTTATACCCTAGTTTATGTGTTGCTTCGTAAGGGGCAGATTTGGATCCATATGTTTCATGCTATGGTTAGGTTTACCTTAATTCTTCTTTCGTAGTTGCAGATGCTTTCATGGGGGGTTAATCATAAGTGGGATGCTTGTCCAAGGAAGGGCAGTACCCAAGCACCGGTCCACCCACATATCAATTATCAAAGTAACGAACGTGAATCATATGAGCATGATGAAAACTAGCTTGACGATAATTCCCATGTGTCATCGGGAGCGCTTTTCCTTATATAAGAGTTTGTCCAGGCCTGTCCTTTGCTACAAAAAGGATTGGGTCACCTTGCTGCACCTTGTTTACTTTTGTTACTTGTTGCTCGTTACGAATTACCTTATCACAAAACTATCTGTTACCGATAATTTTAGTGCTTGCAGAGAATACCTTACTGAAAACTGCTTATCATTTCCTTCTGCTCCTCGTTGGGTTCTACACTCTTACTTATCGAAAGTACTACAATAGATCCCCTATACTTGTGGGTTATCACAGCTCTACAAACTGCATGGTTTCCCCGGAGCCATTGTATCTGACTGTGATCCAGTTTTTACAAGCCACTTCTGGCAAGAACTGTCTAAGTATGCAGGTACCGAGCTGAGAATGAGCACGGCCAACCATCCCTAAACCGACGGCCAGACGGATAGGGTGAACCAGTGCATCTGAACATATCTGCGCTGCTTCTTCCATGTCCGAAGCGCTGGAGTTTCTAGGTACCGCTGGCTCAGTTTTGGTACAACTCTTCACACCCCTCCGCCATCAGCATGACACCATTCAAGGCCATGTTCGGGAGGGAACCAAGACACCGGGAGATCAAGACAGCTTCTTCCTCAATGGTGCCAACACTGCAAACATGGCTTGAAAAACGTGCAGTCATGCAAGACCTGATCCAACAAAAGTTCCATCGCACGCGGTAGATCATGCATGATTAGTGCAACAAGAAACACTCCTTTCGACAATTCCAAGTCGGCGACCAAGTCTTCCTCAAGCTACAACCTGATACGTCTCCGTCGTATATACTTTTCCTAATGTTTTTCCTCTTATTTTGGACTCTAATTTGCATGATTTGAATGAAACTAACCCGGACTGACGCTATTTTCAGCAGAACTACCATGGTGTTGCTTTTGTGAAGAAATAAAAGTTCTCAGATTGGAACAAAAATTTACGAGGATTTTTTATATGAATAAAGAAAAATACCGGAGCCAAGAACCACAGGAGGGGGGGGGGCACCTGGGTGGGCCCAAGCACCAGGGCGCCCCCTCCTAGCGCGCCCTGCAAGTTCTTGAGCTTGCGTTGTATTCCCTCGACGAGGAAAGGGTGATGCAGCACAATAGCTGAAAGTGCAACTAATCCCCGGGTGGTTTTGGCAATTAATAACAACATATATATCATTGAACTAATAGTTACTTGAGAATCATTTCAGAGAAGTTCAGTGATATGGGTATGGCAAGGACTGAAGAAGTGGACCCCTCAAAATGCTAAGGCAAGCATTGGCAAACGCTCAAGACTCCATTTTTGGTTTAGTGATCCAAGATCACATTGAGTCCATAGGAAAAGCCAGTACTATTAAAAGGGGATGAGGTTATGATGATGGTCTGGTTGCTCAAGTGCTTAGTGATACATCTCCTAAACTATCAGCAACTTTCACTGCCATATACACTCATAAGTAATCTCGGTCCCACCGATATTCCAAACTCAGTCACACCGAGATGAACCACCTCAGCCATAAGCCAAACCCTAGTTATTTCGGATATTCCAATTCTGAACTCGGTTTCACCGAAACATGAGTTGCCAAGCTTCTGTAACCTTCTGTCATCAAATCGGTGTCACCGAGATGATGAAGTCGGTCCCACCGAAACTGGCATGCTCTTGTCATTGCACGAATCGGACTAACCGAGTTTGTATATTTGGTCCCACCGAAAACCCCAACGTTCACATTATTTGAACTTTCGGTCTCACCGAGTTGTCCACTTCGGTCCCACCGAGATTGCTCAAATATGTGTGTAACGGTTGGATTTTGTGTGGAGGCTATTTATACCCCTCCACCCCCTCTTCATTCGTGGAGAGAGCCATCAGCAAGAACTACCACTCCTACCTTACATTTCTGAGAATAGAACTACCTACCCTTGTGTTGAGATCAAGTTGCTCCACTCCTACCATATGAAGCTTGATCTCTAACCTTCCCAAGTTGCTTTCCACTCAATCCTTTCTTCCACCACAGCCAAATCAGTGAGGAGAGTTGAGTGTTGGGGAGATTATCATTTGAAGCACAAGAGCAAGGAGTTCATCATCATCTACAACATCTATTACCTTTTGGAGGGTGGTGCCTCCTAGATTGGTTAGGTGTCGCTTGGGAGCCTCCGTCATCGAGATGTGGAGTTGAACCAAGAAGTTTGTAAGGGCAAGGAGATCGCCTACTTCGTGAAGATCTACCCCGAGTAAGGCTAGCCCTCCGTGGGCGTAGGCCATGATGGAATAGACAAGGTTGCTTCTTCGTGGACCCTTCGTGGGTGGAGCCCTCCGTGGACTCGCGCAGCCGTTACCCTCCGTGGGTTGAAGTCTCCATCAACGTGGATGTACGATAGCACCACCTATCGGAACCACGGGAAAAATCACCGCGTCTCCAAAATTGCGTTTGCTCTTCTCCACCTCTCTTTACTACATGTGCAATTTACTTTCTGCTGCCTATACTCTAGAATTGCATGTGTAGGGTGATGCTTGACTTGATAATAATTGTGAATCTGCCAAAAACTGTTCTTTATCAAAAGGCAGAATTTTTATATTTACAAGTAGTCTAATCACCCCCCCTCTAGACATACTTTCGATCCTACAAGTGGTATCAGAGCTTTGGTCTCCATTGTATTGGTTTCCATTGCATTGGACTCCATAAGCTTGGTTTCACAACCTAGGAGAGTATGGCGTCTAGTGAGGGTAATTTTCGTAGAGGTCCTTACTTTGATGGTACAAATTTTGCTAGTTGGAAGCATAAAATAAAAATGCATATTCTTGGTCATAACCCAGCCGCATGGGGCATTATCTGTGTTGGTATGCAAGGTGAAATCTTCGAGGAAGGAAAAGTTCCGGATCGCGAAGCTACACCGGAAGAATTGCGGATGTTGCAAAACAATGCTCAAGCTTGTGACATTCTCTTCAATGCCTTGTGTCCCGAGGAGTTCAACAAAATCAGCCGTCTTGAAAATGCAAAAGAGATTTGGGATACTTTGGTTGAAATGCACGAAGGTACCGAGTCTGTGAAGGAATCAAAGCTAGATATTCTTCAAGGTCAACTTGACAAGTTCAAGATGAAGGATGGTGAAGGAGTCGCTGAAATGTACTCTAGGCTTGCTCTCATCACAAATGAGATTGCCGGCTTAGGAAGCGAAGAAATGACCGACCGATTCATCATCAAGAAGATTCTAAGAGCTTTGGATGGAAAGTATGACACCGTGTGCACTTTGATCCAAATGATGCCAAACTACAAGACTCTCAAGCCAACCGAAGTCATTGGAAGAATTGTTGCTCATGAGATGACACTTAAGGATAAGGAAGAGCTTCACAACAAGTCGAGTGGTGCTTACAAAGCTACAAGTGATGCTCCCACAACCTCAAGTGACAAGTTAGTTTCCAATGAAGAGATAAGCCTAATGGTTAAGAACTTCAACAAATTCTACAAGTATAGAGGCAAAGAGAGAAGCTCAAAGTCTAGATCATATGATGAAAAGAGATCTTCTAGTCGTGATCGAAACTGCTACAATTGTGGAAGACCCGGACACTACTCAAATGAGTGTACGACTCCCCACAAGAGAAGAGAAGAATCTCCAAGAAGAAGAAGTTCAAGAGATGAGTCACCTCGGAAAGAGAGAAGGAGTAGAGATGATCGTTATGAACGAAGACCCTCTCGGAGAAGCAAGGATTCGGAGAGGAAAGGCAAGTCATCAAGGAGCTACACAAGAAGAAGACATCAAGCTCATGTAGGTGAATGGGTCTCCGGCTACGACTCCGACAACCAATCCGATGGAAGCTATCACTCCGACTCCGACTACAGTTAAGATGAAGGTGTTGCCGGTCTTGCTCTCGTATCCTCCAACTCCAACTCCTACGACTTATTTGATTCACCAAATGAGGGAATTGGAAGATGCTTCATGGCTAAAGGCCCCAAGGTATCACACCCTGAATTCATTGACTTCAATAGTGATGAGGATGACTTGCTTAGTGAAGATGAGCTCTTGCATGATAAATCTAGTGAGCCTAGTAACGATGAAAATGCTAGTAGTCTTTATAGTCGAGAAGAGTCGAATGACAATGCTATGAAGGAAATTGAGCGTCTAACTAAAGAACTAAACACTCTTAAGTTAGCTCATGAAACAACTCAAGAAGATCATAGAGAGCTCCTAAGATCTCATGAGAAGCTACGCTTCGAGAAGCTCACTCTAGAGCAAGAACATGAGTTTCTAAAAGCGATCAATGACGATCTTCGAAAGAAGAGTTCTTCATATCTTGCCAAACGACTTCTCTTGTCTAATTTCTTGCCACCCATTAAGACTAAGCATGACAAGCATAAGAAAAATTCTTCCTCTAGTAGTAACAATAACCATGCTAAATCCAATGTTGTTGCTTCTAGTAGTTCTCTTGATTCCACTAACAATGTTTCAAGCCAAGTTACACTTGACCAAGAGAATAGTTTATTGAAAGGGATCATAGAGAAAGGTGTCTACAAGAGCCTTGCCGGAAGCAAGAACTTTGAGGAAATTGTTCGCAAGCAAGGAAGGCACCGGAAGAATCAAGGAATTGGTTTTGAGCAAAAATTCAACGCCGAAGGTGTTGAGTGGGAAGAAGGTCAATATCCTACTCCACAGTTTGTTTCTCAAAAGGAGAAGTATGATCCTACTTCTTCCAATGTGGAACAAGCTCAAGATGACCTTCAACCACAAGACCACAAGCTAAAAGCCAAGGACAAGCTTCAAGAGGAGATTGATGCATTCGTTGAAGCACCTCAAGCCATGGTCAAGTGGGTTCCCAAGGAAACATCAAGTTCTACTTCGTCAAGCTCAACTACAACCCCAAGGATTCCCATCAAGATGATGTGGATCCCGAAGAAGAAGAACTAGAAAGTTCTTGAGGGTGACTCCGCCAACATACTTCACTCACATTCATTTTGGCAAAGAACTTGTGCAATCAACTTCCACATCATGCACTAGTTCATGGAGTCACAAACCCTCTTGTTGGTAAGTCAAGGGACAAGGTAATCATTGCTTTCATGGACATCATCGATTGTGAACTTCAATCTATGTCCATGGATATCCTTGTTTGTTCCTTGTGGGACTAACCCATGTAGGTATTGAAAGTGCCCGAATCCATAGGATAGCTCCCAACTCTTGATGATCTCCATCAACATTGAGCGCCCACATCTTCAACATCTACATGAAGTCTTCTACGACAACCCAAGGTTAGTTTGACCCTTTAAAATGGGTTCTCACATCTAGGGGGAGCTTTGCTCTAAAAAATTGAGCTAAAGCATCTTCAAATGATGTGAACACATCAATGCTTTATGTAAAAGTGGTAACCCCACTTGTGCTTAAACGATGAGTATGACCTATGATCAAATGTTCTCATTTGGCTCCTAAGTCAAAATACTCATATAAAGATGACCTAGTCATCGACAAATTGTGTGTTAATTGCTAGAGTTTTGGTTGTGCATGTTTGACACATATTTCATTTGCTATCTTATTGTGTGAGCATGTTGGATGCATGATTTTATCCATTCGAGGACATCCATTTGTTGTTTTGGTTGTTTTGA
Organism: Secale cereale; assembly: GCA_902687465.1. Classification (NCBI taxonomy): domain Eukaryota; kingdom Viridiplantae; phylum Streptophyta; class Magnoliopsida; order Poales; family Poaceae; genus Secale; species Secale cereale. Next base: position 311,521,659 of record LR738714.1, on the reverse strand, counting down.
TTTTTCTGACCAAATGGATGGACAAGAATGCCTAAGTACCTCCCCTAGCTATCTATGCTTTCTTGTCTCAAATTCTATTCATGCTTACATCACAAACTTTGAACAAGTCATTTTCGGTCCCTCCGGGTGAGGAGCACTCGGAGCCACCGATCTGTCAAGGGCTAACCTCCAAAACCTTCTAATTGATTTCGGTCAGACCAACTCACTCAAACTCGGTCAAACCGAAAGCATTTAGACTGATCTAGGTTTCATCTCGGTGAAACCGAGTTGTGATTTTCGGCGTGACCGAAGTGCATAACTGCCTAGCAGTTATCCATCTCGGTGCCACCGAGTTTTACAACTCGGTCCCACCGACAGCAAAGGGATATATATACCAAGGGCCGCGCGCGTTGATTCCTCCTTCAAACGTTTTCGCCCCCACATCCCTTGCTGCCGTCACCTTGATCTCCGGATCGTCGCCGTCGTCGCCTGTGCGCCCTCGCCGCAGGTCTTCGTCGCCGTCAACGGCCATCTCCTCCGCGCCGTTGCCGCCGTAGAGAAACTCCACCAAGTTAGGGTGAGTTTTGATCCCACTCGTGCTCCCATCTCCGATTCAATGCACGTTTGGATTGCCCAATATCTTGCCACGATTGAAATCTTCCTGTACACCAGATTGGTTCGTTTGAACTAGATTCGAGTAAAAATTTTAGGGTTAGGTTTCCACGGAACACATCTCGGTGAAACCGATTTTATAATTTCGGTGTGACCGATTTGGCCTCTGGCCATTGCACTGCACCCTTCGGTCCAACCGAGTTGTGCAAATCGGTGTGACCGAAATGTAGTTTTTGTGAAACCCTAGTGTTATCGGCAGGACCGAAACCCACTTCGGTCAAACCGAAAGTGGTGTGCCAAGCTCCTGTTTAACACTTCGGATTCACCGAAACTCAAACTTGGTCTGACCGAAATGTCTTCTGTGAAAACTTAAAACTAGAATTTGAACTCATTTTTTTTGCAAAATCTTCTGCAGTTTGTGATAACTCTTCTTCTCTGCCGATACCTTATCTATTCTCAGGTTGTCAGCCATGTCAGATACCAGTGACAGTCAGAACAGGTCAGAGACACCCATTGCAGACATTCCTGAGGCAGACACTAGTCCTGATCCTAGTAGCCCATTTGATGATGGTGAGAGGAGTACACCAAGTGGCATGCCTCCTGCAGCCACCAGAGCTAGAAAGGAGAAGAATTCCGATGATGAGGATTCAGATTTCGTTGTTGAGGAAGAGGTGACCTCCAAGCCTAAGAGGAAGGTTGTTGCCAAAGAGCAACAAGGTCAGCAATCAAAGAAGGGCACCAGCAAAGTCAAGCAGTCAACTGTTGCTAAGAAGCTGAATTTGGGAGAGCCAACTCCAAGCAAAGTGAAGAAAACCACAAAGAGAAAGAGGGTAGTGCATGTGTCAGATTCTCATGCAGATGCACTAGTAGAGGATGAGGATGAGGAAGCATCCCAGCCTCCACCTCAGAAGCAGAAGCTCATGGGTGATGCCATTAAGGCTGGAGCCACATCAAAGCCCAAGAAATCTGCTCCAGCTAGGGCAGCTCCAGCAAAGCCTGCTGCCAAGCCCAAGAGGACTATCAGAAATATTCCAGCGTCTGAAAAGAACAAGGATGATGTGCCACCAGCTGAGTCTGACGAGGAAGGACAAGTTTTGCTGAAACTTCGTCCAAAACTGCCACTTCACAATGATGCTCATCCTCAAGCTGAGGATATGAAGGCAAGGAAAGATAGAGGTCTCAGGCTATGGAGACAAGCTGACCCATATGCCGTGAGGAGAAGAACTGCTGTAGATCCCAGATTTCACACCAGAGAGCAGCAGGACTTCTATGAGACCGTGCTGATGGACAAGAAGCCAATAGTCGCAGACACCAGATATGTTGACTGGGAGTACATTGACAGCGAAGAGCACAGAGATTTCTTTCCACATGTGCATGAAAGTTTCACTGCATGTGGCGTTGCAGAGTTTGTGGGTCAGAAATTGACCAGTTGGAACGATGAGATGATAATGCAATTTTATGCCACAGCTCACTTCTATCCTGATGGAAAGATCACATGGATGACTGAAGGTCAAAGGTTCTCTTCTTCAGTTGAAGAATGGGCAGAAATTCTGAATGCTCCAGTGCAGCGAGAAGATGATATTGATGTCTATGGGATTCCAAAGAAGAATCATGAATCCATGAAGAACATGTACAAAGAGATTCCAGCAGAGGATTTGGAAGTCTGGAAGCTCGGCTTAGTCTACCATCTCCAGGCAGGCTTACCTACCACTAATACTATTTTGAGGCATACCTTGATGCCCAAGTCTGGAGATCATCGCATGATCAGAGGATATTCTATCAACATGCTGCATATACTTGATGAGAAAGCACCTTTCAAGGTGATGGACTTGATGGTAGAGACCATTAAGAGGACTGTAGCTGACCAGAAAAGGTCATGTGGATTTGCCCCGCAGATTCAGATGCTTATCAATGCCAAGTTTGGCACGGGCAAATTCTTGTTGGATAGAAAACATTTACCGCTGCAGCCAGAGCATGAAGACAATGTTGTTGTGATGGATGAGGAGGATCCGACATCTGTTGAAGGTCAAGCCAAGATCGAAGCTGCTAAGAAAGCCAAAGTTGACAAAGAAGCAGCAGCAGCAGCAGCTAAACCAAAGAGTTTCGGAGAGCAAATTCTTGAAGCTACTCAAAGGATTGAACAACGCCTGGCCAGCATTGAACAGTCTCAGGAGAGCTTAGAGAGGATTGTTGACGAGAAGATCCACGCTCTGGACGTGAAGCTGACTGAAATACAAGTGACCGTCAACAAGCTTGAGGCAGACATTGAGGAAGCAAAGCAGGACAAGGCAGAGCTTATGCAGGATGACTTAGTCCAGGATTCTCATCGACAAACTGCTCCGGTTCCCAAAGGATCCCGATCAGCTGCTATTCCAGTGACTGACACCAGGACTACAGCTTCAGCACCTCCCACAGTTCCAGCAGTTACTCCAGCTCCAGCTAAAGTGTCCACTCCTCCAGCACAGACGTCTGCTGAAGTCTTCGCCGATGCCGTCATATCTACTCCGACATCAACCCAGACGGGAGCCGCCAGCAGAGCCCACAGTGACGTTTAGCTCTATGCTTTTTCGAACTTTTTGGTAACTTGTTGCCAAAGGGGGAGAAATTGTATAGATCATAGGGCTTCGAGAGAGAGAGAGTGCTGTTGTCTTTGCGCTTTTGCTCTTTCGTTCTTTTGCGGTTTCTTTGAGATACTTTTGGTTTTCGAGACATTCAGTGTGCTTGATACTCCGTTTGATGCTACCTTAATGAGTGCTTGGTCGTACTATGCTTTAATGTGTGCTTAATGCTTATCATATGCTATTCCTATCTTGTATGACTATTTACTCATGTCTTGGTGATTGGGTGCATGCTGTTCATTCTTATCATTTTGTGCGCTCCACCAAGATGTATGTGACATGGAAGAGTGACCCATGATCCTAATCAATTGTGCATTTGCATTCAAACGCAAATCTTAAATAATGCACAAATTTAGGGGGAGCTCTTGCTTATCACATACTTCTCAAAGCGACGATATTATTCATTGATTATATCCTTTGTCGAAGCTTTGATCTATATGTTGTCATCAATTACCAAAAAGGGGGAGATTGAAAGTGCAACTAATCCCCGGGTGGTTTTGGCAATTAATAACAACATATATATCATTGAACTAATAGTTACTTGAGAATCATTTCAGAGAAGTTCAGTGATATGGGTATGGCAAGGACTGAAGAAGTGGACCCCTCAAAATGCTAAGGCAAGCATTGGCAAAAGCTCAAGACTCCATTTTTGGTTTAGTGATCCAAGATCACATTGAGTCCATAGGAAAAGCCAGTACTATTAAAAGGGGATGAGGTTATGATGATGGTCTGGTTGCTCAAGTGCTTAGTGATACATCTCCTAAACTATCAGCAACTTTCACTGCCATATACACTCATAAGTAATCTCGGTCCCACCGATATTCCAAACTCAGTCACACCGAGATGAACCACCTCATCCATAAGCCAAACCCTAGTTATTTCGGATATTCCGATTCTAAACTCGGTTTCACCGAAACATGAGTTGCCAAGCTTCTGTAACCTTCTGTCATCAAATCGGTGTCACCGAGATGATGAAGTCGGTCCCACCGAAACTGGCATGCTCTTGTCATTGCACGAATCGGACTAACCGAGTTTGTATATTCGGTCCCACCGAAAACCCCAACGTTCACATTATTTGAACTTTCGGTCTCACCGAGTTGTCCACTTCGGTCCCACCGAGATTGCTCAAATATGTGTGTAACGGTTGGATTTTGTGTGGAGGCTATTTATACCCCTCCACCCCCTCTTCATTCATGGAGAGAGCCATCAGAAAGAACTACCACTCCTACCTTACATTTCTGAGAAGAGAACTACCTACCCTTGTGTTGAGATCAAGTTGCTCCACTCCTACCATATGAAGCTTGATCTCTAACCTTCCCAAGTTGCTTTCCACTCAATCCTTTCTTCCACCACAGCCAAATCAGTGAGGAGAGTTGAGTGTTGGGGAGATTATCATTTGAAGCACAAGAGCAAGGAGTTCATCATCATCTACAACATCTATTACCTTTTGGAGGGTGGTGCCTCCTAGATTGGTTAGGTGTCGCTTGGGAGCCTCCGTCATCGAGATGTGGAGTTGAACCAAGAAGTTTGTAAGGGCAAGGAGATCGCCTACTTCGTGAAGATCTACCCCGAGTAAGGCTAGCCCTCCGTGGGCGTAGGCCATGATGGAATAGACAAGGTTGCTTCTTCGAGGACCCTTCGTGGGTGGAGCCCTCCGTGGACTCGCGCAGCCGTTACCCTCCGTGGGTTGAAGTCTCCATCAACGTGGATGTACGATAGCACCACTTATCGGAACCACGGGAAAAATCACCGCGTCTCCAAAATTGCGTTTGCTCTTCTCCACCTCTCTTTACTACATGTGCAATTTACTTTCCGCTGCCTATACTCTAGAATTGCATATGTAGGGTGATGCTTGACTTGATAATAATTGTGAATCTGCCAAAAACTGTTCTTTATCAAAAGGCAGAATTTTTATATTTACAAGTAGTCTAATCACCCCCCTCTAGACATACTTTCGATCCTACAATAGCATAAGTATTTCCCTCAGTTTTTGAGAACCAAGGTATCAATCCAGTAGGAGACCACGCGCGAGTCCCTCGTACCTGCACAAGCAAATAAGAACCTTGTAGCCAACGCGATAAAAGGGGTTGTCAATCCCTTCTCGGTCACTTACAAAAGTGAGATCTGATAGATATGATAAGATAATATTTTTGGTATAGAGATTGAAAGTAAATAATGCAAAGTAAAGTAAATTGTTGATGGAAGATTAATATGATGAGAATAGACCCGGGGGCCATAGGTTTCACTAGTGGCTTCTCTCATGATAGCAGATTTCTACGGTGGGTGAACAAATTACTGTCGAGCAATTGATAGAAGAGCGCATAGTTATGAGAATATCTAGGCATGATCATTGTATATAGGCATCACGTCCGTGACAAGTAGACCAAAACGATTGTTCATCTACTACTATTACTCCACACATCGACCACTATCCAGCATGCATCTAGAGTATTAAGTTCATAAGAACAGAGTAACGCCTTAAGCAAGATGACATGATGTAGAGGGATAAACTCAAGCAATATGATATAAACCCCATCTTTTGATCCATGATGGCAACAATACAATATGTGCCTTGCTGCCCATGTTGTCACTGGGAACGGACACCGCAAGATTGAACCCAAAGCCAAGCTCTTCTCCCATTGTAAGAACTATAGATCTAGTAGGCCAAACCAAACCGATAATTCGAAGAGACTTGCAAGGATATTTATATCATGCATAAAAGATTTCAGAAAAGAATCCAATACTGTTCACAGATAATCTTGGTCATAAACCCACAATTCATCGGATCTCGACAAACACACCGCAAAAAGATTACATCGAATAGATCTCCTCGAAGATCAAGGAGAACTTTGTATTGAGATCCAAAGAGAGAGAAGAAGCCATCTAGCTAATAACTATGGACCCAAAGGTCTGTGGTAAACTACTCCCAACTCATCGGAAAGGCTATGGTGTTGATGTAGAAGCCCTCCGTGATCGATGCCCCCTCCGGCGAAGCTCTGGAACAGGCCCCAAGATGGGATCTCACGGGTACAGAAGGTTGCAGCGGTGGAATTAGGGTTTGGTGGTGCTCTTTGATGTTTTTAGGGTATGGGAGTATATATAGGCTGAAGAGGCACGTCAGGGGAGCCACAGGGAACCCACGAGGGTGGGAGGCGCGCCCCCTGCCCTCATGGCCGCCTCTCTTGCTTCCTGGCGTGTACTCCAAGTCATCTGTGTTGATATCATTCCGAAAATAACTCTCTCGAAGGTTTCATTCCGTTTGGACTCCGTTTGATATTCCTTTTCAGCGAAATACTGAAATAGGCAAAAACAACAATTTGCACTGGGCCTTGGGTTAGTAGGTTAGTCCCAAAAATAATATAAAAGTGTATAATAAAGCCCATTAAACATCCAAAATAGAATATATAATAGCATGAAATAATAAAAAATTATAGATACGTTGGGGACGTATCAAGCATCCCCAAGCTTAATTCCTGCTCGTCCTCGAGTAGGTAGATTATAAAAACAGAATTTTTGATGTGGAATGCTAACCAACATAATTCTCAATGTAATTTTCTTTATTGTGGCATGAATGTTCAGATCCGAAAGATTCAAGACAAAAGTCTATGGTGAAATAAGAATAATAATACTTCAAGCATACTAACAAAGCAATCATGTCTTTTCAAAATAACATGGCCAAAGAAAGTACATTCCTACAAAATCATATAGTTTGGCTATGCTCCATCTTCGTCACACAAAATACTCAAATCATGCACAACCCCGGTTTCATCCAAGCAATTGTTTCATACTTAAATTTTTTCAAACTTTTTCAACATTCACGCAATACATGAGTGTGAGCCATGGATATAGCACTATAGGTGGAATAGAGTGGTGGTTGTGGAGAAGACAAAAGAGGAAGATGGTCTCACATCAACTAGGCATATCAACGGGCCATGGAGATGCCCATCAATAGATATCAATGTGAGTGAATAGGGATTGCCATGCAATGGATGCACTAGAGCTATAAATGTATGAAAGCTCCACAAAAGAAACTAAGTGGGTGTGCATCCAACTTGCTTGCTCACGAAGACCTAGGGCATTTGAGGAAGCCCATCATTGGAATATACAAGCCAAGATCTATAATGAAAATTCTCACTAGTATATGAAAGTGACTAAACAAGAGACTCTCTATCGTGAAGATCATGGAGCTACTTTGAAGCACAAGTATGGAAAAAGATAGTAGCATTGTCCCCTCTTTTTTTTTCTTTTTCTTTTTCTTTTTTTGTGCCTTTCCTTTTTTATTTTCTTTGGCCTTTTTTTTCTTTTTATTTTTTTTCTTTGGGACAATGCTCTAGTAATGATGATCATCACAGTTATATTGATTTACAACTCAATACTAGAACAAAGTATGACTCTATATGAATGCCTCCGGCGGTGTACCGGGATGTGCAATGAATCAAGAGTGACATGTATGGAAGGTTATGCATGGTGGCCTAGCCACAAATACGATGTAAACTACATGATCATGCATGGCAATATGACAATGATGAAGCGTGTCATAGTAAATGGAACGGTGGAAAGTTGCATGGCAATATATCTCGGAATGGATATGGAAATGCCATGATAGGTAGGTATGGTGGCTGTTTTGAGGAAGGTACATGGTGGGTGTATGGTACCGGCGAAAGTTGTGCAGTACAAGAGAGGCTAGCAATGGTGGAAGGGTGAGAGTGAGTATAATCCATGGACTCAACATTAGTCATGAAGAACTCACATACTTATTGCAAAAATCTACAAGTCATCAAAACAAAGTACTACACGCATGCTCCTAGGGGAAGGGTTGGTAGGAGTTAACCATCGCGTGATCCCGACCTCCACTCAAAGGATGACACTCAATGAAATACCTCATGCTTCAAATTTGTCACACAACCGTTACCATACATGCATGCTACGGGAATTGCAAACCTCAACACAAGTATTTCTCAAATTCACAACTACTCCACTAGCATGACTCTAATATCACCATCCTCATATCTCAGAACAATCATCAAGTATCAAGCTTCTCATAGTACTCAATGCACTTTTATGAAAGTTTTTACTATACCCATCTTGGATGCCTATCATATTAGGACTAGTTTTATAACCCTAGCACATTACCATGCTGTTCTAATAGACTCTCGAAATAATATAAGTGAAGCATGAGAGATCAATAATTTCTACAAAATAAAACCACCACCGTGATCTAAAAGATATAAGTGAAGCACTAGAGCAAAACTATCTAGCTCAAAAGATATAAGTGAAGCACATAGAGTATTCTAATAAATTCCAAATCATGTGTATCTCTGTCAAAAGGTGTTTCCAGCAAGGATGATTGTGGTAAACTAAAAAGAAAAGACTCAAATCATACATGATGCTTGATACGTCTCCAACGTATCTATAATTTTTGATTGTTCCATGCTATTATATTATCCTTCTAGGATGTCTTATGGGCTTTATTATACACCTTTATATGATTTTTGGGACTAACCTATTGACCCAGAGCCCAGTGCCTGTTTCTGTTTTTTCCTTGTTTTTGAGTTTCGCAGAAAAGGAACATCAAACGGAGTCCAATTGACGAGCCAATTTTTTATGATTTTTTCTGGACCAAAAGAAGCCCCCGAAGCAAAAGAGGTGGGCCAGGAGAGCCATGGGCTGCCCTCGAGGGTGGAGGGCGCGCCCTGGGAAGGCGGTTGGGCCCTCCTATCTCGAGGACGGCCCGTAGCTCCCCTTTACTTGGCCCCGACTCCAAAAATTCCTATAAATACTGGAACCTCCAGAAATTAACCTAGATTAGGAGTTCCGCCGTCGAAAGCCACCGTAGCCACCGAAAACCAATCTACAACCATTTTGGCACCCTGCCGGAGGGGGGAATCCCTCTCCGGTGGCTATCTTCATCATCCCGGCATTCTCCATGATGAGGAGGGAGTAGTCCACCCTCGGGGCTGAGGGTATGTATCAGTAGCTATGTGTTTGATCTCTCTCGTGTTCTTGAGATGGCACGATCTTGATGTATCACAAGCTTTGCTATTCTAGTTGGATCTTATGATGCTTCTCCCCCTCTACTCTCTTGTAATGGATTGATTTTTCCCTTTGAAGTTATCTTATTGGATTGAGTCTTTAAGGATTTGAGAACACTTGATGTATGTCTTGCACGTGTTTATCTGTGGTGACAATGGGATATCATGTGATCCACTTGATGTATGTTTTGGTGATCAACTTGCGGGTTCCGTGACCTTGGGAATCTATGCATAGGGGTTGGCACACGTTTTCGTCTTGACTCTCCGGTAGAAACTTTGGGGCACTCTTTGAAGTTCTATGTGTTGGTTGAATAGATGATTCTGAGATTGTGTGATGCATATCGTATAATCATGCCCACTGATACTTGAGGTGACAATGGAGTATCTAGGTGACATTAGGGTTTTGATTGATTTGTGTCTTAAGGTGTTATTCTAGTACGAACTCTACGATAGATTGAACTTTACTACAGACTCTTGAATAGATCGATCAGAAAGAATAGCTTTGAGGTGGTTTCGTGCCCTACCATAATCTCTTTGTTTGTTCTCTGCTATTAGTGACTTTGGAGTGACTCTTTGTTGCATGTTGAGGGCTAGTAATATGATCCAATTATGTTATCCTTGTTGAGAGAACTTGCACTAGTGAAAGTATGAACCCTAGGCCTTGCCTACTATCATTGCAACACCGTTTGTGCTCACTTTTACCACTTGCTACCTTGCTGTTTTTATATTTTCTTACTACAAAAACCTATATCTACCATCCATATTGCACTTGTATCACCATCTCTTCGCCGAACTAGTGCACCTATACAATTTACCATTGTATTGGGTGTGTTGGGGACACAAGAGACTCTTTGTTATTTGGTTGCAGGGTTGTTTGAGAGAGACCATCTTCATCCTACGCCTCCCACGGATTGATAAACCTTAGGTCATCCACTTGAGGGAAATTTGCTACTGTCCTACAAACCTCTGCACTTCGAGGCCCAACAACGTCTACAAGAAGAAGGGTGCTATAATCAAAGGCATACCCTCTTTCGTCTTCATCCATCAGTAACTATACTCGGAGCTATATTTTTATTCACCACATGCTATGTGTTTTGCTTGGAGCGTCAATTTAGTTTAATTTGTTTTGCTTGCTGTTTGAATAATATCCCAAGATCTGAAGTTATTAAATGTTAGAGAGTCTTCAAATAGTTACATAATTATTCAACTACTCATTGATTTTCACTTATATCTTTCGGAGCAGTTTTGATATTGCTCTAGTGCTTCACTTATATCTTTTAGAGCATGGTGGTGGTAATATTTTGTAGAAATTGTTGGACTCTCATGCTTCACTTAGATCTATTTGAGAGTCTATTAAAACAGCATGGTAAAGTGTTTAGGCTAAATAAACTAGTCTTCACATGATAAACATCCAAGAACAATGTAGTAAAAACTTTCATACTAAGTGCATTGAATATGATGAGAAGTTGGATGCTTGATAATTGTTTTGAGATATGAGGATAGTGATATTAGAGTCATGCTAGTGGAGTTATTATGAAATTGAGAAATACTTGTGTTAAGGTTAGTGATTCCCGTATCATGCACGTATGGTGAACCGCTATGTGACGAAGTTAGGGCATGAGGTATTTGTAAAGTGTCAACCTTTGTGTGGAGGTCGGGGGCGCACGATGGTTAACTCCTACCAACCTCCCTCCTAGGAGCATGCATTGATTGCTTTGTTTTGATGACTCGTAGATTTTTGCAATAAGTATATGAGTTCTTATGACTAATGTTGAGTCCATGGTTTATACGCACTCTCACCCTTCCGCCATTGCTAGCCACTCTTGTACCGCACAAATTTCGCTGGTGCCATAAACCCACTATATATCCTTCCTCAAAACATCCACCATATTGTTCCTCAAAAGAGCCACCATGCTTACCTATCATGGCATTTCCATAGCCATTCCGAGATATATTGCCATCCAATTTTCCACCGTTCCGTTCATATGACACGCTTCACATTGTCATATTGCCATGCATGATCATGTAGTTGACATCATAGTTGTGGCAAAGCCACCATGCATAATTTCTCATATATGTCACTCTGGATTCATTGCACATCCCGGTACACTACCGGAGGCATTCATATAGATTCATACTTTGTTCTAGTATCGAGTTGTAAATCAATAAAAGTGTGATGATCATCATTATTAGAGCATTGTCCCGTGTGAGGAAACAAAAATAAAATAAAAAAAGAGACAAAGGCGAAAAAAAGGATGGCCCAAAAAAATAGAGAGGGGCTAAAAAAAAGGAGAAAGCCCCTCCAAAAAAATGAGAGAAAAGAGAGAAGGGACAATTGCTACTATCTTTTTCCACACTTGTGCTTCAAAGTAGCACCATGTTCTTCATGATAGAGAGTCTCAAGTTTAGTCACTTTCATATACTAGTGGGAATTTTCATTATAGAACTTGGCTTGTATATTCCAACGATGGGCTTCCTCAAATGCCCTAGGTCTTCGTGAGCAATCAAGTTGGATGCACACCCACTTAGTTTCTTTTGTTGAGCTTTCATACATTTTTAGCTCTAGTGCATCCGTTGCATGGCAATCCCTACTCACTCACATTGATATCTATTGATGGGCATCTCCATAGCCCGTTGATACGCCTAGTCGATGTGAGACTATCTCCCTCCTTTTTGTCTTCTCCACAACCACCTCTATTCCACCCATAGTGCTATGTCCATGGCTCACGCTCATGTATTGCGTGAAAGTTGAAAGGTTTGAAAGAATAGAGTATGAAAACAAGTGCTTGGATGAAATCGGGGTTGTGCATGATATGAATACTTTGTGTGATGAAGAGGGAGCACATCCAGACTATATGATTTTGTAGGGATAACTCTCTTTAGCCATAGTATTTTGAGAAGACATGATTGCTTTGTTAGTATGCTTGAAGTATTATTATTTCTTATGTCAATATAGACTTTTGTCTTGAATCTTTCAGATCTGAACATTCATGTCACAATTAAGAGAATTACATTGAAAACTATATTGGTTAGCATTCCATATAAAAAATTCTTTCTTTATCATTTACCTACTCGAGGACGAGAAGGAATTAAGCTTGGGGATGCTGATACGTCTCCAACGTATCTATAATTTTTGATTGTTCCATGCTATTATATTATCCTTCTAGGATGTCTTATGGGCTTTATTATACACTTTTATATGATTTTTGGGACTAACCTATTGACCCAGAGCCCAGTGCCAGTTTTTGTTTTTTCCTTTTTTTTGAGTTTTGCAGAAAAGGAATATCAAACGGAGTCCAATTGACGAGCCAATTTTTTATGATTTTTTTCTAGACCAAAAGAAGCCCCCGAAGCAAAAGAGGTGGGCCGAGAGAGGCACGAGCTGCCCTCGAGGGTGGAGGGCGCGCCCTGGGAAGGTGGTTGGGCCCTCCTATCTCGAGGACGGCCCGTAGCTCCCCTTTACTTGGCCCCGACTCCAAAAATTCCTATAAATACTGGAACCTTCAGAAATTAACCTAGATCGGGAGTTCCGCCGTCGAAAGCCTCCGTAGCCACCGAAAACCAATCTACAGCCATTTTGGCACCCCGCCGGAGGGGGGAATCCCTCTCCGGTGGCTATCTTCATCATCCCGGCGTTCTCCATGACGAGGAGGGAGTAGTCCACCCTCGGGGCTGAGGGTATGTATCAGTAGCTATGTGTTTGATCTCTCTCTCTCTCTCTCTCTCTCTCTCTCTCTCTCGTGTTATTGAGATGGCACGATCTTGATGTATCGCAAGCTTTGCTATTCTAGTTGGATCTTATGATGCTTCTCGCCCTCTACTCTCTTGTAATGGATTGAGTTTTCCCTTTGAAGTTATCTTATTGGATTGAGTCTTTAAGGATTTGAGAACACTTGATGTATGTCTTGCACGTGTTTATCTGTGGTGACAATGGGATATCATGTGATCCACTTGATGTATGTTTTGGTGATCAACTTGCGGGTTCCGTGGCCTTGGGAATCTATGCATAGGGGTTGGCACACGTTTTCGTCTTGACTCTCCGATAGAAACTTTGGGGCACTCTTTGAAGTTCTATGTGTTGGTTGAATAGATGATTCTGAGATTGTGTGATGCATATCGTATAATCATGCCCACGGATACTTGAGGTGACAATGGAGTATCTAGGTGACATTAGGGTTTTTATTGATTTGTGTCTTAAGGTGTTATTCTAGTACGAACTCTATGATAGATTGAACGTTACTACAGACTCTTGAATAGATCGATCAGAAAGAATAGCTTTGAGGTGGTTTCGTACCCTACCATAATCTCTTCGTTTGTTCTCCGCTATTAGTGACTTTGGAGTGACTCTTTGTTGCATGTTGAGGGCTAGTAATATGATCCAATTATGTTATCCTTGTTGAGAGAACTTGCACTAGTGAAAGTATGAACCCTAGGCCTTGCCTACTATCATTGCAACACCGTTTATGCTCACTTTTACCACTTGCTACCTTGCTGTTTTTATATTTTCTTACTACAAAAACCTATATCTACCATCCATATTGCACTTGTATCACCATCTCTTCGCCGAACTAGTGCACCTATACAATTTACCATTGTATTGGGTGTGTTGGGGACACAAGAGACTCTTTGTTATTTGGTTGCAGGGTTGTTTGAGAGAGACCATCTTCATCCTACGCCTCCCACGGATTGATTAACCTTAGGTCATCCACTTGAGGGAAATTTGCTACTGTCCTACAAACCTCTGCACTTGGAGGCCCAACAATGTCTACAAGAAGAAGGGTGCGTAGTAGACATCAATTCTCTAAGAAAAATACATATCATGTGGTGAATAAAAATATAGTCTCAAGTAAAGTTACCGATAGATGAAGATGAAAGAGGGGATGCCTTCCCGGGGCATACCCAAGCTTAGGCTTTTGGTTGTCCTTTAATTTTACCTTGGGGTGCCTTGGGAATCCCCAAGCTTAGGCTCTTGCCACTCTTTGTTCCATAGTCCATCAAATCCTTACCCAAAACTTGAAAACTTCACAACACAAAACTTAGTCAAAAATACCGTGAGCTCCATTAGTACAAGAAAACAAACCACTACTCAAAGGTATTGTAATGAACTCATTCTTTGTTTATATTTGTGTTAAACCTACTGTATTCCAACTTCTCTATGATTCATACCCCCCGATACTACTCATAGATTCATCAAAATAAGCAAACATCACACAAAAAACAGAATCTGTCAAAAACAGAACAATCTCTAGCAATCTGTAACTTTCTAATACTTCTGTAACACTAAAAATTTGAAATAAATTGGTGGACGTGAGGAATTTTTTTATTGATCATCTGCAAAAAGAATCAACTAAAAATCACTCTCCAGTAAATAATGGTAGCTAATCTCGTGAGCGCTAGAGTTTCTGTTTTTATAACATGATTGAATAAATTTCATACAAGTCTTCGAAAGGTTCTACTTGGCACAAACACTAATTAAAACAAAAAGCCACATCTAAACAGAAGCTAGATGCAATATTTATTCCTAAACAGAAGAAAAAACAAAGAAAATAAAATTGGGTTGCCTCCTAACAAGCGCTATCGTTTAACGCCCCTAGCTAGGCATGATACAAGAATAGATCTAGGTATTGCCATAATGATAAGGTAGATCGCGACAACTCATCTCATACTCCCTACATTCAGCAGCAAGTTCTCTTTGTGGCAAGCAAAAGTAATCAAAAGGGCTACATTTAATAAGACAAAAGTCCCCCATATCAAGCTCAGGAGGTATAGGTTCCTCCTTTCACCCTTCATATTGCACAACCAATTCATCACTATAAGCATTCTTTTGGCAAAAGGTCATGAGCCTTCGCTCGAGAGAAAAACCTAACCCAGTGTTTTGAATAGAAAAATCATCATTCAATTCAGAGATTCTATCAACTAAGATATCAGTAGGAACCTTTTTCCTAAGGTTTTCATTAAAAGCAACATGATCTAAAGATTGCAAACGCATTATGTCCTCTTGATTGAATAAGATAGCTTCTATGGGAGGACGACCATCGTCCACCCTATAATGCGAAATGATTTCTTATGCCTCTTTCATTATGAATCTGAACTCGTGAGCCAAAATGATAGTAGCTGCGCGTTTAACAGAAGAATGCTCAAACAAATAGTTCTATGAAGAATAGATCCACCCATAGTGGGTAAAGCACCGGCACAAGTAAAGAAGTCATGAAGAACTCCTTTCCCAATAATATTACCACTACCAACCCGGAACTTCTTAGTATGTAAAGTGGTAGTTTCATCTGGAGGATCAACATAAGCAAAGTTGCCCTCAGCGTTACTACCCTTTTCAACGACATCCTCCCCCATCTCAGACATGATAGCAACAAACCACAATAAGGGCGAACACACACGAGGCAAGCGAACGGGAAAAAGGGCGAATAAAACAGCAAAGGTGAAGTGGGGGAGAGGAAAACGAGAGGCAAATAATGTAATGCGAGGGATAAGGATTTGTGATAGGTACTTGGTATATGACTTTTGCGTAGATCTCCCCGGCAACGGAGCCAGAAATTCTTCTTGCTACTTCTCGAGCTTGCGTTGTATTCCCTCGAAGAGGAAAGGATGATGCAGCACAGTAGCGTAAGTATTTCCCTCAGTTTTGAGAACCAAGGAATCAATCCAGTAGGAGACCACGCGCGAGTCCCTCGTACCTACAAAAAAAAATAAGAACCTTGCAGCCAACGCGATAAAAGGGGTTGTCAATCCCTTCTCGGTCACTTACAAAAGTGAGATCTGATAGATATGATAAGATAATATGTTTGGTATTTTTGGTATAGAGATTGAAAGTAAATAATCCAAAGTAAAGTAAATAGTTGATGGAAGACTAATATGATGAGAATAGACCCGGGGGCCATAGGTTTCACTAGTGGCTTCTCTCATGATAGTAGATTTCTACAGTGGGTGAACAAATTACTGTCGAGCAATTGATAGAAGAGCGCATAGTTATGAGAATATCTAGGCATGATCATTGTATATAGGCATCACGTCCATGACAAGTATACCGAAACGATTCTGCATCTACTACTATTACTCGACACATCGACCGCTATCCAACATGCATCTAGAGTATTAAGTTCATAATAACAGAGGAACGCCTTAAGCAAGATGACATGTTGTAGAGGGATAAACTCAAGCAATATGATATAAAACCCATCTTTTTATCCTCGATGGCAACAATAAAATACGTGCCTTGCTGCCCGTGCTGTCACTGGGAAAGGACACCACAAGATTGAACACAAAGCCAATCACTTCTCCCATTGCAAGAACTACAGATCTAGTAGGCCAAACCAAAGTGATAATTCGAAGAGACTTGCAAGGATATTTAAATCATGCATAAAAGATTTCAGAAAAGAATCCAATATTGTTCCTAAATAATCTTGATCATAAACCCACAATTCATCAGATCTCGACAAACACATCGCAAAAAGATTACATCGAATAGATCTCCTCGAAGATCGAGGAGAACTTTGTATTGAGATCCAAAGAGAGAGAAGAAGCCATCTAGCTAATAACTATGGACCAGAAGGTCTATGGTAAACTACTCCCAACTCATCGGAGAGGCTATGGTGTTGATGTAGAAGCCCTCCGTGATCGATGCCCCCTCCGGCGGAGCTCCGGAACAGGCCCCAAGATGGGATCTCACGGGTACAGAAGGTTGCGGCGGTGCAATTAGGGTGTTGTGGTGGACCTCGATGTTTTGAGGGTATGCGAGTATATATAGGCTGAAGAGGCATGCCAGGGGAGCCACAGGGGGCCCACGAGGGTGGGGACGTGCCCCTGCCATCGTGGCCGCCTCTCTTGCTTCCTGGCGTGTACTCCAAGTCTTATGTGTTGATATCGTTCCAAAAATAACTCTCCCGAAGGTTTCATTCTGTTTGGACTCCGTTTGATATTCCTTTTCTGCGAAACATTGAAATAGGAAAAAAACCAGCAATTTGCAATCGGCCTTGGGTTAGTAGGTTAGTCCCAAAAATAATATAGAAGTGTATAATAAATCCCATTAAACATCCAAAACAAAATATATAATAGTATGAAACAATAAAAAATTATAGATACGTTGGAGACATATTACGCCCGGGTCGGTCGTCTCCACCTGGTGGCCTCGCAGACCCTAACTCTAACTCCATGAATACCTATTTTCGAAGAGAAAAATGGGGGAGGAAGAATGTCACACCCTGATTTTCATGCCACTTTGCTTAAGCTAATTATCATGCTAAAAATGTGGATTTGCAAAAACTTTTGAGTGTTTTTGACTTTGCTTGATTTGACTTTTGTCTGCTGTTTGCTAGTGCTCTAAAAATCAAATAAATCCTCCAACTCTTATACTTCATCTCCTTGGTCCAAAACCTTTTCCCAATGATCATGCCATGTGTATAGACTAGTATAGGATTTTCTTATAAAAATATTTTGGCCAAATGCTATTTTCTAAAATTAGTTTTCCAAAAACCCCTGAATTAAGGTTTGCACTGCAAGTACCTTATTTAGGGTGTGAAAAATCTTTCAAAAAGTATATTTGAATCCTATTAGGTATAGGACTCCCAGAAACCACAAAATTATAATTTTAAAAGCTATTTTTATATTTTATTTAAAAGCTTTTTCTTAAGGCCAGAAATGGTCTTTAATAGGGAAAAATTATTTAATCATTTCAAAAATATTTGCCAAAATTCAGGGAGACTCATGGGACATATATTGTCCATATATAAGAGTTTCAGCACATGGTCATGTTCAAAATATTGGGCAAATCCTTCCAAAACCCTTTCTGGATATTTCAAGCTTTTGAAATATTTACAAAGGAAATATTCTCCAAAAAGTCCAGGAAAATTCTATCATGTCATATATGACATATTTGATGATCTTGCAAAGCCTCAAGCCTTGAAGATCAAGGGAACATCATCTAATCCCCTCAAAACCATTTCTGTCCATTTTGAAGTTTGAGCAACTTTACATTGCCAAACTTTTCCAAATGCTCTCAAACTTGGTGAATATGCTAAAATGATGTAATTAAGCATCTATGCAAAATGGCACAAGTTTTGGAGAAGCATAACTTGATCTAAGTGCCCCAAAACCATTTCTGTTCAAATTCAAATTTGAACAACTTTACATTACCAACTTTTTACCCGGGGCTTCAAACTTTGTGAGCATGATCATAACCCCAAATGATGATGCTACACCAAGTGGTGCATCAAGGGGAGATGATTAGATTGACTCAAACAAGGTGAACCCATTTCTGTTGATTTCTAGGGTTCACCAAAGTTACATTGGCAACTTTGCCCAAATGAGCTCAATTTTGGTGGAGGAGCCTAATTGTGTGTGACATTCCATCCTGTTAAGTCCCATGCCAATTGGAAGTCATTTGCCTCCCCAAAACCTGATCAAACACCTTCTGCCAATTTACCAAAACCAGTGTTTGGACCCCTTTTACTTTTTCCCTTTACCTCAAATTCTTACCACAGCTTCTCCTAGTCCCATTCTACCTCCAGTAACTCTCCTCTGCCTCAGCTCAATTATTGGAGGGGCGTAAAACCCCAATTCACTCTTCTGGACATCAGTAAACTTCTTCTTCTTCACCTCCCTCCTCATTCCAGTGGCTCCCCAGAGCATCCAAGACCACCTCCCCATAGTTTACTACTCCCTAGTACTGCTGGACACTTGGGGACATGGCCAGGAAGCAAGGGCGTGACCATGCCGGCCAAAGGCATGCTCTGGAGCACGCTACAGTGCGCCAAGGCACTGTAGCTCGGCCCTCCCGAGGCTTCCAGGCGGCCTTGGGCAGAGCGAGCGTGTCCATCAAGGTCGCCTCGACGTCCACGACACGCCTCGCTGTCGGCCTTATCCTCTCCTGCCCTCCTCCTCTCTCCACGAGCTCGCCCGAGCGCGTCCATGGGCGTCGCTCACGGTGCACTGCGGCTGCACCTATAAAAGGCCTCCCCCCGAGCACCCCTTGCCTCTTCTGGACCCTCCTCCCTCACGTGCATCTCCTAGACATGTCCCCTCTCCCTCTCATGCGCTCCTGCTCCCTCCATGGCCGGAGTGCCGCCGCCGACCGCCGCTCGGGATCGGGCACATCGGCCACTCCCTCCTTCCCCTTCTTCGTTTCGAGGTCCGAGCCCTCTTCGGGGAGTCCCCAGGGACGGGCCGGTCCTCCCCTTGGCCTGGGAGTCCTTCCTGGCGCGGTGCCGCCGAAGACCCCGTGGCCGCCGCGGCCTCCGTGTGGAGGCAAGGTTGTGGCCCTCCTTGGGCGGGCTCGCAGCCACCCTCGGGTGCGGGGAGGAGAGCCGGAGCTCCTGGGCACCTCGGCCGGCCCTCCCGCATCCCCAGGCGACGGCTGCGCCGGCGGCCGAAGCTCTCCCCGCCCGGCGTCGGGCAAGAGAAGAAGGCTAGGGGCGACGAGCGACCTGCGGCTGGGCCCCACAGGTCAGCGACCTCGCCTGCCGCCACGTAGGATAAGTGGAGGCGGGGCGGCTGGAAGGCGCCTTCCCAGCGCGAATGCGTACTCCAAGAGGGCGCCTCCGACGTCACACCCCCTCCTGTGCACACGGCCGAATTGATGGGCCGGCCCAGTTGCTGTGCAGCTATTCTTCGCCCTGCGCGCAAGGGTATAAGCCCTTTTCTCTTTCCCTTTTCTTTTTCTGTGAACTTCAAAAAAATGCCTAAATAATTCATTTGAACTCCAAACTTGATGATTCAAATTTCCTATGGCTCCATAAATCATGCTCTATCACATGGTGCAACATGCACAGTATTCCAGAGCTTTTCCTACATAAATATTTATCAAATGCCCATATTCCATTTTCTGTGATGAACTTTAGAAAATCACAGAGGGCTCAAATTTCATCCAAATGCAGTGATTCAAATTCCTAGATGCTTGTCATATCCAAACTTAGTTTTGGAACATTTTTATTAATACTTTCTGTGCCCCACCAAATATTGAGCCATTTCTTCATATTTATCAGCTTTGCAAAATCCTAGGAAATTCATTTGAATTCCAAATCCATTGAAACCAACTCCTAGATGCTTCTAAAATCATGACTTGTTGATGGGTGCCTTTGCTCATCATTCAAGAAAATATTTCTGTACACTCCTTTCAAATCCATAAACCCCTTGGTTCCATCATATTGAAATGATCCAAACTATTCATTGATCCAATACCTATGAAACCACCTTGGTTATTTTTCATATGACCAGAGGTATCCTAGAAAAGTCCAACTCCTATTTTTAGAGCACTTTTATTTTTGCTTTGATTGTGTTGCTTATTATGATTGTTTCCATCGTTAGTTGACGAAATAAACGGAATACTCGGAGATGGACCAGAAGGTTTGAAGACTCGGAAGAATAAGGCAAGCAGCCCTTTGACCATGTTCGAGAAACCTTTTTATGCATGTCTCATAGCACCTTATTATCAAATGCATCGGAATCATGTTGAGGTGGAAACCACTTTGGTTGCTACCTCTGTTACTTTACTATTGAAACTTGCATCAAACATGACCCTACCTTCCTATGAGGGTTATGTGGGTGGGAGTAGTTAGGTTGCTATAGTAGTGGCTACGCAAATGGGACGGGTATATGCATGGTGACGGAGACAGGATACTTTCAAAAGACTTTTCGAAAACCCCGTCGGGTGCCATTTATGCCCGAGGGAGATGGTGAGATGGGTAACCACTTGATGAAGAAGTGGTGTACCGAGGAAAGTGTGTGTGTTGTTTTGAAAAACGGATTGGTTTAAGTTGCGACCGTTATTCCAACCTTACATGCGGTACCACTCTACCCTTATATGGGAAAGGGCATTATTGATTACCTAGGTCGATACTAGCATGGTGCCCGCATTACTAGTGACGGGGGTGACTTGAGGTCACTCTCTGGACGGGGTCGTGCTTGGATAGGCGGCCATGACTGTTTTCACAGGGCACCGAACACACCGATGGTACCCCGTGTTAGTGGTATGTGATGAATATGGGAGCGAGTCTCCACAATTATTAAGATGTGAAATGTGGGCACGGGGGTTACTACCAATCGAGTGGACTCTATGATAGTGTCGTCTAGGGAAAGATAGTGATCGGGTGCTTACCCCGGGTACTTGAGGTACCGCGGGTCGTGGATGACACGGAAGTTCCCCGGATCTTGTGGGTAAAGTGTGCAACCTCTGCAGAGTGTAAACCTATTCGAATAGCCGCGTCCACGGTCAAGGACAGTTGGGTAACCGCTCTTGGGCTACGTCCAATGTTTGCGAAACCTGGTGTGTGTGTGTGGGGAAACAACTCGGATCAGAGATATTGTTGACGTGATTCCTGAGGAAGTTACAATGAGCTTGAGCATGAGTTGATTACAACTCTTTCTCGATAATGAAGTCTGTGACCTCCTGATACTTGTTGCAGACACATGCATGCCCATGTTATTTATTGATCATACTTGCATATGAAAAACTAGCTTTCCGCAAAACTGCCAATTTAGCAGTAGAGCCTTGCATAATTATTCTGTCATCACACTTGGGTTGCTTGCGAGTACATTCAAAGTACTCATTGGCTTGCCACTGGTTATTTTATTGCCCAGGCATGAGAGAACAGGTTAAGATGAAGATTTCTTGGTGACGAGCATGCGAGCTAGGACGCTTCCCAGTCAGAATGCCTATAGGGTTAAGGCAGTTGGCATGGGTCCAAGTTGATATTGAAGATTTCCGCTGCGATGTTATACTCAAGACTTGACCATTATGGTCCTATTTGTGTAATACGGTATGTATGGATGTAAGACTCTTGTTATTCAACTTCTGTGTGTTCAGTGAGCATTGATCTCTGGGATCACTGTACACGTGCATTCGGTGATCTCGACTTATGAGTCGGGGTCCCCACAGAGCTGGTATGAGAGCCATCCTGACTGTAGGAAGCCTTAGTTAGCATGGTCGTTAGTTAGGGTAAAACTATTTTCAAAACTATTACTAGATTTCAAAACTATCTATACTTCTCTTCCCTTCTCAGTTTTTTTTCGAAAACTAGGCTATACCTAATCTCTCCCCCCTTCAAAACTGTTGGTCGCTAGAACCCTTATGCCCCAGACCACTGGATTTCCTATAATCCTCGTGGAGTGCACCTTGCCAAACACTCACCCACCACTTCAGCACACAAGATTGACGACACCACGACAAGATGATGTCAACAGGAAATCCATCCTCGAGGAATGAGGACATGAAGACCAGAAGATGGTGACACCTTTGACAGTGCCCCAAGACGATGCAACATTGGCCTATGATGACCAGGCTATAGGTTATGCAAAATCATGATATGCATCGCTAATAGAGTAATCCTGTCACTATCGTTGTTGTATCGGCAACCACCGGTGGATGAGAACCTCGCCATTTGGTCCGCCTCACTATAGTGAGCAGGAAAACGGTTCTCTTCGTCCCCCGCTCTTGGTGTCGATGTTTTCAACAACGAAACCGACATGTTGGACCTCTATTATGCCTTGTTATTGTCATTGCATACGGATCGCCTACCTGGTACCCTCGACGTCCCAGAAGGCACAAGGGATCGTCATGATTAAAGAGACAAGAGAAGACCAAGTCAACGCCAGCTACAAGGAGGCACCTTCACCACATCACCTCATCAGGCGAGAAGTTGTTGGAGATTCTTCAGGTTCAACCCGGATCGTTCATCAAGCAACTACAAGGGACATAGCAACACCCGAGGAAGCTCAGAAGACTGCACGAGGCACAAGTCACGACATTGAGTCCGAGAACCCCTAGGTTAGGATGAGTCGTGTACCCCCCTATGCGCAGTCGAGTCCGTATGATGGTTCGAATAGAACCATGATTGTGTGTTGTTTGCTTTTATTTGTTTGTGTTTTGATATAAGTCGCACTTTTGCCCCAGGCAACAAGTGCATGGCTATATCACCTTCCTTGCCTTGTTTCTTTTGTTTCGACCTTTTTGCACCTGTTTGTTGGACCTGCACTATAGAACCCCCTTTAGGCATTCCCTCCCCCCTCTATGCTACTTTTTCCCTCTCTTCTCTCTCCCCCAATTGAAGAACCGCAAGACAAGATGCACCAAGGATTCTACCTCGGCAACCAACTGGCACTGAAGACTTCTGCTACAACCTGCACGATCAATTGCAACCCCATAGAATTGTGTTTAACCCTCCAGACCAGTAACCCCATTCCTAGACCCTTTGAGACTTCACGAGACACTCCAACACGAATCCTTAACCATGTGCCTAACCCATGGTAAAGCGAGAGAACCAGTTAAGCCTTTATAACCTTGCACAACACTGGGTTCGTAAAGGAGCTAGTGGACACAGTGAACGAGCACATTTTCATCCTAATATAGCACGAGAACTGACGATGCCATAGATAGACCAGTTCGAGGATATTGGACAGATGACTTGGTGGCTTTATATCAGTGACTTCGAGGAATTATCTGAGACCTTGGTGGATTGTGAGATTTCATATTGATGGGTTCATGACTTTGGGGAAGCATGTAGGAGTACTCGTTGGGCATAAGATTTGGATTTATGTTGGTGATTCTGGTTGGTATAAATGCAGGATATGTCTGCATGGTTCGGAGTAAATTTGGATTTAGGCCTATGATCCTGATTATGATATCATGCTTCTCGGTGGACAATAACTTAGGAGATTGGATTATTTGTCGGAGTTGATTTAGGGATCTATATAATCATGACCTTGGAGTTTACTTGACCCGGATGATGAGAATTTGGTGGACTTACTATCATAATGCATAGTCCTTCCAAGTATTTGGGTATTATAGGAACTTGAGATCTTGTGGAACACCGTAGACATCGGATTTGTAGAATTGTCGGATTATGTGGTGATTGATGAAGATTACCGGGCTATTGGAGTTGATCTATAGGAAGGAAACAAAATCTTGGAGTGGCATATGATGTGTTTCCTTAGAATAGAGATGCCTTATCATGAGCCTTGCAAGAATAGGTTGAGTGCTTAGATTATGGAGTTTAATTCAAGCTTAGCAGCATGTGTGACCTACCCATGGATTTTAGGGGTAGACATACATATGGATTTGGGGATCGTAGACGAGTACAATTTTGTTAGACCGTCTCTTGAGAGTCATGAGGATATGTATGGCATGAGTGGTGATTGAAGCTGGTCTATGCTTTTTCGTTCGGAGTACTAGATAGAGCTATTGGAATCTCAGAAACCGTGCTTAAGGATAAGATGATATAAGTTCACTCACTCACTAGAATCCTTGAAACCCTTAAGCCCCACCAAGCCACAACCTGGTCAGATTCTGACCACGGGCCTTCACTCTAAGTCAGGAAGGCCTCTGCAAATACTCAACGGAGACCACCACCAATATCCCAGCCTACCTTGCACACCCCCATTGACCTCATGGAGTAATTGGACAAGTTGGGTAACATCATTATTTGATGGCCTACTTGTCTGCCCGAAGACAAATGAAGGGACGGACAGCTGGACAGAAGACATTTGAAGACCGCCCCATCAAGAAGGAAGATCTACACCGACCACCATCATCAAGAAGTAAACTTCCGCGTAGAAGACCGGGCGTATCTGCAAACCAGTCCTCTCGAAGGAACCGAGCATTTCCGTGTCGGAGGGACGCTCATACCAAGATTTATCGACCTTCTTCAAGACCACTGCAAGACAATTAGTAGACGTCTACCAGCTAGATTTACTTCCTGAGATACCCTCCGTGCACCAAATCTTCCACGAGTCCCCACTCTGGAATTACTTCTTATCTCCTAACTAGCCCGGTGCCCGCAAGGACATCGATCACCGAGCCTTTAACAACAAACCCAACCTAACCTACACAAGAGACCCCTTCAGCAACCTGCATCAAGGAAGGCAGCAAGCGAGAAACCACACCACCAAGTACTTCAAGATTCCATGGAGCACCACTCGGAAACAGAACCAACAAGAAGAAGTGAAGACTACCCCGTATCCAAGACTCCGTATTCCTTTCCACGCCTAGTTTGGGAATCTCGGGGACGAGATTCTTGTAAGGGGGGTAGGTCTGTCACACCCTGATTTTCATGCCACTTTGCTTAAGCTATTTATCATGTTAAAATGTGGATTTGCAAAAACTTTTGAGTGTTTTTGACTTTACTTGATTTGACTTTTGTCTGCTGTTTGCTAGTGCTCTAAAAATCAAATAAATCATCCAACTCTTATACTTCATCTCCTTGGTCCAAAACCTTTTCCCAATGATCATGCCATGTGTATAGACCAGTATAGGATTTTCTTATAAAAATATTTTGGCCAAATGCTATTTTCTAAAATTAGTTTTCCAAAAACCCATGAATTAAGGTTTGCACTGCAAGTACCTTATTTAGGGTGTGAAAAATCTTTCAAAAAGTATATTTGAATCCTATTAGGTATAGGACTCCCAGAAACCACAAAATTATAATTTTAAAAGCTATTTTATATTTTATTTAAAAGCTTTTTCTTAAGGCCAGAAATGGTCTTTAATAGGGAAAAATTATTTAAT
Source organism: Secale cereale (assembly GCA_902687465.1). Lineage (NCBI taxonomy): Eukaryota > Viridiplantae > Streptophyta > Magnoliopsida > Poales > Poaceae > Secale > Secale cereale. The sequence goes on along the minus strand of LR738714.1, from coordinate 311,495,911 downwards.
CATTTCAAAAATATTTGCCGAAATTCAGGGAGATTCATGGGACATATATTGTCCATATATAAGAGTTTCAGCACATGGTCATGTTCAAAATATTGGGCAAATCCTTCCAAAACCCTTTCTGGATATTTCAAGCTTTTGAAATATTTACAAAGGAAATATTCTCCAAAAATTCCAGGGAAATTCTATCATGTCATATATGACATATTTGATGATCTTGCAAAGCCTCAAGCCTTGAAGATCAAGGGAACATCATCTAATCCCCTCAAAACCATTTATGTCCATTTTGAAGTTTGAGCAACTTTACATTGCCAAACTTGTCCAAATGCTCTCAAACTTGGTGAATATGCTAAAATGATGTAATTAAGCATCTATGCAAAATGGCAAAAGTTTTGGAGAAGCATAACTTGATCTAAGTGCCCCAAAACCATTTCTGTTCAAATTCAAATTTGAACAACTTTACATTACCAACTTTTTACCTGGGGCTTCAAACTTTGTGAGCATGATCTTAACCCCAAATGATGATGCTACACCAAGTGGTGCATCAAGGGGAGATGATTAGCTTGACTCAAACAAGGTGAACCCATTTCTGTTGATTTCTAGGGTTCACCAAAGTTACATTGGTAACTTTGCCCAAATGAGCTCAATTTTGGTGGAGGAGCCTAATTGTGTGTGACATTCCATCCTGTTAAGTCCCATGCCAATTGGAAGTCATTTGCCTCCCCAAAACCTGATCAAACACCTTCTGCCAATTTACCAAAACCAGTGTTTGGACCCCTTTTACTTTTTCCCTTTACCTCAAATTCTTACCACAGCTTCTCCTAGTCCTATTCTACCTCCAGTAACTCTCCTCTGCCTCAGCTCAATTATTGAAGGGGGGTAAAACCCCAATTCACTCTTCTGGACAGCAGTAAACTTCTTCTTCTTCACCTCCCTCCTCATTCCAGTGGCTCCCCAGAGCATCCAAGACCACCTCCCCATAGTTTACTACTCCCTAGTACTGCTGGACACTGGGGGACACGGCCAGGAAGCAAGGGCGTGACCATGACGGCCAAAGGCATGCTCTGGAGCACGCTACAGTGCGCCAAGGCACTGTAGCTCGGCCCTCCCGAGGCTTCCAGGCGGCCTTGGGCAGAGCGAGCGTGTCCATCGAGGTCGCCTCGACGTCCACGACACGCCTCGCTGTCGGCCTTATCCTCTCTTGCCCTCCTCCTCTCTCCACGAGCTCGCCCGAGCGCGTCCATGGGCGTCGCTCACGGTGCACTGCGGCTGCACCTATAAAAGGCCTCCCCCCGAGCACCCCTTGCCTCTTATGGACCCTCCTCCCTCCCGTGCATCTCCTAGACACGTCCCCTCTCCCTCTCATGCGCTCCTGCTCCCTCCATGGCCGGAGTGCCGCCGCCGACCGCCGCTCGGGATCGGGCACCTCGGCCACTCCCTCCTTCCCCTTCTTCGTTTCGAGGTCCGAGCCCTCTTCGGGGAGTCCCCAGGGACGGGCCGGTCCTCCCCTTGGCCTGGGAGTCCTTCCTGGCGCGGTGCCGCCGAAGACCCCGCGGCCGCCGCGGCCTCCCTGTTGAGGCGAGGTTGTGGCCCTCCTTGGGCGGGCTCGCAGCCACCCTCGGGTGCGGGGAGGAGAGCCGGAGCTCCTGGGCACCTCGGCCGGCCCTCCCGCATCCCCAGGAGACGGCTGCGCCGGCGGCCGAAGCTCTCCCCGCCCGGCGTCGGGCCGGAGAAGAAGGCCAGGGGCGACGAGCGACCTGTGGCTGGGCCCTGCAGGTCAGCGACCTCGCCTGCCGCCACGTAGGATAAGTGGAGGCGGGGCGGCTGGAAGGCGCCTTCCCAGCGCGAAGGCGTACTCCAAGAGGGCGCCTCCGACGTCACACCCCCTCCTGTGCACGCGGCCGAATTGATGGGCCGGCCCAGTTGCTGTGCAGCTATTCTTCGCCCTATGCGCAAGGGTATAAGCCCTTTTCTCTTTCCCTTTTCTTTTTCTGTGAACTTCAAAAAAAAGCCTAAATAATTCATTTGAACTCCAAACTTGATGATTCAAATTTCCTATGGCTCCATAAATCATGCTCTATCACATGGTGCAACATGCACAGTATTCCAGAGACTTTTCCTACACAAATATTTATCAAATGCCCATATTCCATTTTCTGTGATGAACTTTAGAAAATCACAGAGGGCTCAAATTTCATCCAAATGCAGTGATTCAAATTCCTAGATGCTTGTCATATCCAAACTTAGTTTTGGAACATTTTTATTAATACTTTCTGTGCCCCACCAAATATTGAGCCATTTCTTCATATTTATCAGCTTTGCAAAATCCTAGGAAATTCATTTGAATTCCAAATCCATTGAAACCAACTCCTAGATGCTTCTAAAATCATGACTTGTTGATGGGTGCCTTTGCTCATCATTCAAGAAAATATTTCTGTACACTCCTTTCAAATCCATAAACCCCTTGGTTCCATCATATTGAAATGATCCAAACTATTCATTGATCCAATACCTATGAAACCACCTTGGTTATTTTTCATATGACCAGAGGTATCCTAGAAAAGTCCAACTCCTATTTTTAGAGCACTTTTATTTTTGCTTTGATTGTGTTGCTTATTATGATTGTTTCCATCGTTAGTTGACGAAATAAACGGAATACTCGGAGATGGACCAGAAGGTTTGAAGACTCGGAAGAATAAGGCAAGTAGCCCTTTGACCATGTTCGAGAAACCTTTTTATGCATGTCTCATAGCACCTTATTATCAAATGCATCGGAATCATGTTGAGGTGGAAACCACTTTGGTTGCTACCTCTGTTACTTTACTATTGAAACTTGCATCAAACATGACCCTACCTTCCTATGAGGGTTATGTGGGTGGGAGTAGTTAGGTTGCTATAGTAGTGGCTACGCAAATGGGACGGGTATATGCATGGTGACGGAGACAGGATACTTTCAAAAGACTTTTCGAAAACCCCGTCGGGTGCCATTTATGCCCGAGGGAGATGGTGAGATGGGTAACCACTTGATGACGATGTGGTGTACCGAGGAAAGTGTGTGTGTTGTTTTGAAAAACGGATTGGTTTAAGTTGCGACCGTTATTCCAACCTTACATGCGCAACCACTCTACCCTTATATGGGAAAGTGCTTTATTGATTACCTAGGCCGATATTAGCATGGTGCCCGCATTACTAGTGATGGGGGTGACTTGAGGTCACTCTCGGGACGGGGTCGTGCTTGGATAGGCGGCCATGACTATTTTCACAGGGCACCGAACACACCGATGGTACCCCGTGTCAGTGGTATGTGATGAATATGGGAGCGAGTCTCCACAATTATTAAGATGTGAAATGTGGGCACGGGGGTTACTACCAATCGAGTGGACTCTATGTTAGTGTCGTCTAGGGAAAGATAGTGATCGGGTGCTTACCCCGGGTACTTGAGGTACCGCGGGTCGTGGATGACACGAAAGTTCCCCGGATCTTGTGGGTAAAGTGTGCAACCTCTGCAGAGTGTAAAACTATTCGAATGGCCGCGTCCACGGTCAAGGACAGTTGGGTAACCGCTCTTGGGCTACGTCCAATGTTTGCGAAACCTGGTGTGTGTGTGTGTGGGGAAACAACTCGGATCAGAGATATTGTTGACGTGATTCCTGAGGAAGTTACAATGAGCTTGAGCATGAGTTGATTACAACTCTTTCTCGATAATGAAGTCTGTGACCTCCTGATACTTGTTGCAGACACATGCATGCCCATGTTATTTATTGATCATACTTGCATATGAAAAACTAGCTTTCCGCAAAACTGCCAATTTAGCAGTAGAGCCTTGCATAATTATTCTGTCATCACACTTGGGTTGCTTGCGAGTACATTCAAAGTACTCATTGGCTTGCCACTGGTTATTTTATTGGCCAGGCATGAGAGAACAGGTTAAGATGAAGATTTCTTGGTGACGAGCATGCGAGCTAGGACGCTTCCCAGTCAGAATGCCTGTAGGGTTAAGGCAGTTGGCATGGGTCCAAGATGATATTGAAGATTTCCGCTGTGATGTTATACTCAAGACTTGACCATTATGGTCCTATTTGTGTAATACGGTATGTATGGATGTAAGACTCTTGTTATTCAGCTTCTGTGTGTTCAGTGATCATTGATCTCTGGGATCACTATACACGTGCATTCGGTGATTTCGACTTATGAGTCGGGGTCCCCACAAAGAATTATCTAGTTTCGCGATACGGAGCCACCGTCACCTCCTATTCTTCATCGAGATGCCAGATCTGGAGCCCGTTTGGGGCTCCGGAGAGGGGAATCTTCGGTCTTCGTCATCACTAGCCCTCCTCCATCGCCAATTCCGTGATGCTCTCCACTGGGAGTGAGTAATTCCTTCGTAGGCTCGCTGGTCGGTGAGGAGTTGGATGAGATTCATCATGTAATCGAGTTAGTTTTCTTAGGGCCTGATCCCTAGTATCCACTATGTTCTGAGATTGATGTTGTTATGACTTTGCTATGCTTAATGCTTGACACTTTGGGCCCGGGTGCCATGATTCCAGATCTAACCGTTTATGTTATAACCGGTATATCTATGTTCTAGATCCGATCTTGCAAGTCATAGTCACCTATTACGTGTTAAGATCCGTAAACCCTGTAGCGACAATATGCAGGATACTTTCTGGTGATGACCGTAATTTGAGGAGTTCATGTATTCACTATGTGCTAATGCTTTGTTCTGGTACTCTATTAAAAGGAGGCCTTAATATCCCTTAGTTTTTTATGGACCCCGTCGCCACGGGAGGGTAGGACAAAAGATGTCATACAAGTTCTTTCCATAAGCATGTATGACTATTTATGGAATGCATGCCTACATTATATTTATGAACTGGAGCTAGTGCCGTATTGCCCTAGGTTGTAACTGTTACATGATCAATATCATCCAACAAATTGCCGATCCAATGCCTATGATTTTCCTACATATTGATCTTGCTAAGTTAGCACTGCTGCTGTTACTATTGCCACTACTACAAAACTGCTACTATCACTGTTACCGTTACTGTTACTGTTACTGTTACTATCAAAACTATCATACTACTATGCTACTGATCACTTTGCTGCAGATAATTAGTCTGCAGGTGTGATTGAATTGGCAACTCAGTTGCTAATACTTGCAAATATTCTTTGGCTCCCCTTGTGTTGAATCTATAAATTTGGGTACTCTACCCTCGAAAACTGTTACGATCCCCTATACTTAAGGGTTATCAAGACCTTTTTCGGGCGCTGTTGCCAGGGAGCATAGCTATATTTGTTGAGTCACTTGGTATTATTATCTATTTAATACTATGAAAAATCTGAAGGATAATCGAACTAAGATCTTTCCCTCAACTACGAGGGGAGGTAAGGAATTTCCATCACACTTTGCACTTGATTCTCCTTTAGTTATAAGTAAGCTTGCTACACCACACTCTGCCATTAATCCTGATATGTCGCAAGTAATCGATGATGCTACTTCTGCTATGAATGATGCTAACGATGATGCTAGTACCTTGCTTGATAATACTGTGTCATTGGATGAATTCCTTGATGAACAACTTGCTAGACTTAATGATATTGAGAATGCTACTGTTGATAAGACTGTTGAAATAGATGAAGTGCTTGACACTGAAAACTTTGAAACACCTATTAGATCTAGCCATCCTAGATATGAATTGCCAAAAATACCTGAAGGTTATGTTATGGATGAGGAGACAACTAGAGAGTTTCCTGCTTGCAATGATAGAGATGACCTTCAAAAATTATTATGCAAACTGAAAGAGAAATTTTTGAATGCGAGAATAAAATGTCATCCTAAGTTTGATACCTCACCTATATTTGTTAGTGATAAGGATTATGAATTCTCTGTCGACCCAGAGTTAATTACTTTGGTAGAGTCTGATCCCTTCCATGGCTATGAAATTGGAATTATAGTGGCATATCTTACTAAGTTGAATGACATAGCCACCCTATTTACTCATGATGAGAAAATTCGCTACTATTACACCCTCAAGTTATTTCCCTTCTCATTAAAGGGTGATGCTAAAGCTTGGTACAATACTCTTACTCCTGGTTGTGTGCGTAATCCCCAGGATATGATTTATTATTTCTCTGAGAAATATTTTCCTGCTCATAAGAAACAAGACGCCTTGCATGAAATATTTTAACTTTGTGCAAGTCGAAGAAGAGAGTCTCCCACAAGCTTGGGGAAGGCTTCTCCAGTTACTAAATGATTTGCCTGATCATCCACTTAAGAAAAATGAAATACTTGATATCTTATATAATAGACTAACATATGCTTCTAGGGATTTCCTAGATAGTTGTGCTGGTTGTGTTTTCAGGGAAAGAACTATTGAACAAGCTGAGGAATTATTGAATAACATATTGAAAAAATATGATGATTGGATCCTTCCCGAACCGGCTCCTCAGCCAACTCCGAAGAAGAGGGGAATCTTATATCTTAGTCATGAAGATATGCAGGAGGCAAAGAAAATTATGAAGGAGAAGGGTATTAAAGCCGAGTATGTTAAGAATTTACCACATATTGAAGAAATACATAGATTTAACATACCACCACCCAAGGTGATTGAGGTAAATTCTTTGTTATAATTTAATGAAGGTGATATCCCTTACAATAAGCATTCGAGTCAATGCCTTGATGAGTTTAATAATTATATTGTGAAACAAGATCACTTCAATGCCAATGTCATGAAACAATTGAAATACAACTCTGATATGATTGCTCGGTTGAGTGACTTGTTATTTAGAACCTCTAATGATGTTGAGGGTGTTAGAAAACATGCTTCTATGGTTCAAACCCAGTTAGAACAACTTGCTAAATCTCATAAAGAACTACTTGATGAAATGAATAATATAAATGACTTTGTTGTTAGAATAGCAACTAGAGGAGGTAAAATGACCCAGGAACCACTTTATCCTGAGGGACATTCTAAGAGAATTGAACAAGATTCACAAAGACTTAACATTGATGCACCCAGTCCTTCTAGGAAGAAAAATAAAAATAAAAATGATAGGACTATGCACACCTCTAGTGAACCTGAAAAACCTCCTGAAATTAGTAATGATGTTTCTATCTCTGATGCTGAAACTCAATTTGGTAATGAATATTCATCTAGTGAAAATGAAAAAGATAATGATGATGTTCATAAAGACACTCAACCAGACAATAATGAACAACCAGATAATGTTTTTGAGATAGAACCTGTTGTTGATCATGATAACCCACATCCTAAAAATAAAAGATATGATAAAATAGACTTTGTTCCTCGGAAACATGGAAAGGAAAGAGAACCATGGGTACAAAAACCCATGCCTTTCCCACCTAAATCAACTAAGAAGAAATATGAAGAAGAATTCGAACGCTTTGCTGGAATGCTCAGACCAGTCTTTTTGCGTACTCGCTTGACGGGTATCTTAAAGATGGCACCTTATGCAAAGTATATGAAAGACATCATCACTAATAAAAGAAAAAAAATCGGAAGCTGAAATCTCCACCATGCTTGCTAATTACTCTTTTAAAGATGGAGTACCTACAAAACTTGGAGATCCGGGAATACAAACCATACCTTGCTCCATAAAAAGAAACTATGTGAAAACTACTTTGTGTGACTTGGGAGCTGGTGTTAGTGGCATGCCTTTCTCTTTATATAAAAGACTTGATTTGAATAAGCTTACACCTACTGAGATATCTTTGCAAATGTCTCACAGATCAACTGCTATATCTATCGGTATTTGTGAGGATGTGCCCGTTGTTGTTGCCAATGTTACTATTTTAACTGACTTTGTTATACTTGAGATGCCCGAGGACGACAATATGTCTATTATTCTTGGTAGACCCTTTTTAAACACTGCAGGGGCTGTTATTGATCGCAATAAAAGCAAGGTCACGTTTCATATCAATGGTAATGAGCACACAGTGCATTTTCCGAAGAAACAATTCCAAGTAAATGGTATTAACGTTATTGAAAATTGTCCAAAACTTTCTATTGGGAGTTTCCACATCCCTCTACCTACTGCCAAAAAGAAATATGAAATACTTATTGTTGGGGATGTGCATATCCCCGTGGAGGTAACTTAGTGCATATCCCCGTGGAGGTAACTTAGTGTTTTGCGAAAATTCTTCGGTCTCATGCTAATTAGAAGTGGTTGTTAATAAGACTTGATCAACCTTATTAATTAATCATTTTCGAGAGGTATGAAGTTGAGGAATCTAGTGAGCACACATTTCTGTCCCTACCATTTCTTTTCTGTTTTTCTTTGTCTAATAAAAATAAAATGCCATGTTTTGCCTGTCTACTATTTTCCCGTGCAATAAAAAAATGACCCAAAAATAAAAATGTTCAGAATGTCCTGAAAATTTAACATGATTTTTTTCTGAATATTTTAGAATTTTTAGTGCAAATAACATCAGAGGGGGTGCACTAGGTGGGCACAACACACCTGGGCGCGTCAGCACCCCCAAGGGCGCCCTGGTAGGTTGTGGTCCCCATGTGGGGCCCCTCACTTATCCCTTTGTCCCACATCATCACCTATCTCCAGAAAAAAAATCACCATTGCTTCCTCTTTCGTGTTCTTGCTCTCAAACCCGCGGATTTCGATCTCTTTGCTCGAAGCTCCGTTTCCGAAACTGTTTTGGGGGATTGTTGCTTGGTATGTGACTCCCCCATTGCTCCAATTAGTTTTTGCTTTAGTGGTTTATATTTTGAGTAATTAGCTACTCTTGGTGCTGCTGTAGATGACATTGCATGTTGAATTCTTAGAGCTCTAAGTAGTTTGAAATGCTCAATATGGTCTCTATGCATCCCTATGAGTAGTTGCTATCAATTTTATGAAGTTTTGCTGACAAATTTTTGTGGACCAAAAATTTCAGAAATTGTACGCGAATAAAATGTACTTGTTTGGGAGGAGTTCTTCAAGGAGGAGGTCCTCGGAGGCATCTTCTAGCAGTAGTTCTGCTCGTCGGTCTTATGTTGATCCAAGTGAAAAGTCCATACGAGACGCCCTCACCAAATCATGCTTATGGCCATGTGACGAGTATATGGTTAGTGTGGGTATTAAGGAAGAATTCGAGTAGTACGTTCACAATGTCGAACTCGGCCCCTGCATTTCAGATAAGTGCGACCAACACCTCAACCTCACTGAATAATTTACCAAAGAATTTAAATTCCATCCCCGTGAGTCTAGGGTTGTCATTTAAACTGTATGAAAATCCATTTACCATATCTCTAGAGAGATTTGCTTATTGTTGTAAAATCTCATTCTGGGGTTCGCTTGACGAACCTCCAAGGTCTGAGTTTGAGTTGTTCTTGACTAGCCTTTGCTATGGTGAGACTAGGGGAGTAACACAAGGTAGAATAAAAAGAATTCATTTTCCCGCAATCCGGTACTTTGCATTATTCAACGGAAAATGTATTGTAGACATACAAGATTGTAGTACACTTTATGCTCTAGACTTGAGCCTCATTCACACCGCTCTCACCGGTGATCAATGTCATAGTCTTGGAGCAATTGTTGCACACAGGTTGCAACATAACTCTGGTTGTGGATATGTTTATGGTGGAATTTATGCCACACATTTAACAAGAGAGCTGGGTGTTTCACCTTGGCCTTATGACCCTATTTTACCTACACAGTACTTGGACTTTGATGCTATGAAATGTCATAAGATCCTAAGTGGTGAGCCCCATAATTTTACTTATAACCTTTTGTTTAATAAAAGTTCCGTTGTGGACACATATTTTCCTGCTCCTGCTCTTTTTGATGTTCACAGTAAGGGAAGATATTATGTTCTTGAGAGTGAGGCCCGAGCGCACAACGCGGCAGTTTTGGCTGCACGGCGGGCTGAGGCATCTGCACCAAGAGCTTTCGTGAGCTACCACTCCAACCATTATGCAGGCTACTAACTGATTACCGAGCTAGGTCAAATGCCTAAGCTTGGGGGAGTATGTATTTCCACCGACATTACATTCATGTTCACATATTTCTCATATTCGGTGTTCATACTTTTTCATTGTATTATCCATGCTAGATTCGTTTTCTCGTTTCTTCTTGTGTGTTTTGAGAAAATCCAAACATATTTTCTATTATTTTCGGTATTTCTTTTTAGTTCAGTTAGTTGTAGTATTTAAAAGAAAACCCAAAAAGATTTTTTTGATTCTTCTTTTGTCTGTTGGGAGCTCTCTAGTGTAAATAGTTTTCTCGCTTTTGTTTCTTTCTTTGTTTTTGCTTTCTTTGAGAAAAAACAAAAACTCCAAAAATATTTTCGTGTGTTTCTCTGAAATTATTTTCTAGTTTTTGAGTTGTAACAAGGAGAAGACCACGATGAAAATGTTGAGTGGCTCTTATCTGCATTATTTTCGATCTAACAGGAGTCCCAAATTATTTTGTCTTCTCCTTTTTGAGTTGTTTACAGATTCTAACTTAGTCCATGGCACTCTTACACTATTATTATTATCATTCGATCGTGCAAGTGAAAGGCAATAGTGACGATATTCGGTGAACTGGCCGTGGCAGAGAGAAACAGGTATGAACTCAACTTGTTTTTGTTTTTGTAAATATGTTTAACCTAGTATCATGCTTCAGCCTATTATGATCAAACATGTTTGCAATGACAATTAGATATTATAGTTTCACATGCCATGCTTAAATAGCTAGGAGTGAATAATGATTTATCTGGAAGATCAACATAGCGTTAAAATGATTGTGACGTAGTATGATGATATGGTATCCTCCTTCGAATGTTTCAATTGGCTTGACTTGGCACATGTTCATGCATGTAGTTGAATCAAAACCAACATAGCCTCTACGATATTTATGTTCATGGCGTCCATATCCTACTCATGCTGGTATCCAATATTTGTTATGCATAATGTATGTTCATGAACATTGTTGCTCTCTAGTTGGCCACTTCCCAACCTACTTGCTAGCCTTCGCATGTACTAAGCGGAAATACTGCGTATGCATCAAATTCAAAAACCAAAGCTATTCCAGATGAGTCCACCATACCTACCTATATGCGGTATTACCCTGCCATCCTAAGTAAATTTGCAGGTGCCACCTCTAAAACTTCAAATAAACACCCCTTTTGTGTGCCTGGAATGTTCATAGAGTGACATGAGGTAGTCAGTATCTTCCATGCTAAGCGGGTTATTCTCATGATGAGTGTTTATTCACTTGTCCTTGCACGAGAGGGGGCGGTAAAAAGGGATTCCCAGTTCCAACTTCAAAAGGAAAAGGGCTTACAAATAATCAAACAAAAACTCCTACGGAGTAATAAATTTTACTTTTCGCTTGGGAACCGCTACTAATGTGTTTAGCATGGAATATATTGATAATGGATTGTCGCGAAGTAAATACGAAGGGTGCACCTCTCAAAATTATATTTATCTCTATTTTAAAACTTTGAGCTCTGGCACCTCTGCAAATCCCTGCTCCCCCCTGCTCCCCCCCTGCGGAGGGACTATCTATTTACTTTTATGTTGAATCATCACCTTCTCTAATAAGCACCAGATCTGATAGCACTATTGTCATGCTTATACATTGTGTGTATTGAATGTTGGGTGTTAGCATGACTGGATCTTTTCTACCATGAATTACAATGTTTAGTCGCTGCTTGAACTTTGAAGGTGCTCTGCATTTATGTTTTGCGGTCTCAGAAAGGGCTAGCGAGATACCAATATTGTCATGTTGTATCATGGTTGTTTTGACAAAGTGTTGACCTTTGAGATATCTTATTATTGCTCTCTAGCTATTTGTGTTATTGATATGAGTTAATATAATTTCTAAGAGCTATTGTCGACATGGTTAGTTATTATCTTTGCTTAAAACCTGGGTGCTACTTAAGCCTATTTATGTAAACAAGAGCAAAAGAGTTCGTAAAAGTTTTTCTTTTTCATTTTCAGTTTATCAACTGAATTGCTTGAGGACAAGCAAAGGTTTAAGCTTGGGGGAGTTGATACGTCTGCGTCGCATATACTTTTCCTAACTCTTTTCCTCTTGTTTTGGACTCTAATTTGCATGATTGGAATGAAACTAACCCGGACTGATGTTGTTTTCAGCAGAACTACCATGGTGTTGTTTTTGTGCAGAAATAAAAGTTTTAGGATTGGGACGAAACTTTGCGAGAATTTTATATATGAATAAAGAAAAAACCTGGAGCCAAGAGCCACATGAGGGAGCACCTGGGTGGGCACAACCCACCAGGGCGCTACCCCCTCCTGGCGCGCTGTGGGGACCCCGACTTAGAAGTCGAGATCACCGAATGCACGTGTACAGTGATCCCAGAGATCAATGCTCACTGAACACACAGAAGCTGAAATAACAAGAGTCTTACATCCATACAAATAGTCTTACACGAATTAAGGCCATTATGGCCAAGTCTTACATAGATAGAGCCTCACGGGCTGAATAGCAAATAACTCAAATAGCGGAAGTCTTCGATAACGGGTAGAACCCATGCCATCTGCCTTAACCCTACAGGCATTCTGACTGGGATAGCGTCCTAGTTCGCATGTTCTTCTCCAAAGAACTCTTCCTCATATTCCTATTCTTCCATGCCTGGCCAATTAAATAACCAGTGGCAAGCCAATGAGTACTTTGAATGTACTCGCAAACAACCCATGATGTGGTTCAAAGTAAACAATAATGAACAATCTAGCAAAGGCTAGAATAAATATTCTACTAACAAGTTTATGCATCAATAAACTCACGTAACCTCGATGACAGGTTACCGATATCAACATGATTATGATTCAACTCATCGAGTCAAGTCACCATCCTTGACTTATCACACACATACTATCACCGATGAAGTAAAATTCTGGACATAGTTTAAGTAGCACCACCCAACTGTCCATGACCGTGGACACGGCTATTCGAATAGATTTACACTTTGCAGAGGTTGCGCACTTTACCCACAAGATCCGGGGAACTTCCGTGTCATCCACGACCCGCGGTACCTCAGGTACCCGGGGTAAGCACCCGGTCATTACCTTTCCTTAGACGACACTAACATAGAGTCCACTCGTTGGTACACGGCCCTCGGGTACAAACAATAGATCACGGGACTTACCCTAATTTCAATGTCACGCGTACCCGAAGGGACCAACGGTGGGTTCGGTGCCCTGTGAAAACAGTCATGGTCGTCTATCCAAGCACGACCCCGTCCCGGGAAAGACCTCAAGTCTTCCCGTCACTAGTAATGCGGGCACCATGCTAGTATCGACCTAAGTAATCAATAAAGCCCCGTCCCATAAGGGGTAGTGTGGTTGCACATGTTTGGTTGGGACGGTAGTCACACATAAATCTAATCCATCATTCCACCGTGCACATGATTTTACCGGCACATCACTTCTTTCTCAAGTGATGACCTAACACATCATCACCCTCGGGCATTAGGGGCACCCGATGGGTTCATGCAAAGATTTCAACTACGAGGGTTCAAATCACACATGCATCATTTAAGCATCATGACCAACTATTTGCATGTCATCTAGCACTTAGCAAGATCAAGATCAAGCATGCATCATGTGGTGGAATCAACTAGGTTATCATCGTAACCCTATCATCATGCATCGGAAACAAACGGGTTCCGAGGACAAGTGTATCATGGTCAAAGGGCTGCTTGCCTGGATTGGCTTGGTCTTCAAAGTCTTCGAGTCCTTCTCCTTCTTCTTCCACAGCAACTTCGTCAAATACGGGATCTATACGTCGCATAATAACCACGGGAAAAATAAGAATACAAACAAAACAGAAAAATCAAAGTGCTCAGAAAAATGTCAACTCATTTTTGTAAAATACTAGTGGAATTTCTAAGATGGGGAAAAATCTTAGTTGGAGTTTCGGAGTTACAGAATGGAATTTACTAATTTTAGAACAGGAGTTATACTGCTCAAATTTGAATTTAAATTTGAACAGTACAGAAAAGTTTCATGGATTTGAGTGAAAGTGGTACCATTAAATAGGGTGGAATATTACAAGATTTTAGGAGTTGGAATTATTTAATTTGGACCATTATTCTTTTCTGTAGAAATGTTTAAAACATTTACAGAAAAGAAAAAGGAAAAAATGCCCTGTGCACTGAGCCAGAGAAGGCCACAGTGCACGGCCCAGACGGACCGGCCCAGCCGCACGGGAGCCTGCGCGCGCACGTCAGGTTTTTAAACCTGACGGGCGGGGCCCGTGGGTCAGTGACAGAGAGGAGGGGGAGAGAGGTGTGGGGATGACAGGCGGGACCCGCCTGTCATCTCCAACCTTGCGGCCACGGCGACGGCGAGCTCACCGGCAAGTTTTCCGGCGACGGCGACGGCAATGGAGGGCGGGGATGGAATCAGCGTCGTGTCGCGGTTGCAGTGGTGGTGGTGCGGCACGCCGGGGAGGTCTGGTTCACCGGCGGCGAGGTGGGACGGCGGAAGCTCGTCGGAGGGTCGTGGTTCTGGTCGTTTCCGACTGCCACAGAGAGGGGAAACAAGGGGGAAATGGTCAGTGCGGCTCGGTGGTTCTAGATCGGGCAAGAAGAAGAGCGGGGAAGGCCCGTACTGCGGGATCACCGGCGGCCCGACGCGGCGGAGCTCCGGTCGATCCCGAGCACTGGGACGTCCTGGGGAGGAGTGGGTGGTGCTGGGAGGCTCAGTGGAGTGAGGAGAGGCTGGTGGTGCTGCTGGAGAGGCTCGGAAGGGGCTATAAATAGGAGCTCGACGGGGGCTCGAGGTCCAGTGCGCCGGCGAGCTCCGGCTCGAGGCTACAGCGCACGGGAGGCCAAGGGGATGAGTCCGTGGAGTTCCTGGACGATTTCCACGTCCAGAAGAAGTGAGAGGAGGAGCGGGGGAGCGTCTGGAGCGTGCGCGCGTGCGAGGCAGAGGAGTGGTCGCCGCGGGCGGCCAGCGCGCGTGCGACGACGGCCACTGGAGGGCGCAAGAGAAGGGGGGACAGCGCCGGGGAGGTTGCGGACGTCGAGAGGCCTCGACTGGCGCTAGGGGGAGGCCCGAGGCTGTCGGGGTCAGCGATTGGCCGGAGCCACCGTGCGGAGATGCACTGTTGCGCGCTCCAGAGCGTGCGTATTGCTGGCATCATCGCGCTCTCACCGTTTTGGTCCAAACCAGCGTGTCCAACAGTGTCTAGCACGTTGAGGAAAGAGTAAAGAAATGGCCTGAGGCCTTGGATGCCCTGGAGATGCTGAGAGAGAGGGAGGAGGCTGGTGTCTGGGTGAAAACATGCTGTTCAGCAAGGTAAAACAGGGCTTTCACCCCTCAATCATGGAGCTGGGGTGCTGGGGGAGTTACTGGAGGTAGCTGGTAACTCAATGATCAGGTGGTAAAAAGTTGAGGCCATGGAGAAGAGTAAAAGTGATCAAGTTGAGGGTTTTAGTAAATCTGCAGAAGGTGTTTGATCAGTGTTTGGTCAAGTAAATGACCTCCACTTGACATGGCACTTAACAGGGTTGAAAGACATGAGAAAATAGGGTGCTTCACCAAATTTGGGCTCATTTGAAGAAACTAGCCAATGTAACATTGGTGAACCCTAGAAATCAACAGAAACAGTTTCATCTTGATTGAGTCAAGCTAATCATCTCCCCTTGATGCACCACTTGGTGTAGAATCATCATTTGGGGTATTGATCATGCCCACAAAGTTTGAAGCTCCAGATAAAAAGTTGGTAATGTAAAGTTGTTCAAATTTGCATTTGAACAGAAAGGGTTTTGAGGTGATCTGATCAAGTTGCTCTATTCCAATTCTTGTGCCATTTGGTCTAGATGCCTTATTAGGTCATTCTAGCATGTGCACCAAGTTTGAGAGCATTTGGACAAGTTTGGCAATGTAAAGTTGCTCAAACTTCAAATATGGACAGAATGGTTATGAAGGGGTTTGAGGATGTTTTCTTGCTTCCCAAGGCATGGGACTTGGCAAGATCATCAAATATGTCATATATGACATGATAGAATTTCCCTGGAATTTTTGGAGAAAATTCCCTTTGTAAATATTTCAAAAGCTTGAAATATCCAGAAAGGGTTTTAGAGGGTTTAGCCCATTATTTTGAACATGACCAAGTGTTGAAACTCTTATATATGGACAATATATGTCCTCTGAGTCTCTCTGAATTTTGGCAAATATTTTTGAAATAGTTAAATCATTTTCCCCTATTAAAGACCATTTCTGCCCTTAAGAAAAAGCTTTTAAATAAAATAGGAAAATAACTTTTAAAATTATACCTTTGTGGTTTCTGGGAGTCCTATGACTGCTTGGTCTCAAATAAATCTTTTGAAATAATTTTCTCACCCTAAATCAAGTACTTGCAGTGCAAATCTCAATTCAGGGGTTTTTGGAAAACTAATTTATAAAAAACTTTTTAGCCAAATTAATTTTGTAGGAAAATACTATACTGTTATATAACACTTGGCATGATCATTGGGCAGAAGTTTTGGGTATGGAGATGAAATCTACAAGAGGTCATAGTTGACTTTAATGAGCACTTGAAAAAGCACATGAAGAAAACTCAAAGCCAAATGATGCCAAAAAAATTTGCTGGTCCAAATTTTCATGCTTCAAAGATACAAATAACATGTTACAAAATGCAGGGTGTGACAGACCTACCCCCTTACAAGAATCTCGTCCCCAAGATTCCGAAACTAGGGCTTAAAAGAGATCGGGAAACTCGGATCTAAGATAGTCTTCTCGTTCCCAGGTTGCTTCTGCTTCGGTGTGGTTGCTCCACTGGACCTTGAAGTACTTGATGGTACGGCTTCACGTACGTCGTTCTGCTTCGTCCAGAATGCGAATGGGCTTCTCGCGGTAGGTCAAATCAGGCTGCAGATCAATGGCTTGGTGATCCACATCCTTGTAGAGATTGGGCTTGTCCGGAACTTGGAGACATTTCCGGAGTTGTGACACATGGAATACATTGTGCACATCGGATAGCTCAGGTGGTAGTTCCAACTGATAAGCCACTTCTCCTCGTCGTGCAGTGATCTCAAAGGGTCCAATGAACCTTGGTGCGAGCTTCCCCTTGACATGGAAACGCTTGGTTCCCTTCAGAGGAGTTACCCGCAGGTACACATGGTCCCCGACATGGAAACTCATGTTCCGACGTCGAGTGTCAGCATAACTCTTCTGCCTTGACTTGGCTGCCTTTAATCGCTCTCTGACTAGTTGGACTTGCTCTTCTGCTGCGCGGAGATTATCCGGTCCAAAGACTAGTCCTTCTCCAGTCTCTGACCAGTTGAGGGGTGTGCGACATCTGCGTCCGTGCAACACCTCAAATGGTGCCATCTGAAGGCTTGACTGGTAACTGTTGTTATATGAGAACTCGGCAAACGGGAGACAATCTTCCCACTTGGCTCCATACGCCAGGACACAGGCTCGGAGCATGTCTTCGAGAATCTGATTGACTCGCTCTATCTGACCTCCGGTCTGTGGGTGGAAAGCTGTGCTGAAAGACAACTTGGTTCCCAGGGCTTCTTGGAACTTGTTCCAGAACCTTTAGGTGAACTGGGTTCCTCGATCTGACACAATCTCCTTGGGAACGCCGTGAAGACTTACGATTCGGTCGATGTAGAGAGCTGCCAGCCGGTTGCCATCATAAGTGGTCTTGACAGGAATGAAGTGGGCCACCTTGGTCAAATGATCGACTATGACCCAGATGGAGTCATGTCCTCTATTCGACCTTGGTAATCCAGTGATGAAGTCCATTCCGACTTTATCCCACTTCCACTCAGGAACCTTGAGTGGTTGAAGCAATCCAGCAGGTCGATGATATTCAGCCTTGACCCTTTGGCACACATCACACTTTGCAACATAGGTTGCAATCTCTCTCTTCATACCGTGCCACCAGAATCGTGCCTTCAAGTCTTGGTACATCTTGGTTCCTCCGGGGTGGATGGAATACGGAGTGTCGTGGGCTTCTTGCATAATCAGCGTCTTCAACTCTGTGTTGTTTGGTACGCAGAGGCGACCTTTGTACCAAACAATCCCGTGCTCGTCTTCGGAGAATCCTGGGGCCTTGCCCAGCTTCATCTTCCTCTTTATGCCTTTGATGCTTGAGTGTCCATCTTGTGCCTTCTTGACGTCGTCCATCAGGGTCGGTCTGACTTCCAAATGATCCAGAAATCTAGGGGTGACCAATTCCAAACTGAATTGTTCGATCTCCTTAAACAAGGTTGGCTGCCTTTCTTGAATAACGGCATTCAAAGAGCAAGCCTTCCTGTTTAAGGCATCGGCCACCACGTTAGCCTTCCCAGGGTGATATTGAACACTGAGGTCATAGTCTTTGATGAGTTCCAACCATCTCCGCTGCCTCATGTTCAATTCCTTTTGGGTGAAAATGTACTTCAGACTTTTGTGGTCTGTGTAGATCTCACACCGTTTCCCTAGGAGGTAATGCCGCCATGTCTTCAAGGCATGAACTACTGCCGCTAGCTCAAGATCGTGAGTAGCGTAGTTCTCCTCATGGGGTCGTAGCTGCCTAGAGAGGTATGCTATGACGCGGCCTTCTTGCATCAGAACGCTTCCCAATCCGGTTCGAGAGGCATCACAATATATCATGAACTCCTTGTGAATATCGGGTGTTGCCATAACTAGGGCGGTGGTCAATCTTTTCTTGAGCTCTTGGAAGCTCTCTTCGCATTTTGGCATCCACTCGAACTTCTTGTCCTTCTTGAGGAGCTGAGTCATTGGTCGTGCAATGCTAGAGAATCCTTCCACGAACTTGCGGTAATAGCCCGCTAGTCCGAGGAAGCTTCTGACTTCCTTGACGGTCGTTGGAGATTGCCATTGGGTCACAGCTTCGATTTTTGCAGGATCAACAGATAATCCTTCCTCGGTCAAGACATGACCTAAGAATCCAACTTTATGCAGCCAGAACTCACACTTGCTGAATTTGGCATACAGTTGGTGCTCACGAAGCTTGTCTAGGACCATCCTCAGATGCTGCTCGTGCTCTTCCTCCGACTTCGAGAACACAAGAATGTCATCAATGAAGACGACAACAAACTTGTCCAAATATTCCATGAAGACTTTATTCATGAGGTACATGAAGTAAGCTGGGGCATTGGTTAACCCAAAAGACATGACCGTGCACTCGTACAGGCCATATCTGGTTACGAATGCCATCTTCGGAATATCTTGGGGTCTGATCTTCAGCTGGTAGTACCCAGATCTGAGGTCGATCTTGGAGAATACCTTGGCTTCGCTGAGCTGATCAAACAGATCTTCGATCTTGGGAAGTGGATACTTGTTCTTGATTGTAACTTCATTGAGGGAATGATAGTCAATGCATAAGCGGATGGTACCATCCCTCTTGGCAACAAACAGAATAGGAGATCCCCAAGGGGAGGCACTTGGGCGGATAAATACCTTCCTTAGTTGCTCTTCCAGCTGCTTCTTCAACTCGGCTAATTCTTCCGTCCCCATTCTATAAGGCTTCTTATAGATGGGTCCTGCTCCGGGCACGAGCTCGATGATGAACTCAATGTCACGGTCAGGGGGCATTCCAGGTAGTTCATCCGGAAAGACATCAGGATACTCACATACCACCGATACTTGATCTAGCCCAACTTCAGACAGACAGTTGACTTTAGCGGCTTGAGTGGAAGAGGAGTTGGAAGCAAACTTGACTTCGACTCCTTGGTCATTGGTCACAGTGACTGTCCGATTGGCACAGTCTAACAAGTCTTGGTGCTTGCTGAGCCAATCCATCCCTAAGATCACATCCAAGCCTTGCGATCTCAGGATGATGAGGTCTGCTAGGAAGTTTACACCGTTAATGGTAATACCGACTCCTTTACAGCCTATCTTGGCTCTCATCTCGGCTCCGGGGGTTTGTACCACCATAGGGTTATTCAGGGGTGTAGGGGTCATGCCACTTTTTAATGCAAATCTTCGAGTGACAAATGAATGCGTTGCTCCAGAATCAAACAAGACAGTTGCAGGTGCTGAGTTGACAAGGAACGTACCCAACACGACGTCCGGGTCTGCCTGTGCTTCTTCAGCAGTTACGTGATTCACACGCCCCTTCCCATAGTTTGGTGGATTGCGAGGAGCTGGGTTCCTTGGTGGCATTCCACGGCCTTGTCCCTGGTTCTGCGCATTGGGGAGCGGGGCATCAGGCTTCTTGTTGGGGCACACCCTTGAGATGTGTCCGGGCTGACCACATCCAAAGCAAGTGACTTGGTTTGGATTGATCTTGTTGCCACCACTGGTATTGGGGTTGAAAGCTGGCCTGGGGTTGGCATACTGCTGAGGCTGAGGATTGGCACGAGGTGCAGGAGCTCTTGGTTGCTGATAGGTTGGCTTGGCCGGGGCTGACTGCCACGGGCGAGGCTTCTGGTTGCTGGAACTTCCCTTACTGACCAACTTGCGCTTGCGAGTGTCTTCCAAAGCACACTGCTTGTCTTCAAGCATAAGTGCCTTGTTCACCAGGTTAGGGAAAGACGGACAGTCGCACACGACAAGCGAGTATTGCAGAGTCTTATTAAGGCCTTCCATGAAGCGCTCCCTTTTGGCAGCATCAGTGCTGACATCTTCAGGGGCATACCTTGACAGAACACTGAACTTCTGCATGTACTCCTTGACAGTGCCACTTCCTTGCTTCAGGGCTCGGAACTCACGCTTTTTGATAGCCATGATTCCGGAAGGAATGTGGGCCTTGCGGAATTCTGCCTTGAAGTTAACCCAAGTGATGTCTTGTTCAGCATGCATGACCTTGAATCCATCCCACCAAGCTCTAGCAGTCCCCCCGAGGCAGTGGGCTGCATAAGCCACCTTCTCGCGGTCTTCGGTGCATCCGACTAGTTCCAGAATTTCCTCAATGGAACGGACCCAGTCATTTGCATCCAGGGGTTCAGTAGTCTCGATGAAGGTTGGCGGTGCATGCTTCTTGAACTCTGCCAACGTGGAACGTCCATTGCCATTCCCCGCCGGCTGGCGGTTGTTGGTGACAACTTGAGCAATCAGCTGAAGAGCTGCAGTGTTGGCTTGGCGTTCCTCTCGGAAAGCTTGGAGAAGCTGAGCCATGTCCATGCTTGGAGGAGGTGGTGGTGGAGCTTGGTCATTGGTTTGGTCGTGGCCTGCCTCTGCCTAAGAGGATGCTCCGGCTTCGGGCTGGTGGGTAGAGGTACCAGTACGAGTTACAACAGGCATCCTGTTGGAGCGGTAAAAGGTCTCATGACTCGGAAGAGGGAAAGCAAGATAGATGGGTGCCTAGTAAGGGGGTGGGTGTGACACTAAATCAAATCATGCAAGGGCCGAGAGGCCAAAACACATTCATTAAAATCCAAATGGGTGATGTAGTTGTCTACACATTCCCGAAGGAAGAATACGACATACATCCAGACACAACAAAAGCAAACACTAGATGGTTTCATATGAACCATACAAGGACTCGACTGCGCATAGGGGTTACACGACCTATCCTACCGTAGAGGTTACAACTGGCATATCCGAGTAGCGAATAATGCCTAAGCGGCGGAATGCTCGGTCGCGTATTCCGGCTCTTCTGGGTCTTCCTCCTTGTCTTCATCTGTCTGGGCTCCCTTGTCGCTTGAGGGAGTGGGGGAGTGGAGGAGTTGGATACGACGGTGCTTCGTCGGTGGTGTAGGGAAAAGCTTGCGATATTCCCTTGCCGTCATCCGGCGTCGCCGAGGTGGTTCTTCACCCTTGGAAGATACATCCTCGGAGGGCCTTCCGCCTCGATATGCGATAGCGGATTGTCCAGAAGGTGCTCCTTCCTTCTTGATCCTATTTGCCTTCTCTTGAGCTCGACGAAGAAGTGCCTTGGTCTTGTGAAGTTCTTCTCGAAGCTTCATTGATTCCGAGGCCAAGTCTTGTGCCAGGCTGTCGGCACACAGACTGAAGTAGGTCTGGAACCGAAGCAAGAGTCCTTCCTTCAGTGGAGGGGCTAGTGCGCTGCTTTCTTCGTCACCTTCCTTCCGGTAAGGTAAGAAGCGAGTTGTCATCTTGGCTGCCATCTCCGGAAGAAGCTCGCGGAGACGGGTTAATGCCTTGAGTGCAGCAGCCTCGACATCGAGTGGTAGTGTTGCCATCTGGGGTCCCTCGAAGAACCAACTTGTGGGAGGATTGTTTGCCTTCACGATCACTTCCACGTGGTACTCCACCTCAGTGTCGCTAACCCAATGCTCAAGGTAGGTGAGGATGGGTGCTCGGTGGAACTGACACTCCTGGAGGCTATCCTCGAGAAGTAAGGGAAACCCAGTGGTCAGGTGCTCTTCGGGTACAGCGGCCATCTACAAAGGTGGAATAGGAGGGGTTAATAAGCTGATGAAATCTCAGGTTTAGAAAAGAAGAGAGGTTCAGAAGGTTTTTGAAAAAGGGTCTCATCTAACTAACGCCCATGCTAACTAAGGCTTCCTACAGTCAGGATGGCTCTGATACCAGCTCTGTGGGGACCCCGACTTAGAAGTCGAGATCACCGAATGCACGTGTACAGTGATCCCAGAGATCAATGCTCACTGAACACACAGAAGCTGAAATAACAAGAGTCTTACATCCATACAAATAGTCTTACACGAATTAAGGCCATTATGGCCAAGTCTTACATAGATAGAGCCTCACGGGCAGAATATCAAATAACTCAAATAGCGGAAGTCTTCGATAACGGGTAGAACCCATGCCATCTGCCTTAACCCTACAGGCATTCTGACTGGGATAGCGTCCTAGTTCACATGTTCGTCTCCAAAGAACTCTTCCTCATATTCCTGTTCTTCCATGCCTGGCCAATTAAATAACCAGTGGCAAGCCAATGAGTACTTTGAATGTACTCGCAAACAACCCATGATGTGGTTCAAAGTAAACAATAATGAACAATCTAGCAAAGGCTAGAATAAATATTCTACTAACAAGTTTATGCATCAATAAACTCGCGTAACCTCGATGACAGGTTACCGATATCAACATGATTATGATTCAACTCATCGAGTCAAGTCACCATCCTTGACTTATCACACACATACTATCACCGATGAAGTAAAATTCTGGACATAGTTTAAGTAGCACCACCCAACTGTCCATGACCGTGGACACGGCTATTCGAATAGTTTTACACTCTGCAGAGGTTGCGCACTTTACCCACAAGATCCGGGGAACTTCCGTGTCATCCACGACCCGCGGTACCTCAGGTACCCGGGGTAAGCACCCGGTCATTACCTTTCCTTAGACGACACTAACATAGAGTCCACTCGTTGGTACACGGCCCTCGGGTACAAACAATAGATCACGGGACTTGCCCTAATTTCAATGTCACGCGTACCCGAAGGGACCAACGGTGTGTCCGGTGCCCTGTGAAAACAGTCATGGTCGTCTATCCAAGCACGACCCCGTCCCGGGAAAGACCTCAAGTCTGCCCGTCACTAGTAATGCGGGCACCGTGCTAGTATCGACCTAAGTAATCAATAAAGCCCCGTCCCATAAGGGGTAGTGTGGTTGCACATGTTTGGTTGGGACGGTAGTCACACATAAATCTAATCCATTATTCCACCGTGCACATGATTTTACCGGCACATCACTTCTTTCTCAAGTGATGACCTAACACATCATCACCCTCGGGCATTAGGGGCACCCGATGGGTTCATGCAAAGATTTCAACTACGAGGGTTCAAATCACACATGCATCATTTAAGCATCATGACCAACTATTTGCATGTCATCTAGCACTTAGCAAGATCAAGATCAAGCATGCATCATGTGGTGGAATCAACTAGGTTATCATCGTAACCCTATCATCATGCATCGGAAACAAACGGGTTCCGAGAACAAGTGTATCATGGTCAAAGGGCTGCTTGCCTGGATTGGCTTGGTCTTCAAAGTCTTCGAGTCCTTCTCCTTCTTCTTCCACAGCAACTTCGTCAAATACGGGATCTATACGTCGCATAATAACCACGGGAAAATAAGAATACAAACAAAACAGAAAAATCAAAGTGCTCAGAAAAATGTCAACTCATTTTTGTAAAATACTAGTGGAATTTCTAAGATGGGGAAAAAATCTTAGTTGGAGTTTTGGAGTTACAGAATGGAATTTATTGATTTTAGAACAGGAGTTATACTGCTCAAATTTGAATTTAAATTTGAACAGTACAGAAAAGTTTCATGGATTTGAGTGAAAGTGGTACCATTAAATAGGGTGGAATATTACAAGATTTTAGGAGTTGGAATTATTTAATTTGGACCATTATTCTTTTCTGTAGAAATGTTTAAAACATTTACAGAAAAGAAAAAGGAAAAAGCGCCCTGTGCACTGAGCCAGAGAAGGCCACAGTTCACGGCCCAGACGGACCGGCCCAGCCGCACGGGAGCCTGCGCGCGCACGTCAGGTTTTTAAACCTGACGGGCGGGGCCCGTGGGTCAGTGACAGAGAGGAGGGGGAGAGAGGTGTGGGGATGACAGGCGGGACCCGCCTGTCATCTCCAACCTTGCGGCCACGGCGACGGCGAGCTCACCGGCGAGTTTTCCGGCCACGGCGACGGCAACGTTGGGCAGGGATGGAATCAACGTCGTGTCGTGGTTGCAGTGGTGGTGGTGCGGCACGCCGGGGAGGTCTGGTTCACCGGCGGCGAGGTGGGACGGCGGAAGCTCGTCGGAGGGTCGTGGTTCTGGTCATTTCCGACTGCCACAGAGAGGGGAAACAAGGGGGAAATGGTCAGTGTGGCTCGGTGGTTCTAGATCGGGCAAGAAGAAGAGCGGGGAAGGCCCGTACTGCGGGACCATCGGCGGCCCGACGCGGCGGAGCTCCGGTCGATCCCGAGCACTGGGACGTCCTGGGGAGGAGTGGGTGGTGCTGGGAGGCTCAGTGGAGTGAGGAGAGGCTGGTGGTGCTGCTGGAGAGGCTCGGGAGGGGCTATAAATAGGAGCTCGACGGGGGCCCGAGGTCCAGTGCGTCGGCGAGCTCCGGCTCGAGGCTACAGCGCACGGGAGGCCAAGGGGATGAGTCCGTGGAGTTCCTGGACGATCTCCACGTCCAGAAGAAGTGAGAGGAGGAGCGGGGGAGCGTCTGGAGCGTGCGCGCGTGCGAGGCAGAGGAGTGGCCGCCGTGGGCGGCCAGCGCGCGTGCGACGACGGCCACTGGAGGGCGCAGGAGAAGGGGGGACAGCGCCGGGGAGGTTGCGGACGTCGAGAGGCATCGACTGGCGCGAGGGGGAGGCCCGAGGCTGTCGGGGTCAGCGATTGGCCGGAGCCACCGTGCGGAGATGCACTGTTGCGCGCTCCAGAGCGTGCGTATTGCTGGCATCATCGCGCTCTCACCGTTTTGGTCCAAACCAGCGTGTCCAACAGTGTCTAGCACGTTGAGGAAAGAGTAAAGAAATGGCCTGAGGCCTTGGATGCCCTGGAGATGCTGAGAGAGAGGGAGGAGGCTGGTGTCTGGGTGAAAACATGCTGTTCAGCAAGGTAAAACAGGGCTTTCACCCCTCAATCATGGAGCTGGGGTGCTGGGGGAGTTACTGGAGGTAGCTGGTAACTCAATGATCAGGTGGTAAAAAGTTGAGGCCATGGAGAAGAGTAAAAGTGATCAAGTTGAGGGTTTTAGTAAATCTGCAGAAGGTGTTTGATCAGTGTTTGGTCAAGTAAATGACCTCCACTTGACATGGCACTTAACAGGGTTGAAAGACATGAGAAAATAGGGTGCTTCACCAAATTTGGGCTCATTTGAAGAAACTAGCCAATGTAACGTTGGTGAACCCTAGAAATCAACAGAAACAGTTTCATCTTGATTGAGTCAAGCTAATCATCTCCCCTTGATGCACCACTTGCTGTAGCATCATCATTTGGGGTATTGATCATGCCCACAAAGTTTGAAGCTCCAGTTAAAAAGTTGGTAATGTAAAGTTGTTCAAATTTGCATTTGAACAGAAAGGGTTTTGAGGTGATCTGATCAAGTTGCTCTATTCCAATTCTTGTGCCATTTGGTCTAGATGCCTTATTAGGTCATTCTAGCATGTGCACCAAGTTTGAGAGCATTTGGACAAGTTTGGCAATGTAAAGTTGCTCAAACTTCAAATATGGACAGAATGGTTATGAAGGGGTTTGAGGATGTTTTCTTGCTTCCCAAGGCATGGGACTTGGCAAGATCATCAAATATGTCATATATGTCATGATAGAATTTCCCTGGAATTTTTGGAGAAAATTCCCTTTGTAAATATTTCAAAAGCTTGAAATATCCAGAAAGGGTTTTAGAGGGTTTAGCCCATTATTTTCAACATGACCAAGTGTTGAAACTCTTATATATGGACAATATATGTCCTCTGAGTCTCTCTGAATTTTGGCAAATATTTTTGAAATAGTGAAATAATTTTCCCCTATTAAAGACCATTTCTGGCCTTAAGAAAAAGCTTTTAAATAAAATAGGAAAATAACTTTTAAAATTATACCTTTGTGGTTTCTGGGAGTCCTATGACTGCTTGGTCTCAAATAAACCTTTTTAAATAATTTTCTCACCCTAAATCAAGTACTTGCAGTGCAAATCTCAATTCAGGGGTTTTTTGGAAAACTAATTTATAAAAATACTTTTTGGCCAAATTAATTTTGTAGGAAAATACTATACTGTTATATAACACTTGGCATGATCATTGGGCAGAAGTTTTGGGTATGGAGATGAAATCTACAAGAGGTCATAGTTGACTTTAATGAGCACTTGAAAAAGCACGTGAAGAAAACTCAAAGCCAAATGATGCCAAAAAAATTTGCTGGTCCAAATTTTCATGCTTCAAAGATACAAATAACATGTTACAAAATGCAGGGTGTGACACGCGCCCAGGTGGGTTGTCCCCACCTGGTGGCCCCGTAGACCCTAACTCCGACTCCATAAATACCTATTTTCGGAGAAAATATGGGGGAGAAAGAATTATCTCGTTTCGTGATACGGAGCCGCCGTCTCTCCTGTTCTTCATCGGGAGGCCAGATCTGGAGCCCGTTTGGGGCTCCAAAGAGGGGAATCTTCGGTCTTCGTCATCACAAACCCTCCACCATCGTCAATTCCACGATGCTCTCCACCGGGAGTGAGTAATTCCTTCGTAGGCTCGCTGGTCGGTGAGGAGTTGGATGAGATTCACCATGTAATCGAGTTAGTTTCGATAGGGCCTGATCCCTAGTATCGACTATGTTCTGATGTTGTTATGCCTTTGCTATGCTTAATGCTTGACACTTTGGGCCCAAGTGCCATGATTCTAGATCTGAACCGTTTATGTTATCACCATTATATCTATGTTCTAGATCCGATCTTGCAAGTCATAGTCACCTATTACGTGTCATGATCCGTAAACCCTGTAGTGACAATATGCGGGATACTTTCCGATGATGACCATAATTTGAGGAGTTCATGTATTCAGTATGTGCTAATGCTTTGTTCCGGTACTCTATTAAAAGGAGGCCTTAATATCCCTTAGTTTCCATATGGACCCCACTGCCACGGGAGGTAGGACAAAAGATGTCATACAAGTTCTTTCCATAAGCACATATGACTATTTACGGAATGCATGCCTACATTATATTTATGAACTGGACCTAGTGTCGTATCGCCCTAGGTTGTAACTGTTACATGATGAATACCATCCGACAAATTGCCGATCCAATGCCTACGATTTTCCTACATATTGATCTTGCTAAGTACCACCGCTGCTGTTACTATTGCCACTGCTACAAAATTGCTACTATCACTGTTACCGTTACTATTGTTGTTACTACTACTATCAAAACTATCATACTACTGTGCTACTAATAACTTTGCTACAGATAATTAATCTCTAGGTGTGATTGAATTGACAACTCAGTTGCTAATACTTCCAAATATTCTTTGGCTCTCCTTGTGTCGAATCTATAAATTTAAGTTGAATACTCTACTCTCGAAAACTATTGTGATCCCCTATACTTGAGGGTTATCACAACCATATGTCCTATCCTGAGTGGCTCCTCGCGCAAACCACAGGATCAGCTACAAGTTCTACGGACCCTTTGTGACACCCCGAGACCGATGCGCCAGGTGTCTTCCAGTTATTCGCTGTCGTTGTCATGTCTTTTGCTTGTGTGTTGCATTTTGCCATGTCATCATGTGCATTGCATCAACATGTTTTCAAAAACTTGCATCCAGACAAGCCCCCTCATCCTCTCCATTGTCCGTTCTGAGCCCAAACACACTCGCACGCGCTCGCGGGACCTCCGAATATTTATTTTATAAGTGGCCGGAAAATGTTCTCAGAATCGGTTGAAACTTGGCGTGTGGTCTTATTATAGTGTAGACAGACCGCCTACCAAATTTCGTCGTATTCGGAGCTCGTTTGTTAGCCTAACCGTTAAACTGTAACGACACTATCATCGGATAAAACATTGGACGTTCGGTCTCCGAAACTTGCCACCGGGCCTCTTCTCTTCTCTCCCCACAACCCTTCTACATAGCCCACTTCCACCACTAGCCCACCTAAACTCCCCTCTCTGTCTGGAGCCGCACGATCAAGATCGTACGGCTCGAAACTACAGCTAAATCCCCCCCAAACACCTAAACCCTAGCCCCTTTCCTATTTAAACCCCCCTTCCCTGCCGAAAATGGTCTTCTTCCACCTCCCTCCTCAGTTTCCGTGCACAGCCACCCCGCCGCTGTCACTTGTCGCCGCCAGATCCACCGCCGCCGCCACCTCAGGCATCGCCCCAGCCGATCCGGGCGCGACACGTCACACCCGCCGCCTCCTTCTCCAATCCTGCTCGGCCACCTGTCCCCTTGGCTCCTCCCACCGCCGCCAGCCCTCCCGGCCCGAGCTAGGCCCACCTGGGCCCGAAGCTGCTGCCGCGCAGGCCCGGTTCCCGCCGCCGCCCGGGCCCGAGTCCCCGCTCGCCCGAGCCCCGCTCTGCCCTAGCGCTCCAGCGCTCCTCCCGCCACCGCGCGGGTTGGCCGCCGCCGCTCCGCCCAGGTAACACCCAAAATGCGATTCTATCCCGATCATGTGATACACTCGTGATTGGTTCACAACCGCATTTCGGGCGCTTAGCAAGATGGATATCATTACATCGTACCATTACATCAATACATGGGGATACAACAATTCATACAAGTCACATGAATACAACAACATCAATACAAGGCATCCGACTACGGATGCAAACATGAAAAGCACAACGACATCCATCCTGCTATCCCAGGCTGCCGACCAGGAACCTATCCCAAGACTAACGAAGAAGAAGAAGAAAGAACTCGAACGCTAATAACATCGCTCTCACGTCAAGTCATCGCAAACCTGTACCTGCAACTGTTGTTGTAGTATCTATGGGCCACGAGGACTCAGCAATCCCATGACCATGGGTATCAAGACTAGCAAAGCTTAATGGGTATGGAGAGGTTAAGTGGTGAGGTTGCAGCAGCGGTTAAGCAAATGTATGGTGGCTAACTTATGAGTACAAGAATAAGATGAGCATCTATGCAAACGGTCGCAAACTAGTAATGATCGCTAGAGATCCTGAACTACCTACGAGTCAAACATAACCCCACCGTGTTCTCTTCTCAAAGTGAAAAGAGACGGTCATGGTTACTCACACGGCTCGTGTATTTTATTTCGGATCCTCTGTCAAGTTTTCTACAACCGGACATTAACAAATTCCAATCTGCCACATAATTGTGGGCACGACTTTCGAAAGATCGTTACCCTGCAAAGGTGTACCAACTTAGCCCATCACAAGCTCTCACGATTAGCAGAGGTAAAAATACCCCTTATCTTAGGGACAACCCGATCAGACTCGGAATCTCGGTGCACAAGACATTTCGACAATGGTAAAACAAGTCCAGCAAGACCTGCCGGCGTGCCGACACCCTGATAGTAGCCACGCGTATCTTGTCTCAGGCCACGTCCGGATGGGAAAAGCTACGGTAGAACCAGAACCTTGAGTTTCCTCAAGCCGGCCCCACAGGCTGCCCGTTTGGGACCAACACCATCAACATTGGCACCCCTGTTATGTAGAATTAAGAACCCGGGAACCCGACCCCCTATGCAATTTAATTAATTAATTAAGTTTTTATTATGAGGCAAAGATAAAACCAATGTTGGGCCTTGCTGGAGGAGTTTTATTCAAAGCGAACATTCAAGGGGTCCCCATATACCGAACCATGTTAGGAACGCAAAATCAAGGAACATAACACCGGTTTATTGGTTCTTAAGGCGACATGAGTGGAACAAAACACCGAGCAAAAGGCCAAGCCTTCCACCCATTGCCAAGTATATAGGTGTGTTAATTATAATAGTAGATATTGTGATATTCCCAAAGTATCCAAGTTCCAACATGGAGCAATCTTCATCTTCACCTGCAACTAACAATGCTATAAGAGGGGCTGAGCAAGCGGTAACATAGCCAAACAACGGTTTGCTGGGATGGTGTCAAAGGTTAGAGGGTGTTTCATGGAAACAATGAGAGGCTAACAACAAATAGATAGGTAGCGCGACATATAGCAATAGCATCAAGACAACTAGCATGGCAATGATAGTAATGAGATCCAAGGTGACGGTCATCTTGCCTGAAATCCCGCTAGGAAGAAGATCGAGTCCATGAAGAAGACGAAGAAGAAGCCACGTAGACGAACCAAGTGTAGTCGAACGGATCCTCACGATCGCGCAACAAAACAGGAACTAACGAGAAGAAGCAAACAACATGGTAAACACACAACACATAACCAAGGCATGATGCACAAACAAATATGATGCATGTCCGGTTTAGATATGCATGACATGGCAAAGTGCACAAACAACACTACAAGTTAAGTGGAGCTCAATATGCAACAAGTTGCATATTGACGAAACACCACATCCAATTATTTAGTTCACTCTCATTTATATACCCAACAATATTAATTGTTAATTAACAAGGCAAGGGGTGAATCACAAAGAAACTACCTATCTAGGCAATTTAAATGAGGCCGGAAACAACAAACACCAATCCCGGAAAATCCACATGTGCATATATCAAATTTGGTATTGTTTTACCTAAACCATATTTTAGAGTTGTTAAGCAGCAAAAGTAAGTGCACCAAGTTATTTTATGCATTTTCCACCCCATTTACATATAAAGTTTATTAAATTTGGAGCTACGGTATTTAGTTATGAATAAAACCATTTTAGCATGTTATTTATACAAATTACTGCAAACAACAAGTTAAGCATTTTAAATAGGGGTGAAAGTGGCATATTATGAATCTACACATAATTCTAAGCAATTTACATATATAAGTTGTTTAATTCGGATGCACGGTTGTTAAGTTATTAAATGCATGATCACAAGTTCTTTTCTTTTGAAAAATTGCAGCTCTCTGGAAAATAGCTAAAATCGCAGCACTGGAAAAAACATGCGTTGGGCCGAAACAGGGTGGCCGAGCAGTGCTTCGGATAGACAGAGGTAGGGGCGCTGGGCCTGGGCTTCTCACGAGAGGGCCCATAGGCCAGTCTATGCGGGCAGGGAAGTGGCTTGGGCCGGCCTTGCTGGCGTGCCTGGCGCGTCTCACAAGAGCGCTCGAGCAACGCGCAGTCAACGCACGGCGTGGGTGTGCGACCGTGAGGCAGATGAGGCCTAGCACGGGGCATCCCCGTTGACGCCAGCGGCTGGAAGCGAAGCGGCCGGGTCCGACGGGCGACACATGCAACGAGGCGGTCGGGGACGAGGACAGAGTTGAGATCCAGGGCGGCGGCAGGAGCTGCAAGGCCATGGCGGGGAAGCAATTCAGATGAGAGTCCGACAAGGAGGAATACGATAGGCTAAGGAGAGGGACGGGCAGAGGGAGGCGGACCGGGTGGAGCTCGTGCTCTGGCAAGCTGCTGCTCAGCATGGAGGTGACGACGAATTAGGGCGGAACAAGCGACAGAGGACGGCGACGCGAGCCTGGTTGCTGGGGAGACGTTGTCCATGGTGAGGGCGGTCGAGAAGCGGCTTGGCATCGAGGTAGAGGAGGTGCTCGGGGCTGCGGCCGCGGACGTGGGTGCTCCTGGACAGAGAAGTGAGAAGTGAGGGAGCAAGAATAGAAAGTAAGGAAGGAGAAGGAAAGAGAGAGGCAGGGCGGCGGGGCTCATCTGCTAGTCACCGACGATAGAGGAGCTCCATCTAGGTAGCAACGTCGGGGAAGAGGAGGTCTTGAGCGCGGGAGCAGAGACAGGGGGCTCGGTCTCGCTGCTGCGCTGGTGGGTTCGGGCAGAGCTGCATGAGAGCCGGCGATGAGACGAATAGTGGAGTCGAGAAGGAGCAAGAGCTTGAGGATGCACGCCTCCATGGGTGCTTGCGCGGCTGTGGGAGCTGCTGCTCCTGTGGCCACACAGACGAAGACGGCTGCAGGGTGAGTGACGGGGAGCAAGGTCCTGTGTCGGTTGGGTGGAAGGATCGAAGGGAGATGGTGGATGGCCAGGGATGGATCTGGGAGGATCGCATGGTGGGAGGCGAGTGGGTGGATGGATGGCGGCGGGGACGGGACTGATGGGACAAGCCTCCTAAATATTAGGGTTGAACTAGTTTATTTATAACATGAGGATTTCTGGGTAGGGGCTAATCGGACCCTTTGATCATAATTGAACGGTCGAGAATAAATAGGATAGGTGAGTCAAAGAAGAAACCGAAGATATTTCAGGGATGTATGGGGATGATCCGGACACAACGGTCACGACTGCTCGGGTCGGGTTCGGGATAGTTTCAGACAAGTTGCGAGGAGAGGAAAAGTGGGCTGTGTAGAGTGATTGGGCTGAGAAGAGCGGGAGAGAGAGGGTCCGCCGACTATTTCGAAACACCGAAACGTCTGACGTTTATCCGGCTATAGTGTCACTATAGTTTAACGGTTGGGCTATCAAACGAGCTTCGAATGCAACGAAATTTTGCAGTCGGTCTACCTACACTATAATAAGACCACATGCCAAGGTTCATCCCATTTCGAGAATGTTTTTCGGCCACTTATAAAATAAATATTCGGATGTGCCGCGGGCGCGTGCGAGTGTGTCTGGGTTTAGAACGGACAACGGAGAGGACGAGGGGGCTCGAGCAACTACGAACGGATGCATGTTTTGAAAACTATGCAGATGCAACACATGATGACATGACACAGCGCAACGGGCAAGCAGATGACATGGCAACGACAACGAATAACTGGAAGACACCTGGTACATCGGTCTCGGGGTGTCACAACACTCCCCTACTAACAAGAGATCTCGTCCCGAGATCTAAGGAATGAGATGGGAGAGGAAAGGAAGAACAAGGTGAAACCAAAGAATGTTGAGAGGTTGAGCCACTTGAAAGGAAGAATACAACGAAGATGAACGAGACTGAGAAGCTCCGTTATGAAAGAGGAACAAGGAACATGACGAGAACCAAAAGGTTGGAGGATATGGAACAAGAGTTGAAGGAAGAATAATGAATTCAAAACCACTCCGGCTAAAAGCGATAAAAAAGGAATTCGGGTAACACTCCGGTTGAGATTGAAGGAATAGGACAAGAACTTTGAATATGGAACGATACTAGACGAGAGAAACAACATAATGCCTCCAGAATAGTTGAAAGAGTTGGATGAAAGAACGGAGAAGAAGATGACAAGTTTCAGCACGAATGAATTTGAAAGACTATTGCTACCTCTTGAGCTTGCGTTGTATTCCCTCGAAGGGGAAAGGGAGATGCAACACAGTAGCGTAAGTATTTCCCTCAGTTTTTGAGAACCAAGGTATCAATCTAGTAGGAGACCACGCGCGAGTCCCTCGCACCTGCACAAACAAATAAGAACTTCGCAACCAACGCGATAAGGGGTTGTCAATCCCTTTACGGTCACTTACGAAAGTGATATCTGATAAAGATGATAGTTCATATTTTTGGTATTTTTAGTTTAATAAAACAACAAATAAAAGCGATAAAAGTAAAGTAGATGTAGATTGATATGTTGAGAATAGACCCGGGAGCCACAGTTTTCTCTAGTGGCTTCTCTCATGATAGCGACATTCTATGACTGGTAAACAAATTACTGTCGACCAATTGATAGAAATGCGAATAATTATGAGACTATCTAGGCATGATCATTGTATATAGGCATCACATCCGAGACAAGTAGACCGACTCCTTCCTGCATCTACTACTATTACTCCACACATCGACCGCTATCCAGCATGCATCTAGTTTGAGTTCGTAAGAACAGAGTAACGCCTTAAGCAAGACGACATGATGTAGAGGGATAAACTCATGCAATATGATATAAACCCCATCTTTTTATCCTCGATGGCAACAGTACAATACGTGCCTTGCTGCCCCTACTGTCACTGGGAAAGGACACCGCAAGATTGAACCCAAAGCCAAGCACTTCTCCCATTGCAAGAACTATAGATCTAGTAGGCCAAACCAAACCAATAATTCGAAGAGACTTGCAAGGATATTATGAGCACACATACAAAGTTTAGAGAAGAACCAAATATCTTTCGTAGATAACCTTGATCATAAACTCACAATCATCGGATCTCGACAAACACACCGCAAAAAGAGATTACATCGAATAAATCTCCTCGAAGACTGAGGAGAACTTTGTATTGAGATCCAGAGAGAGAAGAAGCCATCTAGATACTAGCTATGGAGCCGAAGGTCTGTGGTAAACTACTCACAACTCATGGAGGGCGATGATGATGATGATGAAGGCCTCCGTGATGGATCCCCCTCCGGTGGACCTCCGGAACAGGCTCCAAGATGGGATCTCCATGGGAACAGAAGGTACGGTAGTGGAATTAGGGTTTTCTCTCTGTTCACGGAGTTTCTGGGGTATGACTTATATAGGAAGAAGGAGGGCACCGGGGGACGCTTGAGGGGCCCACGAGGTAGGGGGCGCGCCCTGGGAAGGGGGCGCGCCCGCACCCTCGTGGGCGCCTCGACGCTCCCCCGACATGGTTCTCAAGTTCCTCTAGCGTGATTTTCTTCAAAAATATCTATCGTGAAGGTTTCATTCCGTTTGGACTCCGTTTGATATTCCTTTTCTGCAAAATCCTGAAATAGACAAAAAACAGCAATTTGGACTGGGCATTTGGGTTAGTAGGTTAGTCCCAAAAATGATATAAAAGTGAGTGATAAAGCCCATTAAACATCCAAGACTTCATAAATAATAGCATGGAACAATAAAAAATTATAGATACGTTGGAGACGTATCAAGCATCCCCAAGCTTAATTCCTGCTCGTCCTCGAGTAGGTAAATGATAAAGAAAGAATTTTTGATGTGGAATGCTAACCAATATAGTTTTTCGATGTAATTCTCTTAATTGTGGCATGAATGTTTAGATCTGAAAGATTCAAGATAAAAGTCTATATTGACATAAGAAATAATAATACTTCAAGCATACTAACAAAGCAATCATGTCTTCTCAAAAAACTATGGCTAAAGAAAGTTATCCCTACAAAATCATATAGTGTTGGCTATGCTCCCTTGTTATTACACAAAAATATTCATATCATGCACAACCCCGATTTCAGCCAAGCACTTGTTTTCATACTCCATCTTTTCAAACCTTTCAACTTTCACGCAATACATGAGCGTGAGCCATGGATATAGCACTATGGGTGGAATAGAGGTAGTTGTGGAGAAGACAAAAGAGGGAGATAGTCTCACATCGACTAGGCGTATCAACGGGCTATGGAGATGCCCATCAATAGATATCAATGTGAGTGAGTAGGGATTGCCATGCAACGGATGCACTATAGCTAAATATGAATGAAAGCTCAACAAAAGAAACTAGTGGGTGTGCATCCAACTTGCTTGCTCACGAAGACCTAGGGCATTTGAGGAAGCCCATCATTGGAATATACAAGCCAAGTTCTATAACGAAAATTCCCAGTAGTATATGAAAATGACTAAGCATGAGACTCTCTACAATGAAGAACATGGTGCTACTTTGAAGCACAAGTGTGGAAAAGAAGATAGTAGCAATTGTCCGTTTTTTTCTTTTTTGGGCCTTTTTTTCTTTGGCCTTTCCTTTTTTTCTTTTTTTGCGGAGGGGCTTTATAGATCTAGCCTTTCTTCCCATGGGACAATGTTCTAATAATGATGATCATCACGCTTTCATTACAACTTGATATTACAACTCGATACTAAAACAACAAAGTATGACTATATGAATGCCTCCGGTGGTGTATAGGTATGTGCAATGAAACAAGAGTGACATGTATAAAAATTATGCATGGTGGCTTTGCCACAAATACGATGTCAACTACATGATCATGCAAATGGCAATATGACAATATGATGCGTGTCATATGAACAGAGCGGTGGAAAGTTGCATGGCAATATATCTCGGAATGGCTATGGAAATGCCATGATAGGTAGGTATGGTGGCTGTTTTGAGGAACAATATGGTGGCTATTTTGAGGAAGACTATATAGTGGGTTTATGGCACCGGCGAAATTTGCGCGGTACAAGAGAAGCTAGCAATGGTGGAAGGATGAGAGTGCGTATAATCCATGGACTCAACATTAGTCATAAGAACTCATATACCTATTGCAAAAATCTACGAGTTATCTAAACAAAGCAATCAACGCATGCTCCTAGGGGGGAGGTTGATAGGATTTAACCATCGCGCGTCCCCGACCTCCACACAAAGGTTGGCACTCTACAAATACATCATGCTCTAACTTAGTCACACAACGGTTCACCATACATGCATGCTACGGGAATCACTAACCTTAACACAAGTATTTCTCAATTTCATAATGACTCCACTAGCATGACTCTAATATCACTATCCTCATGTCTCAAAACAATTATCAAGCATCCAACATCTCATTCTATTCAATGCACTTAGTGTGATTTTTTTTACTACATTGACATTGGATGTCTATCATGTGAAGACTAGTTTCTTTAGCCTAAACACATTACCATGCTGTTTTAATAGACTCTCAAAAGGGTATAAGTGAAGCATGAGAGTTCAACAATTTCTACAAAATTTTACCACCACCGTGCTCTAAAAGATATAAGTGAAGCACTAGAGCAAAAACTATTCAACTCAAAAGATATAAGTGAAGCACATAGAGTATTTTAACAATTTCTAGGCCATAATTAAATCTCTCAAATAGGTGTGTCCAGTAAGGATGATTGTGGAAAACTAACAAGCAAAGACTCAAATTATACAAGACGCTCCAAGCAAAACACATATCATGTTGCAAATAAAAATATGGCTCCAAGTATAGTTACCGATGGATGAAGACGAAAGAGGGGATGCCTTCCCGTGGCATCCCCAAGCTTAGGATTTTGATTATATTGAATTTACTTGGGGTGCCATAGGCATCCACAAGCTTAGGCCTTTGCTACTCCTTGTTCTATAGTCCATCAAAGCAATACTCAAAACTTGAAAACTTCACAACACAAAACTTAGACAAAAATTCTCGTGAGCTCCGTTAGTATAAGAAAGCAAACCACTACTCAAAAGTGCAGCAATGAATTCATTCTTTGTTTATATTGGTGTTAAACCTACTGTATTCCAACTTCTCTATGGTTCATATCCTCCAATATTACTCATAGATGCATCGGAATAAGCAAACAACACACGAAAAACAGAATCTGTCAAAAACAGAACAGTCTGTAGTAATCTGCAGGTTTCGCGTACTTATGGAACTCCAAAAAATTCAAACTAAATTGTTAAATTTGCGGAATTTGCCTACCAATCATCTGCAAAAAGTATCAACTAAAAACAAGCTCCAGTAAAATCTCACGACTACTTTAGCGAGCGCTAACGATTCTGTTTTTCACAGCAAGATCATATAAACTTCACACAAGTCTCCCCAAAGGTTCTACTTGGAATAAACACTAAACAAAACATGAAAACGCATCTAATCAGAGGATAGATGCAATATTTATTCCCTAACATCAACAAAAAAAACATAAAATTGGGTTGCCTCCCAACAAGCGCTATCATTTTACGCCCTTAGCTAGGCACGATACAAGCTGAATCTAGGTATTGCCATCTTTGGAAGGCAATCCATAAGTGGCTCTCATGATATATTCATATGGTAATTTGATTTTATTTCTAGGAAAGTGTTCCATGCCTTTCCTTAACGGAAATTGGAATCTAATATTTTCCTTCATATCAATAATTGCACCAATCGTTCTAAGGAAAGGTCTACCAAGAATAACAGAACATGAAGGATTGCAATCTATATCAAGAACAATGAAATCTATAGGCACATAATTCCTATTGGCAACAATAAGGACATCATTAATTCTTCTCATAGGTTTCTTAATAGTGGAATCCGCAAGATGCAAATTTAAAGAACAATCATCAAGCTCATGGAACCCAAGCAAATCACACAAAGTTTTTGGGATAGTGGAGACACTAGCACCCATATCACACAAAGCATATCATTCATGATCTTTCATTTTTATTTTTATAGTAGGTTCCCATTCATCATAAAGCTTTCTAGGGATAGAAACTTCCAACTCAACTTTTTTCTTCATAAGATTGCATCAAAGCTTCAACTATGTGTTTGGTGAAAGCTTTATTTTGACTATAAGCATGCGGAGAATTTAGCACGGATTGCATCAAGGAAATACAATCAATCAAAGAGCAATTATCATAATTGAATCCCTTGAAATCCAAAATAGTGGGTTCATCACTATGCAAAGTTTTAACCTCTTCACTCCCACTTTTAGCAATTTTAGCATCAAGATCTAAAAACTCCGAATCATTGGGACACCTTAAAACAGAATCATCTCCAATCCTATATTCATCAAGATTAATACTAGAAAACAAGGATCTAATAGGAGACACATCAATAACTTTCAGATCTTCATCTTTATTTTCATGATAACTAGAAGAACACGATTTAATATAATCTTCTCTTTTAGCACGCATTCTAGCGGTTCTTTCTTTGCATTCATCAATGGAAATTCTCATGGCTTTGAGAGACTCATTGATATCACGCTTAGGTGGGATAGATCTAAGTTTCAAAGAATCAATATCAAGAGTAATTATATCCACAGTTCTATCCAATTCATCAACCTTAAGCAATTTCACTTCAAGCAAAGCATTGAAATTCTTTTGCGAGATCATAAACTCCTTAACACTAGTTTCAAATTCAGAAGGCATCTTTCATAAGAGTTGTTGTAGGAATTACCAAAATTATTAGAGGAATTACTAGGAAAAGGCCTAGGATTAAAATTACCTCTATAAGCATCGTTACCAAAATTATTCCTACCAAAAAAATTCACATCCAAAGATTCATTGTTATTCTCAATCAAAGTGGACAAAGGCATATCATTAGGATCAGAAGAATCACTCTCAGCAGCAAACAATTTCATAAGTTCACTAATTTCTTCGATAGCATGCACTTTTTAACTAGTATATCTTTCGGTGTGCCATTGAGAATAATTAACAATAATATTATCTAGGAGTTGGGTAGCTTCTCCTAAGGTGGTTTCCATGAAAGTGCCTCCAGCGGCCGAATCTAAAAGATTTCTAGAAGGAAAATTCAAGCCAACATAAAAGTTCTGAATAATAATCCATATATTCAAACCATGTGTTGGGCAATTACGTATCATCAATCTCATTCTCTCCCAAGCTTGTGCAACATGCTCATGATCTCGTTGCTTAAAATTCATAATATCATTTCTAAGAGAGATGATCTTAGCAGGAGGGAAGTACTTAGAGATAAAACCATCTTTGCACTTATTCCACGAATCAATACTATTTCTAGGCAAAGAGGAAAACCAAGTTTTAGCACGATCTCTAAGTGAAAACGGAAATAACTTCAATTTAACAATATCGTTATTCGTATCCCTTTTCTTTTGCATATCACACAAATCAACAAAGTTGTTTAGATGGGTAGCAACATCTTCACTAGGAAGGCCGGAGAATTGATCTTTCATGACAAGATTCAACAAAGCAGCATTGATCTCACAAGATTCAGCATCGGTAATAGGAGCAATCGGAGTGCTAATAAAATCATTGTTGTTGGTATTGGAGAAGTCACACAATTTGGTATTGTTCTGAGCCATAGTGACAAGCAAGCAATCCAACACACACAAGCAAACAAGAAGCAAGCGAACGATAAACACACGGCGGAAGAAGGGCAAATAAAACAGCAAGGGTGAAGTGGGGGAGAGGAAAACGAGAGGAAAATAAATGTAATGCGAAGGATAAGGGTTTGTGATAGGTACTTGGTATATGACTTTTGTGTAAGCCTCCCCGGCAACGGCGCCAGAAATTCTTCTTGCTACCTCTTGAGCTTGCGTTGTATTCCCTCGAAGAGGAAAGGGAGATGCAGCACAGTAGCGTAAGTATTTCCCTCGGTTTTTATGAACCAAGGTATCAATCCAGTAGGAGACCACGCGCGAGTCCCTCGCACCTGCACAAACAAATAAGAACTTCACAGCCAACGCGATAAGGGGTTGTCAATCCCTTTACGGTCACTTACGAAAGTGATATCTGATAGAGATGATAGTTTATATTTTTGGTATTTTTAGTTTAATAAAACAGCAAATAAAAGCGATAAAAGTAAAGTAGATGTAGATTGATATGTTGAGAATAGACCCCGGGGCCATAGTTTTCTCTAGTGGCTTCTCTCATGATAGCGATATTCTACGGCGGGTAAACAAATTACTGTCGAGCAATTGATAGAAAAGCGAATAATTATGAGACTATCTAGGCATGATCATTGTATATAGGCATCACATCCGAGACAAGTAGACCGACTCCTGCCTGCATCTACTACTATTACTCCACACATCAACCGCTATCCAGCATGCATCTAGTGTATTGAGTTCACAAGAACAGAGTAACGCCTTACGCATGATGACATGATGTAGAGGGATAAACTCAAGCAATATGATATAAACCCCATCTTTTTATCCTCGATGGCAACAATACAATACGTGCCTTGTTGCCCCTACTGTCACTGGGAAAGGACACCGCAAGATTGAACCCAAAGCCAAGCACTTCTCCCATTGCAAGAAATATAGATCTAGTAGGCCAAACCAAACCAATAATTCGAAGAGACTTGCAAGGATATTATGAGCACACATAAAAAGTTCAGAGAAGAACCAAATATCTTTCATAGATAACCTTGATCATAAACTCACAATTCATCGGATCTCGACAAACACACCGCAAAAAGAGATTACATCGAATAGATCTCCTCAAAGACCGAGGAGAACTTTGTATTGAGATCCAGAGAGAGAAGAAGCCATCTAGATACTAGCTATGGACCCGAAGGTGTGTGGTAAACTACTCACAACTCATGGTGAGGGTGATGATGATGATGATGATGATGAAGGCCTCCGTGATGGATCCCCCTCCGATGGAGCTCCGAAATAGGCTCCAAGA
This sequence comes from Secale cereale, assembly GCA_902687465.1. Classification (NCBI taxonomy): domain Eukaryota; kingdom Viridiplantae; phylum Streptophyta; class Magnoliopsida; order Poales; family Poaceae; genus Secale; species Secale cereale. The sequence goes on along the minus strand of LR738714.1, from coordinate 311,454,600 downwards.
TGTGATCTCCACGGGAACAGAAGGTACGGCGGTGGAATTAGGGTTTTCTCTCTATTCACGGAGTTTCTGGGGTACGTAGACTTATATAGGAAGAAGGAGGGCACCGGTGGATGCTCGAGGGGCCCACGAGGTAGGGGGGCGCCCTGGGAAGGGGGCGGGCCCCCCACCCTCGTGGGCGCCTCGACGCTCCCCTGACATGGTTCTCAAGTTCCTCTGGCGTGATTTTCTCCAAAAATATCTCTCGTGAAGGTTTCATTCCGTTTGGACTCCGTTTGATATTCCTTTTCTGCAAAACCCTGAAATAGGCAAAAAACAGCAATCTGGACTGGGCCTTTGGATTAGTAGGTTAGTCCCAAAAATGATATAAAAGTGAATGATAAAGCCCATTAAACATCCAAGACTTCATAAATAATAGCATGGAACAATAAAAAATTATAGATACGTTGGAGACGTATCAACTATTTTCAAGAGAAAGACTTGACCGGAGTTGTTGAGAAAATCAACAACAAAATAATTTGCTTAGTGTGGGCTTATGGAAAACATCTCACACTTGAGGTGAATTATGCCACAACCAAAATATTGAATAGCTGAGGATGAAGAAATGCCAAACTCCACTTCAAAATAATATGGCGAATTATTTGCACTTCGAGACGCGAGAAGAAATATACTTGAGCTGCTGCACAAGAATTTGATGAATATTTGAGGAGTGAATTATATCGTGAAGAATCATCATGAAGAACTCCGGTAACAAAAGGATGATGAGATAGAATTGAATGATCAAAAGAATAAGATTAAAGCTTTGCGATGATTTAGACGGGGGTTCTGACGAGATAGCCGAGAAAACTTTGAACTCCGAAAATAAAAGATGAAAACACTTGGGACTAGAATTTACTCATGATGAACAAACTCCAAAGGAAGGGATTGCTCAACTTGATGATAATAATAAGAATTATGTTATGCTTATCCTTCCTCAAATTAAATTGATGAGCAACAATGGATTTGCATACTACTTATTCGCGTCGAAAAATGATTAAGGAGGGATATGGCTTGAACTTGAGAAAGTCTTCAAGACCCACTGGTAGGATTAGAAAGAACGAATGAATTGATATGATTACACATGAAAAGAACTCTTGAGCGAACCACCGTAAAAATTAAAGCCGAGTGAATAAAAGAACGAATCACCGGAAAGAATTAGAATACGAAAAAAGAAAAGAGAATGAATCACCCTGAAGAATTAGAAAACAATTAAGGAGCTTGAGGAAATTAGATAGAAGAGAACGAAGAGATCGCGAACTGATTAAATGATACTTGGACGAAGCACTGGAAGAATATGGAGACGAACGAAGAAGCATCAATGAAGAATATTTGGAGGACGAAGTTAAAAACTGAGAACGAAGAAATCTTCTGAAATTATGGCCTTCGGAGGATCGGAATGGAAAGAATTCATGAAAATCTCTGGATGGGTAAGATAAGAATTTGTCACGATCCGAACAATTTGAGAGGATGGCATTAAGCTAGATGAACGAATCTTTGAGAGAACGGTCAAGGATTGAAGAGAAACTCTTCTTCGGTCATCAAATGACAAGAATGAGGAACGCCACCAAAATTGTTGAGATACTCCGGAATAAAGAAAAGAGGATATGTTGAACCAACGATGAAAGGAATTGAAAGCAATCTTTGGAGTAGGCATGCGACTGATGGAATCCATTCTTAAATCACACTTTGAAAATAATTTGAGAATAACTCCGGAAAATTAGAAGAGTCAGGTACGATCCTGGGAAAAGACCTGTGGGTTATGAGCCCATCGAAAAGAAGACACCGTTGGAAAGGATTGAAAAGGAGATAATGCGCCGAAACGATTAAAAGACTCGAATGAGGTAACAACCTCGAATTAATTGAAAGACAGACGACTCTCCTGGGGTGTCTTTGGAACTCCGGAACAATTAAATAGCGAGAAGCGAACGAGCAAGGGGAAAACATCTGAGCCAAGAAAAGAATATGATGAACACCGAATACTTGAGTTGAATCCACCGAAAAAGAAGAAGAGGTGAAGAATATCGAACGAGAGGAGAATTCACCCAGTTGAAATAATCGAGGAAAGAAAGCAGAGGCTTCACACGTATAGGATGGATACTCGCTTAAGGACTCCGGTCCGAGAAGAAAAAGGGTGGGCGGGTGGGAAAAAGAAAGACAACTTCGGACGGGAAAATGACGTCGGTTGGAAAGAACTGAGGGTTGAACTTGCAAAAGATGAAGATAATCAAATCAACTTGACGAGAATTGCACCGGATGAAAAGAACTGACATCGCAACGAACGAAAACTAACCGTATGATCCAAAAAAAATTTGAAGGGGAAGAGGAGTAATTCAAAACACCTACGTCAAGATTCCTCACCAGAGCGACGAAGGGGCTGAGGAGTACAAATAATTCCTACTCTCCGATATAACTAGACTCTGAAAAAGTTTTCTGCTAGACTCAACAACGACCAAGCTACGATCAATCAAGGGGGCTCCTATGGTCGGTCGTGACTCTGATACCAACTTGTAACGCCCAAGATGTGATACTATTCCGATCACATGATACACTCGTGATTGGGGCACAACCGCATTTCGGGCGCTTAGCAAGATGGATATCATTACATCATGCCATTACATCAATACATGGGGATACAACAATTCATACAAGTCACATGAATATAACAACATCAATACAAGGCATCCGACTACGGATGCAAACATGAAAAGCACAACGACATCCATCCTGCTATCCCAGGCTGCCGACTAGGAATCTATCCCAAGACTGACGAAGAAGAAGAAGAAAGAACTCCAACACAAGTAAACATCGCTCTCACGTCAAGTCATCGTAAACATGTACCTGCAACTGTTGTTGTAGTATCTGTGAGCCACGAGGACTCAGCAATCCCATAACCATGGGTATCAAGACTAGCAAAACTTAATAGGTATGGAGAGGTTAAGTGGTGAGGTTGCAGCAGCGGCTAAGCAAATGTATGGTGGCTAACTTACGAGTACAAGAATAAGATGAGCATCTACGTAAACGATCGCAAACTAGTAATGATCGCTAGAGATCCTGAACTACCTACAAGTCAAACATAACCCCACCGTGTTCTCTTCTCAAAGTGAAAAGAGACGGCCACGGTTACTCACACGGTTCATGTATTTTATTTCGGATCCTCTGTCAAGTTTTCTACAACCGGACATTAACAAATTCCAATCTGCCACATAACCGCGGGCACGGCTTTCGAAAGATCATAACCCTACAAAGGTGTCCCAACTTAGCCCATCACAAGCTCTCACGATCAGTAGAGGTAAAAATACCCCTTATCTTAGGGACAACCCAATCAGACTCGGAATCCCGGTGCACAAGACATTTCGACAATGGTAAAACAAGTCCAGCAAGACCTGTGTGCACGGATGTCTTGTGCACCGGGATTCCGAGTGTGATCGCGTTGTCCCTAAGATAAGGGGTTTTTACCTCTGCTGATCATGAGAGCTTGTGATGGGCTAAGTTCTGACACCCCTGCAGGGTTATGATCTTTCGAAAGCCGGGCCCATGGTTATCTGGCAGATTGGAATTTGTTAATGTCTGGTTGTAGAAAACTTGACAGAGGATCCGAAATAAAACACACCAACCGCGTGAGTAACCGTGACCGTCTCTTTTCATTTTGAGAAGAGAACACGATGGGGTTATGTTTGACTCGTAGGTAGTTCAGGATCTCTTAGTGATCATTACTAGTTTGCGACCGTTTGCGTAGATGCTCATCTTATTCTTGTACTCGTAAGTTAGCCACCATACATATGCTTAGCCGCTGCTGCAACCTCACCACTTACCCTCTCCATACCCATGAAGCTTTGCTAGTCTTGATACCCATGGTTATGGGATTGCTGAGTCCTCGTGGCTCACAGATACTACAACAATAGTTGCAGGTGCAGGTTCCGATGACTTGACGTGGGAGCGATGTTTACTTGTGTTGGAGTTCTTTCTTCTTCTTCTTCGTCGATCTTGGGATAGGTTCCTGGTCGGCAGCCTGGATAGTAGGATGGATGTCGTGTGCTCTTCATGTTTTCATCTATAGTCGGATGTCTTGTGTATGAATTGTTGTATTCTTGTGGAAGATTGTATGGATTGTATGTATCTCCATATATGTATGTAATTGTACGATGTAATGATATCCATCTTGCTAAGCGCCCGAAATGCGGTTGTGCTCCAATCACGAGTTCACCACGTGATCGGGATATAATCGCATCTTGGGAATGATACCCTTTCCAATCATCAAGAAGATCAACGACATCGCCTACGAGCTCAAGCTGCCACCTCAAGCCACGGTGCACCCCGTCTACCACGTCTTCCAGCTCCACCATGCACTCCTTCCCGGCACCTCTGAAGACACAGCCGATCAAATCAAGGTTCTGGAGTCAAGATGGTGCAATAAGAACAACACTATGATCAAACAAGTGCGCGTCCAGTGGTCTTCGGGGAAAGGTATCGACACCACCGGGAGAACAAACAAGCTCTGCAAGCAAGGTTCCCTCGAGCAGAGGCTTGGGGGCAAGCCTCTTCCCAAGGAGGAGGGGATGTCAACGCCCCTGACAAGCCTACCCCACCAAACAGCAAAGCCCTGGTGCGGCCCAACCGCACCAGACGTAGCAACCGCCACTTCTTCGGCCCAGAGTGGCATTGATGGCCCAGCCCAGCAGCTGGAGTTCTTAGCCTGGCTCCGCTCCTCTCCCTCGGCATCCAGTGGATGATTGAACCGGCGGCGGCAAGAACCCTAGTTTCCCCTTCGATCTATCAATTTGTGTAACCTAACATGTACTCGAGATTCGATTGATACTAAGTGAGAGAGTAGTTCATCTTTCCTCTTGCATGTGCCTAACATTACTATTAGGAAAACGTTTCTATCCGGCGCACTGGCTAAACTTTCGGCCGATCGCGGCTGAGTACACGCGGTCCCACGGGACCCATGCTTTGAAAGCTACGTTTGTTGGATTTAGTCTTATCTAATGCCTCGAGACCCACGCACCGCTTAGCTGATTCTTATCTTCTTCCTTCTTTTTCTTTAACAACCATTCTTCTTCCTATATACATCTCTGCTCCATACCTCTCTCACCATCTCTCTCAAATTTCCACGCCACCATGGCAGTCACCTTCCTTGTCCTTTGGTCGTCGCAAAATGCAGCAACTGGCTGGGGCTAAAAGTTGCAACCCCCAGCCGGAGGTGCTGGAACCGACTGGGTGAAAAGCTACAACCCCCAATCGGAGGTGCTGGAAAGGGCCGTCTGGGAAGGTGCAACGGGGCCATGGCGACTGGGAAGCTGCAACCGACTGAGCGAAAAGCTACAAACTCCAATCGAAGGTGCTGGGAATAACCATCTGTGAAGCTGCAACGGGGCCACGGTGACCCTTGCTACGACTCGTGCAACCGGCGGTGACCCTTGCTATGACTCGTGCAACCGGCAGTGACCCATGCTACAACCGTGCCCTGGCGAAGCTTCAACCAGCGGCGACACGTGCTACGATTGTGTTGGCGAAAGCTGCGACCAAAGGCAACATAGCTACAACCAGCGACTATCCGTACTACGACCGTATTGGCAAAAGCTGCAAACGGGCATGGCAGAGCTGCAACCGGCCACCGGGTTTGCTACAACCGTTTCCGGCGACCCATCAATGGAGACCTGACGACCACCAAAGATACTACGACAAGCACCACAGAATGCTACAACCGGCCGCTAGGTTTGCTACAACTGTGCCTGACGACCCTAGGACGGCCGTGACCTCGTGCTGCGACGGACGCATCCATGGTCGCGACGACGACGGTGCGCTCACGCCCACGACGGCGACGACCTATTTGTGATCCGCAGCCACGACCAGCAGAAGGGTGAGCACAGGTGGCACGAGCGGCTCGCGAGTGCGGGACGACGGTGGCCTCGCGCCTACGACGATGGCGACCTGTTGCGGTGTGCGGCCATGACCAGCCAATGTTGCCTGTGGCTGTGGGCGGCCGACAAACACGAGCGGCCAAGGACGAGCCGGGCACTGCTCTCTCTATCCTTTTGTCTCCGGTAAATGTTGCGTGACGTGGGAAATCTCCCTGGTCTGAGATAGACGAAAGACTAGCCAAATCAAATGGTTGAAATAAGTTAAACGTGTGGCTAGGACGCGACCGGCCGAGTGTTTAGACCGGCCTGCCGGCGCCTAGCACGCGCCTTACTATTATGTTGGTTTATGCTTGCACGCCGAGGTGCATAACTCCATATCCTTTTCTTTTCAGCGATTACACGTCTCGATTTCCTATTCCTTATTTATAGTTTTAATATGAGAAAAACCAGTCCCAGTCCTACGCAGTCGATTTAGAATGCCTTGAATCCTCTCTCCTACTAGGTTTTGATGTGACATACAACCTAGGGCTCCCAAAGCTTCCAAAAGCCGGTGAGATGGACGAGCAGAAGATGCTAAAAATATAATTATCTTTCCTATGGGTGGCATGCTTCATCCGTGGCATGCTTCATCCGCATCAGCCCTGGCCTCCGCTCATGTCTCTGGCGACGGCTTCACACCGAGCACACCAATCCAATCGAGACGGTTGATGTGGAGGTGACATGACGCCTTGGCTTGGTCGAACCTCGCGGCCGCAGGGAGAGAACTAGGAGCCACGGGTCCACGACCACCAGTAGGGTGGCGTCGAGTGCGATTTAAAAGCAGGTCCCCGTAGCTTGTCCCTATGCAAGTAGGCACGGACACCGGATGAGGTTTGCATTGAGGATGCAATGCCTAGCGTACATCGACATGCCTCGACAATGAGGGCGTCGATTCTGGTCAAAGAGCACTATGTGTCCGGGGGAGGCAAGGATGGAGGTCGAGTAGGTCCGGGGGTTCGCCTGTCGCTCGACGCTCATGGTTGTAGCGCCGGAAACTATAGGGCAGCCGGTGTGGAGGTGGACCCTTCCTCGGTCTCATCGATCTTGCCATATTGGGGAAGCCGCCGAAAGGCCAACGAGGAGGACGTGTAGGAGCGCACATCCATAGAGCTCTCACGGTGCTCGGTCCGAGGATGGGCACGCTCGCTACTAAGGCATGCCGATGTATGCTAGGCGTTGCACATCACGTGGAGTTGAAGGAAATATGCCCTAGAGGCAATAATAAAGATGTTATTTGTATTTCCTTATATCATGATAAATGTCTTTTATTCATGCTAGAATTATACTAACCGGAAACTTAGTACATGTGTGGATACATAGACAAAACAGTATGTCCCTAGTATGCCTCTACTAGACTAGCTCATTGATCAAAGATGGTTATGTTTCCTAGCCATAGACATGAGTTGTCATTTGATCAACGGGATCACATCATTAGGAGAATGATGTGATGGACTAGACCCATCCGTTAGCATAGCACTATGATCGTTTAGTTTTACTGCTATTGCTTTCTTCATGACTTATACATGTTCCTATGACTATGAGATTATGCAACTCCCGAATACCGTAGGAACACCTTGTGTGCTATCAAACGTCACAACGTAACTGGGTGATCATAAAGATGCTCTACAGGTGTCTCCGAAAGTATTCGTGGTGTTGGCATAGATCAAGATTAGGATTTGTCACTCCGAGTGTCGGAGAGGTATCTCTGGGCCCTCTCGGTAACACACATCATAATAAGCCTTGCAAGCAAAAGACTAATGAGTTAGTCATGAAATGATGTGTTACGGAACGAGTAAAGAGACTTGCCGGTAACGAGATTGAACTAGGTATAGTGATACCGACGATCGAATCTCGGGCAAGTAACATACCGTTTGACAAAAGGAACAACGTATGTTGTTATGCGGTTCGACCGATAAAGATCTTCGTAGAATATGTAGGAGCCAATATGGGCATCCAGGTTCCGCTATTGGTTATTGACCAGAGAAGTGTCTCGGTCATGTCTACATAGTTCTCGAACCCGTAGGGTCCGCACGCTTAACGTTTCGTTGACGATATAGTATTTAATGAGTTATGTATGTTGATGACCGAATGTTGTTCGGAGTCCCGGATGTGATCACGGACATGACGAGGAACTCTGGAATGGTCCGGAGATAAAGATTAATATATGGGATAATAGTGTTTGACCTCCGGAAGGGTTCCGGAATTCACCGGAAGGGGTTCCGGATGTTTCCCGAAGTGTTCGGGTACGAGAACACGTTATTTGGGCCAAAAGGGAAAGCACACAAGGTTTTTGGAAAGCGCAAAAGGAAGTTTTGCGGAGTCCAGGGGCCAGACGCCAGGGTCCCTGGCGTCTGGGTCCAGACGCCGGGAACCCTGGCGTCTGGCCCTGGAGTCCGAGAAGGACTCTTGCCTTTCGGGTGAAACCGACTTTGTGAAGGCTTTTACTCCAAGTTTCGACCCCAAGGCTCAACATATAAATAGAGGGGTAGGGCTAGCACCCAAGACACATCAAGATACACCAAGCCGTGTGCCGGCTACCCCGACCCTCTAGTTTATCCTCCGTCTAGTTTCTGTAGTGCTTGGCGAAGCCCTGCAGAGATTGTTCTTCATCAACAACCGTCACCACGCCGTCGTGCTGCCGGAACTCATCTACTACTTCGCCCGTCTTGCTGGATCAAGAAGGTGAGGACGTCATCGAGCTGAACGTGTGCTGAACGCGGAGGTGCCGTACGTTCGGTACTAGATCGGGACGGATCGTGAAGGTGCACGACTACATCAACCGCGTTGATAAACGCTTCCGCTTTCGGTCTACGAGGGTACGTAGACACACTCTCCCTTCTCGTTGCTATGCATCTAGTAGATAGATCTTGCGTGATCGTAGGAAAATTTTGAAATTACTACGTTCCCCAACAGTGGCATCATGAGCCAGGTCTATGCGTAGATGATATGCACGAGTAGAACACAATGAGATTGTGGACGATCCTAGTCATACTGCTTACCAGCATGTCATACTTTGCTTCGGCGGTATTGTGAGATGAAGCGGCCCGGACCGACATTACGCGTACGCTTACGCGAGACTGGTTTCACCGTTACGAGCACTCGTTGCTTAAAGGTGACTGGCGGGTGTCAGTCTCTCTCACTTTAGCTGAATCAAGTGTGGCTACGCCCGGTCCTTGTGAAGGTTAAAACAGCACATACTTGACGAAACATCGTTGTGGTTTTGTATGCGTAGGTAAGAACGGTTCTTGCTAAGCCCGTAGCAGCCACGTAAAACTTGCAACAACAAAGTAGAGGACGTCTAACTTGTTTTTGCAGGGTATGTTGTGATGTGATATGGTCAAGACATGATGAGTTATACGGCTTTGTATGAGATGATCATGTTTTGTAATGTTATCGGCAACTGGCAGGAGCCATATGGTTGTCGCTTTATTGTATGAAATGCAACCGCCATGTAATTGCTTTACTTTATCACTAAGCGGTAGCGATAGTCGTAGAAGCAATAGTTGGCGAGACGACAACGATGCTACGATGGAGATCAAGGTGTCGCGCCGGTGACGAAGGTGATCATGACGGTGCTTTGGAGATGGAGATCAAAAGCACAAGATGATGATGGCCATATCATGTCACATATTTTGATTGCATGTGATGTTTATCTTATTATGCTTCTTATTTTGCTTAGAACGACAGTAGCATTATAAGATGATCCCTCACTAAATTTCAAGGTATAAGTGTTCTCCCTGAGTATGCACCGTTGCGAAAGTTCGTCGTGCCGAGACACCACGTGATGATCGGGTGTGATAAGCTCTACGTTCAAATACAACGGGTGTAAGCCAGTTTTGCACACGCAGAATACTCGGGTTAAACTTGACGAGCCTAGCATATGCAGATATGGCCTCGGAACACTGGAGACCGAAAGGTCGAGCGTGAATCATATAGTAGATATGATCAACATAAGATGTTCACCATTAATACTACTCCATCTCACGTGATGATCGGACATGGTTTAGTTGATTTGGATCACGTGATCATTTAGATGACCAGAGGGATGTCTATCTAAGTGGGAGTTCTTTAATTAATATGATTAAATTGAACTTTAATTTATCATGAACTTAGTCCTGATAGTTTTTGCATATCTATGTTGTTGTAGATCAATGACCCGTGCTACCGTTCCCTTGAATTTTAATGCATTCCTAGAGAAAGCTAAGTTGAAAGATGATGGTAGCAATTACACGGACTGGGTCCGTAACTTGAGGATTATCCTCATTGCTGCACAGAAGAATTATGTCCTTGAAGCACCGCTAGGTGACAAGCCCCCTCCCGCTAATGTAGACGCTTTGAACGTCTGGCAGTCGCGGTCTGATGACTACACGATAGTTCAGTGTGCCATGCTTTACGGCTTAGAACCGGGACTTCAACGACGTTTTGAACGTCATGGACCATATGAGATGTTCCAGGAGTTGAAGTTAATATTTCAAGCAAATGCCCGGATTGAGAAATATGAGATTTCCAATAAGTTCTACAGCTGCAAGATGGAGGAGAATAGTTCTATCAGTGAACACTTGCTCAGAATGTCTGGGTACTACAATCATATGACTCAACTTGGTTGCAAAGTTGACGAGGATAGTGTTATTGATAGAGTTCTTCAATCACTGCCACCAAGCTATAAAGGCTTCGTGATGAACTATAATATGCAAGGGATGCAAAAGACAATTCCCGAGCTCTTCGCTATGCTTAAGGCTGTGGAGGTAGAAATCAAAAAGGAGCATCAAGTGTTGATGGTTAACAAGACCACTAGTTTCAAGAAAAAGGGCAAGGGAAAGAAGGGGAACTTCAAGAAGAATAGCAAGACAGTTGCTACTCCCACGAAGAAACCCAAGTCTGGAGCCAAGCCTGAAACTGAGTGCTTCTACTGCAAGGGGACTGGACACTGGAAACGGAACTGCCCCAAGTATTTGGCGGATAAGAAGGATAGCAAGGTGAACAAAGGTATATGTGATATACATGTTATTGATGTGTACCTTACTAATGCTCGTAGTAGTACCTGGGTATTTGATACCGGTTCGGTTGCTAATATTTGTAACTCGAAACAGGGACTACGGATTAAACGAAGATTAGCTAAGGACGAGGTGACGATGCGCGTGGGAAATGGTTCCAAAGTCGATGTGATCGCCGTCGGCACGCTACCTCTACATCTACCTTCGGGATTAGTTTTAGACCTAAATAATTGTTATTTGGTGCCAGCGTTGAGCATGAACATTATATCTGGATCTTGTTTGTTGCGAGACGGTTATTCATTCAAATCAGAGAATAATGGTTGTTCTATTTTTATGAATAATATCTTTTATGGTCATGCACCCTTGAAGAGTGGTCTATTCTTATTAGATCTCGATTGTAGTGATACACATATTCATAATATTGAAACCAAAAGATGCAAGGTTAATAATGATAGTGCAACTTATTTGTGGCACTGCCGTTTAGGTCATATTGGTGTAAAGAGCATGAAGAAACTCCATAGTGATGGACTTTTGGAATCACTTGATTATGAATCACTTGGTGCTTGCGAACCATGCCTCATGGGCAAGATGACTAAAACTTCGTTCTCCGGAACTATGGAGCGAGCAACAGATTTGTTGGAAATCATACATACTGATGTATGTGGGCCAATGAGTGTTGAAGCTCGCGGCGGGTATCGTTATTTTCTGACCTTCACTGATGATTTGAGCAGATATGGGTATATCTACTTAATGAAGCACAAGTCTGAAACATTTGAAAAGTTCAAAGAATTTCAGAGTGAAGTAGAGAATCATCGTAACAAGAAAATAAAGTTTCTACGATCTGATCGTGGAGGAGAATATTTGAGTTACGAGTTTGGTCTTCATTTAAAACAATGTGGAATAGTTTCACAGCTCACGCCACCCGGAACACCACAGCGTAATGGTGTGTCCGAACGTCGTAACCGTACTTTATTGGATATGGTGCGATCTATGATGTCTCTTACCGATTTACCGCTATCGTTTTGGGGTTATGCTTTAGAGACAACTGCATTCACGTTAAATAGGGCACCATCTAAATCCGTTGATACGACACCTTATGAACTATGGTTTGGCAAGAAACCAAAGTTGTCGTTTCTTAAAGTTTGGGGCTGCGATGCTTATGTGAAAAAGCTTCAACCTGATAAGCTCGAACCCAAGTCGGAGAAATGTATCTTCATAGGATACCCAAAAGAGACTGTTGGGTACACCTTCTATCACAGATCCGAAGGCAAGATATTCATTGCTAAGAATGAATCCTTTCTAGAGAAGGAGTTTCTCTCGAAAGAAGTGAGTGGGAGGAAAGTAGAACTTGATGAGGTAACTGTACCTTGTCCCGAATTGGAATGTAGTACATCACAGAAAATTGTTCCAGTGATTCCTACACCAATCAGTGAGGAAGTTAATGATGATGATCATGAAACTTCGGATCAAGTTTCTGCTGAATGTCGTAGATCAACCAGATTACGTTCCGCACCAGAGTGGTACGGCAACCCAGTTCTGGAAATCATGTTACTAGACCATGATGAACCTACGAACTATGAGGAAGCGATGATGAGCCCAGATTCCGCAAAATGGCTTGAGGCCATGAAATCTGAGATGGGATCCATGTATGAGAACAAAGTGTGGACTTTGGTTGACTTGCCCGATGATCGGCAGGCCATCGAAAATAAATGGATCTTCAAGAGGAAGACCGACGCAGACGGTAATGTTACTGTTTACAAAGCTCGACTTGTTGCGAAAGGGTTTCGACAAGTTCAAGGAGTTGACTACGATGAGACTTTCTCACCTGTAGCGATGCTTAAGTCTGTCCGAATCATGTTAGCAATTGCCGCATTTTATGATTATGAAATCTGGCAAATGGATGTCAAAACTGCATTCCTGAATGGATATCTCAAAGAAGAGTTGTATATGATGCAACCAGAAGGTTTTGTCGATCCAAAAGGTGCTAACAAAGTATACAAACTCCAGCGATCCATCTATGGACTGGTGCAAGCATCTCGGAGTTGGAATATACGCTTTGATGAGGTGATCAAAGCATATGGTTTTATACAGACTTTTGGAGAAGCCTGTATTTACAAGAAAGTGAGTGGGAGCTCTATAGCATTTCTAATATTATATGTGGATGACATATTATTGATTGGAAATGATATAGAATTTCTGGATAGCATAAAAGGATACTTGAATAAGAATTTTTCAATGAAAGACCTCGGTGAAGCTGCTTATATATTAGGCATCAAGATCTATAGAGATAGATCAAGACGCTTAATTGGACTTTCACAAAGCACATACCTTGATAAGATTTTGAAGAAGTTCAAAATGGATCAGTCAAAGAAAGGGTTCTTGCCTGTATTACAAGGTATGAAGTTGAGTAAGACTCAATGCCCGACCACTGCAGAAGATAGAGAGAAAATGAAAGTCATTCCCTATGCCTCAGCCATAGGATCTATCATGTATGCAATGCTGTGTACCAGACCTGATGTGTGCCTTGCTATAAGTCTAGCAGGGAGGTACCAAAGTAATCCAGGAGTGGATCACTGGACAGCGGTCAAGAACATCCTGAAATACCTGAAAAGGACTAAGGATATGTTTCTCGTATATGGAGGTGACAAAGAACTCGTCGTAAACAGTTACGTCGATTCTAGCTTTGACACTGATCCGGATGACTCAAAGTCACAAACCGGATATGTATTTTTATTGAACGGTGGAGCTGTCAGTTGGTGCAGTTCCAAGCAGAGCGTCGTGGCGGGATCTACGTGTGAAGCGGAATACATAGCTGCTTCGGAAGCAGCAAATGAAGGAGTCTGGATGAAGGAGTTCATATCCGATCTAGGTGTAATACCTAGTGCATCGGGTCCAATGAAAATCTTTTGTGACAACACTGGAGCAATAGCCTTGGCGAAGGAATCCAGGTTTCACAAGAGAACAAAGCACATCAAAAGACGCTTCAATTCCATCCGCGATCTAGTCAAGGAGGGAGACATAGAGATTTGCAAAATACATACGGATCTGAATGTTGCAGACCCGTTGACTAAGCCTCTTCCACGGGCAAAACATGATCAGCACCAGGACTCCATGGGTGTAAGGATCATCACTTTGTAATCTAGATTATTGACTCTAGTTCAAGTGGGAGACTGAAGGAAATATGCCCTAGAGGCAATAATAAAGATGTTATTTGTATTTCCTTATATCATGATAAATGTCTTTTATTCATGCTAGAATTATACTAACCGGAAACTTAGTACATGTGTGGATACATAGACAAAACAGTATGTCCCTAGTATGCCTCTACTAGACTAGCTCATTGATCAAAGATGGTTATGTTTCCTAGCCATAGACATGAGTTGTCATTTGATCAACGGGATCACATTATTAGGAGAATGATGTGATGGACTAGACCCATCCGTTAGCATAGCACTATGATCGTTTAGTTTTACTGCTATTGCTTTCTTCATGACTTATACATGTTCCTATGACTATGAGATTATGCAACTCCCGAATACCGTAGGAACACCTTGTGTGCTATCAAACGTCACAACGTAACTGGGTGATCATAAAGATGCTCTACAGGTGTCTCCGAAAGTATTCGTGGTGTTGGCATAGATCAAGATTAGGATTTGTCACTCCGAGTGTCGGAGAGGTATCTCTGGGCCCTCTCGGTAATGCACATCATAATAAGCCTTGCAAGCAAATGACTAATGAGTTAGTCACGAGATGATGTATTACGGAACGAGTAAAGAGACTTGCCGGTAACGAGATTGAACTAAGGTATTGAGATACCGACGATCGAATCTCAGGCAAGTAACATACCGATGACAAAGGGAACAACGTATGTTGTTATGCGGTTCGACCGATAAAGATCTTCGTAGAACATGTAGGAGCCAATATGGGCATCCAGGTTCCGCTATTGGTTATTGACCAGAGAAATGTCTCGGTCATGTCTACATAGTTCTCGAACCCGTAGGGTCCGCACGCTTAACGTTTCGTTGACGATATAGTATTTAATGAGTTATGTATGTTGATGACCGAATGTTGTTCGGAGTCCCGGATGTGATCACGGACATGACGAGGAACTCTGGAATGGTCCGGAGATAAAGATTAATATATGGGATAATAGTGTTTGACCTCCGGAAGGGTTCCGGAATTCACCGGAAGGGGTTCCGGATGTTTCCCGAAGTGTTCGGGTACGAGAACACGTTATTTGGGCCAAAAGGGAAAGCACACAAGGTTTTTGGAAAGCGCAAAAGGAAGTTTTGCGGAGTCCAGGGGCCAGACGCCAGGGTCCCTGGCGTCTGGGTCCAGACGCCGGGAACCCTGGCGTCTGGCCCTGGAGTCCGAGAAGGACTCTTGCCTTTCGGGTGAAACCGACTTTGTGAAGGCTTTTACTCCAAGTTTCGACCCCAAGGCTCAACATATAAATAGAGGGGTAGGGCTAGCACCCAAGACACATCAAGATACACCAAGCCGTGTGCCGGCTACCCCGACCCTCTAGTTTATCCTCCGTCTAGTTTCTGTAGTGCTTGGCGAAGCCCTGCAGAGATTGTTCTTCATCAACAACCGTCACCACGCCGTCGTGCTGCCGGAACTCATCTACTACTTCGCCCGTCTTGCTGGATCAAGAAGGTGAGGACGTCATCGAGCTGAACGTGTGCTGAACGCGGAGGTGCCGTACGTTCGGTACTAGATCGGGACGGATCGTGAAGGTGCACGACTACATCAACCGCGTTGATAAACGCTTCCGCTTTCGGTCTACGAGGGTACGTAGACACACTCTCCCTTCTCGTTGCTATGCATCTAGTAGATAGATCTTGCGTGATCGTAGGAAAATTTTGAAATTACTACGTTCCCCAACAGGAGTAGCTAAGCTCCTCCGACTATCATCCTCCTCCGATTTATCCCCAAACACGGTCGTCCTCAAAACTGAAGTACAAGGAAATTTGCATCTTTAATAGCAATCAGTATCAACTATCATGTTTAATTAACCTCAGTTATCCAAGCTTTACATGTTGTATGGTGATGCAGATTGAAGTAAACTGTAATCTGCATGGGGATGTCAGCAACCCTAGCAAGCACGGGCACCATGGCGACGCGGACGACGCAAGAATGACGGCGCGACATGGACGACGCGTAGGATGCAGCCCTAACAAGCATGGGCACCATGCCTACGTGGACGACGCGGAGGATGCATCCCTGGATAGCATGGGCACCACGACGACTCGGGCAACGCAAACGCGACACGGACGAAACTACTCGTAGACGATATTCACCTGCCCGATTGCTGCACGATACATAATCAAATGATCCAACTGCACCTTGGCCCTTGATTGCTGGGTTGCTGCAACACAAAGTACTAGCGAGGTTGCGACGAATGCATCGGTAGCTTCATCCGCCCTGTTTGGGGAACTGCCTGAAGAGTCAACTGGGACCAAGAGGTTAGTGTGATCGACTTATAATTAGTAAAGAACTTAACTCGCAACATTTAGACGTGCTCACACACACACACACACACACGTAGGATTAGATCATATATCCATATCAAACGATTCAATTATAGTTGCACATAAGTGTCATTGTTTAAATTACATAGTTTCAGAAAAGAGAACTCGAGATAATTTGCAGCACAAATTTTTCAGAACTATATGCAGCATGTGTTAGTGCACTTGCAGGCGAAAGACCAACATCCGTTACCCGGCCTCTGTGTTCCCTGAAACCACTTCCAGTCAATGACCATGAATTATGCAGCTAGGCCGTGAATGTGTCAGTCGTGATCGCCGTCCACTCATGTCGATGCCCGGGCGAAACTAGGGAAGGACAAAGGTATGTTGTTGTCGTAGGGACATCTTGCCATGGATGTGGTGCCATTGACGGCTAGCCTGGGACGAGCGCCTCGCCACTGCCACATACTGTATGGATGCATGGGCTCCTGTGACTAACCGCCGCGGAGCATGGACTGTTGTGGTATTGTGGCATCGAAAGTGATGTGTAGATGATACTTACCTGGACGATGCTTGCACAACCCTAACATGGACCATACAGATTGAAAACAAGAAGGAAATCAACAGCTCATGCGAATCATCGTCCAAAGATCGTGCATTTTCTCTCGTCCATGTAGCATTATTCTTGTGGCATATACGCTTGGTAGAAGAAGCTCCCCTTTTGATTTATAGGTGATGCTGGGGATTCATCTGTGATATAATTTTGACAAGTAAAAGTTGGTTCGTTGGCTGGTGAGTGGGCTTTATGTGATGCTATAGTGCGCTATAGAGAGGTACATAGGTTCCTTACAGTTACATGTAAAACTATATTTTCATATATTTGATGGAGCCGTCTAATTTGGACGTGAAATTACAGTGCATAATTTCCTTTTAATTTGCTAATTCCAATTTAAATATTTTTAAACTCTATAATATATGTAAACATACTCTATACATTGTTTACCTAAAGGAGGCTTCCTTACATCTGATTATATCACTTTGTTGTAAGATGGGTTGTAAATAGATGTCTCTAAGTTTTATCAATGTTGTAATTTACCTTATGTAAGCTAGACTTCATGTAGTGTGCATTTCAGAGACCAAATAACTAATTATTATGCATACATCTTTTACTCCATAGTGTGGTGTGGAGGAGACACGCCAAGACATGTGTAGGACCTTCCCTCTCTCCATGAAACTAGATAATACCCGCGCATTGCAGCGGGAATTGGATGCAATACATTTGGATGATTATTATTTTTCATAGAAGATGAATGTTTGGACGGACTATATGATAATTGGAAATTGGAAAACACATATGTATAATCATAAATACTTAATGAAAATTAGAGAATACATACGTAGTTATACGTTGTTCATAAAAATAACATAATATGTGGTTTAATTTATTTATAGTTGGGGTCTACTTCGTTGAGAACTATTTGAACATGTGGGTTCCTTTCGTAATGTACTTGAAGATGTATTTGGTGGTGTCATCTTCACGTGCAACGGTTTCTCTGAAAGCAACACACACTGGTGGTTTTGGAGTAGTCTTCATGTTTTCAATTGCCTCCATGTACTTATTCCGAGCCTCCCTTGATGAATTAGTTGTTGAGTGGGGCAGAAATTTCCTTGGTGCATCATATTGTGTCCTGGAGAAAGAGTAATGTGTTTAATGTTATTTGCTGCAAGCATAGGGATGTAGAAAACAACATTGTATGCAGTAGCCATACCCATTGCCTTCTTGTTGGCTGTCCATTTTTGTGCAGGTAGTAAAAAAAATCTGATATGAAAGATGAAGTTGTGGAGAGTACAATATATATGGGGTGGCCTTATATAGTTGTCTCGGATGGGAAAGAATGTCTAACCGAAAGATGTTTAAGAAATGGTTAATGCAAAAATCAAGTTAGCATTAATGTATTTTAATGCAAAGTGTAGGTTTGTATTGAGATCCTAATTGCAAAAAAGAACATAAACTGGCCCGCTCATGAATTTACTTTAATACACATTGTAGGTTCCTATGGAGGTAATAAGTGCACCAAAGAACATAAATTAGATCCATTCATGAATATATTTGAACACACACTGTAAGGTTTTATTGAGATAATAAGTGCAACAAAGAACATAAACTGGAACCTGTTAGATAATAACGAGAATAAACGAGACACGAGAGACACGAATTTAACGTGGAAACCCTTGCGGGAGAAAACCACGGACGCACAAAGGCGCAATCACTATGAGGAGGAGTATTACAAGCACGAGACGACAGACCGTCTTAGGTACGACTACGTGGGGTATATAAGAGGGCAATACATGAGAGTCCTTGGAGGACAAGTAAACGAGTTGTACTCGTACGCGTCGTCGTCAACGCAATGCCCACACCGGTTGTACTACATCTAGTCCAACACGGTACTATACTTTGGATCACAATTTAACAATCTCCACCTTGAGCCGAATTCCCTCCAGTAGTCGAAGAAAGTGAATAACTCCATCCAAATCAGCATAAACACCTTGTGCGTCAAAGTCCATAGGACTAGTGAGAAATACCAACTAAGCCCGAGCAAATCTCAAACTTATTGGTCGGAACTGGCTTTGTCATCATATCAGCAGGATTATCATGAGTACTTATCTTGCATACCTTCAAATCACCTTCAGGAACTAACCTTGCTTTATATCTTGTCTCATTATTAGGACAAACACCTTGTTTCCTCTTGAAAACCCACTTGCAACGAATAGGTTTCTTCTCTCTAGGTAATTTTACTAAATCCCAAGTGCAATTCTTTTCAAGTGATTCCATCTCATCATGCATAACGGTCATCCACTTATTACTATCATGAGAAATAATAGCCTCGGAATATGAAGAAGGCTCGGCATTACCTTCAATTTCCTCTACAACAGATAAAGCAAAAGAAACAATATTGCACTCTTCAATTAACCTTTTAGGTTTATCAATACCCCGCCTAACTCTGTCACGTGCAAGATTCCAACCAGGTGGAACAATAGGCTGATTTGGAGTGGGAGTGACATGTTCATCATCAACGACGGGTTCATCATGTGCATCAACAATTTCATTACCAGATGTATAACCTGAATCAATAACATGCTCCACCTGAACAGTAGGATGCTGAATAGTAGCATGTTGTTCACTTTCAACAGGAACATTAGTAGATGAAACATCATGTAACATAGCAGATTCATTAAAGATAACGATTCTGCTAACAACAACCTTCTGGGTTTCAGGATTCCACAATTTAAAACCTTTAACACCAGACTTATAACCAAGAAAGATGCACTTAACAGCCCTAGGCTTCAATTTTCCATTATCAACATGAGCATAAGCAGTGCAACCAAAAACTCTCAACTATGAATAATCAGCAGGTGAACCAGACCATACCTCAATTGGAGTTTTCTTATTAAGAGCAATAGATGGTGAACGGTTAATGAGATAACAAGCAGTGGAAGCGGCCTCAGCCCCAAAACGCCTATGCAAACCTGCATTGGACAACATGCAACGGGCTCTGGAAATAATGGTCATGTTCATACGCTCAGCAACACCGTTTTGTTGAGGAGTATAAGGAACGGTGTAGTGTCTGACAATGCCTTCAGACTTGCAATAATTCTTAAATTGCTTAGAACAGAATTCCATACCATTATCAGTGCGAAGTATTTTTTACCTTCCTTTCAGTTTGTCTTACAATCATAATCTTCCACTCCTTAAATGCTGAGAATGCTTGCCATTTATGCTTCAAGAAATCAGGCCAAAATTTTCTTGAATAATCATCAATTATAGTCAGCATGTAACTAGCACCACCTAATGACTTCTTGCAAGACGGTCCCCATAAATCAGAATGCACATAATCAAGAATACCTTCAGTTGTGTGAGTTGAAGTATTGAACTTCACCCTCTTGTGCTTGCCGAAGATACAATGCTCGCAGAATTTCAATTTACCCGTTTCGTATCCTTTTAGAAGAGCTCTCTTATTTAACTCTGCCAAACCAAGTTCACTCATATGCCCAAGATGCATATGCCAAAGGTTAGCAGCATCACAATCAGAATTCTTTGAAATAACTGGAGTAGCGTTACCTAAAACGGTAGAACCTCAAAGGTTATAAAGACCATTGGTCGAACTTAAGTCACCTTTCATCACAATAAGGGAACCTCTGGTGACCTTCAAAACACTATCTCCACCTGAATACTTGCACCCCTTTGAATCAAGGGCACTCACAGAGATAAGATTTCTATTCATCTTAGGAATATACCGAACATCTGTCAAAGTTCTGATAGTGCCATCAAACATCTTGATTCGAACGGAACCTATGCCTTCAATCTTGCATGGTGAATTATCAAAACCCAAAACGGAACCAACAACAGTAGTGGAATCAAAAATAGTAAACCAATCTCTATGCGGGCACATATGAAAAGTACATGCAGTGTCAAGTACCCACTCATCATTGGTCTCAGCACATCCAGCAATAACGACAAGTGCATTATCGGAACTATCATCACGAGCAACGTTAGCAGGATTTTCACCTTGTTTGTTACCTTTTCTCTTTTCTTTGTTCTGCAACTTGAAACACTCAGAGATGTCAGGCCCGTCTCTCTTGCAATATCTGCAATACTTCTTGTCTCTGGATCGTAAGTGTGAGAGTATCACGACTGTATAATATGGTGTCTCTAAAATTGGTATAAGAACTTGGCAGTGAACAAAGTAACATTAAAGCAGTATCTTCCTCTTCATACTTAACCTCCATTGCAGCTAGATCAGATATGATCGCTTTAAATTCTAAAATATGATTCAAAACATTACCTCCCTCGGGTAACCTCTGCAGGAATAATTTTTGCTTCAGATCCATCTTGCTGGTAAGATCTTTTGTCATGCAAATGCTTTCCAACTTTAACAATAGAGTGGCGACAGTTTTCTCGCACAAAACTTCCTGTAAAATATTGTTATGTAAATGGAGTTGAATTTGTGACAAAGCCTTACGATCCCTTCTTTTCTCATCATCAGTTCAGTCCTCAATTCGGTTCTTCCCAAAACTATCCAGTGCTTCATGATAGTCGGTCTGTGCCAACAACGCCCGCATCTTGACTTGTCATAGGGTAAACCTTGTGTCACGGTCCAGCAGCGGAATATCATACTTCATGGTTGCCATGAGTAGATAAATCTGTGCACAAAATAGTACAAGCCAGTAGAAAAATTCTTGACATAATTTAATATGCAGAGCAAAAACAAGAAACAATAGCACCTGGTAGTCTTCGGTGTGTGGACGTTGCAAACGGACGAGCAAAACAAAAAGTTGCTGTGAAGGCTTCACGGGAGTAGCACCAGCGGTAGACAAAAAAAATGTAGCTTGATGTGACAAATACTAGTACTAGTAGTTGGCTGTCAAAGTACTAGTTCTTGATTGGTGATGAAACAAATAAAGCGAATATGAACTTAGCTTCACGTGAAGGAACTCCTCGGGAGTTGCAGCGACCAGGAACACGGGAAATTGACGACCCGTGATGTGACGACGACTCTGCCAAAATTCGCGTCAGCCTCGGTAGATTGCTAGAGTTGCTGCAGCGGGAACGCTTTTCAATCTCAGTTGACCCAGTAGTAGATCGACTCGGTTCCTGTCAAACTCGGCGACTTGATCGATCTGGCTTCGGATCGCCAGGTCGCATCGGCCGCGGCGCAAAGGACGCCACAACCCTAATCTCTCGTCTCAAATCTCGTATCTGCAACTTGGCTCTGTATACCACTTGTTAGATAGTAACGAGAATAAACGAGACACGAGAGACACGGATTTAACGTGGAAACCCTTGCGGGAGAAAACCACGGACACACAAAGGCGCAATCACTATGAGAAGGAGTATTACAAGCACGGGACGACATACCGTCTTAGGTGCGACTACGTGGGGTATATAAGAGGGCAATACATGAGAGTCCTTGGAGGACAAGTAAACGAGTTGTACTTGTACGCGTCGACGTCAACGCAACGCCCACACCAGTTGTACTACGTCTAGTCCAACACGGTACTAGAATTTGGATCACAATTTAACAGAACCACTGATAAGTTGGTAGTTAAACGAAATTTGTAATGTTCCTTGGTTACAATAGAAGCGGAGCAAAGTGGTATGAACACAAGGACAATGTTATTTCTGGCTGTAAGCGATGTACGTTATTCCTCATTTATAGCAGAGTGCAAGTTGTCCGTCCAAAGGTTTCCTTCACCCTGGTTGTTCCTGTTGATGCAGTTTTTCTGGAAGTGTATCTACATTCCTGTTGATGGAGATTTTTTGCAACTGTAAATATATATGTATGAAGAAACACGTATTTGTTGGCTAAATTTGTATATAGGGTGTGAGAAATAGTACATACTCATGCTTGTGCTTTTTCGTAGTACTTTCTTCCGGTTCCTTTGAGATGCATTTAGAAAATTGGTTCCATTTATTATATCTGATATTGAAAGTAATAAAGCATGGAACAAAAGAGAAAATGAACTAGGCAAGAGAATATAAATGTAATCCAAGAACCTCCCTGTACTTGAAATAAGTTATCATTTGGGAAACATACCATGGACGAGATGTAATCCTGAATATATCATCTTCCCAGTATTGAGCACCACATAGCATGTATAAGTTAGTGTTCACTTGCATGACCACTAATGTTTGTGTAAGGAGACTACACATAATTGTGAATCAAAACTGATTTTGTGAAATTAACATTTAGTTGGTAAAAGCTTGGTAATCTTCATACTTTAAAACGGAGCAGGCAAAGAATTCTAGAAGACAGAGCTAGGCTTTAGCTTGACAGCTCCATAAGTGTGACATGTAAAGTAGTCTTGATCAAAGGAATACAATAAGATGGAGGTTTATGAAAGATTACATGTAGCAACATATAGAAAAGAGAAAGCATTTGATTTACCGAACTAAGTGCAGAAGGGAAAAAGACTAACATTCAATTCCATTTGGACTTTCACATAAAAGTATCATTGTGACAAGTCATATAATGGAGAAGCAATAAGAGAGATGTTTAAAATCCAAGTTGGTAGTACATTATAATTAGGCATATGAGTTTAATAACTATGAACGTTTATGAAGCATTACCTGTGTTCACTTTCTTTTATGCTGATAGACATTGGCTTATGAGTTGCAAGAGTATTGTCATTGGTGGTTGTATCCTCGCTTGACTGAAAAAGTTTCACACGTTATGTTAATAACCATGATATATGAAGGTAATGAATCTGCAAGAAGTTGGTAACCTTTGGAGCATGTAGCACAGGTGTTGATTCAGTATTGTTGACAGAGAAACATTTTTTCAGGAGATAATTTATAGGGTACTTGGTGTTAGCAGCAAGCCATGCCCATGATGTGTGGCGCATCTGTGTCGGGAGTGTGTGTGCATGCACTGGTTCAGGTTAGACGTCGGTGTGTGCCGCGTCCGAGTCTTATGGCCGTTGGACGCCAGCAGCGTTGAGCGCATCGTGTGTGCATGATCCACTAGGATAGGTGAGTAATGTTAGTGGTGTGAGTGCATGGGGTGCGTGGGTGCTGCGTCACCGGCCGGCTATAAAGCCAGCCTTGATCAGAATGTGAAATCATCCAGAGTTGCCGTGATGTAGCCATTGGAAAGAGGGAGAAGATTAGGGTGCGCGCGCACCCACGACGGCGTTTGTGCACCGGCCGGAAAAATCCTCATGTCCAGTGTGTCTCCTTTCTCCTACCTCTGTCCGTGAGTGAGCTGAGAGAAAGAGAGCAGCCAGGCTTCACAACAACAATTGGTATCATGAGCTGGTTCATCTTGGGGGTCGTCCCCTTGCCGGATGCGTGCCGACGATGGCGGCGTTTGCCGACGGCTGTGCGGTGAAGCTTCGGGCCGTGTGTCGGCTTGTGGAGGTGCGCGGTGTTGCGGCTGCCATGGCGGACGCGGAGGCGGAGCGCGGTGAGTCCATGGCGTCTGGTGCAGTCGGGCTCGTTGGGCGCGCTCGCGCGGGACGTGCATGGCGCACTGGTGCGGTCGGGCGCGTCGGGTGCGCGCGGGATGTGCGGGGAGCCTCGCGGCGAGTCCGCGGTGAGCACCGAGGGAGCCACGGCTGTGGCTCGTTGTGACACCGTTCGTGCGGTGGATGCAGAGGTGCGGTGACAACACACAACGGCGTGGTGGCATGGAGGTGCTGCGCTACGATTAAGGCCGCAACATTGCAGGGCAATAAGCCGCGGCGGCGAGCCGGGCGCGACCAGTACGTGTTATGGGTGCCTACTGGACACGTCGAGCGCGTCGGGACCGCGGGCGCGCGTATGAGCGTGTGGCTGACATCGGGAGGAGGCGTATGTCGCCGTTGTGCTCGAGTCTGTGCTCGAGTTCGGCTACATCCTTCCGCCATTTGTCACTGGAGGTTGCTCGGCGGCGTGGAGAAGCCATTCGTGCGGCGGGTGAGGCAGCTCGAGCGGCCACGTTGCTTGCGTCAGGGCGCGGCATGTGCGTGAGCTGAGGGCGTGCGGGTCACCGGAGGAGAACACGTCCAGCGGAGAGCAGGGCGGCCGCGTTGATCACGTCAGTGCGTGATCGTGTGCGCGAGCCGGGGCGTGCAGGGCGTGGCGTCATGGAGGAGCTCGACGTGGCCGGTGGAGAAGAAGCTCGGTGTGCGATCGTCGAGGAAGAACATGGAGGCAGCGTCAAGCGTCGAGGAGGCCGTAGGAGCGGCCATGGCACGACGTCGACGACGAGCCTGACATGTGCAAGGTCATGGCTTGGGGCGTGAATGTTAGCAGCAAGGCATGCCCATGATGTGTGGCGCGTGTGTGTCGCGAGTGTGTGTGTGTGTGTGCACTGGTTCAGGTTGGATGTCGGTGTGTGTCGCGTCCGAGTCTTGTGTCGTTGGACACCAGCAGCGTTGAGCGCATTGTGTGTGCATGATCCACTAGGATAGGTGAGTGCTGTTAGTGGTGTGAGTGCATGGGTGCGTGGGTGCTGCTCACCGGACGGCTATAAAGCCTGCCTTGATCAGAATGTGTAATCATCCAGAGTTGCCGTTGTTAGAATAAATCCGAGGCATACCGTCGATCATCCGAGGACCAAGCAATCACACAAGCATGACACCGAGATTTGTTAACGAGGTTCACCGATATGGCTACATCCCGGGGCTTGACTACGGGCGCTCCTCTCCGTGACACCGTCACAATACCGCACACCGGCCACCCAGGCGCCGGCACATGCCGCCGGCTCCCCCTTGCGCGCCTATGCTATTATGTTGGCATAGGTTACATCGTGTGTCTACCCTCTCTATATAAGAGAGGCCTAGGATACAAGTGTCCTATTAGGACACAACTCCATATCCTATCTAAACACAATACTACTCACAGTCCAACTGTAACCTACCTTGTACACAATATTCGACACAACTCTAACAAACTCCACCTTGGCGAATATTCTCCACCACCTTGGATTCGTCAATGCGTCAAACTTCCATGTACATTGGACTTGAGCTTATCCCATGAGTACCGCTGCTACTCCAAAGACTCCATGTGACTCCACCTGCAACTTGTAGTCCCTTCTTTTCTTGACCACACTCAACACTCGAGCAAAATTAAGTTCCACATTACTCTAGTTAGCGCTCCCAACTTCCAGAGTATCAGTCCAACGCCATCACACACTGATCACTGACCTAGGTGAAAGTGAACAACTCACATATTGGGTGTCACACATAAGAGTTACCTGAACTCAACATCACCGCTCCTTTCTTGACCGCCTGTCTGAAACTTGAAGGAAATTCACCATTGCTTGTAGTCATCCCGAGTCAAATTCGCAGTTGTCTCACCACATGTATGACCACCAGAGCCCTGGCCCGTCTCCATGTCCCGTGCTTACCGCACGCCTCGCCGCTATTACCACATCGAGCCTCCGCTGTCCCGGTCGAGTCTCAAGGGTAGTGAAACCACACCACTTAACCCCCACTGCAGAGTACCACCGATCATCACCGACCGATGATGAGTTTCACGCTTCCATTAGACCACTGAGCTCCAGTCCGAATTACGTGTCCCTCGCTTTTCCCCCCTCACTGAATAGGCTTCAATTCCCTAGATCCTTACACCGTAGCCCCTCAATCTAGCTCTACCTTCAACATGACTCCATGGTAGATTATCAGTCCACCCTCGCATCCCGTCGACTTCAAGCTCTCATGCGTACGCCGTCTTGAATCAACCCCGCGCCATAGTCCAGTCGAAGCCACACAATCCCACGGGGCCTACGCCGCGTGTTTCCAGGCCTCAAAAGTCGGTCACCATCAGCATCACGCTCCTACGTCGTCATCGCCGATCTCACCACCATCTTCTGTACCAACCGACTCGCGTCGATCCGTCAGACTATCTAGTCTGACCCAGCCGAACATATCCAACTGTACGACACACTCCAAACTCCTCAAGCCATCATTGTGACAATCGCCATCCATACACAAATGTGTACCAACAAAGAAAACTCAAAGCACAATCCTTCGTAGCCTTCCGGTGTGAACATCCAATGAGATTAACAAAGCAAGCCAAGCTCCTAATTGACCACACGTACGTAGCTTTTGAACGAACTTCTCTATTTCTTTCTTGATGAGCATCATGATCTGACTCTGAGTCCTCGTGCCAATTTTTTTCATCAAACAAATCTCTTTGACCTTGCTGCGTTTGGAATACCGCCCAACACGGCCAGCACGCCTTGGCCTTGACCTGCTCTGCAGCTGGGGCTTTTACCCCAGCGAGCCAACCCCGCATGGGCCGGCCTGCCCAAGAGCCAGCCTACGTACGTGGCCGCCGCTCCTTGCCATGATCAGATCTTGTCATCGATCAATCTGAGTCACCGAACAGCTGCTCGTTGCCTCTGCCTGCAACCCTCTCGTACATGTTACGCCGTCGCCTTACGATCTATCCATCCAGCTCCACACGCGTCACATGCGCGTGCCGCCACTGCTTCCGGTTCAATCTGGCCGCTGCCCGACACCTCACACACGATCATTGATGATGCTTGCTACAGATGCTTCCGATTGCTTTTCGAAGATTACAACATCACCAACTCTGTTTCTAGCTCGCAACTCGCCGACCATACCGTCCCGCATTACGATCGCTTCCACAAATTTCTGTCGATGTTCTCTTCATCCTCTTTTCAATCAGCAATCCACGACCTCCGAACAACCTAGCTCATGATACCACTTGTTAGAATAAATCCGAGGCATACCGTCGATCATCCGAGGACCAACCAATCACACGAGCACGACACTGAGATTTGTTAACGAGGTTCACCGATATGGCTACATCCCCGGGGCTTGACTACAGGCGCTCCTCCCCGTGACACCGTCACAATACCGCACACCGGCCACCCGGGCACCGGCACATGTCGCCGGCTCCCCCTTGCGCGCCTATGCTATTATGTTGGCATAGGTTACATCGTGTGTCTACCCTCGCTATATAAGAGAGGCCTAGGATACAAGTGTCCTATTAGGACATGACTCCATATCCTATCTAAACACAATACTACTCACAGTCCAACTGTAACCTACCTTGTACACAATATTCGGCACAACTCTAATAGCCGTGATGTAGCCATTGGAAAGAGGGAGAAGATTAGGGCATGCATGCGTCCACGGCGGCGTTCGTGCGCCGGCCGGAAAAATCCTCGTGTCCATTGTGTCTCCTTTCTCCTACCTCTCGCTGTGAGTGAGCTGAGAGAAAGAGAGCATCCAGGCTTGGCAACAACACTGCAACATTTGAAATAATATAGACAGATCCTTGAGATAGCAACCCGCGAAATTGTTCTTCAAAATTTTTAGGCACACTGATTTGTGCCATGGATCCCTGCAAAAGGTGAAGTAATCAAATGAGATAATGCTAGTAGCATTTGGAGTAACAATGTTATTGTGTAAAGTTAAATAGGTAACTATAAAAATGGACGTACATCTTCATCCAAGAGAATGCCATCAATGCTGATCAAAGCATTTCCATATCTGGGATTCATATTTATAGCATCCCAAATCCTTATTACGTGCGCAAAGACCTTACAGTTTTGCTGTTCCACTGTATTACTTTTAAGTTTCGTAGTTGACTCCATAGGGGAGATGAATCTGAATGAATAAGAATGTTCGGAAGAAATTGATGGCATGCAGAAAAAATGTATTACATACTTGTGAAATTTCAGGCATAACATAAATTTGAGTGGATAAAATACCTAGCTGTTTTAGCTTCTATGTGTATTAATTTGACTGAATACCTCGGCATATACTACATTATGTGTGCAATGCTCATAAGAAACTGGGCTGTTTTCAATCAAAACTCGCAAGCCATCTGGTGATGTAACTCTTGAAAATGCCACATATAATTGACCGTGTGAGAAGACATTAGATGGCAAGTAGACACCAACTCGGTTTAGTGTTTGCCCGACTTTTGTTGATTGTCATAGTAAATGAAAGGTGAACAGAAAACTGGCGCCGCCTCAATTTGAAAGGCCATTTAGACTGAGTTGACGTAATGTCAATTCGAGGAATATACACTCTTGAACCTATAGCCGTCCCTGTTATGATTTCTTCTTCAATGACACGACCAGTCAGTTATGTAACAATGAGTCTAGTGCCATTACAAAGTCCCCTTGATGGATCAAGATTACGCAGTAGAATTATAGGAACACCAATTCTCAAATGCAGTATATGGTCTAGAAGTCCAGGTATGTCAATGGTGTTTAGCAACTCTGTTGGATACAATGCTTCTAGAGTAGGATGATTAGGACAACTATCATCAATTGAATCTAAACTATAATATGACATTTCACTTGTTGTTAGCCGAGAAATCATTCTTGTATTTATTTTAGAAACGACATCATTTGTAGTGTTATATTGTGATCCAAATTATACCGTATTGGACTAGACGTAGTACATACGGTGTGGGCCTTTGCGTTGATACCGACACGTACGAGTACAACTCGTTTACTTGTCCTCCAAGGACTCTCATGTATTGCCCTCTTATATACCCCATGTAGTCGCACCTAAGATGGTCTGTCGTCTCGTGCTTGTAATACTCCTCCTCATAGTGTTTGCGCCTTCGTGCGTCCGTGGTTTTCTCCCGAAAGGGTTTCCACGTTAAATCCGTGTCTCTCGTGTCTCGTTTATTCTCTTTATTATCTAACAAGTGGTATACAGAGCAGATGTTCGTATACGAAATTCTTCCGAGATGAGAGATTAGGGTTCGTCGTGTGCGCCGCCGCACGCGACCAAGCGATCTAACGGATCGATTTTCGCTGCGCCGCCCTAGGCCGAAGCCGAGTCCGACAGGAGATTTTTCTTGCGCTGCTGTGCCGAGCCGCGCGTTGCTACAGGTGCACGCTTCAAGTCGCTGAGACCAAGGCAATCATTGTTGCTCCACGTCTGATCTCAAGGCTCGAGCCCCGTGGCTGCTCCTTCACGTGGCCAAGCCAATGCCATAAACAGTCGCTTTCAAGACTAGTGCTACTACTAGTATATTACGTGAAGCTCAAAGCTACAAGGACACATAACTAGTACGGAGTTCTATTTTCTCATATGATTGCTACATCCACACAAATAGCTACCAGGTGCTATCTGTTTTAGTTTTTTGCTCCGCATATTAAATTCTATCAAGAATTTTTCGTTGTTGGACTGTGACACAAGGTTTATCCTATGGCAAGTCAAGATGCGGGCGTTGTTGGCACACGCCGACTATGATGATGCACTGGAGTCTCAACCTGAAATAGACTGAGACACTTTATTTTGGACCCTTGAACATAAAGTGGACACCAACCGCACGTCGGACGTGCACGTGTACAACCACCTGGATCCCATGGACACCATCTGGACAAAAGAAGTGCATGTGTATGGCCACCTGGAAGTGGTCGCAAGCGCGACCAGCAAAGGCGCCCTCGCGGTGGCCGGTGGCGGAATGTAGTGGTGCTACGTGGTGCGCTCCTGTCGGTGACACCATGCCTTCTCCCTGCTGGACGGCTGTTGGTCTGCACCGCACAGAGAAGAGTGGAGGGGTTTTGATGGAGAATGGCGAGGAGGGGTGCGCCCCCCAACCGCCGATGTCACAGACTTTGAGGTCACTGTTCGTGGGGAAAACAGCATGCCCAAGATCCCCGACACAGCAGACGAGATCGAGGTCCTTTGCGCAGCGAAGCACAACTGGGAGGAGCGGCAGCTATAGACCACACATCTCCCGCACATGCCTACGCGCTAGGAGGCCGCGCGCAGCAGCCTGCAGCCTCACCGCCGTCGACACGTGGCGGGTAGTGATCCAAGCCGGAAGCGGTGACGGCAACAGCGGGAACTTGATCTGCTGGATGGGGACGCCCTGGGGAAGCGGTGATGGCGATGTCGGGAACCTGATTTGGTGGATCGGGACTCCCGTCGGTGCGGTCGATGCGGGGCCGGAGCTGACCAACGGTGGCTGCTGCAGCTGCAGTGGCTGCTGCGGCGGAGCGCCGGGCATCGCGGAGGCCGCCAGGATCGGTGGCTGCCACTGCAGCCAGGGTGGGGCGGTGGTGGCGGTGGATGGCAGCTGCAGCGGTGCCGTGCCGGGCAGCGGCTGCTGCGGCGGAGCGCCGGGCGCGGCGAAGGCCGCCAGGAGTGGCGGCTGGCACTGCAGCCAGGGCGGGGCGGTGGTGGCGGTGGATGGCAGCTGCAGCGTCTGTTGTAGTGGCCATGGCAGCCACGGTGCGGCCCGTAGGACCCGGCCAAGAACAGGCTGATCTCCTGAACCGTCTGGGTTAGGTCCCGCAACACCCCGGACACCTCCTCCGGGGTGAGGACGGCGGGGGCGGGCGCGACGAAGGATCCTAGCGCGGGCAGGAGCGGGGCGAACGAGGTGACTAGTAGCTGAAGAGACGGGTTGGGCGGCGGTGAAGACATGATCGAATCAAAGCTAGCTAATACCAAATTGTTATGGCACTGCTAGAAGGAGGGCGCGAGAGGGCTGACCGGGGGCCTTTTGCCCACGGCCGGGCAAGAGGGAAGGGATTTCCTTCTTAATTCTTGCTTGATTAGATTGATACATCTCCTCTCTTTATATAGAGAGGTTTACTTGACTCCCAAGCAAGGCTTACTTGACCCCTAAGTAAACGACCGTTATCTCCAATTAACCCTAAGAATAACGGGCTATACCGCCAGCCCAGGCCCATTACGTACTCTAACAGGGTTCTATTTTCTTATCTGATTGCTACATCCACACAAATAGCTACCAGGTGCTATCTGTTTTAGTTTTTTGCTCCGCATATTAAATTCTATCAAGAATTTTTCTACCGGCTTGTACTATGTGTTCACAGATTTATCTACTCATGGCATCTATGAAGTACGATCTTCCATTGCTGGACCGTGACACAAGGTTTATCCTATGGCAAGTCAAGATGCGGGCGTTGTTGGCACATGCCGGCTATGATGATGCACTGGATAGTTTTGGCAAGAACCGAATTCAGGGTTAGACTGATGATGAGAAAAGAAGGGATCGTAAGGCTTTATTTATCACAAATTCAACTCCATTTACATAATAATATTTTGCAGGAAGTTTTGAGAGTGAAAGCTGCCGCCGTTCTATGGTTAAAGCTGGAAAGGATTTGCATGACTAAAGATCTCACCAGCAAGATGCATCTGAAGCAAAAATTATTCATGCACAGGTTATCCGAGGGAGGTAATATTTTGAATCATATTTCAGTATTTAAAGAGATCCTATCCAATCTAGCTGCAATGGAGGTTAAGTATGAAGAGGAAGATACCGCTTTAATGTTACTTTGTTCACTGCCAAGTTCTTATACCAATTTTAGAGACACCATATTATATGGTCGTGATACTCTCACACTTAATGAAGCTTTGAACTCTAAGGAGAAGATGAAATTAATGGTGCCTCATGATGGATCGAGTTCATCACAAGCCGAGGGATTATCTGTTTGTGGCAGGACAAAGGAGAAGAACTCCAATAATGGAAACAGAGGCAAAAGTAAGAACGGCCACAGGGACTGATCGCAATCTAGAAACAAGAAGTATTGCATATATTGCAAGAGAGATGGGCATGACATCTCAGAGTGTTTCAAGTTGGAGAATAAAGAAAAGAGAAAAGGTAACAAACAAGGTGAAATTCTGCTAACGTTGCTCATGATGATAGTTCCGATGATACTCTTGTCGTTATTGCTGGATGTGCTGAGACCAATGATGAGTGGGTACTTGATACTACATTTACTTTTCATATGTGCTCGCATAGAGATTGGTTTACTACTTTTGATTCCACTACTGCTGCTGGTTCCATTTTGGATTTTGATAATTCACCATGCAAGATTGAAGGCATAGGTTCCGTTCATATCAAGATGTTTGATGGCACAATCAGAACTTTAACAGATGGTTGGTATATTCCGAAGATGAAGAGAAATCTTATCTCTGTGAGTGCCCTTGATGCAAAGGGGTACAAGTATTCAGGTGGAGATAGTGTTTTGAAGGTCACCAGAGGTTCCCTTGTTGTGATGAAAGGTGACTTAAGTTCGACCAATGGTCTTTATTACATTCGAGGTTCTACCGTTTCAGGTAACGCTACTCCAGTTATTTCAAAGAATTCTGATTGTGATGCTGCTAACCTTTCGCATATGCGTCTTGGACATATGAGTGAACTTGGTTTGGCAGAGTTAAATAAGAGAGGTCTTCTTAAAGGATACGAAACTGGTAAACTGAAATTTTGTTGTGAGCATTGGTAGAAGGATAGGAAACTGGTAAATTGAAATTTTGTGAGCATTGTATCTTCGGCAAAGCACAAGAGGGTGAAGTTCAATACTTTGGCTCAATGCAACTGAAGGCATTCTTGATTATGTGCATTCTGATTTATGGGGACCATCTCGCAAGAAGTCACTAGGTGGTGCTAGTTACATGCTGACTATAATTGATGATTATTCAAGAAAAGTTTGGCCTTATTTCTTGAAGCATAAATGGCTAGCATTCTCGGCATTTAAGGAGTGGAAGATTATGATTAAAAGATAAACTGAAAAGAAGGTAAAAATACTTCGCACTGATAATGGTATGGAATTCTGTTCTAAACAATTTATGAATTATTGCAAATCTGAAGGCATTGTTAGACATCACACCGTTCCTTATACTCCTCAACAAAATGGTATTGCTGAGCGTATGAACAGGATCATTATTTCCAGAGCCCGTTGCATGTTGTCCAATGCAGTTTTGCATAAGCGTTTTTGGGTTGAGGCCGCTTCCACTGCTTGTTATCTCATTAACCGTTCACCATCTATTGCTCTTAATAAGAAAACTCCAATTGAGGTATGGTCTGGTTCACCTGCTTGTTATTCACAGTTGAGAGTTTTTGGTTGCACTGCTTATGCTCATGTTGATAATGGAAAATTGGAGCCTAGGGCTATTAAGTGCATCTTTTTTGGTTATAAGTCTGGTGTTAAATGTTTTAAATTGTGGAATCCTGAAACCCAGAAGGTTGTTATTAGCAGAAATGTTATCTTTAATGAATCTGCTATGTTACATGATGTTCCATCTACTAATGTTCCTGTTGAGAGTGAACAGCAAGCTACTATTCAGCATCCTACTGTTCAGATGAAGCATGTTATTGATTCAGGTGATACATCCGGTAATGAAATTGTCGATGCACATGATGATCCCGCCGTTGATGATGAACATGTCACTCCCACTCCAAATCAGCCTATTGTTCCACCCGGTTGGAATCTTGCACGTGACAGAGTTAGGCGGGGTATTGATAAACCTAAAAGGTTAATTGAAGAGTGCAATATTGTTTCTTTTGCTTTATCTGTTGCAGAGGAAATTGAAGGTAATGCTGAACCTTCTTCATATTCCGAGGCTATTATTTCTGGTGATAGTAATAAGTGGATGACCGCTATGCATGATGAGATGGAATCACTTGAAAAGAATGGCACTTGGGATTTAGTAAAATTACCTAGATAGAAGAAACCTATTCGTTGCAAATGGGTTTTCAAGAGGAAAGAAGGTGTTTCTCCTAATGATGAGACAAGATATAAAGCATGGTTAGTTGCTATAGCCAGATTCCAGGTATTGACTATAACAAAGTCTTTTCTCCTGTTGTGAAGCATAGCTCTATTCGCACTTTACTCAGTATTGTTGCCATGCATGATCTTGAGCTTAAACAATTGGGTGTTAAAACCGCATTCTTACATGGAGAATTAGAAGAGGATATTTATATGGAACAACCTAAAGGTTTTGTTATTCCTAGAAAAGAAAATCTTGTCTACAAGTTAAAGAAATCTCTTTATGGATTGAAGCAATCCTTTAGACAGTGGTACAAGAGATTTGACACCTTTATGCTCTCTCAAGGTTTCAAAAGGTCTAATTATGATAGTTGTGTTTATTTGAAAACTGTCAAAGGTTCAACTATTTATTTGCTCCTTTATGTTGATGATATGCTAATTGCTGCAAAGAGTATGTCACATATTAATGAACTAAAGAAGCAATTGAGTAATGAATTTGAGATGAAGGATTTGGGTGCAGCAAAGAAAATTCTAGGCATGGAAATATCCAGAGATAGACCGTCTGGAAAAGTATATCTAAGTCAGAAGGGATATGTTGATAAAGTTCTTCATCGTTTTAATATGCATAATGCCAAGCCAGTAAGTACTCCATTAGCTGCACACTTCAAATTATCATCGGATTTATGTTTAAGTCAGATGCAGATATTGAGTACATGTTTAGAGTTCCCTATTCGAGTGCAGTTGGTTCATTTATGTATGCCATGGTTTGTTCCCGCCCGGATTTATCATATGCATTGAGTGTTGTCAGTAGATACATGGCTAATCCTGGAAAAGAGCATTGGAAAGCAGTTCAGTGGATTTTCAGATACCTGGGAGGTACTTCAAATGCTTATTTACTGTTTGGGAAAACTAGAGATGGACTTGTTGGTTTTGTTGATTCTAATTTTGCTGGTGATTTGGATAAGAGAAGATCGCTCACAGGTTATGTTTTCACCATTGGTGGTTGTGCTGTGAGTTGGAGAGCAACTTTGCAGTCTATTGTGGCTTGTTCCACTACTGATGCCGAGTATATGGCTATTTCTGAGGCACGCAAAGAAGCTATCTGGTTGAAAGGTTTATACACTGAGCTTTGTGGAGATTCATCTTGCCCTACCGTATTTAGTGATAGTCAAAGTGATATATATCTTACAAAGAATCCTATGTATCATGAGAGAACAAAGAACATTGATGTCAGATTTCACTATATTCGAGATGTTGTTGCTGAAGGTGATTTGAAGGTATGCAAGATAAGTACTCATGATAATCCAGCTGATATGATGACAAAGCCAGTTCCGACTAATAAGTTGAGCTTTGCTCAGGCTTAGTTGGTATTTCTCACTAGTCCTATGGACTTTGACGCACAAGGTGTTTATGCTGATTTGAATGGAGTTATTTACTTTATTTAGACTACTGAAGGGAATTTGGCTCAAGGTGGAGATTGTTAAATTGTGATCCAAATTATATCGTATTGGACTAGACATTGGACTAGACGTAGTACATACGGTGTGGGCCTTTGCGTTGGTACCGACGCGTACGAGTACAACTCGTTTACTTGTCCTCCAAGGACTCTCATGTATTACCCTCTTATATACCCCACGTAGTCGCACCTAAGACGTTCTGTCGTTTCGTGCTTGTAATACTCCTCCTCATAGTGTTTGCGCCTTCGTGCGTCCGTGGTTTTCTCCCGCAAGGGTTTCCACGTTACATTCGTGTCTCTCGTGTCTCGTTTATTCTCGTTATTATCTAACACGTAAGTGCAAGAATTGCACGATCACACAAATGCGATGTAATGTTAGTTGACTCACAGCCTGAGTTGTAGACAAATGATATCAATCCATCTATATTTCTAGAATCTGGGGACAAAATATTGGGGGATCTGTATAAATTTGTTGTTGGGTTCATTTGGAACAGGAACAAAAGGCTCGGTGCCATTTCCAATTCGTAAGAGCTAGTCAAAAAATTTGCGTAGTTCTTCTCTCCTGGAGATGGAGAGACACCCTAAGGTGAGCCTCATATTTTCATTCAACTGTAGAAGTGTGCACTTGTTCCACAAGTAACAGTTAACAATGCAAGATTTCAAAATCTGCTGCTTGGTTGCATATTTTATCACTGGTAGTGTTTGCCGAAAATGATATACCCATATCGAGACCTATGATCGAATATGCTACGGATGGTGTTGAAGGCGGAGCAATAGTTGTGGGCAATGTCGTCGGCGGACCACTTCTGAAAGTAAGAGAGATATGTAGTTCGTACGAACCAACGTACATACTGTTTGATAAGGAGTATGAAGAGAAGATGAATAATTTGGTTGCTATTACATGTATGCATGTTGACCGATATAAAGTCAAAGTAGAATCAGGAGTACTACTTGTGCCTACGTACACAATGAGCGTGAACAAGCATATGGATTTTGGATGCTTTTGTGTGCATGTGGGCGTGAAGGACAATGGTGGCCCGTATGGTCAAGGGAGATCAAATGCATTTAAAAAATACAGGCCAAGGATCAAGCTGCGTTTGCTATTTTTATTCCTGCCATGCAAGGGTTATCACGCAGCAAATAGGATGTACAACATGTGGAGTCTGTTATGCTTGAAGGAAATCGGATGGGGTCCACCAGCAGAACAATTAGAAGTCTATGCACCGGTTCAACAGAGTCCAGGTCAATATTTTGTAAGGATTATACTGCTAGAATATAAAGCATATAATCTGTTATTTAAATATAGTGTCCAGGTTTGTTTTTATGTTTTCTCGTGATTTTAGTTATTAGGGCGCTTGCTTTCCAAGTCACGTTAGATGGTTTGGCTAATATATAAAGCCATATTGTGTTGCTGTAAAGAGGAGGATATTTTTTATGAATAGACACGATGTGTTTTTAGGGTAAATACCCGTATCGAGTTTTGGGGGAAGCTGTCTAAAAATCCCTAAGTTTTGGAGGAAGCTTTAGAAAACCTCTGTGTTGCGATTTCTCTGTGAGGAAATTGTTTTGTGCGTGAGTACCGTCGTCGAGATTGGTTTTCGCGTGCTGGGCCGCAAGGTTCAAACCCTCTACTTCGTGTACATCGCGTGCGCGGACGAGAGGTTGCTACTTCTGGTGGTGGAGTGTCGTGAAAGATCGGGCCACAACAACAGATTGGATCTCGACATCGAGGTTAGGTCCACATCAGGTGGTATTCAGAGCATCAGGTTGTTCACGACACTATGGAGAAGATGGTGAGGGCATCGTCATTCAGTAAGTTAAGCTATGGAGTTCAGTTGGAGGAGGAAGGTCGCTGGACCGGGCTTTTTCACACCCGTGTGGTGGTGAGAGAGAGATCATGTGCCATGACGATTGATCACATGAATTTGATCAGCGCTGCAAGCATCGAGATGGTGGAGAAGCTAAATCTACCAATAACACCACGTCGACAACCATACTTGTTTCGTTGGGGTCAAGAAGAGCTCACTGTCGCGCACCAAACCAAGGTAGCGTTTCTGTTGGGAAATTATTTTTGTGAGGTTTTGTGCGACGTGATTCCGGCACCGATTATTTCATGTCACTTGTTATTGGGCGGGCCATGGTACAAAGAGCATGATGTTGCGTATGATTGCAAAACGCACATATATACTGTCAAGAGGGGTAAGATGTGCAGCCTCGTGCCAATGGATGATGAGTGTTTTATTTCTTGGAGAAAAGAGCATCTTGAGAAGATAAAAGAGGAGGAAGAAGCAAAGAAGAAGAAGGTTGAAGCTGCTGAAATTTTTACGTTCGTGGTGCAGGCTACAGATAAAAAAATTGACATACAGGTCGACTTGAAACCGAGGACAGTTTCGTTTCAAGAGGGGGAGAATGATATACCCATATCGAGACCTATGATCGAATATGCTACGGATGGTGTTGAAGGCGGAGCAATAGTTGTGGGCAATGTCGTCGGTGGACCACTTCTGAAAGTAAGAGAGATATGTAGTTCGTATGAACCAACGTACATACTGTTTGATAAGGGGTATGAAGAGAAGATGAATAATTTGGTTGCTATTACATGTATGCATGTTGACCGATATAAAGTCAAAGTAGAATCAGGAGTACTACTTGTGCCTACGTACACACTGAGCGTGAACAAGCATATGGATTTTGGATGCTTTTGTGTGCATGTGGGCTTGAAGGACAATGGTGGCCTGTATGGTCAAGGGAGATCAAATGCATTTAAAAAATACGGGCCAAGGATCAAGCTGCGTTTGCTATTTTTATTCCTGCCATGCAAGGGTTATCACGCAGCAAATAGGACGTACAACATGTGGAGTCTGTTATGCTTGAAGGAAATCAGATGGGGTCCACCAGAAGAACAACTAGAAGTCTATGCACCGGTTCAACAAAGTCCAGGTCAATATTTTGTAAGGATTATACTGCTAGAATATAAAGCATATAATCTTTTATTTAAATATAGTGTCCAGGTTTGTTTTTATGTTTTCTCGTGATTTTAGTTATTAGGGCGCTTGCTTTCCAAGTCACGTTAGATGGTCTGGCTAATATATAAAGCCATATTGTGTTGCTGTAAAGAGGAGGATATTTTTTTATGAATAGACACGATGTGTTTTTAGGGTAAATACCCGTATCGAGTTTTGGGGAAGCTGTCTAAATATCCCTAAGTTTTGGAGGAAGCTTTTGAAAGTGCAACTAATCCCCGGGTGGTTTTGGTAATTAATAACAACATATATATCATTGAACTAATATTATCTTGAGAATCATTTCAGAGAAGTTCGATGATATGGGTATGGAAATGTCTGAAGAAGTGGACCCCTCAAAATGCTAAGACAAGCATTGGCAAAAGCTCAAGATTCCATTTTTGGTTTAGTGATCAAAGATCACATTGAGTCCATAGGAAAAGCCAATACTATTAAAAGGGGATGAGGTTGTGTTAATGTTCTTGTTGCTCAAGTGCTTGGTGATCTAACTCCCTCAACTATCAGCACTATTCACTACTTAACACACACCCATAAGTAATCTCGGTCAAACCAACTCTGTCTCACCGAGATGAAGTTATCTCTACAAACCCTAACATCTCGGTCACACCGATTTATCCAACTCAGTCCCACCGAGATGAACCTCTTCAGTTGTTTCTCCAAACCCTAGCTTCTCGGTCAAACCGATTCTGAGTTTCGGTCTCACCGAAAAAGGGCTGCCAACCTTCTGTGATCAGTTGACATCAATTCGGAATATCCGAGTTTATATTTTCGGTCTCACCGAAATGGCAAACCCTAACCTTTGACTCACTTCGGTCTCACCGAGATGGTATTTTCGGTCCCACCGAAAATCCCAGCGTTCACTATATTTGAACTTTCGGTCTGACCGAGTTTTCACTTCGGTCTGACCGAGATTGGTCAAATGTGTGTGTAACGGTTGGATTTTGTGTGGAGGCTATATATACCCCTCCACCCCCTCTTCATTCGTGAGGAGAGCCATCAGAAAGTACCACCATTCCTACCATACACTTTCTGAGAAGTGAACCACCTACCCTTGTGTTGAGATCAAGCCATTCCATTCCTACCATATGAAACTTGATCTCTAGCCTTCCCAAGTTGCTTTCCACTCAAACCTTTCTTCCACCACAGCCATATCAGTGAGGAGAGTTGAGTGTTGGGGAGTTTATCATCTGAAGCACAAGAGCAAGGAGTTCATCACCATCAACACCGTCTATTACCTTTTGGAGGGTGGTGCCTCCTAGATTGGTTAGGTGTCGCTTGGGAGCCTCCGTCTTGATGATGTGGAGTTGAACCAAGAAGTTTGTAAGGGCAAGGAGATCGCCTACTTCGTGAAGATCTACCCCGAGTAAGGCTAGTCCTCCGTGGGCGTAGGCCGTGATGGAATAGACAAGGTTGCTTCTTCGTGGACCCTTCGTGGGTGGAGCCCTCCGTGGACTCGCACAGCCGTTAGCCTCCGTGGGTTGAAGTCTCCATCAACGTGGATGTACGATAGCACCACCTATCGGAACCACGACAAAAATCTCCGTGTCACCAAACTGCGTTTGATCTTCTCCACCTCCTTTTTACATGTGCAATTTACTTTCCGCTGCATATACTCTAGAATTGCATGTGTAGGGTGTTACTTGAATTGATCTTGTT
The DNA here is from genome assembly GCA_902687465.1 of Secale cereale. Lineage (NCBI taxonomy): Eukaryota > Viridiplantae > Streptophyta > Magnoliopsida > Poales > Poaceae > Secale > Secale cereale. Next base: position 311,414,062 of record LR738714.1, on the reverse strand, counting down.
TGTGAAACTGCCAAAAGCTTTGCATGATCTAAAGGCAGATTTTTTATATTGTCAAGTAGTCTAATCACCCCCCCTCTAGACCTACTTCGATCCTACAAGTGGTATCAGAGCTTTGGTCTCCATTGCCTTGGTTTCCATTGCATTAGACTCCATAAGCTTGGTTTCACAACCTAGGAGAGTATGGCGTCTAGTGAGGGTAATTATCGTAGAGGTCCTTACTTTGATGGTACAAATTTTGCTAGTTGGAAGCATAAAATGAAAATGCATATTCTTGGTCATAACCCTGCCGCATGGGGCATTATTTGTGTTGGCATGCAAGGTGATTTCTTTGAAGAAGGAAAAGTTCCGGATCGCGAAGCTACACCCGAAGAGTTGCGGATGTTGCAAAACAATGCTCAAGCTTGTGACATTCTCTTCAATGCTTTGTGTCCCGAAGAGTTCAACAAAATCAGCCGTCTTGAGAATGCTAAGGAGATTTGGGATACTTTGGTTGAAATGCACGAAGGTACTGAATCTGTGAAGGAATCAAAGCTAGATATTCTTCAAGGTCAACTTGACAAGTTCAAGATGAAGGATGGTGAAGGAGTCGCTGAAATGTACTCTAGGCTTGCTCTCATCACAAATGAGATTGCCGGCTTAGGAAGCGAAGAAATGACCGACCGATTCATCATTAAGAAGATTCTCAGAGCTTTGGATGGAAAGTATGACACCGTGTGCACTTTGATCCAAATGATGCCAAACTACAAGACTCTCAAGCCAACTGAAGTCATTGGAAGAATTGTTGCTCATGAGATGACACTTAAGGATAAGGAAGAGCTTCACAACAAGTCAAGTGGTGCTTACAAAGCTACAAGTGATGCTCCTACTACCTCAAGTGACAAGCTAGTTTCCAATGAAGAGATAAGCCTAATGGTCAAGAACTTTAACAAGTTCTACAAGAATAGAGGCAAAGAAAGAAGCTCAAAGTCTAGATCATATGATGAAAAGAGATCTTCTAGTCGTGATCGAAACTGCTACAATTGTGGACGACCCGGACACTTCTCAAATGAGTGTACGGCTCCCCACAAGAGAAGAGAAGAATCTCCAAGAAGAAGAGCAAGAGATGAGTCACCTCGGAGAGAGAGAAGGAGTAGAGATGATCGTTATGAACGAAGACCCTCTCGGAGAAGCAAGGATTCGGAGAGGAAAGACAAGTCATCAAGGAGCTACACAAGAAGAAGACATCAAGCTCATGTAGGTGAATGGGTCTCCGGCTCCGACTCCGACAATCAATCCGATGGAAGCTATCACTCCGACTCCGACTATAGTCAAGATGAAGGTGTTGCCGGACTTGCACTCGTATCCTCCAACTCCAACTCCTACGACTTATTTGATTCACCAAATGAGGGAATTGGAAGATGCTTCATGGCTAAAGGCCCCAAGGTAACACACCCTGAATTCATTGACTTTGATAGTGATGAGGATGACTTGCTTGGTGAAGATGAGCTCTTGCATGATAAATCTAGTGAGCTTAGTAATGATGAAAATGCTAGTAGTCTTTATAGTCGAGAAGAGTCGAATGACAAATGCTATGAAGGAGATTGAGCGTCTAACTAAAGAACTAAACACTCTTAAGTTAGCTCATGAAACAACTCAAGAAGATCATAGAGAGCTCCTAAGATCTCATGAGAAGCTACGCTTCGAGAAGCTCACTCTAGAGCAAGAACATGAGTTTCTAAAAGCGATCAATGACGATCTTCGAAAGAAGAGTTCTTCATATCTTGCCAAACGACTTCTCTTGTCTAATTTCTTGCCACCTATTAAGACTAAGCATGACAAGCATAAGAAAAATCCTTCCTCTAGTAGTAACAATAACAATGTTAAATCCAATATTGTTGCTTCTAGTAGTTCTCTTGATTCCACTAACAATGTTTCAAGCCAAGTTACACTTGAGCAAGAAAATAGCTTATTGAAGGAAATCATAGAGAAAGGTGTCTACAAGAGTCTTGCCGGAAGCAAGAACTTTGAGGAGATTGTTCGCAAACAAGGAAGACACCGGAAGAATCAAGGGATTGGTTTTGAGCGAAAGTTCAACGCCAAAGGTGTTGAGTGGGAAGAAGGTCAATACCCTATTCCACAGTTTGTCTCACAAAAGGAGAAGTATGATCCTACTTCTTCCAATGTGGAACAAGCTCAAGATGACCTTCCACCACAAGACCACAAGCTAAAGGCCAAGGACAAGCTTCAAGAGGAGATTGATGCATTCATTGAAGCACCTCAAGCCATGGTCAAGTGGGTTCCCAAGGACACATCAAGTTCTACTTCGTCAAGCTCAACTACAACACCAAGGATTCCCATCAAGATGATGTGGATCCCAAAGAAGAAGAACTAGTAGGTTCTTGAGGGTGACTCCGCCAACAAACTTCACTCATATTCATTTTGGCAAGAACTTGTGCAATCAACTTCCACATCATGCACTAGTTCATGGAGTCACAAACCCTCTTGTTGGTAAGTCAAGGGACAAGGTAATCATTGCTTTCATGGACATCATCTCTTGTGTACTTCACTCTAGAGCAAGAACATGAGCATGAGTTTCTAAAAGCGATCAATGACGATCTTCGAAAGAAGAGTTCTTCATATCTTGCCAAACGACTTCTCTTGTCTAATTTCTTGCCACCTATTAAGACTAAGCATGACAAGCATAAGAAAAATTCTTCCTCTAGTAGTAACAATAACAATGTTAAATCCAATATTGTTGCTTCTAGTAGTTCTCTTGATTCCACTAACAATGTTTCAAGCCAAGTTACACTTGAGCAAGAAAATAGCTTATTGAAGGAAATCATAGAGAAAGGTGTCTACAAGAGTCTTGCCGGAAGCAAGAACTTTGAGGAGATTGTTCGCAAACAAGGAAGACACCGGAAGAATCAAGGGATTGGTTTTGAGCGAAAGTTCAACGCCGAAGGTGTTGAGTGGGAAGAAGGTCAATACCCTACTCCACAGTTTGTCTCACAAAAGGAGAAGTATGATCCTACTTCTTCCAATGTGGAACAAGCTCAAGATGACCTTCCACCACAAGACCACAAGCTAAAGGCCAAGGACAAGCTTCAAGAGGAGATTGATGCATTCATTGAAGCACCTCAAGCCATGGTCAAGTGGGTTCCCAAGGACACATCAAGTTCTACTTCGTCAAGCTCAACTACAACACCAAGGATTTCCATCAAGATGATGTGGATCCCAAAGAAGAAGAACTAGTAGGTTCTTGAGGGTGACTCCGCCAACAAACTTCACTCATATTCGTTTTGGCAAGAACTTGTGCAATCAACTTCCACATCATGCACTAGTTCATGGAGTCACAAACCCTCTTGTTGGTAAGTCAAGGGACAAGGTAATCATTGCTTTCATGGACATCATATCTTGTGTACTTCACTCTATGTCCATGGATATTCTTGTTTGTTCCTTGTGGGACTAACCCATGTAGGTATTGAAAGTGCCCTAATCCAAGGATAGCTCTCAACTCTTGATGATCTACATCAACATTGAGCATCCACATCTTCAACATCTACATGAAGTCTTCTACGACAACCCAAGGTTAGTTTGACCCTTTAAAAGGGGTTCTCACATCTAGGGGGAGCTTTGCTCTAAAAATTGAGCTAAAGCATCTCCAAATGATGTGAACACATAAATGCTTTATGTAAAAGTGGTAACCCCACTTGTGCTTAAACGATGAGTATGACCTATGATCAAATGTTCTCATTTGGCTCCTAAGTCAATATACTCATATATAGATGACCTAGTCATCGACAATTTGTGTGCTAGTAGCTAGAGTTTTGGTTGTGCATGTTTGACACATATTTCAGTTGCTATCTTATTGTGTGAGCATGTTGAATGCATGATTCTATTCATTCAAGGACATCCATTTGTGGTTTTGATTGTTTTGGTTTCTTTTTCTGGCCAAATGGATGGACAAGAATGCCTAAGCACCTTCCCTAGCTATCTATGCTATCTTGTCTCAAATTCTATTCATTCTTATATCACAACTTTGAACAAGTCTTTTTCGGACAGTCCGAGTGAGGAGCACTCGGAACCACCGATTCGTCTAAGGCTGACTTCCAAAACCTTCTAAGTCCATTTCGGTCTGACCGGCTTCTCAATCTCGGTCCAACCGAAACACTTAGATTGATCTAGGTTTCATCTCGGTGAAACCGAGTTCAAAATCTCGGTCTGACCGATATGCGTAACTGCACTGCAATTATGCATCTCGGTGACACCGAGTTTTTCAACTCGGTCCCACCGACAGCACGGGGTTATATATACTGAGGGCTGCGCGCGATCTATTCCTTTCAAACGTTCGCCCTCCAAGACCCCTGCTGCCGCCGCCCTGGTCTACGGATCGTCGCCTTCATCACCTGTGCGCCCTCGCCGCAGGTCTCCGCCGCCATCAACGGTAATCTTCTCCGCCGTTGCCGCCGTAGAGGGACACCACCAAGTTAGGGTGTGTCCCGATCCCTTTCATGCTCCACTTCTGATTCTTGCATGATAGGACTGCCCTGATTCAATCCACGTTTGATATGATCCCAATACATTGTTCAGATCTTCTAGTTTCGAGGAAAATTCTTAGGTTTAGGTTTCCACGTAATGCATCTCGGTGAAGCCGATTCCTGAAACTCGGACTGACCGATTTGGTCTCTGACCATTGCACTACATAGTTCGGTCTGACCGAGTTGTGGAAATCGGAATGTCCGAATTGAAGTTTCTGTGAAACCCTAAGTTTTCGGTAGGACCGAAACCCATTTCGGTCTGACCGAAAGTGGTGTGTAGGTTCTGTTGAACACTTCGGTTACACCGAAACTTGAAATCGGTTTGACCGAAATACATTCTGTGAAAACTCAAAACTAAGTTTTTAACTCATTTTTTTTCAAAAACTTCTGCAGTTGTGATAACTCTTCCATTCTGCCTATACCTTATCTTTTCACAGGTCTTTCAGCCATGTCAGATGTCAGTGACAGCCAGAACAGGTCTGAATCACCATTTGCTGAAATTCCAGAGGCAGATACAAGTCCTGCAAGCAGCTCTAGTGATGATGGTGAGAGGAGCACCCCTAGTGGTCTGCCTCCCGCAGCTACGAGAACCAGGAAGAAGAGAACTTCGGATGATGAGGACTCCGACTTTGTTGCTGAGGAAGTTACCTCCAAGCCCAAGAGGAATGTGGTTGCCAAAGAGCACCAAGGGCAGCAGCCAAGGAAAGGTACAAGCAAAGTGAAACAGTCTGCAGTTGCTAAGAAGCTCAACTTGGAAGAGCCTGCTCCAAGCAAGGTGAAGAAGACTTCCAAAAGGAAGAGGGTTGTTTATGCTGAACCTCAAGTTGATGCTGAAGAAGAAGAAGAAGCACCCCAGCCTCCTCCTCAGAAAGCTAAGTTTATGGGTGATGCTATTCGGGCTCAAGCCTCCTCTAAGCCCAAGAAGCCTGCTCCTTCCAAAGCAGCTCCAGCCAAGCCCAAGAGAACAACCAGAAGCATTCCAGCTTCTGAGAAGAACAAAGGAGAGATGCCACCGTCTGAATCAGATGAAGAGCATGTGTTGCTCAAGCTCCGTCCCAAGTTGCCACTCCACAATGATGCTCATCCTCAAGCTGAGGACATGAAGGCAAGGAAGGACAAAGGTCTCAGGCTATGGAGACAGTCTGATCCATATGCCGTAAGGAGAAGGACTGCTGTGGACCCCAGATTCCACACCAGAGAGCAGCAGGATTTCTATGAGACCGTGCTAATGGATAAGAAGCCCATTGTTGCTGACACCAGGTATGTTGACTGGAAGTACATTGACAGTGAAGAGCACCGGGACTTCTTTCCCCATGTGCATGAGAACTTTACTGCATGTGGAGTTGCTGACTTCGTGGGTCAAGAGCTGACAGCCTGGAATGACGAGATGATCATGCAGTTCTATGCCACTGCCCACTTCTACCCTGATGGCAAGATCACCTGGATGACTGAAGGTCAAAGGTTTTCTTCGACTGTTGAAGAATGGGCAGAACTTCTGAACGCTCCAGTGCAGAGAGAGGACGACATTGATGTCTATGGGATTCCTAAGAAGAGTCATGATTCCATGAAGAATATGTACAAGGAGATCCCAGCTGCTGATTTAGAGGGATGGAAGCTCGGCTCAGTGTATTATCTCCAGGCAGGTCTGACCACCACTAACACTATTCTGAGGCATACTTTGATGCCTAAGTCAGGTGACCACCGGATGATACGAGGCTATTCTATCAACATGCTGCACATTCTCGATGAGAAGGCACCTTTTAAGGTGATGGACTTGATGGTTGAGACCATTAAGAGGACTGCAGCTGACCAGAAGAGGTCATGTGGGTTTGCTCCGCAGATACAGATGCTCATCAACGCCAAGTTTGGCACGGGCAAATTCATGTTGGATAGGAAGCACTTGCCACTGCAGCCAGAGCATGAGGACAACGTAGTTGTGATGGATGAAGAGGATCCCACCTCAGTTGAAGGGCAAGCCAAGATCGAAGCTGCAAAGAAAGCCAAAGCTGACAGAGAGGCAGCAGCAGCAGCAGCTAAGCCAAAGAGCTTTGGAGAGCAAATCCTTGAAGCAACCCAGAGAATTGAACAACGCCTAGCCAGCATTGAGCAATCTCAGGAGAGCCTTGAGAGGATTGTCGAGGACAAGATCCACGCTCTAGACGTGAAGCTGACTGAGATTCAGGTGTCTGTCAACAAGCTTGAGGCAGACATGGAGGAGACTAGGCAGGAGAGAGCAGAGCTTATGCAGGATGATATAGTCCAGGACTCTCATCGCCAGAATGCTCCGGTTCCCAGAGGATCCAGGTCTGCAGCTATCCCAGTTACTTCAGCTCCAGCCACAGCTCCAGCTCCAGCATCCACTCCTCCAGCGCAGACATCAGCAGAAGTCTTCGCCGACGCAGCTATCTCTACACCGACATCGACCCAGACGGGAGCAGCCAGCCGAGCCCGCAGTGACGCTTAGCTCTATACCTTTTCGAACTTTTTGGTAACTTGTTGCCAAAGGGGGAGAAATTGCTATAGATCATAGGGCTTCGAGAGAGAGAGTGCTCTTTCGTCTTTTCGTTCTTTTGCCGGTTTTCCTTGAGATACATTGGTTTCTTTTGGTTCCAGATACTTTATGTGTGCTTGCTACTACGTTTGATGCTACCTTAATGAGTGCTTAGTCATACTATGCCTTAATGTGTGCTTATTGCTTATCATATGCTATTTCTTATTGTATGGCTATTTACTCTTGTCTTGGTGATTAAGTGCATGTTATTCATTCTTATCATTTTGTGCGCTCCACCAAGATGTATGTGACATGGAAGAGTGACCCATAATCCTAATCGATTGTGCATTTGCATTCAAACGCAAATTTTAAATAATGCACAAATTTAGGGGGAGCTCTTGTTTATCACATACTTCTCAAAGCGACGATATTATTCTTTGATTATATCTTTTGTCGAAGCTTTGATCTATATGTTGTCATCAATTACCAAAAAGGGGGAGATTGAAAGTGCAACTAATCCCCGGGTGGTTTTGGTAATTAATAACAACATATATATCATTGAACTAATATTATCTTGAGAATCATTTCAGAGAAGTTCGATGATATGGGTATGGAAATGTCTGAAGAAGTGGACCCCTCAAAATGCTAAGACAAGCATTGGCAAAATCTCAAGACTCCATTTTTGGTTTAGTGATCAAAGATCACATTGAGTCCATAGGAAAAGCCAATACTATTAAAAGGGGATGAGGTTGTGTTAATGTTCTTGTTGCTCAAGTGCTTGGTGATCTAACTCCCTCAACTATCAGCACTATTCACTACTTAACACACACCCATAAGTAATCTCGGTCAAACCAACTCTGTCTCACCGAGATGAAGTTATCTCTACAAACCCTAACATCTCGGTCACACCGATTTATCCAACTCAGTCCCACCGAGATGAACCTCTTCAGTTGTTTCTCCAAACCCTAGCTTCTCGGTCAAACCGATTCTGAGTTTCGGTCTCACCGAAAAAGGGCTGCCAACCTTCTGTGATCAGTTGACATCAATTCGGAATATCCGAGTTTATATTTTCGGTCTCACCGAAATGGCAAACCCTAACCTTTGACTCACTTCGGTCTCACCGAGATGGTATTTTCGGTCCCACCGAAAATCCCAATGTTCACTATATTTGAACTTTCGGTCTGACCGAGTTTTCACTTCGGTCTGACCGAGATTGGTCAAATGTGTGTGTAACGATTGGATTTTGTGTGGAGGCTATATATACCCCTCCACCCCCTCTTCATTCGTGAGGAGAGCCATCAGAAAGTACCACCATTCCTACCATACACTTTCTGAGAAGTGAACCACCTACCCTTGTGTTGAGATCAAGCCATTCCATTCCTACCATATGAAACTTGATCTCTAGCCTTCCCAAGTTGCTTTCCACTCAAACCTTTCTTCCACCACAGCCATATCAGTGAGGAGAGTTGAGTGTTGGGGAGTTTATCATCTGAAGCACAAGAGCAAGGAGTTCATCATCATCAACACCATCTATTACCTTTTGGGGGGTGGTGCCTCCTAGATTGGTTAGGTGTCGCTTGGGAGCCTCCGTCTTGATGATGTGGAGTTGAACCAAGAAGTTTGTAAGGGCAAGGAGATCGCCTACTTCGTGAAGATCTACCCCGAGTAAGGCTAGTCCTCCGTGGGCGTAGGCCGTGATGGAATAGACAAGGTTGCTTCTTCGTGGACCCTTCGTGGGTGGAGCCCTCCGTGGACTCGCGCAGCCGTTACCCTCCGTGGGTTGAAGTCTCCATCAACGTGGATGTACGATAGCACCACCTATCGGAACCACGACAAAAATCTCCGTGTCACCAAACTGCGTTTGATCTTCTCCACCTCCTTTTTACATGTGCAATTTACTTTCCGCTGCATATACTTTAGAATTGCATGTGTAGGGTGTTACTTGAATTGATCTTGTTTGTGAAACTGCCAAAAGCTTTGCATGATCTAAAGGCAGATTTTTTATATTGTCAAGTAGTCTAATCACCCCCCCCTCTAGACCTACTTCGATCCTACAGCTTTAGAAAACCTCTGTCTTGCGATTTCTCTGTGAGGAAATTGTTTTGTGCATGAGTACCGTCGTCGAGATTGGTTTTCGCGTGCAGGGCCACAAGGTTCAAACCCTCTACTTCGTGTACATCGCGTGCGCGGACGAGAGGTTGCTACTGCTGGTGGTGGAGTGTCATGAAAGATCGGGCCGCAACAACAGATCGGATCTCGACATCGAGGTTAGGTCCACATCAGGTGGTATTCAGAGCATCAGGTTGTTCACGACACTATGGAGAAGATGGTGAGGGCATCATCATTCAGTAAGTTAAGCTATGGAGTTCAGTTAGAGGAGGAAGGTCGCTGGACCGGCCTTTTCTACACCCGTGTGGTGGTGAGAGAGAGATCATGTGCCATGACGATTGATCACATGAATTTGATCAACGCTGCAAGCATCGAGATGGTGGAGAAGCTAAATCTACCAATAACACGACGTCGACAACCATACTTGTTTCGTTGGGGTCAAGAAGAGCTCACTGTCGCGCATCAAACCAAGGTAGCGTTTTTGTTGGGAAATTATTTTTGCGAGGTTTTGTGCGACGTGATTCCGGCACCGATGATTTCATGTCACTTGTTATTGGGCGAGCCATGGTACAAAGAGCATGATGTTGCGTATGATTGCAAAACGCACAGATATACTGTCAAGAGGGGTAAGATGTGCAGCCTCGTGCCAATGGATGATGAGCGTTTTATTTCTTGGAGAAAAGAGCATCTTGAGAAGATAAAAGAGGAGGAAGAAGCAAAGAAGAAGAAGGTTGAAGCTGCTGAAATTTCTACGTTCGTGGTGCAAGCTACAGATAAAAAAATTGACATACAGGTCAACTTGAAACCGAGGACGGTTTCGTTTCAAGAGGGGGAGAATGATATACCCATATCGAGACCTATGATCGAATATGCTATGGATGGTGTTGAAGGCGGAGCAATAGTTGTGGGCAATGTCGTCGGTGGACCACTTCTAAAAGTAAGAGAGATATGTAGTTCGTACGAACCAACGTACATACTGTTTGATAAGGAGTATGAAGAGAAGATGAATAATTTGGTTGCTATTACATGAATGCATGTTGACCGATATAAAGTCAAAGTAGAATCAGGAGTACTACTTGTGCCTACGTACACAATGAGCATGAACAAGCATATGGATTTTGGATGCTTTTGTGTGCATGTGGGCGTGAAGGACAATGATGGCCCGTATGGTCAAGGGAGATCAAATGCATTAAAAAAATACAGGCCAAGGATCAAGCTGCGTTTGCTATTTTTATTCCTGCCATGCAAGGGTTATCACGCAGCAAATAGGACGTACAACATGTGGAGTCTGTTATGCTTGAAGGAAATCGGATGGGGTCCACCAGCAGAACAATTAGAAGTCTATGCACCGGTTCAACAGAGTCCAGGTCAATTTTTGGTAAGGATTATACTGCTAGAATATAAAGCATATAATCTGTTATTTAAATATAGTGTCCAGGTTTGTTTTTATGTTTTCTCGTGATTTTAGTTATTAGGGCGCTTGCTTTCCAAGTCACGTTAGATGGTCTGGCTAATATATAAAGCCATATTGTGTTGCTGTAAAGAGGAGGATATTTTTTGATGAATAGACACGATGTGTTTTTAGGGTAAATACCTGTATCGAGTTTTGGGGAAAGCTGTCTAAAAATCCCTAAGTTTTGGAGGAAGCTTTAGAAAACCTCTGTGTTGCGATTTCTCTGTGAGGAAATTGTTTTGTGCGTGAGTACCGTCATCGAGATTGGTTTTCGCATGCTGGGCCGCAAGGTTCAAACCCTCTACTTCGTGTACATCGCGTGCACGGACGGGAGGTTGTTACTGCTGGTGGTGGAGTGTCGTGAAAGATCGGGCCGCAACAACAGATCGGATCTCAACATCGAGGTTAGGTCGACATCAGAATATCCCCACCAAGAACTACAGTGATACCTCCAAACTGCATGTTCTCGGCATTAGGTCTAGTATCTGACAGTATACATTAGGTCTATTGCTTCAAAACAATATCTATGATTCATTGGTGCTTCATCCCAAACTATAAGAGATGTGTTTTGAATAAGTTCTGCCAGGTGTGTATTTTTATTTATGGTGTTAGAATATAGTTTGGGTTTAAAGATAGAGATAAGGAGTAGATCGACTAGGTTTCAACCATGTATTACTTATCTTGTACTCCAAGTCTCTACCCCCTCGTGTATTCTATATATACCCCATATGAGGGTCAGATCAATAACATATTGCAACAACAATATCCATCCATCCTATAGTTTTCACATCGTATTAGAGCGGTTAGTCTCATGACGCCGATCCTAGGACCTTCCACCACTTCCGCAGCACGCCGCCCCCGGGAGATTAATCTCCTCTCCCCGGGGGCGCGACACCCGATCGATCAATGATTAGATCGGTTCCATAGATTAGGTTAGATCAATTTTAAAATCTTTAGTTTTATAGATTAGATCCAATTTAGCCACAAATAAATCCCACGACTAGATCAAATTTCATTGAGAAGCTTTCCAGAATTGGCATCAGGTTAATGTACACGCTTGTGCGTGTTTACAGCAATGCCCGGGCCATGAGGTGGACATCCGCCTCGCTAAGGCCAGTTCGTCTGCACCGACAAGGGCGATGACGTGCTTCGGATCTCAATGACGACCATTGCCATGTGCGAATGGGCTCTACATCGACAATCCGCCTAGTCGTGCACCTCACAGCCGCAGTCCATCGCCAAAAGCCCGTAGCCTCATCGACTCATAGCCCATACATGCATCGAGCAGGAAGAACACGGCTGTGTGCACATGCATACGTGCGTGGCAACACTAGCCACATGCTTGACTCGCTATGATGAGTATGCGTACATGCATGGCATGAGCCGTGGACTCCAGCCACGGTCCTTCTGCAAGGTCGACTAGCAACGCATGCGCCGCGCTGCTGTGCGGACACGCGCGTCTGATCACGGGAGGGCATCGCTCTCACGTAGAGGTTTTGATCTGATCTACAGTGGTCCTCAGGCCTATGCGCCAAAGACCGCTTAACATGATCTGCAGCTACTTACCTACATGGCGGCTACACTCCGACTACACCGAGCGGAGCATCGCAGGACCTAGGCCAACAACAATTCTTCACCGAGCCGAACGACTACACCGACCGATCTGCACTGCATCAAGCTTGATCTACGTCGACCTTGTTCCACTTCATCGATCTGCACGACTGGGCCGGCTGCAAGCCAACATAATTCATCGAGCACACCTACGAGAAGCGATCTCAACATGCACTGTCCACACGCTAGGCCGGTGCGGAACGAGATGCAATCTTCATCGACTTCTCCGGCGCGACACGACATCAACACTTGGTCGCCACAAGGGAAGCCTTCAAGACACACACTCGTCGACACGCCTCCGCGATGCCATCACCGACACTTCATCACCTAGGTCTTCATCAACGTGGTCTTCATCAACATCTTCATCAACACACCGCTGCTGCCTTGTCCACAAGATGGACACCTAGCGTCCTCTGACAGACCTTTCTGCAAGACGCGACCATGACGACGACAATGATCGCGTCCCCACGACGGCATCGACCGCATCATCCACGACAACACTATTGCGTCGACACGGCGTCACTACAGTGATAACCCTACACGGCCACACGGTTTTGGCAAAACCGATGTGTGCTCGATGGACTTCCTCCGGTATTGGCAAAACCGGCGGACTCATCGCCGACAGCACCCTCTGACATCCGCAAGGTGTATCGTCCACGTCTGCAGCTCCGTCATAGCGCATTTTTTTGCACCTCCGACTTTGTGCGGCTTCATCATCCACGACGATCACACCATCGACCACAACTACATCGACCACGGCTACATCACCATGATCGGCTACCTCGACATCGACATACAGGGCTACGTCTACAACAGCTCATCGGCAACTACTCCAGCCAACAGCGTTCGAGTCGTCACTAGCATCCACGCCTCTCCCGCTATGACTGTGGGAGGGAATAGAGGAGAGACAAGGAAGGCACCGGAAGGGGACGCAGTCACCGCCCCAGGTGTCGACCCATCAGAGATGCAGGTGATGACGGTGAAGCGGAGAAGACAACGCAAGCATGATACTTCAAATCCAGTCCCAATCATCCGTTTCACTCCCGCTACAACTGAGGGGAATGTTAGAATATAGTTTGGTTTTAAAGATAGAGATAAGGAGTAGATCGACTAGGTTTAAACCATGTATTACTTATCTTATACTCCAAGTCTCGACCCCCTCGTGTATTCTATATATACCCCATATGAGGGACAGATCAATAACATACAGCAACAACAATATTCATCCATCCTATAGTTTTCACATATGGTACACACTGAATTCTCCAAAATTTCCAAAGGAATTTTAAAACGGGAGTGTGGTGTTCGACCTCCCGGGAGAAATAGAGAAGCAATTCCCGAGGATGCTACTGCCAATGCAATTTTCCCTTGACTCCACAAAGAATAAAGTAAAGTAGTCCATAAGAAAGTTTTTCCAGTCCCTCCATATCCAAAACAAAGAATGTTCTACCTTCATTATTTATGGCATCATTATAGATATCATGAAATACATCATTCTGGTTGTTGTTTAGCTTCGGAATATCATCATTCAAAGTGGATGTCATGTTTGGAATGTCACAGGTAAGCTCATCCAGCAAAGGCCTATTTTGTGCAGAAGCATTTCCTATATCATCTGGCAGTGGCTAACTAAAATGGGATAAGCAATAGCCGGAATCCTTTAGCGATTTATCCAGCTCAATGAGAAGACAGGATGTCACATACGAATCTAGTGATGAACTGCTCAACTGAGAAGGATGAAGATTCAACCAATGTGCTATATCTTCAGACATCATTGATGCATGCTCCTCAAAAAGCTTGATAGGGTTTGTTACATTGCAAAAAAGCAAAAGGGTAACAAAAAGCTGACGTAATTGGAATGGTAATGCCCACTGAGCCGCATCTTTTAATGCATTGGACCACTCTTGGTCATCACCTAGGAGACCTAAAGCTTCATATGCTGAACGAAATGTAGGATATTCTTGGCCTGATATAGTCCTGATATCAGCGAAGGAGGTTGGACCTTTACGAATGTTCAGCCACATTCGCAAATAGAAAGGCTCCTTGTGAAGGGTTGACATGTGCCACTTGTCCATTTTTTTGAGGACCTCGACGATGATCCAATATTTCCCTTTTTGGTGCCATGTCCAATATTCTGGAAATTCTATGTACGTGTATTGTTGAGCTTCAGGGTGCTGCATATTAGCATCTAACCATGCAGTGAGTGTAGTGATCACATTTTTGGGGTCTTCAATAACTTGTTCCAGGTTATCATCTTCCGAATAAATTACATTGTTCTCAAGAGGAAGATGAACAGGGAGCCTTTCTACGGAAGGTTCTGTATGGTGAATATCATATTGCTGCAACCGCCAAGCAGCATCATTTGGTGTGACACAACGACACTCTAAATAATTAACAATTTCATTAACGGTTTCAGTTGATGAGGCTGATGTTGAAGACTTGCCGTGAAGGCCAATTCTAGCACAATTAAATCCTTTTGTTACATACTTGAAAAGATATTTGTGCATACCATCATGGTTAACCTTCTCTACATTTATGCGAGCTTGGTACTTAACCATCAGGTCAACATTGTGAGGAACAATGAATCTATTGTCAATGTCAACATTATTTTTCCTAGCTGTTATTCCATTGTTTGGTCGGGCATATTCTGTGAAACCATTCTCCTGTACAGTTGTTTACTCACAGAACTCCTTTGGGTAAAATTTTGTGCATTTTCCTTCTGACATACATGGTGACTTCAGGCCGAGAGGGCCGCAAGGGCCATGCACCATAAAAGAATAAACAACCTCATATCCTATTGGATCTTTTACAGGGTCTGGCAACTGAGCAGAAACATAGAAATCTATCTTTTGTGCATCTAAAGTTGCTTCTTTGGCTAACCATATAATTATATGAACATGTGGGAGGCCACGTTTCTGGAATTCAACTGTGTAGATAACTACAGGAATGTAAAATATGTTTAATAACCAGCAGAAAACTATGTTGTTGGAAGGGAATATAAGTTTAAGAGAACGCTTATTACCTGCGTTTATGGGTCCAAAGAATTGTTTCTTTTTAATATCATCCATTAGAATATTAAGCTTCATTTTGAATACCCGGCTGACAATATCTGGACGGTCAGATGGTTCCTGACCATGAATGGATGATAAAGCCTCTGTAATTTCAGGCCAAGCAACATTTGATGTGAACGTGACAAACAGATCTGGGCAACCATATTTTCTACAAATAGCGATGGAGTCTTGGTAGTTTTGGTATAAGTAGCATGGGCCTCCAGTAAACGAGGAAGGTAATATAATCCCTTGGCCAACAACAGAACCTGATGTAATACCCTTTGCCACAGAATCTGCTAAACAACTGAATGATGATGATCTATATTTCCGTTGAAAGCTAGGCTTGCGGTAGAATGCAATATGAAAGGTTTCAACAGAACAATAGCCATCCACGAAGTAAGCCTGTGTTAACCTTTTGCATCGTAATGGAGTGTTGAAGTCATTTGGCCTATCATGTAACCTATATGCATAATATTCTAGCATTGTGACTTTGTGGCGTTGATTTGATGCATTTGACACTGAATGGCACATAAGCTCATCATGAAAACCATCCTCTCCATATGGAAATAAAGAGAATATTGCATGGACATAAACTTGCAGTGTTTTTCATTGATATGTTTTAACTATGATGAATGATCTTCTATTATAATGTCTCATCCAACATCAGAAGACCCTAAATCTCCAACCACTAATCCAACAACTCTGGATGCGACTGGAGCACTATAGATATCTCCATGGGCATCAGGTTTGCCATATATTCATATGTATAAATGGTCAGAATCATTGCCATGTAATCTTTGACTTGATGTTCTAAATAGTTTGACAATGGGATTATGTGCGTTCAACATTGTTATGAGGGGGTGGAGAATGCCTTCATTAGCTTGGAACGAAGTGCGTGTATATGAAGCAATGCGCGAAGATGAAGTGGTGCGCGAAGATGAACTGGTGCGCGAAGATGAGGCAACATTTATTATGTTTGAAACCTCACACTCTGTATCAAATACGTATAATTGTGCATATTCTGGTCTTTTTCCTCTAGATGGTCTCAATGAACCAACGCGCTGGCAGACTTGGCCACTGATCTTGAAAAACGTATGGGCCTTGGCCGTCATTTATGGACTCATCAATTTTAGCTCCCATTGAAGTACATGGTATTGTACTGACGAATATGATGAAAGAAGTGGCTTGAGAGTGAACTATTCTGTGAAGTGAGTAAATCCAATACAGGTTGAGGAGGAAGATCATATGGCTGGAGGGAAACTTTTCCTCCTTTGCAGCACAAATTATATTTTGGATTTGAGCATGCATTTCTCTGCGTGCACGCTCGTCGTACCAAAAGAGAGCACCACAATGTTGGCAAGAACACTGGGGGCCTCCAAGAGTTAAGGGTTCAAATATAGTTCCTGAAAGATGAGGCACAAAGAGAGGTTTATTTTGTAAACGTAAATGATTATTGAACTTACACATGAACAGGGATTAATTTGGCAAAAGCTTATGTTTATGGGCAAATATCTGATTATGTGTGTGTGACATCGATGTGGTCGATGCTTCATTTCCTCGGCTCCTGTTTCTAGTGATTACATCCAAATGCCTGCGAAGGTTCTCGGCGGCAACATGTGAGTTTGATCGAGGAGCAGAATCAGGTATTAATGAACGGCGTGCCCGTTGATGTCTACACACGCTTCTACTCTTGTAGACTATGTTGGGGCTCCAAGCGCAGAGGTTTGTAGGACAGCAGCAATTTCCCTCAAGTGGATGACCTAAGGTTTATCGAACTCAGGGAAGTAGAGGTTGAAGATGGTCTCTCTCAAGCAACCCTGCAACTAAGATACAAGAAGTTTCTTGTGTCCCCAACACACCTAATACAACTAGGAGTTGTATAGGTGCACTAGTTCGGCGAAGAGATGGTAAAATATGGATGATAGGAGTGGCAAAGCAAAGTAATATAAATCTGTAATAAAAAGTGCAGCAAGCAAACAAGTGGTAAACGTGAGCACAAATGGTATTGCAATGGTGGAAACAAGGCCTAGGGATCATACTTTCACTAGTGGCAACTCCCAAAACATTAACATAATTGAATCACATGATATTTCCCATAAAACATGCAATGGAGACGCACCCGGAGGTCATTCCTTCGTGGTCAAGAGAGGACGAGAATTATGTAGGGCTACAAAAGCACACCTCAAAGTTCGTAGTTCTCAATCTATGGATTTCCCAATGTCACCGCGGCCATCCAAAGAGATTACCACAATCACCACAACATATCTAAAGGATAGTCAAAGACAAGCACCAAGAGACTCTCAATCTTCAATCAACACACAAGAGAGGAAATCACTCATGAAAATATTCTTCTAATCCATGTCCAATAGACCGCTGTCACCTTGGTCTCGGGGATTATACTAGATAAAGACAAGTGAGTACATCAATCCAATACATAGAGGAAGGGGAAATATCATGGGATCACCCTAGATTAACATAGCCTATGATCCCAACGAAGATCACATCATGGGAGAGAGAGATAACCACATAGCTACACGTACGAGCCCTCAGCCCCGGAGGAAACTACTCACGCATGGACATGGTGAGGAGGAGGTTGATGATGGTGTTGATGGAGAGGTGCAGCCCCGCGAGGAGGAGACGGCCGGCGGCAGCCACGGAGGCGGCGGCGGCGTCCCTTGGGGGCGCGGCGGCGGCGGCGGCCCTTGGGGCGGCGGCGGCCCTAGGGGCAGCGGCTCCTTGGCCCCCCTTCTTCCTTGTGGATGGTGCTGCAATGGTGCTGGTCCTCCCCTCCAAGACGGCGGCTCGGGAGGAGGAAAATTCGTGGCCCTTGGTGACCTAGGTTTCCTCTCTTTATATAGACTCTCGGATTCCCATCATCAGATTTTGGGCCTGAGTAAAACGGGATTTACTCGGCCGTCCGGAATCTGATTTGGACGAATTTTATATCCAGAAGCATCGCCTCGAAATTCCCCACAACTTTCGCAACTAGACTTTTTCCGTTTGACGTCGTCTTTGGACCGGAACGTGACCATCTTTAAAAAACGTTCTTAGACAGATTTCAGGAAAGTCAGAGTCCTACTCGAATACGACTCCTTTTGCGTTTTTGTCAATTTCCAAGTAATTCCTACACAATAAAGTGTAAAACAAGAACATTGTGCACTTTTGCAACCATTAGTAGGTTAGTACAAATATGATCAAAAGTGTATGGAAGTGCATAAATATCATAGCAATATCACACAAAAAAGGCATGGAGCAAGCAGAAATTATAGATACGTTTTAGACGTATCAACATCCCCAAGCTTAATTCCTGTTCGTCCTCGAGTAGGTAAATGATAACAAGCATAATTTCTGTGGTGACATGCTATTAAACATATAAGGACTTTTCATAGTCACATGACAAAAGCTTACTGAGACAATGAATCTGTAGTAATTAAGTTGCCTCATGAGAAAATCACAAAGAACTGAAAGTTTTACAATATGATACTGAAACATCAAATAGATTTGTAGTGAGCATGGTGTGCAAATATGATAAAGTGGTACCTCGCTTGTCCCCTTTAGTGAAGCAAAACATAAATGCAGGGGAACCTCCAAGGTTTAAGTGACGACTAGATACAATGATTTCAGAATAAACGATATCATAATCATGCAAAAGACAATGGTACTTTGGGACAATGCACATTACACTCAGAATGACAATCATGCTCTCAATAGTTGGTGCTTTAAAGAAGGTGGAGACTCTCGAACCGTGGCTTTTGATGGCAAGGTTGAAAACCCGTGGTCGAAAACAAAAACTAAACATGTACCAGAGCTCTTGGTTTTTAAAAACAGAGGTAAACATTATTTTTGGGATATGCATATTTCGTCAACGAATGCTAGCAGATAAATCAATTACTTCTCGAGCTGGACAAGTTTCGAGGAACGGCTCCCGTATGAGGACGATCACATCCTCTTAATCTCCTTTGTTTATCACTGCCAAAGTTTTCTGATTTCTCATGAACAAAGCGTGAAGGAGGGTTTTTGTGTTGTATAATTTTTTAATGAGCCGGGCGCACTCTATGCCAGTTCTTTCTCGTATTATGGGTTTGCACATTAGACATGTAATCCCGGGGTGAAGCTTGTCCAACTTAAAAAGATCATGAATTAACTACTACTTCCTCATGAGCTAAAACAGAGGCACAAAATAGAAATGCTTTTTTGAATAATTTCGAGATGGTACACGATAGTCTTCGTTAGGAATGGCAGGTAAATACCATGTATAGGAAGGTATGGTGGACTCATATGGCATAATTGGTTTAAAGGATTTTGGATGCATAAGCAGTCAGTCCGCTTAGTACAGGTGGAGGTTAGCAAAAGACTGGGAGCGACCAACTAAGAGAGCAATGACGGTCATAATCATGCAGAGCGACAAAGCAACATTGAATCGGGCATGGAAGTTATATCGCTACTCAGAAATTAAAGATCATCAAGGGTTGATAGACTTTCTTTACAGTCTTAAATATGCGTGAGCATATGCCTAGTCAATCAAAATAAATTCTTGGAGGAAGATATCACTAAACATACCACATCATAGGCAAACAAATCATGTTGGTACTCCAATAACACATTGAGAACCCCCCAGCTATTTGAGACTAACCATAAGAAAACATGAACTACTAAGCACCATTATGCACATAGCATTTTTATCATGGACATATCAACCAGTGCAACAGAAGCCAACTCTCTTAACAAGATAAGCATGATAACTCAAGAGAGTTCCAGCAACCAACTAAACAAAAGCTCTTTAAAAAGAAAAGTATGAAAACTAAGAGCTAAGCATGACAGTAGCTATTGAAAGACCAAGAACATACACAGCAAAGATAAACATGAAAATTCTATGTTGTGTTCTAGGTTGAAGTGGAGCGTGTTTCTCTCCCACACAAAGAAAGCTGAGTTCCAACTCGTTATGAAAAGCAAGCAAAGCTAAAGAAAACTAAAAAGGAAACTAAAAGCAAGACGCTCCAAGCATAGCACATAACACATGAAGTGATTAAAATATAGTGGAACGAAAGACGAACTGATAATGTTGATGGAGAAGGGGATGCACGGGGGCATCCCCAAGCTTAGACGCTTGAGTCTTCTTGAATATTTCTTGGGGGTGCACGGGGGCATCCCCAAGCTTGAGCGTTTGACACTCCTGAATCTTTTTATCATCTTCCCTCGCACACTTGAAAACTCCCTTCATACATAACTCATCATAATCTGATTAGCGAGGTTAGTACCCTTAATAAAATAATTTTTCCTTGCTGGAAATAAGGATATTATTGAAGGTCTATTGTTTCTCAAGATTGCCAAAAGGTTTTTGCAAAGAAAAAGCAAGCTCAAGGTTTGCAAAATGAAGGAAAGGCAAAACAGGACAGAATCTGTGAAAAACAGACCAGCAGGTAGTAAATGATTTTTTCGGGGCACTTCCTCAACTCAAATCAAAAAACTCAGAACAGACGCCCGAAAGCCAACTGTATAGAGCACGCTGTCGAAAAAATTCAGACCAAAAAGATGATCTGGTGATTTTATACAAAATTTTCTATCCAAGGACATAATCTGTTTCCTGGACAGCACGTCACAACTTTTGAACTTTCTTGCAATCGGAGGCTAAACTTGGCACAAAGCTAAAAAATAAAGATACAATGATGTTGCTACAGTAGTAACAAACATCAAGACCACTAAAAACTGAAAGCAAAGATAACAAGGGTTGTCTCCCTAGAGCTCTTTCTTTACAGCCATAAAGATAGGCTTAAGACTTTAATGATGCTCTCGTAGGAATAAGAGCTGAAGAACAAAAGAGAGTATCGAGAAGCAAATACCAAACACATTTAAGCCTAACATGCTTCCTATGCATAGGAATATTGCAATATAATAATTCATTGAAGCACAAAGCAACTAGCATAGGAAGGCAAAACAAGCATAACTTCAAAATATTCACCATAAAGAGAGGAAACTTCTTATTATTAAGATATTTAGAACCAAGTCTCCCTCTCTCATTATAAATTTCAGTGGCATCATGGATGAACTCAACAATATAAGCATCACATAAAGCATTGTTACCATGATCCACATGCAAAAAGGTACTCTTACTCTCCACATAAGCATAATCTTTCTCATTGGTAATAGTGGGAGTAGGACTATCATAAACAACTTGAACACTATAGATTAATTGTGTATTAGGAGGGTGGTGTTCAACAAGGGAGTAATTCCCTCCATGATTATGAAAAGTTTCATAAGGATAATTTCTCCTTATGTCATAGGTACCTTTATAATCACTATAGATTGGAGTTATAACATCATCATAGTAGAGAAGAGCATTATCATTGCTAGCAACTATATTTGTAATCATGTTGTCTTTATTCTTACCAGCAAAAGAATTATCAATTGTCACATCACTAGTGGGTAAAGGATTTGCAATCCTATCATCCCCAAGCTTAGAGCTTTCCATATCATCACTTTCAGAGTTGGTACCAAAAATATTTTCAAGATCATAAGTAGCATTATCATCATTTTCCCAATCACAATAAGTAACATGCATATCATAATCAAAATCATCTTCAATAGTACTTATGGACGTATCATCAAGATGATAATTAAGGCAATAAACTTCACCTTCTTCTTTAAACTTACAACCGTTAGGATAAAAGTTGATGGGAGGAATATGCTCAGGCCAGGTTGATACCTATTCTTCTTCCTTCTTGCTCCTCTTCCTCCTCCTCTTCTTTTTCTTCTTCTTCACATTAGGATGGAGTGGTTGGAGATGAAGCTTCTCCACATATCCTGGTTTATCATTAGAAACAATAGGGGAAACTTGGGAGAAACTCTCCTTTTTATTAGCAGAAATATAAGAGACATTTTTATACTTTGGTGAAGTTCCCTCCTTTCTAATCTTACTTATGTAATCATTTTCATGGCAATTAACAACACAATAGAGATGGCAATTTCGCAAAGTGTTTTTTATTCCTATGGCATTAACATCCAGCCAAGAAGTCTTTTCTGATAACTCTTCACACATCAAAAATAACATAAGCTCATCATACAGATCAGAGGTGATCATGTTATCACACAACCGGTTAACAGTTATGTTTTGAAAGTGCATGCATTGAAAATTAAAGTGACCTTCTATACAGCAAAGTTCACAAGTAAAAGGATAAAGGTCACACAATTCTCTAGCAATTTCATTTAAATCTCCGACCCAAGTGATTGTTCTTTCATGCTTATGTTGCTTACAATACTTCTCTTCTTCAATCATAGGCCTTTCACAAGGTCTATCCACTCCACAAAAAATAACATGCTTATATAAAACTTCATTTTTAGGAATTGGATCATGCATGTTGCAATCATCATGAACAATTTCATTTTCTTTGCACATATCTTTAAAAGGTTCATGATGCTTGTTCCAATCCTCCTTAGGCATATTAAGATGTGAAGCAAAAGATTTGAGGAAATCAACAAGGAGTTGAGAATCAAGCCCAAATTTAGCACTAAACTTATTAAAACTTGTAGTTTCAACAAATGACTTAATGCAATCATACTCATAAACTATACCTGACTCTTTACCTTTGTCGATCTCCCAATCTTCAGTGTTGCGTTGAATTCTTTCAAGGAGTTCCCATTTAGCATCAATCTTTTCGTTTGTGAAAGAACCCATAGAGGAAGCATCGAGAAAATCTTTATCCTGCCGAGAGAGCCTCACATAGAAATTAGTAATAATCATATCTTTGGGGAGCCCATGGTTAGGACATTTTAGAATTAACGTTTTCAGTCTCCCCCAAGCTTGAGCTATGCTCTCTCCGTCATGAGGATAGAAATTATAAACATAATTCCTATTCTCATGGACTTCATGAAGAGGATAAAACTTAGAGTAAAAGAGAGACTGGATCTCCTCCCAATCCAACAGGTGAGAGTCATCTAGTAGCCTATACCATTCCAATGCTTTTCCTTTCAAGGACAAGGCAAATAATTTCCTCATGACTCCATCTCTTGTTAAACCTGAAATCTTAAACAACTCACAAAGTTCTGTAAGTTTCAACAAATGAATACTAAGATTGACTGTCCCATCATAACGATCATTCATAATTATTTCAATTATCCTAAGTGGTATTCGGAACGGGATACATTCAGTAGGTGGAGGAGACTTCTCTACCACGGGTGTGGTAAAGCGGCCTTCCCCAAGCAGCGAACTAAGAGCGCGGTTTTCCATAAACATAACTAGTGAAACTAAAAACAAGAAACGAAAAGATTTAATTGCAAGATCTAAAGATATACCTTCAAGCACTCACTTCCCCGGCAACGGCGCCAGAAATAGCTTGATGTCTACACACGCTTCTACTCTTGTAGACTATGTTGGGCCTCCAAGCGCAGAGGTTTGTAGGACAACAGCAATTTCCCTCAAGTGGATGACCTAAGGTTTATCAAACTCAGGGAAGTAGAGGTTGAAGATGGTCTCTCTCAAGCAACCCTGCAACTAAGATACAAGAAGTCTCTTGTGTCCCCAACACACCTAATACAACTAGGAGTTGTATATGTGCACTAGTTCGGCGAAGAGATAGTAAAATATGGATGATAGGAGTGGCAAAACAAAGTAATATAAATCTGTAATAAAAAGTGCAGCAAGCAAACAAGTGGTAAACGTGAGCACAAATGGTATTGCAATGGTGGAAACAAGGCCTAGGGATCATACTTTCACTAGTGGCAACTCCCAAAACATTAACATAATCGAATCACATGATATTTCCCATAAAACATGCAATGGAGACGCACCCGGAGGTCATTCCTTCGTGGTCAAGAGAGGACGAGAATTATGTAGGGCTACAAAAGCACACCTCAAAGTTCGTAGTTCTCAATCTATGGATTTCCCAATGTCACCGCGGCCATCCAAAGAGATTACCACAATCACCACAACATATCTAAAGGATAGTCAAAGACAAGCACCAAGAGACTCTCAATCTTCAATCAACACACAAGAGAGGAAATCACTCATGAAAATATTCTTCTAATCTATGTCCAATAGACCGCTGTCACCTTGGTCTCGGGGATTATACTAGATAAAGACAAGTGAGTACATCAATCCAATACATAGAGGAAGGGGAAATATCATGGGATCACCCTAGATTAACATAGCCTATGATCACAACGAAGATCACATCATGGGAGAGAGAGATAACCACATAGCTACACGTACGAGCCCTCAGCCCCGGAGGAAACTACTCACGCATGGACATGGTGAGGAGGAGGTTGATGATGGTGTTGATGGAGAGGTGCAGCCCCGCGAGGAGGAGACGGCCGGCGGCGGCCACGGAGGCGGCGGCGGCGGCCCTAGGGGGCGGCGGCGGCGGCCCTAGGGGGCAGCGGCTCCTTGGCCCCCCTTCTTCCTTGTGGATGGTGCTGCAATCGTGCTGGTCCTCCCCTCCAAGACGGCGGCTCGGGAGGAGGAAAATTCGTGGCCCTTGGTGACCTAGGTTTCCTATATAGACTCTCGGATTCCCGTCATCAGATTTTGGGCCTCAGTAAAACGGGCTTTACTCGGCCGTCCGGACTCCGATTTGGACGAATTTTATATCCAGAAGCATCGCCTTGAAATTCCCCACAACTTTCGCATCTAGACTTTTTCCGTTTGACATCGTCTTCGGGCCGGAACGTGACCATCTTTAAAAAACGTTCTCAGACAGATTTCAGGAAAGTCAGAGTCCTACTCCAATACGACTCCTTTTGCGTTTTTGTCAATTTCCAAGTAATTTCTACACAATAAAGTGTAAAACAAGAACATTGTGCACTTTTGCAACCATTAGTAGGTTAGTCCAAATATGATCAAAAGTGTATGGAAGTGCATAAATATCATAACAATATCACACAAAAAAGGCATGGAGCAAGCAGAAATTATAGATATGTTTTGGACGTATCACCCGTCCACATCCACGACCACGTCCACGTGGAACTCCTCGTGTATGACCAACCCCATGCCCACCTAGATAACGCGAAGAACTTTCTACGTTATCCATCCAAAGAAACCCACATGAATGGGAGTAGTTGAATGCAGGGCAAAATGGAAGACACTTTTGTTTAATTGTTCCACATGAGAATTGAAATGTAAGGGTGCATATTGAATCAAGCAAAACTTAATTCAGATTTGGATGAAGCAAACTAAAATCCATAATAGGCAGGGAATTAAAATGCAAGGCTATGCATTGAATCAGGTAAAATAAAATTTGCATATTAATGAAAATCTAGAGTAGGGAAAGATACCAAATTTTAGGAGTAGCACTGGGTGGGAACATTGTATACCAGTAGGAGCTGTAAACGTGAAGCAGGTGGGCATGCAACAAGGGAAGAATAACCAAGATGACCGAAGTGAGCATCACCTGAAAAGTCCAAATTAGTGACTCGATCAGCAATATGTCAAGAGGGAATGGCATGGTGAGAGGAGAGAGTTTCTCACCAGCGGAAGCACTATGAACACCCTATGGCAAACGTCCACCCATGCTGGAAGATGATGTGAAAAGGATGAGCTGAGTTGGGGTAGACTTTAAAGGGAGTTTCTTCAAATCTTCTGCAGATCATGGGGAGAGTAAGTGGAGCATCAATCATCAATTTCTTCAATTTCTTGTGCAGATCATGGGGAGAAGAAGTGGAGCGTCAACCATCAATTACCTACAGCAGGATGTTTTTTTTCTTATTTTTAGTGTGGGCCATTTGGAGCATTGGCTGCAAATGCTTTGAAGCAGTGGGCTATGTAGGTTGGACTCAGCAAAGAAAAAAAATAGTAGGATGGTACCTTCATCTACGGATGCGTTGACCCAACGATTGAAGGTAAGGTAAGACTACCCACAATGGGAGTAACATAGGTGGTAACATCACACTTATCTAGGCAAAATAGATGATGTGGCATATAATTAATGAAGAAAGAGAGGCATGTGGCAATATAGCTAGTTACTGTAACATCACACATATCAAAACAAGATGAGTCTGCAACCTAATAAATGAAGTGATGCATGATACAACACAAATGTTACTCCTCACTAGAGAGATAGTAACATAGGGCATGCTTGGATACGTTTTAGTCTCATGATTAAAAGTAGTGGGACTAAATCTTGCTAGCCTCACCCATGCTTGGATCGAAATACTAAAGAGACTAAAATCAAGTTAATGAACATTTATTATCCTCCAAACCCTCCAATCCGGAACTCACATGTGTTAAAGGAGAGGAGTTAAATGAGGAGAGAGAGGACTAATCCACATTTTAGTAGGGGTACCCCTGACTAATTTTTTTAGTCTCAAGACTAGTTTTGGCCCCTCTTTAGTCAGGGGTGCTTGGAACTTTAGCCTCTTATAAAGAGATTATTTTTAGTCAGACTAAAATAAGTCCCTTGGATCCAAGCATCCTCATAGACTAGCAACATATGCATATTATTACTCTAAGTTACTCCCCACTATGACTAGTCTAATAAGCAACTAGGATGAACCAACCTGGGAAGTGAATGGAAGCACTAAATATCATAGGTACCAGTTGAAGAACAAACCATCCAATCCCAATTTATAATAAGGGGAAGACATACTCACCGGAACAGGGGCATTGATAGGCACAGCGAGCTTCTTCACTAGAGGTTGACCATGGCAAGGAAAGTGAGCTCCCGTCAGGCCATGGCCATGGCAGTGACAGGAGGCGGGGGAGGGACTGGTGGTAGACGGGCGAGGTAGTCCTTCCCAAGCCATCGGACAGGTGCTGCTCGGGGATGCTCCCTCAGGCCATGGGAATGGAGACGACGGAGAGGAGGTGGGGGGGAGGTGGTGGCGACGATGAAGTTCGCATGAACTGGGGCGGGCGATGGGATGGCGGTGAGGAGGATTCGGAGTGGGGGAAGAGGGTGAGGAGGTGGCTCAGCAGGAACCGGGCCGCGCTGGAGCGCCGCCGTCGTGATGGCTGGGCCGCGCCCGGAGCGCCGTCGCCGCCGTGAGGAGGATCCAGAGCAGACCAGAGGCAAGCGAGGCTGACGGCTGTAGGAAATCGCGAGGGGACCAGGGGCGTGGGCGTGGCCGATGGGGATTTTTGTTTTTTCTTTATAGTGAAGAATGACACGAGGCCTGTGAGAGCAAGTACAATAGAGCTGAGTCAGCGTGCTATAAGGAATAAACTATTACGTATATTTGTGCTTAGAGCATGGTTAATAATATAGCCAGCTGCTGGCTATATGATGTTTCCATGTCATATATAGCCAAGCTTATAGCCAACAAGTACAATAGCTAGATATAAATATGTACTACTTTGTTGATACATGGCCCACCCCACTCTCTCACAAAGTACCTAGGAGCACGTGCTGCAGCCGGCTGTTAACTAGTAGCCTGCTTCTCTTCTCTCTCCTCTTCTCTCTCTTCCAAGTAAGCAAAAATATAATATTTAATGTCTTACAGCCCGCCTACATCACCTTATTGTACTTGCTCTTAGTTGAAGGAAAGAAAAGAGGAGAGAGAAGGTAAACGGGCTCTTCGTGAAGAGTCAGCTCTAGCATGTGCTCCTAGGCATTTTATGATAATGAAAGGTGGGCCACATAATAAAAAAAATAGTACACTCTTTTGATCTACTATTGTATATGTCGGCTATAAGATGGGCTGCAGATGACATGGCACTGGCTTATAGCGAGCAGGTGGCTATACTATTAACCATGCTCTGAGGCATGGCCGCGAGGGATTTTTTTTCTTTACAGGAAAAATGACATGAGGAGGTGGGCTACGTGGGACTGCTTAGTTGTGACGTGAATGTTTGTGATTGGATGCTGATATGTCTATGCTGCATGTTGAGATAAATCAAGTATATATGATAAGTCCATATTCAAGGCAATTTCTATTTAGCGCTGCAGGCGCCGGTTTATACTGTTTTTGCTAACCAGCGCCTGCTCATATTTCCATTTTTTTCCTGTTTTCGAAATTCTATAGAAAACTGAGGTAACCAATCCGACAACCTCACTAGCTGTGATAACATTCACGTTTATATCCATTTCTTCCTTTCTCTTTGTCCTCTTCTTCTTTCTTTTTTCCAAATTCGTAATTGGTTTCTTCAAATGGATGAACTTGTGTTTCAAAATATATGAAAGCTCAAGAAGTAGCACTACGTTTCTCTTCTTAAAAATGTTCGCGCTGTGAATAATCACTAGTATTTAGCTAGTGGATTGGTTAGCATCTTGCTTTCTAAGGGTGATGGCTTTGCTTGCGCGGTGCAGAAGGCGCGCAATAGGAGGTCCCCATATTCAAAATCCAGGGGAAATATGTGGGACTGTGTACGGTCCATGTATTGTGTGTGGAGAGGGACTCAAGAAGAGTGGTCCTCATGTTCAGCCCGAGAGTTTACTTCAAACATTTTCTTTCGTGGGCGTAGTTCAACAACAGTTGTGCCAAGAGGTGATCGACTTCATTGCCTCACGATTGATCATGTCTAGATGTGTTGTGATTAGCCAGACATTGTGCCTCAGAATTGATCATGTATAAATGTGTTGTGATTTGCTAGACACTGTTACCATCATTAGCGAGGCTGGACGGAGGATAAGTGCTATCACTTCTGGGTTGTCGTGTTCAAATAGAGGATGTGGACCAAGGAGGGAGGGTTTTGAACCATGCATATTAGGGTTAGGGGTGTGATTTTTTTCTTCCGTTGCAACACACGGACATTTGTACTAGTTATTATAAAAAACAGCACGGATCCTCTTATCCACGAAACAACAATGAAAAGAAAAACAATATCCCATGAGCCATGACCCACGAACGCACGTCCCACTCCCCCATTTCCGGATCACGTCTCTCTCCCCACACTTGAGAAAATTAGCCGCCACAACTCCCCTCCTCATTGGCCACAGTCGTGGACGCGCCGGCCACCCCACCTTGCCTGCGCGAACATGTTAGCCATCTCGCCGGCGACCTCCCCGCGGCGCTGCGCTTTCCTGTAATCTCTCTCTTCCTCTGCTTGCCTTGGTTCGCCGGGCATCGCACGACGGCGTCCCCTGTCCGGCCTCCCATACTCCCCATCGTCTCCGTACACGCCACATCGCCTCCATGGTTGCCATCGATCAAGTTTGCCTGTGTCCGACCTCCGTCACCTGAGTCCTGACCTCCCAACACCGTCGCTCGGATACTACAGCCACCGGTCGACGCCATCTTGACTAGCCAAGTTAAATCGTTGGCCGCCTCTTTCTGCCAGCCACGGGGTTTACGAGCACTGCTCCCCTTCACTGGCAACGTCCTGCCTCCATTCTCCAGGCTCTGCACGATGAAGCGCGCCGCCCCCATGTTGGTCCCTGACCCGCAGCCGATGTACGTTGCCGCCCGGCTCTTCAAATCCACAGGCTAAGTGGATCTAATCTGGCACCGCCCTTCTCCAACGCCCTAAAGGTAAGCACTGCAGCAACATCATCCTCCTAGCCTCGGCGCCACTCTCGAATCAGGAGATCATTCACGCTGAGCACGTCGATTTTTTTGGCAGGCGACCATAGCCCGACAGGAGTCGCGTCGCACTGTAGGAGGTGATCGCTTTTGGAGGTATTCCAGACCCTTTGTCTGGTGGCACGTGCTTTAGCCACCGGATAGAGGACCAGCCGGATGTAGATGACATACATATGGGGCGGACCATGAGGGCCACCAAGCTTCAAGACATCGAAGTTCATACATATATGTCAGTTAATACAGGTTGTTCAATTCTTCACTTTTCGGAACATGATATTATTGATAAAGCCAACAACTTAGGGATTTCTCTTGGCAGTAATGACAAAGAAACCGCAAAAATCAATTAATGACTTACTAGACCTAGAGACTGATAGAGTTGTGGATTTAATGCGACATCTAGCAGCAGTAAAACCTATGAATGAGGCAGATATGAATGATCTTGGAGTAAATGGGCTTCAGAGCCTTTGTGAGGATTTAGTCCCCATGGAGGGCTTGGATGTCGAGGAGGAGGATATGGTTACAGAGGGGTATGTGGCCCCTTTGCAGCCAGAGGCCACTCCTATCACCGATGTTCAACATGTTGAGGACATGAAGGATAAACCAAAAAAAACCTGGAAGAGGAAGGTTTATCCTACATCGGCGGTACGTCGGAGTGCGAGAGTCAAACAAAAGAAAAAATGTCATGATGAAATATGAAAGGGATATTCTGGAATAGCAGAGGTCTAGCGGACTGACCTAAAATGAGATTCCTTAGCGATACATCAGTAGAAAAAAATAGATTTTATGTCTTTGATGGAGACGGTAGAGATAATTTCACTCCTCAGTTTCTCAACACCATTTCTAGGGGTGTTGAATTTGACAGGCACTGTCTACCTCCAAGGTGGAGATCCGAAGGGATACTACTTTGGGTGAAGTGCGAAACTTTAGAAGTGCTAAATGTGGTCGACGGTGATTTTGCTGTCAAATTTCTTGTAAGGTCGGAAATCGATGGTTTCCAATGGGCTTTGGTGGCCGTATACGGTGCGGCACAACCATAGCTTAAACCTGAATTCCTCGCGAATCTAGTTCGAATCTGTGGGGATGAAAGGTTGCCCATTTTGGTTGGGGGAGATTTTAATATCATTAGAAAACAAGAGGAAAAAATAATGACAACTTCGATGGGAGATGGTCATTCATGTTTAATATGATAATTGAAAGCCTCGATTTGAGGGAGATTGGCCTCACTGGTAGGCAAGTCACATGGGTAAATTCTTTGCATGTTCCTACTTACGAAAAATTGGACAGGGTTCTCTCTAGTGTCGAGTGGGAACAAAAATATCCACTGGTTACGGGTCAGGCCTTACAGAGGACCATCTCTGACCACACCCCACTATTGGTTGATTCCGAGGAAGCGACCCATGTGGGAAACAAGAATACTTTCTCTTTCGAACTAGGTTTGTTTGAGAGGGAAGGATTCGTGGAACTAATTGCGACTGAATCGGATAGAGACATGGGAGGGTCTTCTAGTGTGGAGAGATGGCAAAACAAAATTAGACATCTACGCCAGTTATTGAGAGGCTGGGCCAAACACCAAAATGGTTTATATAAAGTGGAAAAGGAAAGACTGATAAGAATTATTAATGAACTTGATGTGAAAGCAGAAGTGATCTGTCTTAATACTTCTGAGAGAGATATTAAGAATGAGGTCGAGAAGAAGTTGCAAACCCTCATGAGAGAAGAGGAGATGAAATGGGCGCTTGGAGCAAAAGTGTCTGAAATCGTCCAAGGGGATGATAATACACAACTCTTTCACATGATTGCTAATGGTAAGCATAGGAAGAAAAAGATAATGCAACTAGAACAAGATGAGTGTACAATTGTAGGACAAGAGAATCTAAAACTATACATTTCCAAATATTACAAAAAACTTCTCGGACCACCCGAAGAAAGATTTGTCTCTCTTGATGATAATGTGACCGGGGACATATCACAAGTCAACTTACTAGAGAATGAGGTGTTGTCTTCCCTATTCATTGAGAAAGAGGTGTTCAATGCCATAACACAAATGAAACATAATAAAGCGCCCGGGCCAGACGGGTTCCCGGGCGTATTCTATTAAAGATGTTGGCATATCATAAAGAGTGATCTCATTCCTATGTTCCATGATTTATTTGAAGGCCACCTAAATTTGTTCCACCTCAATTTTGGAACAATAACGTTGTTGCCAAAGAAGGTGGAAGCTGTTTGCATTGAGCAGTTTAGACCAATATGTCTTCTCAATGTAAGCCTTAAGATCTTTACAAAGGTTGGCACGAATAGGTTGACTTAGGTTGCACACTCGGTTGTGAAACCCACTCAAACTAATTTCATGCTAGGACGACAAATCCTAGAAGGGGTGGTAGTCCTACACGAAATGTTGCACGAAATCCACTCAAAGAAACTCGATGGGGTTGTCTTCAAAGTGGATTTTGAAAAGCGTATGATAAGATCAAATGACCCTTCCTACAGCAAACCTTACGTATGAAGGGATTCAATGATACCTGGAGGTCTCAAGTGGATTCGTTCATACAGAAAGGCAGTGTCAGGATAAAGGTCAATGATGACGCCGGTCATTATTTCCAGACTCATAAGGGACTAAGACATGGAGACTCCATGTCTCCTGTACTGTTTAATATCGTAGCGGATATGTTGGCAGTACTTATTATTCGGGCTAAAGATAGTGGCCAAGTAGGAGGTCTCATTCCCCATCTTGTAGAGGGGGGCGTTTCCGTCTTATAATACGCAGATGATACTATTATTTTCATGGAACACGATCTTGCAAAAGCAAGGAATATGAAGCTTATTTTATGCCTTTTCGAGCAATTGTCCGGGCTCAAAATCAATTTCAATAAAAGAGAATTGTTCTGCTTTGGGAGAGCTAAAGAAGAACAAGATAATCACAAAAGCTTATTCGGTTGTGAAATGGGATGCCTACCTTTTAGTTATCTAGGGATCCAAATTCACCATAGACGGTTAACGAACAAAGAATGGAAATGTATAGAAGATAAATTTGAAAAAAAGTTGAGCTGCTGGAAGGGCAAGCTCATGTCTTACAGAGGAAGGCTGGTGTTGATTAACTCGGTTTTCACAAGTTTGCCAATGTTCCTCCTATCTTTCTTTGAAGTACCGGTAGGGGTACGGAAAAGATTGGACTTTTACAGATCCAGTTTCTTCTGGCAAAGAGATGAGGCCAAGAAGCAATATAAGCTGGCTAGATGGGATATTATGTGTAGACCCAAAGACAAGGACGAGTTAGTGTTCAAGAATTTAGAGGTAAAGAATAGATGTTTGCTTAGCAAATGGTTATATAGATTATCGACGGAGACCGAAGGCATGTGGGTACAAATCTTGTGGAATAAATACCTGCATACTAAGACTTTGGCCCAGGTGAATGCAAGACCAACAGACTCAACGTTTTGGAAAGGGTTAATGAGGACAAAAGTAACTTTCTTCCAGCGGGTGAAGTTCCCAATTGGTAGTGGTACTTCTACTAGGTTCTGGGAGGACACTTGGCTAGGGGAGACACCCCTGGCCTTACAATTTTTTGGAAATGGAGGAGGATACCCGGCCTCTACATCTAGAAGATGCATGCAACCACTTTACTAATTATTCACACAAGACCTTACAAAGTCATACAACAATAAGACTGAAGTGTAATGCCCAGGATGGGACTATACCTCCTACATGTCGAGGCACGACTTAAAGGTATAAGCCCATTACGGAATGATCTCAAGTTTGGTATCTTTGCACGACTCATGTAAAAATAGGGATGAAATTGCAAAAGGAGATAGTTGGCTTACACTCGCCACTTCACACAATACATTACATAAGCAAAACATCATTCAAAACATCACAACCCGACTACGGGTGAAGATCCAAAAGAAAGATACCAAAAACATAAAATCACAGGTCTGAATCGCCCCTAGTAGAAACCACTACTGATCGTCGAAAACGTCACAAGCATACGACCATTCTCTTCATCGAGCTCCCAGTGAAGTACTTGAACCAGCTCCTGCATCATTCTCGGCTGAACCTGCATCTGGTGTTGTAGTATCTGTGAGCCACGAGGACTCAGCAATCCCATAACCATGGGTATCAAGATTAGCAAAGCTTTAAGGGTAGGAAGAGGTAAAGTGGTGAGGTTGCAGCAGCGGCTAAGCATAATATGGTGGCTAGCTTACGAGTACAAGAATAAGATGAGCATCTACTCAAAACGGTCGCAAACTAGTAGTGATCGCTAGAGATCCTAAACTACATACGAGTCAAACATAACCCTACCATGTTCTCTTCTCAAAGTGAAAAGAGACAGTCACGGTTACTCACACAGTTGTGTGTTTTACTCGGATCCTCTGTCAAGTTTTCTACAACCGGACATTAACAAATTCCAATCTGCCACATAACTGCGGGCACGGCTTTCGAAAGATCATAACCCTGCAGGGGTGTCCCAACATAGCCCATCACAAGCTCTCACGATTAGCTGAAGTGATAAATATAATATCATCACCCCTTATTTTAGGGAAAATCCGATCAGGCTCGGCATCCCGGTGCACAAGACATTTCGACAATGGTAAAACAAGTCCAGCAAGACCTCCCGGCGTGCCGACACCCTGATAGTAGCCGCGCGTATCTCGTCTCAGGCCACGTCCGGATGAGCACTACGTACAGCAACCGAAGACCCCAGATAACTGGGTGGCCCCGCAAGTGGCTCTAGTTTGGGACCAACACCATCAGCACTGCCCCCCTGCTATGTAGAAAGAATCTCGAGGGTGCGACCCCCTATGCAATTTTAATTAATTAATTAAGTTATTATTATGAGGCAAATTAAAACCAATGTTGGGCCTTGCTGGAGGAGTTTTATTCAAAGTCGAGCTGTCAAGGGGTCCCCATATACCCATCGTGTAAGGAATGCAAAATCAAGGAACATAATGCCGGTTTATCGGCTCCTAAGGTGGCATGAGTGGAACAAAACACCGAGCAAAAGGCCAAGCCTTCCACCCATGCTCAGTATATAGGTGTGTTAATAATAAAAATAGATATTATGATATTCCAACAACAAGTTCCCTCCTGGAACGAACTTCATCTTCACCTGCAACTAACAACGCTATGAGAGGGGCTGAGCAAGCAGGTAACATAGCCAAACAATGGTTTTGCTAGGAAGGTGTCAAAGGTTAGAGGTTTCATGG
Organism: Secale cereale; assembly: GCA_902687465.1. Classification (NCBI taxonomy): domain Eukaryota; kingdom Viridiplantae; phylum Streptophyta; class Magnoliopsida; order Poales; family Poaceae; genus Secale; species Secale cereale. The sequence goes on along the minus strand of LR738714.1, from coordinate 311,379,185 downwards.
CAACAAGGAGAGGCTGACAATAAAGATGGGTAGCACGACATGTAACGATAGCATCGAGACAACTAAGCATAACAATGGTAGTAAAGGTATCCAAGGGTATGATCATCTTGCCTGGGATTCCACAAGGAAGAAGAACGGATCCATGAAGTAGTCGAACAGAACCTCACAACTCTGGAACGAACCCGAAGCTAACGAGGGAAGCAAACCGGAAAGAAACAAGCAACACGGTAAACACACCACATGAGACATGACAATGTGCTCAAACAAGTATGATGCAACACAAGTCTACATAGGAAGCACAATAAGTCTACACAGAAAGCACAACATGTCAAGGTAGGAAGCACAGAAAAATAACACAAGCAACATGTCAATATGCAATACATGGCAAGGTATGATGCATAATAAAACTACACTATTTAGGCATTTTAAATGAGGCCGGAAATAACAACACAGTTCCGGGAAAATCCCCATATGCATGTTTAGCAATTTTTTAAGCAAACAACGATACACACATTTTAATGTTGTTAACATGATGCGGATGCCATGATCAAGTTTTATGCAATTTTTATTAAGAGTTGACATGAAGATGATAAGGAGTATTTGTCACCATGGTGGAAGGAAAGGGTGCCACGGCAACGATCCGAAAATGTTGCAACGGCAACATCTTGGTTTCGGTAACTCGTTGAGAGACCGGTGCAAAAGAAAAGGTGGCGTGAGCGAGTCGAACAAGATGAAAGGTGGGGTGATCCCGTCACCGGGTTCCCGCGAGTCGGCGACGAGGCAACCGAGGAGCATGACGAAAGACGAATCGGGCACGAGCAAACATTTGATTCATCTCATACAACACACAACACAAGCGTTCATCCACGGGTCATCGTCTCGGGGTTATACCTTCGGAACATTCATTTCGGGGCGGATCAAGATCGTAGGGGAAGTAGTGGAAGTAGACGTTCTCGAGGCGGTCGTTGTCGAAGTTGTCATTCACGTTGCCAAAAGGAAGTAGTCATTCACGTTCGTCGAGGAAGTAGTGGTACACGGCGGCGGTAGTCGAACTTGACGCTTGCATTACACGGGTCCTCGGCGACGGTAGTGGTACACATTGATGTAGTGGTACTCGCGGTTCTCGTGTGTAGTCGTGCTCGAGGGTCGTAGAGGAAGTAGTCGTCGCGACGGTAGTGGAAGTAGTCGTTCACGGTCATCGGTAGGGGTACTTGGGGTCTTCGGACTTGCCGGACTCGGTTCTTGCGATGGTAGTTGTACTCGATCGTCATGGCACTTGTCGAGTAGTTGCGGCAATCGAGGGGCATCGCCGTCGTGGTACTTGGCGTCCGTGGGTACTTGCTTGACCAAAACAAAACACGAGGCCGACGGGGAGAAGCGGGAGGCAGCGATGCTCTGCAACGGAAGAAGCAGAGGAGGCGAAACCAGCAGGTCAGTGCAGCAGGGCGACGGGGAGGTCCGGCCTGACGACGGAGGTGCGGGGCAGCACCGGCGGGAAGCGGAGGACGGCGGGGTCGATGAGCCCCTGCAGGGTCGCGGCGGCGGATGCGGCAAGGCCGGCCGCGGGCGGAGCAGAACAACAGTCAGAGGACGGCGCCGACGCAAAGGACCTCGATGGCCGCGGGCAGACGGAACTGGGCGCGTCAGGGCTCGGGCACGTCGATGGAAGATGGAGGCGCGGCGGCGCATCCGAAGGAGGAGGCGAGCGGCGCTCCTGGCGCGCGGGAGGAGGAGGGCCGACGAGGTGGCGAGGACAGGCGCCCAGCGGCCCTGGTGATGCGGCAGGGCGCGGAGCAGCCAGGCGCGTGCGGCTTGAGGACGGGGCGCGTCGGGGCTGCGGCCTTGGCGCGCCGGTGACCGGCGCGAGGCGCGGAAGAGGCCGGAGGGCGACGCGGCTACGAGGAGGAGGGAGCGGGGTGGATCGGGAGAGCGAGGGGAGAGCGAGGGGGTCGAACAAGGGGGTTCGGGCGAGAGGAGGGAGATGCTGGCGGTAGCAGAGGGAACGAGGGAGGAGCGAGGGGAGAAAGAGAGGCTCGGGCTAGGGTTGCGATTAGATGGGGCGGCTGGGCCTGATGGGCCAGTCCGGCCGAGGGGGTAGCAGGCCTTAGGAGGCTGGCGGCTGGGCCTCTTCTCCTCTAAAAACACAAAAAAAACAAGACAGAGAATTAAAGAGAGAGGGAAAGGAAAAGGGTTCCTAGGGAAAGAATTACTGAACGGGGTTAATTTTCCCGAACTCATAAAAATGAGTTTGATCCCAGGAAAATAGAAGTGGGCAAGATTGCAAGATCAAATTCAAGCTCATTTGAATTAAATTCAAATAGTTTGAACTAGGACTTGGTTTTGAAGTGTCCAAAAATGTTGAGGTTTTTGGAGGAACCTCGAAAAATGGGAAAAGAAATATAGACAAGGTTTTGATGGTGAAACTTGAAGTAGAAAAGGCATGGGGAATATATGCAAGTGTGTTTGGGTTAATTCCAAACAAATGGAATATTTATTTATAATAGCTCCATAAATATTAGGAGGATATGTTATAAAGAGAAGTCATCCTTCCCTCGATTTAAATGGATCGAAGATCCACACGATTTATTTAAGTTGAGATGCAAAAGATTAAAGACATGATGGCATGATGACATGATGCAAAGCAAAATAAATAACACAAGCACAAATGAAACACACAGGAGAACCCGGAACATCTGGAATCTCTGGAATCTTCTGGGACATCGGTCTTCGGACGTCACAACTCTCCCACACTAACAGAGGATCTCGACCCTAGATCCTGGAGATGGCACCGGGTAAAAACGGAAGAGGAAGAGGTAAAGCAAAGTTGCTTCTTAGACAAACGAGTGAGACCAAAGAACCTTGAGAGGTTGAACAATCTTGAAGGAAAGAATACAACAGAGATGAACGAAGTTAAGAGCACTCCGGTAAAAGGAGGAACAAGGAACATTACGAGAACCTTGTAGATTGAAAGACATGAAACAAGAGCTTACGAACCAAAATAATATGAAACTGCAACGGTATAGCCAAGGAAAAAGAATGACAGAATTCGGGCAGCACTCCGTCTGAAAATGGAAGGAATTTAACAAGAACTTGAGAAGATGGATGATCTTGACGAAATCGACTGCATATTGGCTCTGAAACAATCGAAAAAATGGCACAAGGGGTAAGAAAGAATTCAGATAGCACTCCGGTTGAAAAGAGAGGCAAAACATGAAAAGGTGAGAGAATTAGAATGGAGGACACAACACTCCTGTTAAATGGACAAGCAAAGGAAAGAACATGATCTCGATAAAACGATATGATGGTTTGGAGAGAGCAACATCACGATGCCTCCGGAATGGAAGAATACATGCTAGGTCGTTGGAAAGAAAAGAACGGAGAAGAAAAAGACAACTTCTCTCAAAATTGAATTGAAAGAGGATCCTGACCAAGATGGATTGAATAGAGTTATTGGAAATTCAACAATGAAAGAATAAGCTTGATGTGGGCTTATGGAAAACATCTCAAAATTAAGAGGTGACAACCAACCACTGACGAAAACATTTGATTGGACTGAGATCAACAAGGAGACGATAAACTTATTTCACCGGAATGATAAATGAAGAACTTGGGTCATTTATAATCACCATACTAGCAACAATTCTCAGGGAAAGCTCTTAGGTGAATTATAACCCAAGATAACTCCAACGAATAAATTGAAGGGTTGAAAAGATCTCCTAAAGAAAAAGAAATGATGGTTTTAAATATCTCATTCTTGATAACTCGTGAATCATGAAACATGAAGGAATTGTCAAGAATGACATAACACCATCTGATAAGATAAGGTAGAAAGGATTGCAATTTGAAAGCATGATGAAGAATGCTTGAGCTCCAAAAAGAATCTTGAAGAACACTTCGAGCATGAATTAAATCATGATGAACCTCCATGAAGAACTCCGGTAATGAAAGCATGAGAAATGAAAGATGAAAAGAATAAGATTCAAGGCCTGCGATGAATTAGATGGAGGTTTGAAATGATAATTGAAATAACTTGGAGCTCCGGAAAACAAGATGAACAACTTAGAACCGAGAATATGATATGATGAACAAGCTCCGAAGGAAGGGATTAAATCACCTTGAAGCAATAAGAATAAGAATTATGTCATGCATCTCCTTCACCAATTTAAATTGATGACAACCAAAGGATTTGGCATACTACTTATTCTCGTTGGAAAGAATTAAGAGAGATCTCGCACAAGCTTGGGTAAATCTTCAACGAACCACTGGTAGGATTATGAAAAGAACGAGTGAATTAAAATGATAACAAGGAAGAGTAAACTTGAATGAACCACCGTAAGAATATGGAGACGAACGAAGAGGCATCAATAAAAAATAGTTGGAGGCGAAGTTGCAAACAGAGAACGAAGAAATATTCTGAAATGATGGCCTTCGGAGGATCACAATAGGAAGAATTCATGGAATGCTTCGGATGGTATAAAAGAATTCCTCACAATCTGAATAATAATGAGGATGGCATGAAGCTAGAACCACGAATCTTGGAAGAACGGATAAGGATTTAAGAGAAACTCGTCTTCGGGTCTTCAAAATTTGAGAAGACGATGAGATACACCACCATGAATTGTATAGGCACTCCGTAATGAAGAATTAAAAGGTTGAACCAATGATGAAAAGAATTTGAAAGCGGTCCTGGAGAAGGCATGTGACTGATGTAATTTTATTCTTACGTCACACTTGAAAAGAATTTTTAGAATAACTCCGGAAAAGAAGAGTCAGGTATGATCCTGGGAAAAGACCTGTGGGTTAGGGCCCACTAAAGAAATGACCGTTGAAAAGATTGCTTAAGAGATATTGCACCGGTTGAATTAAATGGCTTGAATAATATGATAATCCTCAAAATAGCTTGAACGGATTAAGAATGGAAACACGAATCTTCTGAGATATCTTGAGCTCTCCGGATATGAATAACAAGAGGAGAATGATTAATTGGAGCACCGGAATAAGAAAGCATTGTGAAATGAGGAAAAGGATAAGATCAACACCGAAATCTTGAATTACATCCACCGGCAGAATTTGTGAACAAAAGAATGATGAACTTGGAGTTTCCTGAGCATCTTCCTGAGAATCACCGGATAAGAACATTGAAGGAAATGAATGAAGAAATGTCACAAGAATAAAAAGGACACTTGATTAAGAATTCTAGCTCCATAAGAAAAGGGGTGGGAGGGTGGGGAAAAACAAGACAACTTGGCATGAATGAAACAGACAAATCGTCAGATTTCTCAATGGCGTCTGTATGGAGTAACTTGAAGAGAAGGCACACCGGTTGAAAAGGATTAACATGAAGATCTCGATGGTCAAGAAGAATTAGCACTCCCATAGAAATATGAGAACACCAATTAGGAAGGGTATGGAATCAACATTTGACATCGAAGCAACTCGAATACCAGAATAAAAAAAAGGATAGATATGTTGCAACATAATCTTCACAATATCATCCGAACAGAGAATTGAACGAATGAATTCCGTAGGTACATCAACTTGTCGAGAAGCCACTAGGGAGAACAAAAAGGTAAATAAAAACAACAAGGAGCATATAGAACAAATACAAGATAGAAGCTTCGTTCGACACATTCGTGCTGAAAGCTCATGGAACGTGTTACAAAAGGGTTTTGCAATCCCCGGATCAGCATAGCCAAGGACCCTTTAAGATGCAACTCCCGATCGGAACAACGCCCATAAAACCACTTCACTCAATGTAGAACCCCGAACTCCATATCATGCACTCGTTGGAAGAATGCCTAGAACTACTAGATGAACCCACCTATTAATTTCCGAAAGATTCCAGTTATGCAATCAGGTGTTGGGGATACAGGGGAAGCACCGCGCACTCAACTCTAATCCTACATCCAGCTGCATCCATCCTTCAACACATAACCAGTTATTTTCGGAAACCGTTTACCTCGGACCTTCGAAACGCATCTACTATACAAGCTATGGCAATACTCCCGAACTACCTCCCCAGTACTGGGTGATGTCGGGGTTATCTTGCCAATAACCGCATAGGAGAGTTTTCGATGTCGGCCGTCTTAAGTATTCCAGAACTGATGCGATATATTTGTGACGACAACACCTCGGAGCTCAACTCCCCGGGACACTGCCACAACCCCTAATGACAGGAGGCATCGAGAAAAATGTTCTCGTCACAAAGACATCGAAACAATCCAAACAATACTCGCGTGATCCTAAAAAAAATTAGTGAATTTTTGAGAGTAGAAGAGATAAAGTAATCGTCAGGAGTCCTCACCAGACTGAAAAGAGATGAGGAGCAAAAGAAATCCTACTCTCCGATATATATATAGGACTCAAAACATTTTCAAGTGTGTGCCTAGACTCAACCGTCAACGATTCGATCAATCAGTGGGGGCTCCTAGGTCGGAGAAGGCTCTAAATACCAACTTGTAATGCCCAGGATGGGACTATACCTCCTACGTGTCGAGGCACGACTTAAAGGTATAAGCCCATTCCGGAATGATCTCAAGTTTGGTATCTTTGCACGAGTCATGTAAAAATAGGGATGAAATTGCAAAAGGAGATAGTTGGCTTACACTCGCCACTTCACACAATACATTACATAAGCAAAACATCAATCAAAACATCACAACCCGACTACGGGTGAAGATCCAAAAGAAAGATACCAAAAACATAAAGTCACAGGTCCGAATCACCCCTAGTAGAAACCACTACTGATCGTCGAAAACGTCACAAGCATACGGCCACTCTCTTCATCGAGCTCCTAGTGAAGTACTTGAACCAGCTCCTGCATCATTCTCGGCTGAACCTGCATCTGGTGTTGTAGTATCTGTGAGCCACGAGGACTCAACAATCCCATAACCATGGGTATCAAGACTAGCAAAGCTTTAAGGGTAGAAGAGGTAAAGTGGTGAGGTTGCAGCAGCGGCTAAGCATAATATGGTGGCTAGCTTACGAGTACAAGAATAAGATGAGCATCTACGCAAAACGGTCGCAAACTAGTAGTGATCGCTAGAGATCCTAAACTACATACGAGTCAAACATAACCCCACCGTGTTCTCTTCTCAAAGTGAAAAGAGACAGTCACGGTTACTCACACAGTTGTGTGTTTTACTCGGATCCTCTGTCATGTTTTCTACAACCGGACATTAACAAATTCCAATCTGCCACATAACCACGGGCACGGCTTTCGAAAGATCATAACCCTGCAGGGGTGTCCCAACTTAGCCCATCACAAGCTCTCACGATTAGCTGAAGTGATAAATATAATATCATCACCCCTTTTCTTAGGGAAAATCCGATCAGGCTCGGCATCCCGGTGCACAAGACATTTCGACAATGGTAAAACAAGTCCAGCAAGACCTCCCGGCGTGCCGACACCCTGATAGTAGCCGCGCGTATCTCGTCTCAGGCCACGTCCGGATGAGCACTACGTACAGCAACCGAAGACCCCAGATAACTGGGTGTCCCCGCAAGTGGCTCTAGTTTGGGACCAACACCATCAGCACTGCCCCCCTGCTATGTAGAAAGAATGTCGAGGGTGCGACCCCCTATGCAATTTTAATTAATTAATTAAGTTATTATTATGAGGCAAATTCAAACCAATGTTGGGCCTTGCTGGAGGAGTTTTATTCAAAGTCGAACTGTCAAGGGGTCCCCATATACCCATCGTGTAAGGAACGCAAAATCAAGGAACATAATGCCGGTTTATCGACGCCTAAGGTGGCATGAGTGGAACAAAACACCGAGCAAAAGGCCAAGCCTTCCACCCATGCCCAGTATATAGGTGTGTTAATAATAAAAATAGATATTGTGATATTCCAACAACAAGTTCCCTCCTGGAACGAACTTCATCTTCACCTGCAACAAACAACACTATGAGAGGGGCTGAGCAAGCAGGTAACATAGCCAAACAATGGTTTTGCTAGGAAGGTGTCAAAGGTTAGAGGTTTCATGGCAACAAGGAGAGGCTGACAATAAAGATGGGTTGCGCGACATGTAACGATAGCATCGAGACAACTAAGCATGGCAATGGTAGTAAAGGTATCCAAGGGTATGATCATCTTGCCTGGGATTCCGCAAGGAAGAAGAACGGATCCATGAAGTAGTCGAACAGAACCTCACAACTCCGGAACGAACCCGAAGCTAACGAGAGAAGCAAACCGGAAAGAAACTGGCAACACGGTAAACACACCACACGAGATATGACAATGTGCTCAAACAAGTATGATGCAACACAAGTCTACATAGGAAGCACAACAAGTCTATACAGGAAGCACAGAAAAATAACACAAGCAACATGTCAATATGCAATACATGGCAAGGTATGATGCATAATAAAACTACACTATTTAGGCATTTTAAATGAGGCCGGAAATAACAACACAGTTCCGGGAAAATCCCCATATGCATGTTTAGCAATTTTTTAAGCAAACAATAATACACACATTTTAATGTCGTTAACATGATGCGGATGACATGATCAAGTTTTATGCAATCTTTATTAAGAGTTGACATGAAGATGATAAGGAGTATTTGTCACCGTGGTGGAAGGAAAGGGTGCCACGGCAACGATCCGAAAATGTTGCAATGGCAACATCTCGGTTTCGGTAACTCGTTGAGAGACCGGTGCAAAAGAAAAGGTGGCGTGAGCGAGTCGAACAAGATGAAAGGTGGCGTGATGCCGTCACCGGGTTCCCACGAGTCGGCGATGAGGCAACCGAGGAGCATGACAAAAGACGAATCGGGCACGAGCAAACATTTAATTCATCTCATACAACACACAACACAAGCGTTCATCCACGGGTCATCGTCTCGGGGTTATACCTTCGGAACATTCGTTTCGGGGCGGATCAAGATCGTAGGGGAAGTAGTGGAAGTAGACGTTCTCGAGGCGGTCGTTGTCGAAGTTGTCGTTCACGTTGCCAAAAGGAAGTAGTCGTTCACGTTCGTCGAGGAAGTAGTGGTACACGGCAACGGTAGTCGAACTTGACGCTTGCATTACACGGGTCCTCGGCGATGGTAGTGGTACACATTGATGTAGTGGTACTCGCGGTTCTCATGTGTAGTCGTGCTCGAGGGTCGTAGAGGAAGTAGTCGTCGCGACAGTAGTGGAAGTAGTCGTTCACGGTCATCGGTAGGGGTACTTGGGGTCTTTGGACTTGCCGGACTCGGTTCTTGCGACGGTAGTTGTACTCGGTCGTCGTGGTACTTGTCGAGTCGTTGCGGCACTCGAGGGGCATCGACGTCGTGGTACTTGGCGTCCGTGGGTACTTGCTGGACCAAAAAAAACACTAGGCCGACGGGGAGAAGCGGGAGGGAGCGATGCTCTGCAACGGAAGAAGCAGAGGAGGCGAAACCAGCAGGCCGGTGCAGCAGGGCGACGGGGAGGTCCGGCCTGGCGACGGAGGTGCGGGGCAGCACCGGCGGGAAGCGGAGGACGGCGGGGTCGACGAGCCCCTGCAGGGTCGCGGCGGCGGATGTGGCAAGGCCGGCCGCGGGCGGTGTAGAACAGCAGTCAGAGGACGGCGCCGTCGCAAAGGACCTCGGTGGCCGCGGGCAGACGGAACTGGGCGCGTCAAGGCTCGGGCACATCGATGGAAGATGGAGGCGCGGCGGCGCATCCGAAGGAGGAGGCGAGCGGCGCTCCTGGCGCGCGGGAGGAGGAGGGCCGACGAGGTGGCGAGGACAGGCGCCCAGCGGCCCTGGTGATGCGGCGGGGCGCGGAGCAGCCAGGCGCGTGCGGCTTGAGGACGGGGCGCGTCGGGGCTGCGGCCTTGGCGCGCCGGTGGCCGGCGCGAGGCGCGGAAGAGGCCGGAGGGCGACGCGGCTACGAGGAGGAGGGAGCGGGGTGGATCGGGACTGCGAGGGGAGAGCGAGGGGAGAGCGAGGGGGTCGAACAAGGGGGTTCGGGCGAGAGGAGGGAGATGCTGGCGGCGGCAGAGGGAACGAAGGAGGAGCGAGGGGAGAAAGAGAGGCTCGGGCTAGGGTTGCGATTAGATGGGGCGGCTGGGCCTGATGGGCCAGTCCGGCCGAGGGGGCAGCAGGCCTTAGGAGGCTGGCGGCTGGGCCTCTTCTCCTCAAAAAACACAAAAAACAAGACAGAGAATTAAAGAGAGAGGGAAAGGAAAAGGGCTCCTAGGGAAAGAATTACTGAACGGGGTTAATTTTCCCGAACTCATAAAAATGAGTTTGATCCCAGGAAACTAGAAGTGGGCAAGATTGCAAGATCAAATTCAAGCTCATTTGAATTAAATTCAAATAGTTTTAACTAGGACTTGGTTTTGAAGTGTCCAAAAATGTTGAGGGTTTTGGAGGAACCTCGAAAAACGGGAAAAGAAATATAGACAAGGTTTTGATGGTGAAACTTGAAGTAGAAAAGGCATGGGGAATATATGCAAGTGTGTTTGGGTTAATTCCAAACAAATGGAATATTTATTTATAATAGCTCCATAAATATTAGGAGGATATGTTATAAAGAGAAGTCATCCTTCCCTCGATTTAAATGGATCGAAGATCCACACGATTTATTTAAGTTGAGATGCAAAAGATTAAAGACATGATGGCATGATGACATGATGCAAAGCAAAATAAATAACACAAGCACAAATGAATCACACGGGAGAACCCGGAACATCTGGAATCTCTGGAATCTTCTGGGATGTCGGTCTTCGGGCGTCACATGAAGCCACCGTCTAGGCAACAAAAGTGTCACTACTCCTATCCAATTGTTGAAGGGATGATGATAGTCTAGGCCTAGTACCAAACAGACATCGCAGCCAAACCTAACATCTAAGACCCGAGGTCCCAACCATGACGCCTGCCGGGTATGGGCACCCACCAGTCCGGCGTGCTCCTCTACCAGGACGCCTGCTGGGTATGAGGCCGCCGCAGACACCTGCCACCAATCCATCTTCAGAGCTGTACTGTTGCATGAACCTTGCTCGGTCTAGGTGCCGCCGACGCCACCATGACGCCAGACAGCGTCGACCACCTGCGCGAGTTCATCATCACACATCAGACGCCTAATCTCCAGAGTGCCATGCCATTGAGATCTGACACCATCAATGTGTGTGACGAAGCACCGCTCCTCCTCTTGTCACCTCCAGCCATCACTTGCTCCAAAATGATGCCCCCATGAGGGAAAGCGCTACTAAGAATGCCATCATCGTCCGATCCGGGAGACCCAGATCTAGGGTTTCCCCTGGAGCAACCCGAGCCCGATGACGCCAACTGCAACAACAATGCCTCGACAAGGAAACGACATCAAAGACGCCGCCATCGCGATTTTCATTGGCAGTTGCGCCACCGGGCATACGCCGCCGGCCTCGCTAGTTCCTTCGACTATAGCAAACTCCAAAACAATGCCCTGCAGAGGGACTACGGCGCAAGAGTACCGCCATTGCTCGATCCCATGGAGATCTAGGGTTTCCCCTGGAGTTGCCCAGTTTCTGAAGGATGTCCAGCTGCCGACGTGTCGCACTCACCATCGCACCGACCGTGACCCCGAGACGAAGATCACTCCTGAGCCCAGATCCGACCGTGCAGCCGTCGTCCCTAGCGACCGTGGCACCCCAGATCTTGAAGCCGCCTGCCATGGGGAAAGGGATCGCCGGACCGCCGCCAGGCCCTGTCGTGACGTCTGGCCGCACGCCACGCTCTGGCCCGCGCCAGCTCCTCACGAGCGGGAGGGCACCTAGTCCCCGTTGCCGCCGGTGACGGCAATGCTTTGCCTGGCCGCGCCCTCCGGCTGCGGCGAGGGAGGAGGAGGATGAGAGGTGGAGGCCGGGGTGACAGGATCTGGGGGCCTCCCAGCGGCCGCACGAGGGTGACTCAAGAGGACGAGGTGGGGGACTGTGCCCCCTAGCCTTACAATACCCCTCTCTATATAATATTGTGCAACGTAAGAATGATTATGTCGCCACAGTATTAAACTCAGTACCACTTAATATCCAATTTAGGAGATCTCTTTTAGGGGAACGTTGGAATGCTTGGTTACACCTGGTACGTAGGTTGATGGATGTTCAACTTTCAGATCAGGCAGATACAATTAGTTGGAAGTTAACCCCGAATGGAGTATTTTCTGTTAAATCCATATATTTGGACTTAATTGATTCCGGGCCATTGTCGAGGTCTTCGCACATATGGAAGATTAAAGTTCCACTCCTCATCAAGATATTTATGTGGTTTGTCCACAAAGGAGTCATCTTGACCAAAGATAATCTCATGAAAAGGATTTGTGTCGGTTAATGTAGATATTGTTTTTGTGATCAAAATGAGACAATTAAACACCTCTTTCTCAAATGTCCACTTGCAAAACTGTTATGGCGATCCATTCATATAGCTTTTAATGTTAATCCTCCAATGAGTATTGTTAGATGGAAGCGTTCCTACTCCCTCGTAAGGGAGCCGCGTGGTTTATATTGATTGTAGGCAGGAATAGCCTCTGCCGTGGCTTACAAGTCTTGACCGATCGCTAGGATACGGTGGTTACATAGATAGATAAGATAAGTACGTATCGGGAGTTTGTTGAGATTACAATAGGATTCTATCTCTAATTCTAACACCCTCCCTTAATCTCAACTATCCTACATTAAGATTCTTCTTGAACTCTTCAAATAGCTTGACTGGCAAAGCTTTAGTGAAACCATCTGCTACTTGGTCCTTGGAAGGAATAAACCGTATGTCAAGCTTCTTCTCTGCAACTCTTTCTCGTACAAAATGAAAATCAATTTCTATGTGTTTCGTTCTACCATGAAATACTGGATTTGCAGAGAGATATGTGGCTCCCAAATTGTCACACCACAAATAGGACACACGATGCTGTTTAATTCCCAATTCATTGAGCAATGATTCTACCCAGATGATCTCAGCAGTAGCATTTGCTAGTGACTTGTATTCAGCTTCTGTGCTTGACCTAGATACTGTAGCTTGTTTTCTAGCGCTCCAAGAAATAAGATTGGCACCAAAGAAGACTGCAAAACCTCTAGTTGATTTTCTATCATCACTACATCCTGCCCAGTCAGCATCAGAAAATGCACTAACAAGGGTTGAGGTAGAACGCCTGAACTGAAGACCTAAGTTCACAGTGTGCTTGATATATCGTACAATTCTCTTAACAGCTGTCCAATGTATAGTAGTAGGTGCATGGAGATACTGACAAACCTTTTTAACAGCAAAGGATATATCTGGCCTTGTCAGTGTAAGATATTGTAGAGCTCCTACTGCACTTCTGTATCTTGTACTCTCTTCTTCCTTAAGTGGCTCACCTTCAAAGGCTGAAAGTTTTTCTGAAGATGACAGTGGTGTGGGTGAGGGCTTGCAGTCCTTCATCCCCGTACGAGCTAGAAGTTCAGTGGCATATTTCTCTTGATTTAGTACTATGCCATCTTGAGTCTTCTTGACTTCAATGCCTAGGAAGAAGTGTAAATCACCAAGATCCTTCAAAGCAAACTCTGAACTTAGATCATGCAAAAGAGCATTAGTGGCACCTTGTGAAGAGCTTGCAACTATGATATCATCAACATATATTAAAATAAATATAGTTGTATTTGCTTTGTTGTAGATAAAAAGAGATGTGTCAGCTTTGGATGCAAGAAAGCCAAGGTGTCTTAACTGAGAACTCAATCTTGAGTACCATGCTCTTGGTGCTTGTTTCAAGCCATACAGTGCCTTGTCAAGTTTGCACACATAGTGAGGTATCTTTTTATTTGCATACCCAGGTGGTTGTCTCATGTAAACCTCCTCTTCCAGAACACCATGCAAAAACGCGTTCTGAACGTCTAGCTGTCTTAAGCTCCATCCCCTAGAGACAGCAATAGCTAGCACAAGCCTAATAGTTGCAGCCTTAACAACAGGACTAAAAGTATCTTCATAGTCTAAACCATAACGTTGTTTAAAACCTTTGGCAATTAAACATGCTTTTTACCTGTAAATTGTGCCATCTGCCTTTTTCTTGATTCTATAGACCCACTTACAATCAATAATATTTTTACCTTGTTTTTCAGGTACAAGATGCCAAGTCTTGTTCCTCATGAGAGCCGAGTACTCCTCGTCCATTGCATTTTTCCATTTTGGATCTCCTAGTGCATCTTCTAATCTTGCTGGTTCTCCTGCAATACACAACATACCATACCTTATAGTGCCGTCAGTTCTGATCTTTGGTTTTCGTATACCTTTCTGGAGCCGAGTCGTGACACGTGAAACTGTAGCAGGTTGATGCTGATTCTGTCATGTAGTAGTCTGCGGAACAGAGGTTGATGCAGCAGGATTTGCCATAGAGGATCCTGGGGACAACTCAGATTCGCTTTCCACAGCAAATCCCGATCCAAACCGTGTGGCCTATAATGTGGCCGATCTACTAGAAGCAGCATCCGCAGAAGATCCCGCGCTGCCGTCCATCACATGCGCGTGGGATCCCGATCCCGAGCCTGATCTGGATCCTCCTGTCACTGTCGGCCTGTCGGGCCCGCAAGTGGGACGCGGTGCGGGGCGCGGCGTCTCGCCTGGATGGGGAGACGTGTCGCCTTCCAACTGACGCTGCGGACTCCTGCATGGCACGCGATCCGGCGCGAATCTATGCGCCCGATCTGAGGCAGCCTGACGCACAGGAGTTCCAGGTGACACAGGATCTGCCTCGTGTTCCGCGCCTGCTCCGTCTTCTTCTGGCACATGAAATACCAGATCATTTTCTTCAAAATTTTGATCATTTTGTGCACCGTTTTCTGCTGCATGATCCTGCATATGAAGAGGTACATTCCCACTAGTATAATCATCAGTTGGGTTAGTACAATTATCGCCCCCATGATCAATATTTTGGAGATGTGGTGGAAGAAGGAGTATTTCTTTCTTGAGAAGTGCTCCGGCGTTAGGATGAAGAGCTTCAAAGGGATAGATAGACTCATCAAATACAACGTCTCGGGAGATATAAACCCTACCAGTTGAAACATCAAGACACTTAACTCCTTTGTGGATTGGACTATATCCAAGAAATACGCACTTCTTGGAACGGAAGGCAAGCTTGCGTGTATTATATGGACGGAGGTTGGGCCAGCAGGCACAACCAAATACACGAAGTGATTTGTAGTCAGGAGTAGTACCAAAAAGACGTGTGATGGGAGTTTCAAATTTGATGACTTTACTAGGAAGCAAATTGATAAGATATGTAGCAGTTAAGAATGCTTCATCCCAGAACTTTAGTGGCATGGATGCATTTGCTAGTAGAGCTAACCCTACTTCAACAACATGGCGATGTTTTCTTTCGGCTGAGCCATTCTGTTGGTGTGCATGGGGACACGATACATGATGTGAGATGCCAAGCTCTTGAAAAAAAGATTGAGTTTCTTGTATTCACCTCCCCAGTCTGTTTGCATGGCAATGATTTTAGTGTTAAGTTTTCTTTCAACTAGGTTCTGAAAGTTCTTGAAAACTCGAAACACTTCGGATCGTTTCTTAAGAAGATAGATCCAAGTAAATTTGTTATAGTCGTTAATGAAGCTAACATAGTATGAGTGTCTACCAACAGAGGTAGGGGCTTGTCCCCAAACATCAGAAAAGATAAGTTGCAAGGGTGCAGTAGAAACACTGAAAGAAATAGGATATGGCAACTGATGACTTTTAGCTTGTTGGCATGGATCACAAACAGACTCAATACTAGACTCATAAGAGTGGGGAAGTTTATTTTTGGTAAGAATCAATTTAACAATAGCTGCTGAAGGATGGCCTAATCTACTGTGCCACTTTGCTGAAGAAGGCTTGACAGCAACAAAGGCCTATTTATTTGATGATGATGACGAAGATATAAGTGGGTAGAGACCTCCCACGCACTTGCCCCTAAGAAGCACTCTCCTCGTGTCCAAGTCCTTTACCAAAAAGAAATAAGGATAGAATTCAATAAGAACACGATTATCATGAGTAAATCTATGAACTGAAAGAAGATTTTTTGATGTTGTAGGGACATATAGGACTTTGTTTAGATGCAAAATTTTCATGGGGGTTTTGACAATTGAACTACCAACGTGAGTGATTTTCATACCAGAACCGCTTGCAGTATGCACTTGGTCATGTCCATGATACTTGTCTCTGATTGTTAGCTTGTCGAGCTCCCCTGTGATGTGATTTGTGGCACCAGTGTCTGCATACCAGTTTGTATCGACACCATAGGAGTCGGTGACCATATTGGCTCCCTTCTCCTCATGTTCATCTTCATCATACCGATGCCAACAGTCACGAGCACTTCCTGGATGATGCTTGTAACAGATTTGACACTCTGGGTAGTCTCGAGCTTGTTGCTGACGTTGTTGCTGTGGGCGACCGCGGCCACCTCCGCCGCCGCCGTTTCCACCAGATGGAGTTGGGGAGGGGCGCCTGCCTCGGCCGCGGCCCCTATTGTTGCTTCGCCCGCAGCCTCTGCTGTAGCCGCGCCCGCGCCCCCTGTAGGCTAGGTTTCCCGAGGTCTTGAAACCTGCGTCTGGACTGTCGCCGAGCATCTCTACGCGCTGATCAAACGCTGCAATCTGGGCGAACAGATCATCCACCGAGATCTGATTTTTTACTGTACTAATGGCTGCCACAACAGGGTCATAATCTCTGTCGAGGCCGGCGAGGACGTAGTCTACCATCTCTGGGTCCGAGACGGGGCGACCTGCCGCTGCAAGCTCATCCCCCAGGTTCTTCATCCTGGAGATAAAGGCGCTGCTGGACATGGAGCCTTTCTTTGTGTTGGTGATGGCGATCCGCAGGTTGGTGATGCGTGATTGGGACTGCGAGGCAAACAGGGTGGTGATGGCAATCCAGAGATCGAACGTCGTTCCTTGCTCGGAACTTGGGCAAGGATCTCCATTGACAGAGAATTCAGGAGGTGGCTTAGGACTTGCTGGTCCTTTGATATCCACTGCGCATACAGAGGATTAGGTACTGCGGCGATAGTTTTGTCCGCCTGTTGCTGCTGCAACGTCTACGGTGGCGCTACATCTGATCCGTCCAGGAGGCCGGTGACCTGCGCTCCTCGCAGGCCCGGCATGACCTGTGCCTTCCATAGGATGAAGTTGGTCTTGGTGAGCTTCTCAGAAGGGAGAGCACCAAGGTTAAGGGAGATGGTGGATGAGGACGACATGGCGAGGGCGATCGAGGAAGGAGGCTGCTGGCTAGATCGATGGGAAGAGGATGGCTCTGTATACCATGTTAGATGGAAGCGTTCCTACTCCCTCGTAAGGGAGACGCGTGGTTTATATTGATCGTAGGCTGGAATAGCCTCTGCCGTGGCTTACAAGTCTTCACCGATAGCTAGGATACGGTGGTTACATAGATAGATAAGATAAGTACGTATCGGGAGTTTGTTGAGATTACAATAGGATTCTATCTCTAATTCTAACAAGTATAAACACGTTATTTGGGACGTGGCTTAATGGAGTAGACATACACACAACTAAACATATTTGGATAGGGATATGTGCATTATTATGGGCTATATGAAACACTCGAAATGATATGATTTTTAATGGAACAAAAATCACTAATTTTTTGCAGGTTATCTACAGAGCTACAACTGGATCCGTATGTGGTCGTTACTCACTCATGCGGAATACATGGAGCTTATGGTTATTGGGTGCAGCCGATGAGAGACGGTTGCACGGGCTATCTTTAGCCGATTTGGATGGCGAGCTAATAATAGGCTAGGTGTGTAGGCATCGTAGCCTGTTTTTAATAGCCGGATGTGGCGCTTTCTCGCCGGGTGTGGCGTTTTACAGATTTGTTTATCTTTCTTGCTCAGATTTTGAGTCTCCGTGGAACTTAAGACCTTGTTTTGATTTTAATAATATGGCTGCATGATCGATTGATGCAGAGGCCGAAGGTAAGCCTCCTTTTCAAAAATAAAGATTGGTATTTTTTCCTTTGGTGTTGTTCTTGAAACCACAAACTGAGATTTGCTACTTACCATACTTCAGGTCTTCAGCAACCTAATCCGATGCGTTTTACAAGTGTGGTAAGGTTGGTCCATGGTTGCCCCGTTCCAATTTGCGATTCTGCCGGTGCCTTCTCGAACAATGTCAAGTCCTCTTCTATATTGTTGGGATCATATAACAACTGTAGATACTGACTAGATCGTTGATGGCACACGTTGATGCGCCCATCTATTTTGGCCATTACTTGTTAGTGATACAAAGTAACTTGTATACAATCGTATAATTTATTTTCTAATTTGCGATTTAAGCGAAATGCTTCCATCCATATTCATGACATAGGTTTCTACAATATAAATACATCAAACATAATAAGAAAGAAATAAAAAGGTCATACAAAATCTTACATAGTTTTTTAGCATGAATCGGCAAGATAATTTGGAATAAAGGGTGCATTGAAGTTGTCCGTTTCATGCCATGAAGTTTCCTGCAAGAAGATGTTTGAGTTGGTTCCAAAGGAGTTGTTTAATGAATGAAAATTTATCCAGCAAACATGCGAACAAGTTGATACGAGAGAGCATGGATTACCTTACACAAGGATATGGGACCGACCTACAAATGTGTAAGCAACTTATAAGAACAAACGTCATTCTCCACTAGATGAACGTCCCCCACATGCCTCTGCGAACAAGAGAACAAAAATATACGACGGAGGATCAGATGCTAATGAAAGCAGCTGTAGGACACATAGATAAACTTTAAATGGAAAATCACGTGTTTCAAAGATAGGAAGTTCAACATAATTTCTGTTACGCTGAGTACTGGGTGGATACAATGTTTTATAGAGTATGATACATCTGCAGGCAAAGCCAGAAGATTGGATTCTACTTTCTCTATGGACTCAGATCTCAATGAAAAAGATTAGTATGTAAACACAAAAAACGGGAACATACCATGCATGAAAGCCATTATCAAATGTCTGTTCTATCAGCAGTACATTCCAACCCCATATGAGAATCAGGTCCTTTTCTGTTGAAGTAATAAATTACATGGAAGAACTATGGATTAGTACAACTAAATATGCAATGTACTGGCAAGATATCTAGGTGGATAGAGTTGTGCAGGTGAACATCGATGTTTGGCTAGGAGTTGGTTAGATTTACAAAATGAAAGTGTAGCATTAACGTAAATATACCATCACGCATATGTATTTCACAGGAAAATGATGATGCAACAGATAAAACAGAAATGTACAGACTACTGCAGTTTTTCGCTCACATATTAAACAGTTTTCTAAGCATGTTTCAACCCAAAAGAAATTAACTTCCAAATTCCAACATCAACATATATATACTGTACAAAAGTAAGACCTAAGGCTCGTCTCACTAAGATCATACTTCGTTGGGGCACAGTCAGCCACCCAATTGTTCTTTGCATACCATTGAGGTTTCCCTAGTTGCTCCTCTTCCCTACCATGTGTGGAACAATGCTTAAGATTGAACACCGTAAATTAAAACAGTATCAACATGCATACCATGGAGGTGTCCGGGACCTTGCTTTTCATGCTCCTCATCTCTCACTCGATTAATTGGGCATATACTAAAAAAAGGTTCCTATAACTCAGAATATGACAAATCTACATGCGCTGGATATTGAATCATATATGATACATCTGCAGGAAAATCCAGAAGATCAGAATCTACATTCTCTATGGACTTGGACCTGTCTTGAAAAGATTAGTATGTTTAATACAGAAAACGGGAACATACCATGCATGAAAGCTATTATCGAATGTCTATTCTATCAGCAGTCCATGACTGCCCCATATGAGAAGCAGGTCCTTTTTCTGTCGAAGTAATAAATTACATGGAAGAACTAAAGATTAGTACAACCAAATATGCAATGTATTGGCAAGAAATCTAGGTTGATAGAGTTGTGCAGGTCAACATCAACGTTTGGCTAGGGTAGTGGAGATGAACTGCATGAGTGAAAAATAATTAGTTCCTAAAGAATTACTGCGGAATTTAAGGTGTATTCAAAAGGCTGAGAATATAGCAAGAAATTTAAAGATATGGTGGCTTCAGTGGAATTGATACAGCAGTAACGAACGATGAAGTGATGTATAGTATTCAGGTGAATAGTCGTGCCACTAGTCCATCATAGTTTGTTCACTCAACAGCCTTGCCGATGGAGGCGTCCTCCTTATTTGCTACAAATAGGCATCAGCGTGCCTCCTCCTCCACTTCATCGCCATCATCAGTCTTGGGATACACTCATCTATGGGACACAAAAGAAATGTTTGATTTAAGCGTGATCAGAACCTGGAAAGCAAATAAAAATATAAAAGGGCGGCGAAAAGGGTTCAGGAAGAGGCTGGATGTCTAGATTGGTTCGTATACGGTATACCTTCGTCTAAATCAATTCCACATATATCCCTGAATTAACTAAACATCGAGAATAACAAAGGTGATATTTCCATCTTATTCTTCCAAAAATGTTGCTAAGAGGATGTGTACCATACAATGGACAAATAAAATTACATGAGCCCTCCAATGGGTTTCATTTCTTCATCAACGATCAGCCACCTGTGGTCTCCTTGGTGTTACCTCAAGAGGTCAGCATCAGCCTTAACATGGCTTGTGATGCCCATGCAACTTGATCTCTACAAATTCAGTGCCAATTTAGTGCTAAGAATATTAGGTGGAGAACCTCATACGAGTATAGCTTAACTTAACTTTCATAGAGAAATTTGGTTATGATGATGCTTACATCGCTAGGAAGTTCAGAACATGGCAAGATAGATAAACCATAACAGAAACATGAACTACACTTATGTAATTCTAGCTACAGAACTTATATAATGATAGCAGTAAAAGAAGGGCCTCCATATATAGATACAAGAAGAGAGTATCGTGTTGGGCAACGTAGTATTTCAAAATTTTCCTACGATCACGCAAGATCTATCTACCATATGCATAGCAACGAGAGGGGAGAGTGTGTCTACATACCCTCGTAGACCGAAAGTGAAAGCGTCTAGTGACGCGGTTGATGTAGTCGAACTTTTTCGTGTTCCAACCAATCAAGCACCGAACGTACGACACCTCTGTGTTCAGTACACATTCAGCTTGATGACGTCCAACAAGCTCTTGATCCAGTATAATTTCATGGGAGAGTTTCGTCAGCACGGCGGCGTGGTGACGGAGATGATGAAGCTACCGGCGCAGGGCTTCACCTAAGCACTGCAACGGTATGACCGAGGTGTGTTTCTGTGGAGGGGGCACCGCACACGGCTAGAACAATGTTTCTTGTGCGTCTTTGGGTGCCCCCTGCCCCCGTATATAAAGGAGCAAGGGGGAGGTGCGGCTGGCCTTCTATGGCGCTCCAAGAGTAGGATTCCTACTCCTAGTAGGAATAGGAACCCCCTTTCCTATTCCTACTAGGAGTAGGAAAGGAAGGGGGAGAGAAGAAGGAAGAAGAGGGGCGCCTCCCCCCTTTCCTAGTCCAACTAGGATTTCTAGGGGGAGGGTGCGGCCAGCCCTATGGGCTGCCTCTCTCTATTCTATCAATGGCCCACTATGGCCCATACTCCCTCGGGGGGGTTCCGGTAATCCCCTCCGGCACTCAAGTTAAATCCGAAACTTTTCCGGAACACTTCCGGTGTCCGAATATAGTCGTCCAATATATCAATCTTTATGTCTCGGACATTCCGAGACTCCTCTTCATGTCCGTGATCTCATCCGGGACTCTGACCTACCTTCGGTACATCAAAACTCATAAACTCATAATATCGATCGTCATCAAACGTTAAGCGTGCGGACCCTACGGGTTCGAGAACTATGTAGACATGACCGAGACTCATCTCCGGCCAATAACCAATAGCGGAATCTGGATGCTCATATTGGCTCCTACATATTCTACGAAGATCTCTATCGGTCAAACCGCATAACAACATACTTTCTTCCTTTTGTCATCGGTACGTTACTTGCCCGAGATTCGATCGTCGGTATCTCGATACCTAGTTCAATGTCGTTACCGGCAAGTCTCTTTACTCGTTCCGTAATACATCATCTCGTGACTAACTCATTAGTCATTTTCTTGCAAGGCTTATTATGATGTGCATTACCTCGAGGGCCCAGAGATACATCTCCGACACTCGGAGTGACAAATCCTATTCTTGATCTATGCCAACACCACGAACACTTTCGGAGAGCATCTTTATAATCACCCAGTTACGTTGTGACGTTTGATAGCACACAAGGTGTTCCTCCGGTATTCGGGAGTTGCATAATCTCATAGTCATAGGAACATGTATAAGTCATGAAGAAAGCAATAGCAGTAAAACTAAACGATCATAGTGCTAAGCTAACGGATGGGTCTTGTCCATCACATCATTCTCCTAATGATGTGATCCCGTTGATCAAATGACAACTCATGTCTATGGCTAGGAAACATAACCATCTTTGATCAATGAGCTAGTCTAGTAGAGGCATACCAGGTACACTCTGTTTTGTCTATGTAGTCACACATGTACTAAGTTTCCGGTTAATACAATTCTAGCATGAATAAAAGACATTTATCATGATATAAGGAAATAAATAATAACTTTATTATTGCCTCTAGGGCATATTTCCTTCAGTCTCCCACTTGCACTAGAGTCAATAATCTAGCTCACATCGCCATGTGATTTAATACCGATAGTTCACATCGTTATGTGAATAACACCCATAGTTCACATCGCCATGTGACCAACACCCAAAGGGTTTACTAGAGTCAATAATCTAGTTCACATCGCTATGTGGTTAGCACCCAAGAGTAATAAGGCGTGATCATGTTTTTCTTCTGAGAGAAGTTTAGTCAACGGGTCTGTCACATTCAGATCCGTATGTATTTCGCAAATTTCTATGTATACAATGCTCTGCATAGAGCTACTCTAGCTAATTGCTCCCACTTTCAATATGCATCTAGATTGATACTTAGAGTCATCTGGATTGGTGTCAAAGCTTGCATCGACGTAACTCTTTACGATGAACTCTTTATCACCTCCATAACCGAGAAATATTTCATTAGTCATCCAGTAACTAAGGATAATTTTGACCGCTGTCCGGTGATCTACTCCTGGATCACTTTTGTACCTCCTTGCCAAACTCATGGTAAGGTACACAACAGGTTTGGTACACAACATGTCATACTTTATAGAACCTATGGCTGAGGCATAGGGAATGAATTTCATTATTTCTCTATCTTCTGTCGAGGTCGGGCTTTGAGTCTTACTCAACTTCATACCATACAACTCAGGCAAGAAATACTTCAAAAACTTGTCAAGGTATGTACTCATTGAAAAAACTTATCAAGTGTCTCGATCTATCTTTATAGATCTTGAGGCTCAATATGTAAGCAGCTTTACCGAGGTTTTTCTTTCAAAAAACTCCTTTCAAACACTCCTTTATGCTTTCCAGAAAATTCTACATCATTTCTGATCGACAATATGTCATTCACATATACTTATCAAAAAGGCTGTAGTGCTCCCACTCACTTTCTTGTAAATACAGGCTTCACCGCAAGTCTGTATAAAACTATATGCTTTGATCAACTTATCAAAGCGTATATTCCAACTCTGAGATGCTTGCACCAGTCCATAGATGGATCGCTGGAGCTTGCACACTTTGTTAGCACCTTTAGAATCGACAAAACCTTCTAGTTGCATCATATGCAACTCTTCTTTAAGATATCAATTCAGGATTGCATTTTTGACATCCATTTGCGAGATTTCATAATCATAAAATGCGGCAATTGCTAACATGATCCGGACAGACATAAGCACCGCTACGGGTGAGAAAGTCTCATCGTAGTCAACTCCTTGAACTTGTCGAAAACCTTTTGCAACAAGTTGAGCTTTGTAAACAGTAACATTACCGTCAACGTCGGTCTTCCTCTTGAAGATCCATTTATTTTCGCTGGCTTGCCGTTCATCGGGCAAGTCAACAAAAGTCCACACTTTGTCCTCATACATGGATCCCATCTCAGATTTCATGGCCTCAAGCCATTTTGTGAAATCTGGGCTCATCATCGCTTCCTCATAGTTCGTAGGTTCATCATGGTCTAGTAACATGACTTCCAGAACCGGGTTGCCGTACCAGTCTGGTGCGGAAAGTACTCTGGTTGATCTACGAAGTTCAGTGTCGGGGGAAACTGTCCTCCCACGAGCACCTATGGGGCCGGAGCCCCTTCTACGTTGCGGTAAGGGAGCGGAGGGAGCACGGAGAGCAGATCGAGGAGCACACGCGGGCAGTTTACCCAGGTTCAGGCCGCGAGGACGCGTAAAACCCTACTCCTGCCTTAGGTTGTATTGAGTTCTTGAGCTCGGGAGCTTGAAGAGCTACAGTACTGGCTACACCGAGCGAGAGAGTTGTCTAGGTTTCGAACCCTTTCTACGTTGTGCATGGGCCTCCTTTTATAGCACAAGGGGTCACCGACAGGTGTCAACGTAGAGGAGGGTAAAAGTGTAATTTTGCTGGTAGTTGTAACAGTGCGTGAATAGTGCATGAACAGTGGATGAACATTGATCTTCACCTAACTTTGACAGTGGGGGACAAGGGCTTTAAATGCCCGTCACCGTCGACCCCAAATGTGTCCGCCCATGCTTCTCCGTTCGCCACGGCGGTAGCCTCGTCACCGTGGCTTGCCACCGTGTGCCCCAAGCTGCACAGCCATCTGCCACGTGCCCCTGGAAGGGCCACAGGGCGACGCGTGGGCCAATGAGCTGGAGCGCGGGCACACAGCGTAGGTCTCCCCGGCAAGCACCTTGCCGGGGGAGTGATCTTGCCGGGCCCGGAAGCTTGTCGCTCTCCGGGTCCTGCCGGGGCGCATGATGCGCCGAGGCATTTCCTGAGATATGTAATCCTTGGCCTTCCTGACAAGCTCCTCTTGCTAGGGTCTTGTACTAAAGTGATATCCTTGAGCCTGGTGCGGCCTTCCCGGCAAGCTCCTCTTGCCGGGGCCTTGATCTTCTGACTTGTATACTTTGTTCTTGAATGGCTTCATAGGGACCAGAAAGGTTTCCGGCGAACACGTGGTAAGCCCTGCCACGGGAAGCTGCCACTGCCCGTGCACAAGTTGGGGTACTAAGGTACCCCTATCTTAGTACACCGACAGGAGCCCCCGGGCCTGGGCCACACACGGTGCCGAGCGCTGTTGGGCCAGGCCCAAGACAGTGCACGGGCACGCGCGGCCCACGGCAAGCCGTATCCCCTTCCGCATTCGCCGCATCCCTACCTAACGGCACGCGTCGATTGCGGCGTCGTGGGAGAGATCGTGGCCTGTTTCTTTAATGGGAAATGCGGAACGTCCCCCACTCCCCCCTTAAAAGTAGAGGAAGCAGGGGTAGTTCCCCTCCATTGTCTTAATTGCGCCTTAATCCTCCAGAAACCTCCGCTGCTTCTTGCCTCTGCCCCTCCTCCGTCGTCTTCCGCATCCGCAGCGCCGTCGAGCTCCTCGCCTCCTCCCTTGCCGCCTCCGCCATGGCTCCGAAGAGCGACAAGGCGAAAAGCGACAAGGCCAAGAACGACAAGGCCAAGAAGGAGAAGTCCGAGCAGGCGACGAAGCTGGCCGCCCTGCGGAAGAGGAGCGTGGTCTTCGCGCCGAGGCTTGGCGCGAGGGAGCTGCGGAACAAATATTATTTGTTCTGGGCGAGGGAGACCAAAGCTCATCCCCGCACCAGAGCCTTCCCCGCCGTCGCCAAAGATATGTTCCCCGGCGGGTACTTCTTCTTCGCTGCATTTTTCCACTGTGGTCTGTGCCCTCCGTTCTCGGAGTTCTTTTGTGATATCATGAACACAGATGGCCTCCACCTCCTAGATTTCACCCCCAACGCCATCCTTACGATGGCCGTTTTCGTACATCTGTGCGAAAACTATGTTGGGATTCATCCAAACGTAGCCCTTTTCCACCACTTCTTCATGCCTAGAGTAGAGGCTGGCGCTCCCCTCTCCGGCGGCATCTCCTGGATCTTCAGGCTGAACAAGAAGGACTCGTACCTGAAGGGAGAGCTCCGCGGCAAGTGGGAGGAATGGAGAGCCGATTGGTGCTGGGTGGTGGAGGACAAGCCGGAGCCCTTCACTGCGCCGCGCACAACTGCCATAGTGCGCGGCAGGGATTGGAGCGAATTGGCCCCGGAAGACAACAAGCTTAGTATCGCCCTCATCAGGATTATTTGTCTCCGGGTCGCCAATCTGACTATCGGAGAGGTTGGGGCAGATTTCCTCCGCCGCCGCATCGCCCCTTTACAAGAAAGGAAAAGGGCCGCCTGGGAATTCGGCAATGCGGCAGATATCATGAGGCTGCGCCCTGGATTAAACTATAACTTCACTGCCTTGGAGTTGAAGGGGATGGTCCGAGAGCTCTTCAAGCATGACCCGGCCCACCCGGAGTGGTTCAAACCTTCCCGGGGAGTGGTGCCGCTGTGCAACAGCACTGCCCGTGATTCCTTGCGCGCGATGATGCCTGCGTGCGACTCCCATGGCGTCGCCCCTACTTGGATAGAGCCTCCGCCGGATACTGTGCTGTCCTTCTTCGACAACTTGGTCGAGACGCCCCGCAACGCCGAGGAGAACAGGGGCCTCACCCGGGCCACTATGGCACAGGATATAGCTTACATCGCCACCAGGATGGAGGAGGCCGCCGCAGCTGCGGCGGCGGGTGACTTTGGGTATACTGTGGAAGAGGCGCAGGCCGCAGACGCAGTGAGCCAAGCAGAGGAGGCGGAAATCCTCAAGCTGCTGAAACTTGCACCCGAGGAGTTTGCCGGGGAGCCTTCCGTGCAGTTTGCCGGGACGAGCGAGGTCGCCGGGGGAGCGAGGTCGCCGGAGGGAGCGAGGCCGCTGGGCATGGTGCTGAGTCCAGCGGGCCTGCCGGGGAGGTGGAGGGCGTCGAGGCTGACGAAGACTCTGGTGGATCTCTGAATCTCGATGACGACGCCTCCTCATCTTTAGAGAACTCCCCGCCTCCGGCAAGCCCTACGCAACAACCGAGGAAGCGCCTCCGCAAGATGGCTACGGCGACGAGGCCACGGGCGCCTCGACAGCAGCCGGCGCGCCGGGCGACGCGCGCCACCAGGACGAGCGAAGTCGTCAAGGAGGCACCCCGTGCCCGTGCGCCAAGCGGGGGAGGATCTTCCCGGAGTGGAACGGGTGTTCCGTCTGTTCCTCGGGCCCCGGCGACGACGGGGGCCGGGTCTTCGCAGCCCACGGCCCCGGAGCCCACCAAGCGCCCGAGGGAACCATCTCCTCCAGCTCCTCGCGCGGGAGCAAACCAGGCGGAGTTTGACTTCTCCGCCCTCAGCTCTGACGAAGAGGAAGAGGAGTAAGTACTTGTGCTTCTTTAGTTTCTTCGATTTTGTCTTGATTCTCCTTGTTGATTCTGATCTTGTTTTTGTTTTGTTTTCAGGAACCTGACCCAGCGGATGGCGAAGAGGGCCAAGATTCCTGTGGTCGAGGTTGAAGACGACTCGCCCGCCGCGGCGACCGGGGACGTGCCAGCGGCAAACTTGCCGGATCAACCTGCTGCTCCGAGGAGCAGCCCCCAGCGCAGCCCCCAACGTAAGTCTGGTTTTTATCTTTCTGCTTGACGGGCGCGCATGAGGTTGTTGCTTGTACTGATACTTTGTTGTCTTGTTTGTCTTGTGCAGAAGTGGAGCCGCAGCCGCAGGAGCGCCCGGAGGTCGCCCCCGACGAGCCACTTGCTCCACCCTCCCCGCCAAGGAGGAGCTCCCCGGCGAGGGAGAATGCTCCGCCAAGGACGGGCACTCCGCCAAGGGCGAGTACCCCACCAAGGGTGAGCACCCCGACAAGGATGAGCACCCCGCCAAGGGTGGGCGCAGGCGGCCCTCCGCCAGCAGGGGCCACCACTCCGGCGCCAAGGGAGAATTCCCCGGCGAGGGAGCCTGTCGTTGAAGAAGTCCGCGAAGGTAAATCTTGTAGCTTCTTCTTCTTGAACTTGTCTTTTTGGATATTTGCTTGACTCTTTCTTTTCTTTTTCTTCTGCTAGATCCTCCTGCCCCAGAGCCAATGGAGACGGAGGCCACCGTCGAGGAGGAGGTGCACGGCGACGGCGGCAACGCCACTGCCACTGAGGGCATGGCTGGAGCCGACGAGCCTGCCGCTGAAGAGACCGCCCCGCCCGCAGACGCCGCGACTGGGGAAGGGACCGGCGACCACACTGCTGGCCCGGAGGCAGCAGGAGCGTCAAGCGCTGCACCGGCCGCCGACCCTTCCGCCTCCACGGCTGGGCAGGGCGTCTACCTGGAGGCCCCCAATGGGGTTTTCATACAAGTCCCGTGGGCGTCCTCGTCTCGAGTACCCGTGGAGGGAGAGACCTTTGACGGGGAGGTCCTCGCCTCCGCAGGGTTGAAGGTTGTTGAGGCGCCTGGCGGCAGCGACGAGCCCGAAGAGGAGAAGCTCCTTCGTCGGCTCCTGTCCTTGTACCGGGCCAGGCAGGCGAAGTTGGAGTCTCGGGAGGCTCTTGCCGCCAAGGCTGGAGCTGACTTGGAGAAGCGCGCCGCGGAGCTTCGCGTCGACAACCAGGCAGCCCTCCGCCACCTGGCTGAGGAGCGCGAAGAGCTTGCCGGAGCGCAGCAAGCCTTCCTCCTGGAGAAGGCCGAGGTGGACGAGCAGCAACGGTTGGCCGCCGAGGAGCTGTCCCGGCGAGAAGGAGTGCTCAACCAGCGGAAGGTCGACCTCGATGCCCACGAGGACGACCTCACCGCCCGGGAGCAGGCCATTGGCGGGGCCCTTAAGGAGGCGAAGGCCGCCGCAGCCGCCGCGGAGACCGCCAAGAAGGACCTGGAGGCCAAGGTGGAGCAGCTGGAGCTATACCTGAAGGCGAGCGAGGACAGAGTCACCGCGCTCAATGTGGAGCGGGAGAAAGATGCCCACACCAACTCTGACTTGCAGGTACGTCTCTCCAAGAAAGGCGACGAGCTCACTGCCGCCAAGGATTCCATTGCTGACTTAGAGTTGAAGGTCTCCACTCTGACTGATTCGCTCGACGCCGCGCGGGACCGCGAGACGAAGCTGAAGGACGCGCTCCGCAAGGAGCGGAACTTGGTGGAGAGCGCCGCCGTCTCAGCGAACAACTTCAGCCGGGCAGTGGAGCAATGGACTGATGAGCTGGTCACCTCCGCTGCCAGTATTGACATGGAGATGATGGCGCTGAGGGCTGAACATCTTGTGTACTCCCCGGACGAGAGCCTCCCCCACAGCGCCAAGCTAAGTCTGTTCTTCCGGGGAATTGCGCCGGCGCTTGCGCGGCTGCGGGAGAAGATCTCCGCGCAGCTGGCCGACGAGGCGCGTCGGCTCTTGGGCACCCTAGAGCGTGTCTTGTCGAAGATCGTCTACCGCAACCCCGGCATCAACCTCGTCAACGTCCTCCGCACCTTGCCGCCCGAAGCTGACCAGGAGGCGTTGAAGGCGCAGGTTGCCCACATTGTCGCCAAGGTGAGCAAGATCACGAGGCGCGAAGGCGACCGCGTAGACTAGATTCTTTTCCTTTTCGCTTTCCTTGCCGCTGCCAATTTAGTCATAGGCAGTAGTTGATTAGAACAGCGGCAAGCTATCTTTGTAATATACAATCTTATTTCGAGCAAACAATGCAGCGTTATCTCCCTTGCTTTTGGTCCTCCACTTTGTATGCTTTTTACCCTATGCTTTTAGGGGACTTGCCGGCAAGGGGCCCTTGCCGCGAGCGTTGAGTGCTGGACTCTTAGCAGCCCGCTGGCAAAGACCTTGTCGGCAAGCAACCTTGCCGCAGCTAGTCGCAGCGCACTTAAGTTGCTGAGCGAACTCGAAAACGAAGTAAGGGCGTGACACTTGTCGCAGCTCACTCAAGTCGTTGAGCGTGCTCAAAACAAAGTAAGGGCGCGGCTAGCCACGGGTAGGTTCCTCCGCGCACAAGTTTTCCATACAAAGTGTGGTTGTTCAAGGAAGACAACTAAAAATTTGAAAAATTTGAATTACTCAAACTTTGGTAACTTAGCTGTCATAGGTCGTTTGTCCCCCGACAAGGCTTCTCTTTCTTGAACAACACTTGGTTCATGCCTCCATGTCCTTCCTCCCCCCGGCAAACTTGTGCGCGAGGAACACTCCTTCTGCTTAAGAGGGTAAGAAAAAAGAGGAGGAGAAACAAGTACAGGGCCTCACGGCTTGCTATTGCTTACCGGGGATGTGCGTTGCACAATGTGCCAAACGATGCATGCAAATAACAAAGAAAAGCATGGAAATGGCAAATAATGCGAAGCACAAAAAGCTTTACTGATGCACGGGATCTGCGCCCGGCTTTGTACAAAGGTTTACATGCAACAGCGGCAAGACTCGTACAAAAGGTGGTTGCCGGAGCGGATCACGGCAACCGCGCCTTACGGGTGAAACTTGCGAAGATGCTCTATGTTCCAGGAGTTGCTCACCGGTAAGCCTTCTTCGGTCTCAAGGCGGACAGCGCCGGGCCTTGTGACTTGTCTCACCCGATAAGGGCCTTCCCACTTCGGCATCAACTTGTTGGAATTCTTGGCGGTCTGAACACGCCGAAGAACAAGGTCGCCTTCCTCGAGACTCCTGGCCTTGACCTTGCGGCTATGGTAGCGACGCAAGGCTTGCTGGTATCGAGCAGCTCGTACAGCAGCCTGGAGACGTTCCTCCTCAAGGAGCAATGCATCATCTTGTCGCAGTTGCTCTTGCTCGAGCTCATCATAAGCGAGCACTCGAGGAGATCCGTATACGAGTTCCGTGGGGGAGAACTGCCTCTGCTCCATAGACAAGAGCAAAGGGTGTCTGTCCGGTGGCTCGATTTGGTGTCGTCCTGATTGACCAAAGAGCCGCCAGCAACTCCTCTATCCAGTTTCTTCCGCACTTGCGCAGCCTGTCGAAGGTTCTTGTCTTAAGTCCGTGCAACACTTCAGCATTGGCCCTCTCCGCTTGACCATTGCTCCTCGGGTGAGCAACAGAAGCGAAGCAGACCTTGGTGCCAAGGTCTGGGACGTATTGCATGAAGGTGCGACTTGTAAACTGTCTGCCGTTGTCGGTGATAATCCTGTTAGGGATTCCGAAACGGCAAACAATCGCTCTGAAGAACCTGACTGCTGACTGTGCTGTCACTTTTCTCACTGGTTCCACTTCCGGCCACTTTGTAAACTTGTCGATTGCGACGTACAAGTACTCAAAGCCCCCGACAGCACGGGGGAAGGGGCCGAGGATATCGAGCCCCCAGACCGAAAAGGGCCAGGACAAAGGAATCGTCTGGAGAGCTTGAGCTGGCTGGTGAATTTGCTTGGCATGGAACTGGCACGCTTCACACTTGGTTACTTGTGCAGTTGCATCTTGGAGGGCTTCTTGCCAGAAGAACCCTTGCCGGAACGCCTTCCCGGCAAGTGCCCTTGCGCCAATGTGGTGGCCACATATGCCTCCATGTATCTCTGCCAACAGCTTCTGTCCATCTTCTCTGGAAATGCACTTCAACCTGACACCGTTGAGTCTTCTTCTGTACAGTTCATTGTTGTCGCGGCCCCGGGGAGGTCTATCACCTTGCCGCTGCTTGGCCTTGCCGCGGCGTCCTCCCCGGCCATTGAACGGCCGCTTCTTGCTGGGCTCTCCTCCGCCTCCTTGGGCCTTCTCCTTGTCGCGATGCTCGTATTCAGCCTTCTGCTGTTCTACGAGGTACTCGACTCTTTTGCAGTTCTGAAGATCGTGGCCCTTGGTGCGGTGGATCTTGCAGTACTGCTTGTCGGAGCCGTCTTGCTTATCGGCTGCCGCTACAGGGGCGGGCTCCTTGCCGGAACCGCCAGCCTGTGCCTTCTTGGCGGGAGCCTCCTTGCCGGACTGCTCGACAACCAGCACCTCCTTGTTCTTCTTCTTTCTGTTGTTCCGCCGCCGGCTCTTCTTTGCCGGGGCGGCATCCTCGCTGTCGCTTCCTCCTGCGCCAGTATCCTCTCTGGGGAGTCTCCTCCCCTCTTCAGCGCGCGCGCACTTGTCGGCCAGAGCGTAGAGCTCGCTGACATCCCGGATTTTGGTCATGGCCATCTCTTCCCTCATCCGGCGGTTACGCACGTTCTGGTGGAACGCGCTGATAACCGCGGCAGGGTGGACATCGGGAATGTTGTGTTGCACGCGGCTGAATCTCTGGATGTACTTGCGCAGGGATTCTCCCTCCTTCTGGGCCAAGATGTGGAGATCACTCTCCTGGCCGTGGGGTTTGTGGCCGCCCGTGAAGGCGCCAACAAACTGGTGGCACAGATCCGCCCACGAAGAAATGGAGTTCTCCGGCAAGTGCATAAGCCAAGAGCGGACGTTTGGCTTAAGCACTAGCGGGAAGTAGTTAGCTAGTATCTTCTCGTCGCGTCCCCCAGCAGCTTGCACTGCTATAGTGTAGATGCTGAGGAACACCGAGGGGTGTGTCTTGCCGTCGTACTTCTCGGGTACGTCGGGCTTGAAGTTCTTCATGCTGGGCCACTGGACTTGCCGCAGCTCACGGGTGAACGCAGGGCAACCTGCCACGTACGGCAAGTCGCCTGGTTCACCGGGCGCGTGCGCGTCGACAGCGGTCCCAGCGCGCTGATCTGACTGTCGTCGGGCTTCTCGTCGACGCTCGATGCGAGTCCGAGCGTCTTCTTGCCGCCTGTCGTCTAGGACTTGGCGCTGATCGCGGCGAGCCCGCGGATCCGACGACGCCGTGGAGTCGTCGTCGACGTTGATCCGGCGGGGTGGCGATTTCTGCTTCCGCGGCGGGGAGTGCACGGTAGTTGCACCCCCGGCGGTCTTGTTGCCATCGGCCTTCGCTTGATCGTCTTGCCGCGGCCGTGAGGTTGCCGGCTGCTGTGGCGCGTCGTTGTTGGCGAAGGCGATGAGGCTCTGGATCATCGCCCTCCAGTCTTCGGCCTTGTCTGCCGCTGGAGGGAAATCGAGGAGCAGCTGTGCTCTTGCTAGAGCTTCTGCTGGAGAAGAGGGGAACGGCGGCGAGCGGTGCGAGGAGCGGGATACGCTCGGACTTCTAACAGCGTTAGAAGGAGCATGTTCCCGCCCCGGCGACCGCGCCTTGTTCGTACCAGCACGCTGGCCTTGAGCATCCCGCGATCCTCCGGCTTGGCTATGCCCCAGCAAGCGTATGGTACCTCCGGTACCACGCCGCTGCGGGTCTTGTACGTCCCGAGAGAGACGTGGCGCGTCCACGGACACCGAGGCCTTGGAATTCGCCCGGTCGTCCGTCTTGTCCTTGGACTTGGTGGCGCCGTGAGTTTCCTCGCCGGCGACCACCCTTCCGCCGGCGTCTCCTCCACCAACCGTTGGTTCTGGTGGTGGTGGAATTGACGCAGACGGGCCTCCGACCTCCGAAGCCTTCTTCTTCGGAGGCATGTTATTGTAGCTGATGAAGTTGATGAAGCTAAAGAGGTTGATGAAGAGTGCGCCCGCGTGAGCACCGGATCAGGTTCGCACAACCTCGACGGCCCCTCCCTGGCGCGCCAAAGATGTCGAGGGAAACTGTCCTCCCACGAGCACCTATGGGACCGGAGCCCCTTCTACGTTGCGGTAAGGGAGCGGAGGGAGCACGGAGAGCAGATCGAGGAGCACACGCGGGCAGTTTACCCAGGTTCGGGCCGCGAGGACGCGTAAAACCCTACTCCTGCCTTAGGTTGTATTGAGTTCTTGAGCTCGGGAGCTTGAAGAGCTACAGTACTGGCTACACCGAGCGAGAGAGTTGTCTAGGTTTCGAACCCTTTCTACGTTGTGCATGGGCCTCCTTTTATAGCACAAGGGGTCATCGACAGGTGTCAACGTAGAGGAGGGTAAAAGTGTAATTTTGGTGGTAGTTGTAACAATGCGTGAATAGTGCATGAACAGTGGATGAACAGTGGTCTTCACCTAACTTTGATAGTGGGGGACAAGGGCTTTAAATGCCCATCGCCGTCGACCCCAAAAGTGTCCGCCTATGCTTCTCCGTTCGCCACGGCGGTAGCCTCGTCACCGTGGCTTGCCACCGTGTGCCCCAAGCTGCACAGCCATCTGCCACGTGCCCCTGGAAGGGCCCCAGGGCGATGCGTGGGTCGATGAGCTGGAGCGTGGGCACACAGCGTAGGTCTCCCCGGCAAGCACCTTGCCGGGGGAGTGATCTTGCCGGGCCCGGAAGCTTGTCGCTCTCCGGGTCCTGCCGGGGCGCATGATGCGCCGAGGCATTTCTTGAGATATTTAATCCTTGGCCTTCCTGACAAGCTCCTCTTGCCAGGGTCTTGTACTAAAGTGATATCCTTGAGCCTGGTGCGGCCTTCCCGGCAAGCTCCTCTTGCCGGGGCCTTGATCTTCTGACTTGTATACTTTGTTCTTGAATGGCTTCATAGGGACCAGAAAGGTTTCCGGCGAGCACGTGGTAAGCCCTGCCACGGGAAGCTGCCACTGCCCGTGCACAAGTTGGGGCACTAAGGTACCCCTATCTTAGTACACCGACATTCAGCAGTAACTTGATCTGAAGTTTCATGATCATCATCATTAGCTTCTTCACTAATTGGTGTAGGAATCACTGGAACTAGTTTCTGTGATGTACAACTTTCTAATTCGGGAGAAGGTACAATTACCTCATCAAGTTCCAGTTTCCTCCCACTCACTTCTTTCGAGAGAAACTCTTTCTCTAGAAAGGATCCATTCTTAGCAACGAATATCTTGCCTTCGGATCTGCGATAGAAGGTGTACCCAACAGTCTCCTTTGGGTATCTTATGAAGACACATTTCTCCGACTTGGGTTCGAGCTTCTCAGGTTGAAGCTTTTTCACATAAGCATCGCAGCCCCAAACTTTAAGAAACGACAACTTTGGTTTCTTGCCAAACCACAATTCATAAGGCATCGTCTCAACGGATTTAGATGTTGCCCTATTTAACGTGAATGCAGCTGTCTCTGATGCTTAACCCAAAATGATAGTGGTAAATCGGTAAGAGACATCATAGATCGCACTATATCTAATAAAGTATGGTTACGACGTTCAGACACACCATTACGCTGTGGTGTTCCGGGTAGCGTGAGCTGTGAAACTATTCCACATTGTTTTAAATGAATATCAAACTCGTAACTCAAATATTCACCTCCACGATCTGATCGTAGAAACTTTATTTCCTTGTTACGATGATTCTCTACTTCACTCTGAAATTCTTTGAACTTTTCAAATGTTTCAGACTTGTGCTTCATCAAGTAGATATACCCATTTCTGCTCAAATCATCAGTGAAGGTCAGAAAATAACGATACCCGCCGCGAGCTTCAACACTCATCGGTCCACATACATCAGTATGTATGATTTCCAACAAGTCTGTTGCTCACTCCATTGTTCCGGAGAATGGAGTTTTAGTCATCTTGCCCATGAGGCATGGTTCGCATGCACCAAGTGATTCATAATCAAGTGATTACAAAAGTCCATCACTATGGAGTTTCTTCATGCGCTTTACACCAATATGACCTAAACGACAGTGCCACAAATAAGTTGCACTATCATTATTAACCTTGCATCTTTTGGCTTCAATATTATGAATATGTGTATCACTATGATCGTGATCCAACAAACTATTTTCATTGGGTGTATGACCATCAAAGGCTTTATTCATGTAAACAGAATAACAATTATTCTATGACTTTAAATGAATAACTGTATCGCAACAAACATGATCAAATAATATTCATGCTCAACGCAAATGCCAAATAACATTTATTTCGGTTCTACACTAACCCCGAAAGTATAGGGAGTGTGCGATGATGATCATATCAATCTTGGAACCACTTCCAAGACACATCGTCACTTCACCTTTAATTAGTCTCTGTTCATTCTGCAACTCTTGTTTCGAGTTACTAAATTTAGCAATTGAACTGGTATCAAATACCCAGGGGTTGCTATGAACACTAGTAAAATACACATCAATAATCTGTATATCAAATATACCTTTGTTCACTTTGCCATCCTTCTTATTCGCCAAGTATCTAGGGCAGTTCCACTTCCAATGACCATTTCCTTTGAAGTAGAAGCACTTAGTTTCAGGCTTGAGTTTAGCTTTGGGTTTCTTCACGGGAGTGACAACTTGCTTGTCATTCTTCTTGAAGTTCCCTTTCTATCCCTTTGCCCTTTACTTGAAACAAGTGGTCTCGTTAACCATCAACACTTGATGCTCTTTCTTGATTTCTACCTTCGCCGATTTCATCATCGCGAAGATCTCGGGAATTACTTTCGTCATCCCTTGCATATTATAGTTCATCACGAAGTTATACTAACTTTGCGATAGTGACTAGAGAACTTTGTCAATTACTATCTTATCTGGAAGATTAACTCCCACTTGATTCAAGCAATTGTAGTACCCAGACAATCTGAGCACATGCTCACTGGTTGAGCTATTCTCCTCCATCTTGTAGGCAAAGTACTGTCAGAGGTCTTATACTTCTCGACACGGGCATGAGTATGAAATACTAATTTCAACTCTTGGAACATCTCATATGCTCCGTGGCGTTCAATTTTTTTTGAAGTCCTGGTTATAAGCCGTAAAGCATGGTGCACTAAACTATCAAGTAGTCATCATACTGAGCTTGTCAAACTTTCATAATGTCTGCATCTGCTCCTGCAATAGGTTTGGCACCTAGCGGTGCATCAAGGACATAATACTTCTGTGCAGCAATGAGGATAATCCTCTGATCATGGACCTAGTCCGCATCATTGCTACTAACATCTTTCAACTTAGTTATCTCTAGGAACATATTAAAAACATAGGGGGGCTATAACGCGAGCTATTGATCTACAACATAATTTGCAAATACTATCAGGACTAAGTTCATGATAAATTAAAGTTCAATTAATCATATTACTAAAGAACTCCCACTTAGATAAACATCCCTCTGGTCATCTAAATGATCACGTGATCCAAATCAACTAAACCATGTCCGATCATCACGTGAGATGGAGTAGTTTTCAATGGTGAACATCTTATGTTGATCATATCTCCTATATGATTCACGCTAGACCTTTTGGTCTCCAGTGTTCCGAGGCCATATCTGCATATGCTAGGCTCGTCAAGTTTAACCGAAGTATTCTACGTGTGCAAAACTGGCTTACACCCATTGTATGCGAACGTAGAGCTTATCACACCCGATCATCACGTGGTGTCTCGGCACGACGAACTTTCGCAACGGTGCATACTCAGGGAGAACACTTATACCTTCAAATTTTGTGAGAGATCATCTTATAATGCTACCGTTGATCTAAGCAAAATAAGATGCATAAAAGATAAACATCACATGCAATCAATATAAGTGATATGATATGGCCATCATCATCTTGTGCCTTTGATCTCCATATCCAAAGCACAGTCATGATCACCATCGTCACCAGCGCGACACCTTGATCTCCATCGTAGCATCGTTGTTGTCTCGCCAACTATTGCTTCCACGACTAACGCTACTGCTTAGTGATAAAGTAAAGCAATTACATGGTGATTGCATTTCATACAATAAAGCGACAACCAAATGGCTCCCGCCAGTCGCCGATAACTTTACAAAACATGATCATCTCATACAATAAAGTATCACTCATCATGTCTTGACCATATCACATCACAACATGCCCTGCAAAAACAAGTTAGACGTCCTCTACTTTGTTGTTGCAAGTTTTACGTGGCTGCTACGGGCTTAGCAAGAAACGGTTCTTACCTACGCATACAAAACCACAACGATATTTTGTCAAGTATGTGCTGTTTTAACCTTCACAAGTACCGGGCGTAGTCACACTTGATTCAACTAAAATGAGAGAGACAGACACCCGCCAGTCACCTTTAAGCAACAAGTGCTCATAACGGTGAAACCAATCTCGCGTAAGCGTACGCGTAATGTCGGTCCGGGCCGCTTCATCTCACAATACCACCGAACCAAAGTATGACATGCTGGTAAGCAGTATGACTAGTATCGTCCACAACTCACTTGTGTTCTACTCGTGCATATCATCTACGCATAGACCTGGCTCATGATGCCACTGTTGGGCAACGTAGTATTTCAAAATTTTCCTATGATCACACAAGATCTATCTACCAGATGCATAGCAACGAGAGGGGAGTGTGTCTACGTACCCTCGTAGACCGAAAGCGAAAGCGTCTAGTGACGCGGTTGATGTAGTCAAACTTCTTCGTGATCCAACCGATCAAGCACCGAACGTACGACACCTCTGTGTTCAGCACACGTTCAGCTTGATGACGTCCAACAAGCTCTTGATCCAGTATAATTTCATGGGAGAGTTTCGTCAGCACGGCGGCGTGGTGACGGAGATGATGAAGCTACCGGCGCAGGGCTTCACCTAAGCACTGCAACGGTATGACCGAGGTGTGTTTCTGTGGAGGGGGGCATCGCACACGGCTAGAACAATGTTTCTTGTGCGTCTTTGGGTGCCCCTGCCCCCGTATATAAAGGAGCAAGGGGGGAGGTGCGTCTGGCCTTCTAAGGCGCGCCAAGAGTAGGATTCCTACTCCTAGTAGGAATAGGAATCCCCTTTCCTATTCCTACTAGGAGTAGGAAAGGAAGGGGGAGAGAAGAAGGAAGAAGAGGGGCGCCTCCCCCTTTCCTAGTCCAACTAGGATTTCTAGGGGGAGGGTGCGGCCAGCCCTATGGGCTGCCTCTCTCTATTCCATCAATGGCCCACTATGGCCCATACTCCCTCGGGGGGGTTCCGGTAATCCCCTCCGGCACTCAAGTTAAATCCGAAACTTTTCCGGAACACTTCCGGTGTCCGAATATAGTCGTCCAATATATCAATCTTTATGTCTCGGACATTCCGAGACTCCTCTTCATGTCCGTGATCTCATCCGAGACTCTGACCTACCTTCGGTACATCAAAACTCATAAACTCATAATATCGATCGTCATCAAACGTTAAGCGTGCGGACCCTACGGGTTCGAGAACTATGTAGACATGACCGAGACTCATCTCCGGCCAATAACCAATAGCGGAATCTGGATGCTCATATTGGCTCCTACATATTCTACGAAGATCTTTATTGGTCAAACCGCATAACAACATACTTTGTTCCTTTTGTCATCGGTATGTTACTTGCCCGAGATTCGATCGTCGGTATCTCGATACCTAGTTCAATGTCGTTACCGGCAAGTCTCTTTACTCGTTCCGTAATACAACATCTCGTGACTAACTCATTAGTCATTTGCTTGCAAGGCTTATTATGATGTGCATTACCTCGAGGGCCCAGAGATACCTCTCCGACACTCGGAGTAACAAATCCTATTCTTGATCTATGCCAACACCACGAACACTTTCGGAGAGCATCTTTATAATCACCCAGTTACGTTGTGACGTTTGATAGCACACAAGGTGTTCCTCCGGTATTCGGGAGTTGCATAATCTCATAGTCATAGGAACATGTATAAGTAGTGAAGAAAGCAATAGCAGTAAAACTAAACGATCATAGTGCTAAGATAACGGATGGGTCTTGTCCATCACATCATTCTCCTAATGATGTGATCTCGTTGATCAAATGACAACTCATGTCTATGGCTAGGAAACATAACCATCTTTGATCAATGAGCTAGTCTAGTAGAGGCATACCAGGTACACTCTGTTTTGTCTATGTATTCACACATGTACTAAGTTTCCGGTTAATACAATTATAGCATGAATAAAAGGCATTTATCATGATACAAGGAAATAAATAATAACTTTATTATTGCCTCTAGGGCATATTTCCTTCATATCTAAGGAGGGTTCTAGAGGGACTACTATTCTTCACACATATTCTATTTGACACACATTTATCATTGTTTGTGTAGCTGCAATATGTGATGTCATATGTGGCGGGTGGTACTTACAACAACGAAGATGAGCCTGTAATATGACCATGTAGGTCTTGTAGCGTCCTCATAGGAGTCTCTGGTTCACTTGTTATGTTGCTGACAGGTGTGCCCGTTGCCTGCTACATCATCCGTATTAGGAACAACAGGTTCAGTTTAGCCCAAAAAACGTCATCATCAACAAGCCGTACAAAATCAAATTAACAAATAGTTGCACTCGATACTAATTGCATCAGCAGAAAGAGCCAAATCTAACGACAACAATCAATCAAAGAAAACCAATAGAAGGAAAGGGAACCGACAAACAGAGGATGACGTGGTTGTGGTCCTGGTGGTGCTACCGGCGAAGGGAGGGCGAAGAAAGAACTCCTCGTGTTAAACTCGTCGCTCGTGACCTAGATCTCCTCACGCACACCGCCGCAACAGCCACCATACGTCATCACCGAAGCAGCCACCTCCTCGTCATGTCTCCACCACCATACCCTATGCTCCGGATCCGCCGCCGCTTGCTGCAGGGAAAGCGAGAAAGACTAATGAAACTGCACTGTAGACCTGACCGCGTCAACGCCATATCTGTCGCTCGATCTGGTTTGGGAGGAGGTGGGAGGGGGAGAGGGAGAAGGCGAAACGGAGGGGGGCCTACAGCGAGAGAACAACATACACAATCGATCTGTCTCCTTTCTCGGGTAACGCTCGTTCGACCGAGAGAAACAGCCCAAGGGCACGCTGGAATGGGCCATCGGCTGGCAGACAGCCCAATGCACTAGATGCGTCCGTTTCGGCCCGTGGAGTAGTAGCCCACAGGACAGCTGGGCCAGTTTAAAGAGACTGTGAAACAGATAACGTAAGACACAAAATCTGACGGTCAGAAACTCCCAAATCAATAAAACGGACGGTCGAAAAGCCAAAATGCTGTGAGGGCAGGGATTAGGTGTGGTGGTCAGAAACTCCCAAATCAATAAAATGGACAGCCGAAAAGCCAAATCGATGTGACGGCAGGGATTAGCTGCGGTTATACTGTCCTTAATAGCAGGTGCTTCCAAACTCAACTGACACATATAGGTTGTACATGTTCGACCAAATGACCTTGCCACTTGTTGCTTATGTATGTGCTCTCACCAATGCCACTTGCAGTCCTGCTACCGTATGTTCAGCAGTGCGAATTTCTTTCGACTTTTTTTGTCTACCATGCATGCTGTTTTATACATCATCGATGGACACATGCATAAATGATGCACTGGTGGCGCGGAGCGAAACAACTGACAAACAAGAATTATCACAATCTTCATGCAACTATAGGGTATTTATGCATGAATGGGCTACTAGCTAGTAGCTTTCTTGCTTGCTACACATACTGGATTTTGTTTCTGTTGTATGATCAGTTTTTCCTATAATAGATGATTTCCTGTAGGTTTAATGCTACTCACGCTCATGAGTTTTGATTGAGTTATTCTTGATTGTAATGCTTTAGTTCTTTTGTTGAACAAATAATGGATTGCTCGGACTGTGCAAAAATTGTATCAAGGATTGACTATGCTTATATTATCTTTACCGGTAAAATTCCTTACTGGTCTTGCAGTCCTGATTTGCAGGGATTGATGAAGCATGAAAATAAGAGAGATTTTAACAATGAAGCATTGCCAGGTAAATAGTTTTTTGGCACAATAGTTTAATGGGTGGATGCGGAAGTGTGTAGTTGCTTCCATGTATAGTGCACATACGAGTTAACATAGGGGAATTTGCTTCTAATGCGATATGCATTTTGAAATTAATTGGCTGAAACTCGTGAACCATGTTGTTAGGCACCTGCACGCTTGGCCAATAGCTCAGCAAACTGATCTGTTGCCAAAGAACCAAGAAACTGATTCCCATGCCTGGTGGATTTTCTCTACATATATATGTAAGTTCAATCATGTGACTACCATTTTCATATGCAAATTACTCTTTCATCTCAATCAACCATTTCTTTCTACATGGCTGAGATTTGCGCGTGCCAACATACATTGTTAGTTATGGTTTCTCGACCGCAGTAAGTTCAAAATACAAGGTGCTTAATTAGTTAATATCCATGTTGTACACTAGATAAGTATAATAATCAGTAGTCAAAAGGGGCAGTGTTTTGCCTGGATAATATTTTTGGTGAATAACTGAATGTAGTCGCTGTTGATTTTTCATAGCAAAATTTATCCGTGCTTTGCCACGGATCTCCCATGGTCGTTTTACAGAGCATTTTTGTTCAACCTCTTCCTGTTGTTTCCATTGAGCATTCTTGTTTGATGTCAATGATAAATTAGGCTAAGTGTGCGGGAATGTGTGAGTTTCGAAGTGTTACCCACTAGATTTCTGTATGTTTGACTTTTCAGATATGACCCTGGAAACCGAAGGAGTAATCCTGTAGTTCCTTATGTGATTTGTTCAAAAGAAAGGGCTTTCAGTTTGTTAGCATGCTTTGATGAATCTTTCTTACTTGATCAATCTCTTCTCTGGAGCTAACGACCCTTAGCTAAAAAAATACTTGTTTGATTACCTATCCAAGCAAAATAATTTAGCTTAATTTGTTGTTGAATGCACGTTAGGTAGACTGATGTGGTCTATCTATGTATTAACTTGCTGATCTTTTTCTGAACTGTAGCTTGCAGAGCAGAAAGTGTTTGACCTTATTAACTATTTTTCTGTTTTTGTGTAAGTAATGCATAACAACAAAAATGCCATCCTCTATAATTTTGATCTCCGTCGAAAGGCACATTTGATAAAAAGTTATGTAATTTCTACATGAAATGTAAAAAAGTTCAAACATGACAGTATACGTGTGATGTGTTCTGAATATGGCTCAGCTAAAAATAAATAATCACTCATAGGATAATGTTGTTCTAGATTATCAGCTCATGTTTGGGTTAGTTTTGTCGAGGCGCATAATATAATAGGGTTGTACTCAGGGAAATGTGAACCTCCTCTTTTTACAACAATTCTTCTTTAGCTTTTAGAACATGGTTATAGCATTATGTAGAAGAGAGAGCATATTTACCCTCCACATAATTGAGTTTTAGATATTTTTTC
Source organism: Secale cereale (assembly GCA_902687465.1). NCBI lineage: Eukaryota > Viridiplantae > Streptophyta > Magnoliopsida > Poales > Poaceae > Secale > Secale cereale. Next base: position 311,336,354 of record LR738714.1, on the reverse strand, counting down.
TGCAGATGCAAGGAATTAGGGTTTATTTCCTTCATTCTCATTCTCCAGTTGTTGTCGTTCATCAATCATTTATCATTTTTCCTTATTTCCTTTGTCGGTCCTAGTCATTTTGTTTGTCTTTTTCGATACTCTTTTGTTCCTAATTTTTTTCCTCACTCAATGCTGGCAGCGATAAGACTCGGACGAGCTCACGATAGGAGAAGGCAATAGGAGGCAAATTTTCGCGTTTTGACCATTTTTTCATTTTATTTTGACATCTAACCCATGTTTCGAAAAATTTCGGGATTTGACCCTTTTGCCTACCGCCAGAGCCTCTGGTAGTAGCCACAGATGTCCTACCGCCTGGGGGTCCGGCGGTAGGCATCGGCACGCCGTTAGCTGGGCTGACGGTCAGGCTGACGTGGAAAAGGGTCCTACCGCCAGAGCTCATGGCGGTAGGGTACTAGAACCTATCGCCAGAGGCCCTGGCGGTAGGATCCTGTGTGGTGGATAAGGTGGGGAGGGGCTGGTTTGTGGGCCCCACCACCACTCTTCTTCCCCACTCACCTTCTTCCCCGAGCTCAGCTCCTCTCACCCCTCTCTCCCCCTCACAAACCCCCTAGATCCCCTCCATTTGCTTGAGATTTCATTGGTGGATCCGGAGCATTTTCATCACCCAAGGTACCTCCCCATCCCCCCTCATTTTGATTGGTTGAGATCATGTATATTGGTCATTTTGTTGCAAATCTAGTTCATGTGTTTGTTGTGGTGGAATCAATGTATATGATGCATTTAGGGTAATAATGTTTGTGCTTTGACAATGTATTGTGTGACTACCATTGTTTGGGGGTAATAAGAAGTAACATTTAGTTTTTTGTTATGGTTAGGTTTAATGTCATGGTTAGGGTCGAGGTTATGGTTAGGTTTATTCTTAAATATTTGTCTATAATGACTGTTTTTGGCAAGAAACGGTTTTGATTTTTGCCTTGGGTGACTGTTATAGTAATCCTCAACTTGTAGGATGTCATCGATCATCTTTGTTGAGACTTCTGCAGAGGCGGCGGCCAAGCATGAACATGCGGTCATTGAGGCAAAATGGACACATGGGTCCAAGCCGTCGATGTGTTGAACGCGGCTTGTAGAGACTTTTCAAAGTACTATGTTTCCAAGTGCAAGGATCGGCTTTTGAAGTTGTACGAGGCTAAGGAGAGATTGATAAATAAGCTCAAGAAGGATGAGCAATTTCATCGACGTGCTATTGCAAGGAAAATTGCATTGTGTGGAACAATGGATGAAGTGCGTGCGATGGACTTGAAAAATCATGTCCAGATCATTGACTGGCTAGTTAGGCAACCGTCATCGCCGATAGCTAGTCGGGCTTCTCGTTGGGCTTGGGTTCGTGAAAGAAATGATGTCACTTGTTGCAACCCGGGACCGTACGACAAAGATGTCATGTTGATGGTCGAATAAAGGTGGTTGAACAATGCTAGTGTCGGTAGTGTTATTTGCACCATAATGGCATGTACCCTTATCATTTATGTAACTTATGTCATTCGAACTTATAATTTGGTTTCAAACCCTAGTTCATTATTTTGGTGTGCTCAAATCAATTACTATGATCCATTCCAGGTTATGTTTGTGATGAACATTCAATTACATAATAATCCTCCCGTATATTAATGTAGGATGGACGTTCAATCCATGACTATGAAGATAGCGTGTGAGAAGCTCATGTCGGAGTGACACCTTTGCTTGAAGAGGGAATGTGAAGCATGGTTGAAGAGTTGTGATGAGGCAAATGCGGCCATGAAGGATTTCAGCAAGTATCACTTCATCGAGGAACCTTCTGATGCTAGGGAGAAAAAAGCTTTCCGAAAGCTTGTGAAAGAAAAAGAGAGGATGCTTGAGGAGGTGCAAGACCGGGTTGCAAACACTCTTTGGCAATTGAGATTGCATTCACCGCCAGCAAAGAAGAATTCCTTGAGATGGACTTGAGGAAACCCGGCCAGGTCATAGGATGGGCAATCAAACAAGGTGTGTCAGAGAATCCGGCTCGCCGTGCTGCATGGCCCTGGTTGCGCGAAACGAATGGTGTGTTGGGTCATTGGGCAGGATCCACCGACTTTCAACTGAAGCATAATCAAGTGCGTGAGGAATAAGTTGAACGTCTGATAATTATGAGACTTATGTTACCTGTTTAGAAAATGCGCCGTCGAGCTTGAGCTATTAGTTTAAACCGATGTCATTCAAATCGGGTCATGTTTTAATTAATTTGAACATGTGTTATTCGTGGATGTAATGAACTATGTTGAGTTGAGTTATGTATGTGCTTGCTAGTTGTTCATTCTAATATTTGAGTTGGTATATTTTTAGATTTGGCCTTAGATGAGGGGCATAATAGAGGTGGTGCTCTATTTTTAACCCTACCGCCGCACCCCCTGGCGGTAGGGTGCTGAAACCTACCGCTAGCTCCCATGGCGGTAGGGTGGTGGCACAATGCTAGTTTCGGTACTGTAACGAGGAAAAAATCCCCCTTGGCGGTAGGGTCACCCTACCGCCAGACCTACCGCCAGACCTAGTGGCGGTAAGGGTGACCCTACCACCAGCTCCCATTGCGGTAGGGTGGTGGTACAATGCTAGTTTCGGTACTGTAATGAGGAAAAAAAAACCTTGGCGGTAGGGTCACCCTTACCGCCACTTGGTCTGGTGGTAGGGTACTAAAGCCTACCGCCAAGGCCGGTGGCAGTAGGGGTAAAACCATACGAATAGAGCCCTCCTCTGTTTTCCCCTCTTCATAGAACAACACAACAGTTTTTACATAAGAATCCTGACAAATCATAGAATATGCTGACAAACTGAAGTTCTCACGACACCTTTCAAACATATCCACACCAAATTCAATACAAATGGGAAATTCATTCACGACAAGTTCACGACACATGGCTTCTTGCCTTAGTACTACATAGTTCATGATAAATTTGGCATGGCTTCATACGGTTACATGACGAGTCCACTGAGGCGAAGGCTTTACTAAGTCATATGGGGCCATTTCCCCTTCTTGTCACGTGCCTCATCCTCCTGTTGTGCCTTGCGAGCTTTTGCAAGCTTTATTGCCCTCTCCTCCTCACGAGCAAGCTTCTCTTGGCGTGCCCTCTCCTCCTCTCGTTAATTCCTCTCCAACCTCTCCTTCTAACGATGCTCCTCCTCCAAACCTCTTTGAAACGATTCCTCGAACCACCGTTGGCGCCTAAGACAGTCTTGATATTGGTCCTTTTTGACATATTCTGGCACTTCATGATCTATCCATGTGAAGTATTTGCATAGAGGAGGAGGTGACTGCATACACAAAATTCATTAGTACTCTCACAAATTTGAAAGCAACATGTTATTTTAAGATATAACGGCGGTAGGTCATAGGCGTTAGTTGGAAGTGCACGATCATGGGCATAGTTGGGGCATACAAAATATCTCCGTCCCTCCGTCCATGACTTCTTTCGATCGGTGGAAACTTTCACCTTGCAAACTTCTCCACACCAACATGATGGGATTTTCACATCTTTCTCCTTCACCTTGTCCAAAGATGCATTCTCCCACTTGGTTGGCATGTCTTCTTGGTTAGCACACGGTGGCCTCGTCATGGAACCGGATGAAGCCATGCCTACAACAAATTAAGATGTTAAGTCAAAATATGAAAACATTGACATGTAAAGAGGCAAATATATCAACACATGAACATATTAAAAATAATACCATTCACATTATTTCAACCATCCGGATTGAGCAACTCGTCGATAGGCCTTCCCCTATCAACCCAATGTGTCTTAGAACCACCTGATCCACGGCCACGGCCCCCTCCAATGCTAGTTCTTCCACCATGGCCACGACCCCCTCCAATGCTAGTTCTTCCTCCACGGCCACGGCCACGGCCACCTCCAAGGCTAGTCCTCCGTCCACGTGTTTGACTAGTGCCCGTGTTGGTTCTAGGATTCTTGCATGTCCTAACGTTGTGTCCCGTGTCATTGCATTCTCCATAGTTGTTGTTCTCTGGTGCCTCCATGAAATGACCACTACCAAATTGCTTCATTCCGGTGTATCTAGCTAGATCATCCATGTCACTCTGGAATCTCTTCTTTCTTCTTCCCCTCATAGGCACCATGAGTGCGGGATCTGGCACAATGTCTGGCCCAACATACTCAGGCCACTGTGAGGCATCAAGGAAAGGATTGAACCGAGGCGCCCACGTCAACCTTGTTCATTCCAATGTGAGCTCGTGCAACCGCACCGTTGTGCCATCGGACATGGGCAAGTTTGTAATGCCCAGGATGGGACTATACCTCCTACGTGTCGAGGCACGACTTAAAGGTATAAGCCCATCCTAGAATGATCTCAAGTTTAGTATCTTTGCACAACTCATGTAAAAGAGGGATTAAATTGCAAAAGGAGATAGTTGGCTTACACTCGCCACTTCACACAATACAATACATAAGCAATACATCATTCAAAACATCACAACCCGACTACGGGTGAAGATCCAAAAGAAAGATACCAAAACAACATAAAGCCACAGGTCAGGATCGAATCCTAGTAGAAGACCACTACTGATCGTCGAAAACATCACAAGCAAACGGTCACTCTCTCCATCGAGCTCCCAGTGAAGAACTTGAACCAGCTCCTGCTTCATACTCGGCTGAACCTGCATCTGGTGTTGTAGTATCTGTGAGCCACGAGGACTCAGCAATCCCATAACCATGGGTAACAATACTAGCAAAGCTTTAAGGGTAGGAAGAGGATAGTGGTGAGGTTGCAGCAGCAGCTAAGCAATATATGGTGGCTAACTTACGAGTACCAGAAAGAGAAGAGCATCTACGCAAACGGTCGCAAAAGAGGTGATCGCTAAAGATCCTAACTACATACGTTCAAACATAACCCCACCGTGTTCTCTTCTCAAAGAGAAAAGAGACAGTCACGGTTACTCACACAGTTGTGTGTTTTACTTCAGATCATCTGTCAAGTTTTCTACAACTGGACATTAACAAATTCCAATCTGCCACATAACCGCGGGCACGGCTTTCGAAAGATCATAACCCTGCAGGGGTGTTCCAACTTAGCCCATCACAAGCTCTCACGATTAGCTGAAGTGATAAATATAATATCATCACCCCTTATCTTAGGAAAAATCCGATCAGGCTCGGCATCCCGGTAGCACAAGTCATTTCGACAATGGTAAAACAAGTCCAGCAAGACCTCCCGGCGTGCCGACACCCTGATAGTAGCCGCGCGTATCTCGTCTCAGGCCACGACCGGATGAGCACAGCGTACAGCAACCGAAGACCCCAGGTGACTGGGTGGCACCGCACACGACTCTATTTGGGACCAACACCATCAGCACTAGCCCCCCCTGTTATGTAGAATTAAGAATCCTCGGGTAGCGCTAACTCCCTATGCAAATTTAATTAATTAATTAAGTTGTTATTATGAGCAAATAAAACCAATGTTGGGCCTTGCTGGAGGAGTTTTATTCAAAGTCGAACTGTCAAGGGGTCCCCATTACACCCATCGTGTTAGGAACGCAAAATCAAGGAACATAATGCCGGTTTATCGGCGCCTAAGGTGGCATGAGTGGAACAAAACACCGAGCAAAAGGCCAAGCCTTCCACCCATGCCGAGTATATAGGTGTGTTAATAATATTAATAGATATTGTGATATATCCAACAACCAAGTTCCCTCCTGGAACGAACTTCATCTTCACCTGCAACTAACAACGCTATAAGAGGAACTGAGCAAGCGAGGCTGAGCAAGCGGGTAACATAGCCAAACAGTGGTTTTGCTAGGAAGGTGTCAAGGTTAGAGGTTTCATGGCAACAAGGAGAGGGCTGACATAAAAGATGGGTATCGCGACAAGTAACGATAGCATCGAGACAACTAAGCATGGCAATGGTAGTAAAGGTATCCAAGGGTATGATCATCTTGCCTGGGATTCCACAAGGGAGAAGAACGGATCCATGAAGTAGACGGAGCAACAGTCGAGAGAAACCTCACCACTCCGGAACGAAACCGAAGCTAACAAGAGAAGCAACCGGAAAGAAACAAACACACAGTAAACACACAAGCATAAACATGGCATACGATGCACATCCAAATATGATGCATGTCCGGTTTAAATATGCATGGCATGGCAAGGTGCACAAACAAAACTACAAGTTAAGTGGAGCTCAATATGCAACGAGTTGCATATTGACGAAACACCACATTAATTATTTAATTGACTCTCGTTTATTTACAAGACAAGGTTAAATGTTGGTTAACATGGCAAGAGGTGAAGCAAAAACAAACTACCTATCTAGGCAATTTAAATGAGGCCGGAAATAACAACAAAGATTCCGGAAACTCCTCATGCACATATATATGAATTTGGTACTGTTCTGCCTATAACCACATTTTAAAGTTGTTAAACAGCAAAACAAAGTGCAACATGTTGTTCTACACATTTTTCTACCCCATTTACATATAAAGTTTATTAAAATCCGAGCTACGGTTATTTAGTTATGAAATAAATCATTTTAGCAAGTTAATTACACAAATTAATGAAAACAGCAAGTTAAACATTTTTAACAGGGGTGAAAGTGGCATATTATGAATCTACACAAAATTCTAAGCATTTTTCATATATAAAGTTTTTACATGTGATGCATGGTTGTGAAGTTATTAAATGCATGATGCTTGAGGACTTTTCTGTAAAACTGCTTTCTGCGGATAATAGACAAAAACATTCAGCGAAAAAAAAACAGTGAACGGGCCGCAACTGCCGGCCCAATAGTGCACAGGGTGCTTGGGGGGAATTCTCACCATGGGCCAAGCCCGGATCTGTGGAGAGGGAGAGGCTGGTAGAGGGCGCACAGGCCTTGGCTGTGGCGCTGGGCCTGGCCTTGGCTTCGGCCCTCGTGCGTGTGTGCGAGGAGAGGACGTCGAGGGAAGGATCGGTCAACGCGGCTGGCTCGTTTTGGAAGCAGAGGAGGTCCAGGACGAGGCCAACGGCGGCGCTGGTGCCTCCGGCGGTGAGGCGGCGGCACGATCCGGCGGGGGCCCGACCGAACTCCGGCAGATCTGGTCGGGGCGGTTCCATTCCCGACCGAGAGGGGGCTTGAGGTGGCGCGGACGTGGAGATCCGGTGAGACTGGCGGCGACTCCATGCGGCGGTGGGGCTTCTTCTGCTCATGCCTGGAATAGAGACGGGGAAGGGGAGTTGAGAGAGATGGACAGCGGAGGGAAGGAGAAGCAGAGGGATGAGGGAGAGGGAGCCGGCCCTGAACTGCTCCTTCGGTGGAGTTCGACGGCGGCGAAAGGGCGAGGACGAGGGGGACGAGTCAGGGCTCAGCAGGAGAAGCCCTCCTGCTCGAGGGGCTTGGCCTCGGGCGCAAAGGGGCGGCAGCGAGGTCTCTGTTGCCGGTAACGGCCTCCGGCAGTGGTTGGCGTGAGGAGCAGCCCGGAGCTCGGCCGCTGGTACGCGAGCAGAGGAGCTCGGTGGGGATCTATGGGAGGAGGAGGTTGGTCCTGTGCTGAAACGAGCGAGGCAGTCGGGTCGGCTGGGTGGAGTGGATGGATCTGGGAGGATCCCGATGGAGATGCTGAGTGGGTGGCGGCGGCTACGAGGAAGGAAGGGACAAGCTGCCTAGAATCTAGGGTTAGGCTGAACTTTATAGCAAGTGGGTAGGCTTAGGAGTATCTCGTCCCTTCGATCGTAATCGGACGGTCGAGATATAAATAGGTAGGAAGTCCAAATAAGAAAACGGAGATATTTTAGGGATGTTTGGGGATGATCCGGACACATCGGTAACGAAAACTCGGGTCGGGTTCGGGTAAGTTTCGGACGCACACGAGGGGGTCTAAGAGAGATTGACAAAGACAAAGGGGGCTGACAAACGTCAACGGAGACGAGGAAGAAGCGGCAACTATGAACAATTACGAGTTTTATGAAAACATGTTGATGAAATGCACATGATGACAAGATGCAAAGCAAAATAATAACGCAAGCACAAAAGAAACACACGGGAGGACCCGGAACATCTGGAATCTTCTGTGACATCGGTCTTCGGGCGTCACAACTCTCCCACACTAACAGAGGATCTCGACCCGAGATCCTAGAGATATCATCGGGTAAAAACGGAAGAGGAAGAGGTAAAACAAAGTTGCTTCTTTGACAGACGAGTGAAACCAAGGAACCTTGAGAGGTTAAACAAGTTGAAAGAAAGAAAAAAAATGCAACGGAGATGAACGAAGATGAAAACACTCCGTTAGAAAAGAGGAACAAGTAACATTATGAGAACCTTGAAGGTTGAAAGACATGAAACAAGAGCTCACGGACCAAAAGAATAAGAAACCGCAATGGTATAGCCAAGGAATAAGAATGACAGAATTCGGACAGCACTCCGTCTGAAAATGGAAGGAAAAAAAATAACAAGAACTTTAGGAGATGAGATGATACTTGATGAAATCAACAACATACTGCCTCTGAAACAGTTGAAAGAATGGCACAAGAGGTAAGAAGGATTCAGACAGCACTCCGGTTAAAAAGATAGGCAAAACTTGATAAGATGAGAGAACTAGAATGGAGAATACAACGCTCTGGTTAAATGATGAGCAAGGGAAAGGACATGATCTCGATAAGACAAGATGATGGTTTGGAGAGAGCAACATCACAATACCTCCGGAATGAAAGAATAGCATATAGTTGAAAGAAAGAAATGAACGGAGAAAAGTATGACAACTTCTCCCAAAATGAATTAGGAAATCCTCCTTACAAAGAAGGGTTGGATAGAGTTGTTGGAAAAAATCAACAACGAAAGAATAAGTTCGTTGTGGGCTTATGGAAAACATCTCAAAATTAAGAGGTGACAACCAGCCACTGACTTAAACAATTGATTGGATTGAGATCAACAAGGAGATGAAAAACTTATTTCATCGGAATGATAAATGAAGAACTTGGGTCATTTATAAGCACCATAATTAGTAACAATCCTTAGGGAAAGCTTTTAGGTGAAATACAACCCAAGATGACTCCAAGAGATAAAATGAGGGGTTGAAAGGATCTCCTAAAGAGAAGAAATGATGGCTTAAATTATCTCATTCTTGATAACTCGTGAATCATAAAACATGAAGGAATTGACAAGAATGACATAACACCATCTGAAAGATAAGGGAGAAAGGATTGCAATTGGAATGCCTGATGAAGAATGTTTAAGCTCCAACAAGAATCTTGAAGAAAACTTCAAGGATGAATTAAATGATGATGAACCACCATGAAGAACTCCGGTAATGAAAGCAAGAGAATTTAAAGATGAAAATAATAAGATTCAAGGCCTGCGGTGAATTAGATTGAGGTTGAAATGATAAAATTGAAATAACTTGAAGCTCCGGAAAACAAGATGAACAACTTAGAAGCGAGAATATGATATGATGAACAAGCTCCAGACAAAAGAATTAAATCACCTGAAGGAACAAGAATAAGAGTTATGTCATGCATCTCCTTCACCAATTTAATTGATGACAACCAAAGGATTTGGCATACTACTTATTCTCGTTGGAAAGGATTAAAGAGGGATCTAGCACAAGCTCAGATAATTATTCAACAAAGCACCGGTAGAATTGTGAAAAGAACAAATGAATTGATATGATAACAACGAAAGAGGAATCTTGAAAGAACCACCGTAAGAATATGGAGACGAACGAAGAGGCATCAATGAAGAATATTGGAGGACGACGTTGAAAACTGAGAGCGAAGAATCTTCCGAAATGATGGCCTTCGGAGGATCACAAAGAAAAGAATTCATGAAAAAGCTCCGGATGGCATAAAAGGGTTCCTCACAATCAAAACGATAATGAGGATGGCATGAAGCTAGAACCACGAATCTTCAAGAAGACGGGTCAAGATTTAAGAGAAACACCTCTCCGGTCTCCAAATGTTGAGAATGAAGACGAGAAATGCCATGAAGAATTGTTGAGCACTCCGGAATGAAGAATTAAAAAGGTTGAACCAATGAAGAAAAGAATTTGAAAACGATCTTGGGGAAGGCATGTGACTGATGGAAATCATTCTTACGTCACACTTTGAAAAGAATTTAAGTATATCTCTGGAATAATTAGAAGAGTCAGGTAAGATCCTGGGAAAAGACCTGTGGGTTAGGGCCCACTCAAAGAAATCACCGTTGAAAAGATTGCTTAAGAGATATAGCACCGGTTGAATTAAAAGGCTTGAATAAGATGATAATCCTCAAAATAGCTTGAACGGATTAAGAATGGAATTATGAATCTTGAGCACTCCGGATATGAATAGCGAGAGGAGAATGATTAATTGGTGCACCGGAATAAGAAAGCATTGTGAAATGAGGAAAATGATAAGATCAACACCGAAATCTTGAATTACATCCACCGGCAGGATTTGAGAACAAAAGAATGATGAACTTGAAGCTTCTTGAGCATCTTCACGATAAATCACCGGATAAGAACATAGAAGGAAAAGAATGAAGAAATATCACATGGATAAAATGGATATTTCATTTAAGAATTTCTTGCTTCGAGAAGAAGAAGGGTGGGAGGGTGGGGAAAACAAAGACAACTTGGGATGAATGAAACAGACAATCGTCAGATTTCTCAACGACGTCCGTATGGAAATAACTAGAAGAGAAGGCCCACCAGTTGAAAAGGATTAACATGAAGATCTCGATGGTTAAGAAGAATTAGCACTCCCATAGAAATATGAGAACACCGATAAGGAAAGGTATGGAATCAACATTTGACATCGAAGCAACTCGAATACCAGAATCAAAACGAAAACAAAGGATAGATGTTGCAGCCTAATCTTCACAATATCATTCGAACAGAGGATTGAACGAATGAATTCTGCAGGTACATCAGCTTGACGAGAAGCCACTTGGAGAACAAAAGATAAATAAAAAGGAACAAGGAACAGTACAAGATAGAAGTTTCGTTCGACATCTTTGTGCTGAAAGCTCATGGAACGTGTTACAAAAGGGTTTTGCAATCCCCGGATCAGCATAGCCAAGGACCCTTTAAGATGCAACTCCCGATCAGAACAAGTCCATAAAACCACTTCACTCAATGTAGAACCCCAACTTCATATCGTGCATCCGTTGGAAGAATGCCTAGAACTACTAGATGAACCCACCTATAGATTTCCGAAAGTTCCCAGTTATGCAATCAGGTGTTGGGGATACACGGGAAGCACCGCGCAATCAACTCTAAACCTACATCCAGGTGTATCCATCCTTCAACACATAACCAGTCTTTCTCGGAAACTGTTTACCTCGGACCTTCGAAAAGCATCCACTATAACAAGCTATGGCAATACTCTCGAACTACCTCCCTAGTACTGGGTGATGTCGGGGTTATCTTGCCACTGGCCGTATAGGAGAGATTTTCGATGTCGGCCGTCTTAAGTATTTAGTACTGCCACGATATGCTTGTGTCAACGATACCCCGAAGCTCAACTCCTCGGTAACAGGAGGCATCGAGAACAATATCCTTGTCACAAGAACATCGAAACAATCCCAGAATACTCGCGGGATCCTAAAAAAAAATTTGGCGCAATTTTTGAAAGTAGAAGAGACAAGAGTAATCGTCAGGAGTCCTCACCAGAGAGAAAGGGGATGAGAAGCAAAGAAATCCTACTCTCCGATATATATATAGGACTCAAAACATTTTCAGTGTGTGCCTAGACTCAACCGTCAACGATTCGATCAATCAGTGGGGGCTTCTAGGTCGGAGAAGGCTCTGATACCAACTTGTAATGCCCAGGATGGGACTATACCTCCTACGTGTCGAGGCACGACTTAAAGGTATAAGCCCATCCTAGAATGATCTCAAGTTTAGTATCTTTGCACAACTCATGTAAAAGAGGGATTAAATTGCAAAAGGAGATAGTTGGCTTACACTCGCCACTTCACACAATACAATACATAAGCAATACTTCATTCAAAACATCACAACCCGACTACGGGTGAAGATCCAAAAGAAAGATACCAAAACAACATAAAGCCACAGGTCAGGATCGAATCCTAGTAGAAGACCACTACTGATCGTCGAAAACATCACAAGCAAACGGTCACTCTCTCCATCGAGCTCCCAGTGAAGAACTTGAACCAGCTCCTGCTTCATACTCGGCTGAACCTGCATCTGGTGTTGTAGTATCTGTGAGCCACGAGGACTCAGCAATCCCATAACCATGGGTAACAATACTAGCAAAGTTTTAAGGGTAGGAAGTGGATAGTGGTGAGGTTGCAGCAGCAGCTAAGCAATATATGGTGGCTAACTTACGAGTACCAGAAAGAGAAGAGCATCTACGCAAACGGTCGCAAAAGAGGTGATCGCTAAAGATCCTAACTACATACGTTCAAACATAACCCCACCGTGTTCTCTTCTCAAAGAAAAAAGAGACAGTCACGGTTACTCACATAGTTGTGTGTTTTACTTCGGATCATCTGTCAAGTTTTCTACAACCAGACATTAACAAATTCCAATCTGCCACATAACCGCGGGCACGGCTTTCGAAAGATCATAACCCTGTAGGGGTGTTCCAACTTAGCCCATCACAAGCTCTCACGATTAGCTGAAGTGATAAATATAATATCATCACCCCTTATCTTAGGAAAAATCCGATCAGGCTCGGCATCCCGGTAGCACAAGTCATTTCGACAATGGTAAAACAAGTCCAGCAAGACCTCCCAGCGTGCCGACACCCTGATAGTAGCTGCGCGTATCTCGTCTCAGGCCACGACCGGATGAGCACATCGTACAGCAACCGAAGACCCCAGGTGACTGGGTGGCACCGCACACGACTCTATTTGGGACCAACACCATCAGCACTGGCCCCCCCTGTTATGTAGAATTAAGAATCCTCGGGTAGCGCTAACTCCCTATGCAAATTTAATTAATTAATTAAGTTGTTATTATGAGCAAATAAAACCAATGTTGGGCCTTGCTGGAGGAGTTTTATTCAAAGTCGAACTGTCAAGGGGTCCCCATTACACCCATCGTGTTAGGAACGCAAAATCAAGGAACATAATGCCGGTTTATCGGCGCCTAAGGTGGCATGAGTGGAACAAAACACCGAGCAAAAGGCCAAGCCTTCCACCCATGCCGAGTATATAGGTGTGTTAATAATATTAATAGATATTGTGATATATCCAACAACCAAGTTCCCTCCTCGAACGAACTTCATCTTCACCTGCAACTAACAACGCTATAAGAGGAACTGAGCAAGCGAGGCTGAGCAAGCGGGTAACATAGCCAAACAGTGGTTTTGCTAGGAAGGTGTCAAGGTTAGAGGTTTCATGGCAACAAGGAGAGGGCTGACATAAAAGATGGGTATCGCGACAAGTAACGATAGCATCGAGACAACTAAGCATGGCAATGGTAGTAAAGGTATCCAAGGGTATGATCATCTTGCCTGGGATTCCACAAGGGAGAAGAACGGATCCATGAAGTAGACGGAGCAACAGTCGAGAGAAACCTCACCACTCCGGAACGAAACCGAAGCTAACAAGAGAAGCAACCGGAAAGAAACAAACACACAGTAAACACACAAGCATAAACATGGCATACGATGCACATCCAAATATGATGCATGTCCGGTTTAAATATGCATGGCATGGCAAGGTGCACAAACAAAACTACAAGTTAAGTGGAGCTCAATATGCAACGAGTTGCATATTGACGAAACACCACATTAATTATTTAATTGACTCTCGTTTATTTACAAGACAAGGTTAAATGTTGGTTAACATGGCAAGAGGTGAAGCAAAAACAAACTACCTATCTAGGCAATTTAAATGAGGCCGGAAATAACAACAAAGATTCCGGAAACTCCTCATGCACATATATATGAATTTGGTACTGTTCTGCCTATAACCACATTTTAAAGTTGTTAAACAGCAAAACAAAGTGCAACATGTTGTTCTACACATTTTTCTACCCCATTTACATATAAAGTTTATTAAAAACCGAGCTACGGTTATTTAGTTATGAAATAAATCATTTTAGCAAGTTAATTACACAAATTAATGAAAACAGCAAGTTAAACATTTTTAACAGGGGTGGAAGTGGCATATTATGAATCTACACCAAATTCTAAGCATTTTTCATATATAAAGTTTTTACATGTGATGCATGGTTGTGAAGTTATTAAATGCATGATGCTTGAGGACTTTTCTGTAAAACTGCTTTCTGCGGATAATAGACAAAAACGTTCAGCGAAAAAAAACAGTGAACGGGCCGCAACTGCCGGCCCAATAGTGCACAGGGTGCTTGGGGGGAATTCTCACCATGGGCCAAGCCCGGATCTGTGGAGAGGGAGAGGCTGGTAGAGGGCGCACAGGCCTTGGCTGGGGCGCTGAGCCTGGCCTTGGCTTCGGCCCTCGTGCGTGTGTGCGAGGAGAGGACATCGAGGGAAGGATCGGTCAACGCGGCTGGCTCGTTTTGGAAGCAGAGGAGGTCCAGGACGAGGCCAACGGCGGCGCTGGTGCCTCCGGCGGCGAGGCGGCGGCACGATCCGGCGGGGGCCCGACCGAACTCCGGCAGATCTGGTCGGGGCGGTTCCATTCCCGACCGAGAGGGGGCTTGAGGTGGCGCGGACGTGGAGATCCGGTGAGACTGGCGGCGACTCCATGCGGCGGTGGGGCTTCTTCTGCTCATGCCTGGAACAGAGACGGGGAAGGGGAGTTGAGAGAGATGGACAGCGGAGGGAAGGAGAAGCAGAGGGATGAGGGAGAGGGAGCCGGCCCTGAACTGCTCCTTCGGTGGAGTTCGACGGCGGCGAAAGGGCGAGGACGAGGGGGACGAGTCAGGGCTCAGCAGGAGAAGCCCTCCTGCTCGAGGGGCTTGGCCTCGGGTTCAAAGGGGCGGCAGCGAGGTCTCTGTTGCCGGTAACGGCCTCCGGCAGTGGTTGGCGTGAGGAGCAGCCCGGAGCTCGGCCGCTGGTACGCGAGCAGAGGAGCTCGGTGGGGATCGATGGGAGGAGGAGGTTGGTCCTGTGCTGAAACGAGCGAGGCAGTCGGGTCGGCTGGGTGGAGTGGATGGATCTGGGAGGATCCCGATGGAGATGCTGAGTGGGTGGCGGCGGCTACGAGGAAGGAAGGGACAAGCTGCCTAGAATCTAGGGTTAGGCTGAACTTTATAGCAAGTGGGTAGGCTTAGGAGTATCTCGTCCCTTCGATCGTAATCGGACGGTCGAGATATAAATAGGTAGGAAGTCCAAATAAGAAAACGGAGATATTTTAGGGATGTTTGGGGATGATCCGAACACATCGGTAACGAAAACTCGGGTCGGGTTCGGGTAAGTTTCGGACCCACACGAGGGGGTCTAAGAGAGATTGACAAAGACAAAGGGGGCTGACAAACGTCAACGGAGACGCGGAAGAAGCGGCAACTATGAACAGTTACGAGTTTTATGAAAACATGTTGATGAAATGCACATGATGACAAGATGCAAAGCAAAATAATAACGCAAGCACAAAAGAAACACACGGGAGGACCCGGAACATCTGGAATCTTCTGTGACATCGGTCTTCGGGCGTCACAAAGTTTCTCGCCCGTGTTGCAGTCATCAAATGCGAGCAAGGCCAATGATACTTGTGTGATCTCTCACACTGGCACCAACGGTTTTTTAGGCGCACCTCATAAGCAACTCCACCATAAGACCTACCGTCCCTTGTTGTCCCACCGGCTCATCAATTTGATAGATCATTTCTTTTTCATTAAATGTGATCACTTGTTGTTTGGAAGACTTGCGCGCTTGATGCAACAACCAATCCTGAACCTTGAATGGATAGTCCATCTTTTTGCCAATCCACTTGGCCGTGCTTTCGGAATGCTTTAGGAAGTACTCGTTGAGCTTGATGAAAGTGTACTTGAGTATTGCAGTCACCGGCAAGGAACGGACACCCTTCAACACATTGTTGAAGCATTCCACCATGTTGCTTGTCATGTCCCCATATCGCATACCTCCTTCATCGTAAGCGCATGACCACTTTTCTTTATCCGGCTCGTGCCTAAGTAAGAATTCTTCCCCCCCTTTGTTCTTCTTCAAAGCCTTGAGGAGTTTATCATATCGGCTATTGAATGTGGCGGTGTTGAATGCAACACAAACAAGGGTAAGGTCTTTGCAAAACTCCTTGCTCTTGCATGCCCGGTAAAAGTTGGCAACAAAGTGTCTCATGCACCAACGGTGTTGAAGCTTTGGAAGACCGGGAATATTAACATTTATTGCTTTGAGAATCCCATGATGGCGATCCGATATAATGCATACCTCTCACTTGCCTATCACCTTGGTTCTCACATGCCCCATGAACCACTCCCAATTATCATCGTGCTCCGAAGGCACCAAGGCAAATGCCACCGGCAAGACGTTATCATTTGAAGAGTGGGCAATCGCCACCATCAATATGCCTTTGTATTTGCCGGTCAAGAATGTACCATCTATAGACAAGACCGGGCGACAATACGTGAATGCCTCAATGCATTGTCCAAAGCTCCAAAAGGCACGACGAAACACTCTGTCAGTTGACTCCACCCGATGGCGCATTCCCGGGTTTCGATGAGCAATGGCTGCCAACAACTTGGGCAAAATGTTATATGCGGCCTCATAATCACCATGCAACATCCTAATAGCGTTTGCCTTCGCCATCCATACCTTCCCATACTTGACCGGGTATCCAAAAAGTTCCACAATCTAAGACATGAGAAACTTGACCTTCACGGTTGGATCATGTGCTATTTGATTCAACAATTTGTATCCTAGATACTCAGACGTCAGTTGATGGTGTCCTTTTCTTCGGTCGGCCTTGTCCGGGGGTACGCACGTGTTAGTGCCAACATGACTCTTCAACACCCATTGCCCGGTTTCTTTGATTTTTCTACCGCGGACCATCCATTTGCAACCTTCTTGATCACATTTGACTGTGTACCAAACTTTTTGATTTGAATGACCAACAACAAATGACCTATGGTTCCTAATGGCATAGTCACACAACCATATCTTGAACTCTACCAAAGAACCAAACTTGATGCCTTTCTTCAAATGAGCATTCTCATCATCATTTTCTGGTCGAGGATCACTGAATTTGGGGCATGGTGTTAGCTCAGACAACCCGAATCTCAGCCCACTGTCAACAACGGCATTATCCGCAAGACTCACATTCTTAAATAACGACGACCCTCTCTCCTTGCCAGTCACCTTCTTGTAGATTTCATTTTCTTGCGGAGTGAACCCATCCTCATCCAATTCTTCCTCCGAACCCTCGTCATCCGAGTTATACCCACACATACGGTTATAAGGGAGGGTACGGTCCATGTCTTGTTGCTGCACAATGACATCCAAATTACCAATTGGATTGTAATGGATCTCTTCATTCTCCGAGTAAGCATCCTCTTGAGCAACAATAGCATCATCATCAACATGACCACAAGCATCTTCTTCAACATGACAAATAGCATCATGACAGAGTACTATGGCGCTAGCATTGACATGATCTTCATTGGGTTGGCTACTTGGTGGTTGGCTAGAACAATTGGGGACATACACCTCGACACTATCA
This sequence comes from Secale cereale, assembly GCA_902687465.1. Classification (NCBI taxonomy): domain Eukaryota; kingdom Viridiplantae; phylum Streptophyta; class Magnoliopsida; order Poales; family Poaceae; genus Secale; species Secale cereale. The sequence goes on along the minus strand of LR738714.1, from coordinate 311,318,768 downwards.
TCATGTATTGGGGAGGATGCATTGCGGTTGAGATCAATTTGCAAGGGAGCAGGAGGATCAACTTTTGTGGCAAATATCTCAAGAGACTTGTCTTGTTATGCGTCTACTTTTTCCTTGTACACATTCCAATGCAATTGGGGGTGATTGGTATACTCTTTAATCAATACTTTACTCCCAATCCAACGTCATACCTCCCAATAAGCTCAACCTCGGCATTGGTTCATTCCAATGTAAGACGCTTCTCACTTTAACTACAAGATCATCAAAGCTTGGACTTGTGTCAAAACCCATAGCCTCTTCCCCTTCATCGTCATTTCCAAGCATAAATGTCGACTTGTCCAAATAATGAACATTTACGAGCTTATGCATCTAGGAAATTGGAAACAATATAATCAATCCATATATGTCATCCAACCAACTCAAATGGACAAATAAACTAAATTTTGCACAAATTGGACAAATAACTACTATTCATACTCAAGTTAACCTAACCATTAACCCTAACCCCCAACATAACCACTATAACCCTAACCCCCAACATAACCCTAACATAAACACCATAACCCTAACTCTAACCATAACACTAACCCCTAACATAACCATAACACTAGCCATAAATGCATCATAAATGCACATAACAAGATCAACACCTTGGGTTTGCAATAAATTGAACAAATCAACACAAAACATAGATCTCAACCAATCAAAAGGAGGGGGGATGGGGGAGGTACCTTGGGTGATGAAAATGCTCTGGATCCACTGGTGAAATCTCAACCAAATGGAGGGGATCTAAGGGGGGTTTGTGAGGGGGAGAGAGGGGGGGAGAGAAGATGAGCACGGGGAAGAAGATGAGTGGGAAAGAAGAGTGGTGGTGGGGCCCACAAACCAGCCCCTCCCCACCTTATCCACCACAAAGGACCCTACCGCCAGGGCTTCTGGCGGTAGGTTCTATTACCCTAACGCCATGGGCTCTGATGGTAGGACCCTTTTCCATGTCAGCTTGGCCATCAGCCCAGCTAACGGCGTGCCGACGCCTACCGCCGAACCCCTGGCGGTAGGACATCTATGGCTACCGCCAAAGGCTCTAGCGGTAGGCAAAAGGGTCAGATCCCGAATTTTTTCGAAACAGGGGTCAGATATCGAAATAAAATGAAAAAAGGGTCAAAACACGAAAACTTGCCGTAATAGGAATCACATTGTTGTAGGGCGCCGACACAACCAAGGAGTCGTGGGTCCTTCGCCTTTGCGAGACACGACAGATCTGGCTGGTGCGACATGGAAGCTGTAGATGGACAACATGGAATTCGTGGATCCCCCAGCCCTGATGCCCCCAGCGCTGGCGGCAAAGAACACTTGTCGGGGGTGTCCCGGTGTCGCCCCTTGGAGCGACAAGGGAGTGGGGGTCTCCCTACTTTTATGGAGGCACAACTGCGGTTGCGGAGGAAGGAGCATGAGATAGTATCATGTTGTAAGTATGCACGGATTTACATAACATCATGTTCGACAAACGTTTGTCAATTGAAGAAATTATTTTATTATTATATTATTTTGTTATTTCATGACAACGCACGGGCAACCAACTAGTACACCCTAATATTTGGGTTATCCCACGATGCCCACATCGAACCCTTATCTGGCACGCCGCAAGGATTAGGGCTCGCCACCAGCCGTGGCCGGCCTACCCCGCCGTCCACCTCCTCCATGGCCGATCTAGCGACTCCGTCGACCTCCTATTGCCGCACTAGCCTCAGCGTCGCCATGTACCTCCTCAGCCAAAAACCTTCCCACCACCACATCATTCCCTTCTCCCTTCATTCCTGCTGCCGGCGATGCTGGAAAGCACTACGAGAAGAGGCCAACCCTCTGTTTTTGAGTCACGACTAGTCATCGACTAGTCGACGAGTCGCCATTGCAGGAGCGACTCACGCTCTCGATTCGACTCTTGGCATGAGTCGAGCGACTCGAGCGACTAGTCGATGTGTCTGAGTCGAACGACTCACTTATTTTGGGCCCCCAACAGTTATGTGTTTTTAATAGTATTTGCTTGGCTCATCATCCCATCCCACCCCTGGAAACCCTATAGAGGATCCATTCCCCCTCACCCTGACCTAACCCTCTCCCTGGCGGTTGCCTTCCCTCCTCCCTGGTTGCTATTGGTGGTGTGCTCCTCCCTTCCTCCTCTAGTTGTTGCTGTTGCTGCTGTGCTCCTTCCCTCATCCTCTGGTTGCTGCTGCTGTTGTGGTCCTCCACTCCCCCCATGGTTGATGCTACTGCTGTTGTGCTCCTCCACTCCTCCCCTGCTTGCTACTGCTGCTGTGTGTGCTCCTCCCCTGGTAAGTTGGTAAGTACTATAATGGATCATCTTCCTCTCTTTTCCTTTTGCTCTGTTCTAGATGCTGCTGCTGCTGCTCGGAGGACCTCTAGTGTAAACAACTAAATGGAGTTATCTTTCATTCTATCATAGATTCACATCAATCACCATGTCCTCCCAGCCAGAGATAACCCAAGTTGTTCGATCAGCTCAAGCTGCAGAAGAAGCGGATGAGCACTATGATCCATTCAAAGATCCTAAGAGGAGGCCAACAAAGAGCAAGGATCTAGCATGGAAATATGCATTCTGGCCAAATGTTAACAAGAGGTTGTTGCTGTAGTGTAATTTGTGCAGCAAGCAAATTACCTTTGGATCTTGTAGGATGAAGAAACACGGGGGGTTTACAATTGTGAGTATGTGCACCAAAACAACACCTGCAATTCGAAAGGAGACGCACGACTACTTGAAGACTCACTAATTCCGTTTAAAAAATCTTGATGGAGATGAAGATGGTTAAGAAGATGGTGAAGAAGGTGCTGAACAAGAGAATTGTCTAGGAAGTTCAAGAGCTTCCAACTCCAACTCCAACGCCTCCACGAAAAGGAAATCAGAGGGGGCTACTCATTTGGCAGCGATGGTGGCAAAGAAGCAGGGAAAGTCCATTGCAGATCATATTCCGAAGACACCGGAAGAGGTGGTTGACGAGAGACATACGTCAAAGGGCACTCAAAAGAACATGGAGGATTACAACAAGAAGACAAAGGAGCAAAAAAGATGATGTGGATGGTCATGTAGCTGACTTTTTGTATGAGAATTATCTTCCACTCAATATTGTCAATTCAAGGAGTTGGGAGATTCTACTGGAATCTATAGGGCAGTATGGCTCTGATTATATATCACCTACTTATCATCAAGTGAGGGAACCATTGCTTGAGAAGGCAAAGATCAAGACTGACAACTTTAAAGGGAAGCATGAAGTTGCATGGAAAGAATATGGTTGCTCACTCATGTCAGATGGCTGGACGGACATGACCGAGCGGCACTTGATCAACTTCCTCGTCAATAGTCCAGAATGTACCTTCTTCTTAGGGACAGCCAATGTTTCTTCTGAAACAGTTGATGCAAATCTGGTGGCAAAGCTGTTGAGCGAACAAATTGATGTAATTGGCCCTGAATTGGTAGTCCAAATAGTTAGCGATAATGGGTCTAACTACAAGGCAGCCGGTAGACTTCTAATGGAAATGTATCCTACAATGTATTGGACACCTCGTGCTGCCCACTGTTTGGATCTTATGCTAGAGGACACCGGTAAGATCAAAGAGTTCAGCCGTTGTATTGCTAAAGCAAAGAGAACAACCAGATTTATTTATTTTCCCATGGAAAGGTTCTTGATTTAATGAGAAGCTTGAATGGTAAGCAAGAATTTGTGAGGCCTGGAGCAACTCATTTTGCTACGCCATTCCTTACTTTGGCAAGCATGTGGAAGCAAAGGCAAACATTGAAAACTCTCTTTGTTAGCCCACAATGGTGTGCAAACAGATTAAAGGACAGCGAAGGAGGGAAGGCGTCTGAAGCAACTGTGATTTCCGTGTCATTTTGGCAATCGGTGGAGCATTGCATGAGAGCTTCACAACCACTTCTTAGAGTTTTGAGGATCGCTGATGGTGATGACACTCCGGCTATGGCAGAAATGTGGGCAGCCACGGATTTTGCAAAGACACACATAAAGGAAGCTTTGATGCATAATCCAAACCTCCTAGGTCAAGTGGTAGCTATTGTTGATAAGAGGTGGGATAATCAGATGGAACAAAAGCTACATGGGGCTGCTTTGTTCTTGAACCCAAATAAAATTATTTGCAATTAAGGAGTCCAACAAAAGACAAGCTTCCCATCTCCATTCAATGTTCAATGATGTGCTATGGAAGATGGTGCCCGATGATGAGCAGCAAACAACTATAAGTAGGGAAGCTGACGACTATGAGCTGGGGAGTGAATGTTTCTCGAAGCCATTGTCATTTAAAGACCGTGACAAAAAAAGCCCTCGTAAGTATAAATTTTATGGCAGCTTGTGTCTTCTTGTTCAACTCAATTACTCCACTAATTGCTGGTTATTGTGGCCTTCTCTTTAACGTGGGACTTCTTGGTTTTTTAGTTCTTTGGTGGAATGCTTATGGTGGCCTTTCTTTTGACCTCCAAACTCTTGCAAAGCGAATCACTAGTCTATGTTGTTCAGCATCCGGCTGCGAGCGCAATTGGAGTGTATTTGCTCATGTAAGTAGCCATTAGTTGGTTGGTTTGATAGGCTAATTGCAGCAGCTTCTCACATATTTGTGTGCTTGCAGATCCACACCAAAGGGAGAAATCGTCTAGAGTAAAAGAGATTGAACAAGCTATCATATGTCTCGTACAACCGAAAAATGGAAGCTAGGTTTCAGAATCTGCATGAGCAAGGCTCTAAAGCAAAGAAATGTAGTCCACTTGTCCTAGAATAATTCGAATGGGATAATGAATGGGTTGATATCAATGCTGAAATGGTACATGAAGATCAAGCTCAAGTCATGGACGGTGAAACACCACTACTTTGGTCTCAGGTTGATGAAGCCATGGGTGCGTCAACTTCTCTAGCAGGCCGCAACTATCCTAGGAGAGCTCGTGCTGATCCTAGTGAGTCTATTACGTGACCCATAGGCCCGTATATCACCTACACTCAGAACAACGCAAGAACAAGGCTGGTTGTGCATGATGAAGAGTTGAGGGCTGAATTAGAAGCGACAGAATATGACAAAGACATGGAGAGCAGCGATGAAGACGATGTTGAATCACCACATGATGAAGACACCGATTTTCAGCTTGAAGACATGGAGCTTGAGGCTTGATTGCTTGAAGATTTGAAGTGTTGAACACTTGAACTTATTTCCTTGCATTTGAATCTGCCATTCATGTTTTGGTGTTGAAGACTTGAAGTGTTGAACTTATTTCCTTGCATTTGAATCTGGTTAAATTTACTTAATGTACCTACTACCTACCACTTAACTCACGTCGACTCGTCACTATGTCCACTCGTCGACCATGAGTCTAGACTAGTCACGACTAGTCTAGAGTCGCCCCCCCCAGCGACCCGTCGACTCGTCGACTCAAAAACATTGGGCCAACCCGAGGCATTGACCAATAATCTAGAAGGAAAAGTACTAGGAGGACGAATCTGCAATTGACAAGAGAAGGAAGATTGCTGCTATTAAAGAAGAATATTCCAAGGTAATCCCCCTCTTCCAAGCCATACAAAGGTCCAAGTTTTAACTGAATTTTATGCATGTATGTGTTGCTACAATGTGTGTGATGTTAAGTTCCTGCTTGATTAACTACTTGCTCCTTTCGAGAGACTAGGAGCATCTCCACTAGGCCCCCAACAGCCCTCCCAGGACCATTTTTTTGCTCTGGTCGTAAAAAATCGCCCCAACCATGCACCCAAGACCTCCTTTTTCGCCGGATTTGACGAAAGTTACGGCCGACGCTGCCAACCTGAACCCAGTGAGCTGGGGGCAACCTGGGGGCACCGACGCTATTTTTTGCATGCAACTGGCCCACAGTCAGCCCTTTTCCCCCTCTCCGTCCCCTTTTTCCACCTACCCCACGCATCCTGCTCCCCTCTCGATCCCCATGTGCTGCTCTGTACGGGTCGAGCTCTGCCTCAGCCACCAACCCCTACGAGCTCTGCCTCAGCCACCTCGCCACCATAGTCTCGCTCCCCGGCGTGGTCCCTGTGGCCGCAGCCCGCACCTCGAGCCCGCGTGCGTGCTCAGCACCTCCGGCCGTGGACCTCCGCGCTCGATTCCGTCGCCGAGGACGCCGTGCCCGCGGCCGAGCTTCTGCCCGCGCTCACCACATCATGGCTGCATCCCTCCCCGTTCGCAGTCACGCCCGCCCGCACTCTAGAAGCGCCCTATGGCCCGCTGCCCGCGTACGTCGTCGCCCGGCTGGCCTCGACCGCTCCTGTCCCGCCGTGCTGTTCCTTGCTTGCCAAGCACGTCCAGCTCGTCCCGCTACCGCTGGCTCGCCAGGCCGCGCGCCCACGAGCGCCGCACCGCAACCGCCCGCGGCCCTCCGCTGTTCTGCTACTCCCTGTACTGCTTTTGCTTTTGCGTACTGCCATGGCCACGCATCCGCCATCGCGCTTGCCGAGCAGCTCCGCGGCCTACACCTCGGGCAGATGCAGGTGTCGGTGCCGGTGTAGGCCGTGGTCTCTCCACCGGCATTGTACGAGCTCCTCATCAGCCCCGTCGTGGGGCGGATGCGGCGGCGGACGAGCTCCTCGCCGGCCGTGGACCTCCGAGCTATCGCCACGCGTCCTCCTCGTCGAGGAGCAGAGATTCTTGGGGGTGGAGACTGCTGGACCCCCCCCCCCCGTGACACCCCGAGACAGATGCGCCACGTGCCTTCCTCTGATTCGCTGTCGTTGCCATGTCATTTGCTTGCATGTTGCACTTTGCCATGTCATCATGTGCATTTCATCTGCATGTTTTTCAAAACTTGCATCCGTTCATAGTTGCTGGTTCTTTCTGTTGTCCATTCTGAGCCCAAACACACTCGCACGTGCCCGTGACATCTCCGAAACCTTGTTTTGGAAGTGGTCGGAAAACGTTCTCGGAATGGGGTGAATGTTGACGTGCTGTCTTGTTATAGTGTAGGTAGGCCGCCTGTCAAATTTTGTTCAATTCGGAGGTCGTTTGATGCCCCAACGGTTAACCACGTTAATCGCCGGAAGCCCTTTCTCTTTTGGCCCAGCACCCCTCCACAACAACCCACTAGTCCATCCAAACCCCCCATTATTGTTCGTCGTTGGATCACGATCGTGTGGGCGAAAACCGCACCTCATTTGGACTCTCCGAGCTCCCGCTACCTATAAATAGACCTCCCCCGTCCAAATTTGCGGGCAAACCCTAGTTTTTCTCCTACTCGCGCTGCCGGACATGTCCGCCACCACCGCCTCGGACAATCCGGTGCCGCCACGTCACCTCCACCATGCCCCACTTTGCCACCGTGCCGCGAAGCCCAGATCGGGCCCGCCCCGGGCCGCGCCGGGCCCGAGGGAGCCCGCGCCTCATGTCCCCGCTCCGGCCACCGGAGTCTCGCCGGAGCCGGACCCTGCCTCCGCCCCCGAGCTCCCGACCCCGCCGCCTTGCCGTCGACCTCCACCGGCGACCGGACCTTGTCGCCGCCCCTAGGCCAGGCAGGAGCCCTGCCCCCTCCTCTCTGCCTTCTCCCGTCCTCTCCTTCAGTGACCCCGCCGGCCTCTACCTGTCTACAAGAGCCGCCGCTGCCTTGGAATCCTCATCGCCGGAGCTTCCTAAACTGCCGTAGCGTTCCAAGCCCGACATCCGGATGGGATCGGCCGGATCTATCCATTCCCAGCGAGCTCCGTCTCTCGCCGTCGCCGGAACCCTCTTGCCCCGCCAGCTGCAAGCCGTCGCCGCCCCTGCCATGTTCTCGCTCAACCTCTCGTCGAGGGAGACGACGACCGTGTCGGCCTGGGCCCCTCTGCTCCGTGCATGGTCCGTGAGGTCCAGCCGAGGTCGGCCCAGCTCCAGCCTCTTGCCAAGCCTGCTAAGCCTCCTCTCCTTCCTGGGCCATGGCCCACAAGGGTTAGCCTCGACCAGGGCCGCTATCTCGCGCCCGAGCGTCTTTTAGTTCATCAACGCTCTCTGTGTTTTTTTCTTCAAAATATGCCTACGTCCCTGAATATCATCATCATATAGTCATTTTGTGAGGGCCATAACTTTGTGCATGTTCATGCTATGATGTTCTATAATATGTAAAATTGTTCGTCTCTGAATGCTCTACATGCTGGTTGCATTTGCATGCATGTTAGGATCCATATTGCCATGCTAACCTCTATTGCAACGTGCTAAGTGGCTGTTAAGTGCTAAAAATTGTAAAAACTTGCTGATTTGTCTTTTTCATATCTTTTTGTGTGATTTTTGTTTGAGTATCATGTCAACATGTTTTAGGAGCACAATCATGTCATCTTTGCTGTGGCGCAATCCACTTTTCATGATATTCCTTGTGGTGAGTGAAACAAGCTTGCAAAGTGACCTACTCGCTGTTTACTATTTCCCGAGTCTTGTTGAAAAACTGCTAAGTTTGAAACTGTTATATTGTGATGCCATGTTTTCTTCATGCTACAGTCAAATCCATGCATGTTTTGGGATGTCAAGTGGTCATGTCTTGAAGTCCATGTTATGCTCTATCCATCCATGTCCTTGTTTCAATTATAGGTTGCTGTAGCATATCTCTTTCTTGCTCTCAAGTTGTCATCATGATGAATCTGTCAGCCTTTCAACAACATGTTCAATTTGGCAAAGCTTGTTGTAATCAATCCATGCATCCTATGGAGTTGTGTCAGTGGAGTTATTTGGAGTGTGTCATGCCTATTACATGTTCATGACCTTTGCATGCTTATTAGAATTGATACTCTTGCTGTTATGTGCCACCAAAGTCAGCATCATAATGTTGTTGTTTGCATTCCCAGATTTTCCCTAAGTCTGAGAATCTGTTATATTATGTTTGCTTCTTATTTTGATGAATGCCATGAACCTGTTGATGCTATGTATATGCCATATTGTGTTCCGTGAACTCCATGCTATGTACTTTCATGTCATGCTCTTGCTTGCCATGTTCTTGCATTGTAGCCTAATTATTTCTTGCCTCCAACATGTCAATATATTAACTCTCCTCATGTATATGTTCTGTTTTCCACTAAGTCATAATCTGTGATATAAAGTTTGCATGTTGCTTTGATCATGTTGGTTTACTCTTAATGCCTATGAACCTGATACTTGTTGATATTGGAAGCATGCTATCTGTACTTTGAGTGCATGCCATGCTTATGCCTATCTTGTACTTGTAGCATGTTGTTTTGATGCTTGTAAGATGCCTAGTTGTGTTATGGACAACTTGTCCTTTAATCTTGTTTCGTGTGTATGTGTTGAACCGTGGCTCCGTTTGGGGCATGCTTTATATGAAACTTTCTTGGTTTTGCATGTATATGCATCATGTCATGTTGCATCCATGTTTTGAGAGTGTGTGATTGATGTTTGAATGCATTTTGCATCAATGCCATGTTTGACTTGTTTTGCTCATATCTTCTAGGCCATAGCTCCGAATTAAATGAACTTTATATGTAACTTGACTAGAACTTCGTGTAGATCATCATGGTGCATATTAACTTGCTGTTTAACAACTTTAACTTATGGTTTGTTCAAATCTTGACCAATTTCGAAATTTGCGTATGAGGACTTATCGGAATTGTTATATATTGTTTCCGGCCTCATTTAAACTTGCCTTGTGTGTTGTTCTTGTATGCTTCATCTCTTGCCATGATTAGCATCATGTAGCCTTGTCATGCATCATACTTGGTTGAGCATTATGTCTTGTTATGTGTTGTGTGTTTACCATGTTGTTTGCTTCTTCTCGTTAGTTCCTATTTCGTTGCGACCGTGAGGATTCATTCGACTATGCTTGTTCGTCTTCGTGGCTTCGTCTTCTTCATGGACTGGATCTTCTTTCTAGCGGGATCTCAGGCAGGATGACCGTCACCTTGGATCTCATTACTATCATTGCTATGCTAGTTGTCTCGATGCTATCCACCATTTGTTTGTTAGCATCTCTTTGTTGCCATGAAACCTCTAACCTTTGACACCATCCCAGCAAACCGTTGTATGACTATGTTACCGCTTGCTTAGCCCCGCTTATAGCGTTGTTAGTTGCAGGTGAAGATGAAGATTGCTCCATGTCAGAACTTGGATATTTTGGGAATGTCACAGTACCTTACTTAAATTAATGCACCTATATACTTGGCAATGGGTGGAAGGCTTGGCCTTTTGCTTGGTATTTTCTTCCACTCATGCCGCCTTAAGAACTGATAAACCGGTCTTATGTTCCTTGATTTTGCCTTCCTAACGCGGTTGGGTTTATGGGGACCCCTTTACAGTTCGCTTTGAATAAAACACCTCCAGCAAGGCCCAACATTGGTTTTACCATTTGCCTAATAACTAAAACTTGCATAGGGAGTTAGCGCTACCCGCGGACTTAATTTACAAACTGGGCCAGTGCTCCTAATGAGTGTTGGTCCAAACCTGTCAACCACCGGTGATGCCCAGGGGCAACTCTGGTATTTTGGTCTACCGAAAGTTTGGACAATCCAGACGTGGCCTGAGACGAGATACGCGTGGCTATTATCAGGGTGTCTGCACGGCGGGAGGTCTTGCTGGACTTGTTTTACCATTGTCGAAATGTCTTGTGCACTGGGATTCCGAGTCTGATCGGGTTGTCCCTAAGATAAGAGGTTTTACCTGTGCTCATCGTGAGAGCTTGTGATGGGCTAAGTTGGGACACCCCTACAGGGTTATGATCTTTCAAAAGCCGTGCCCACGGTTATGTGGCAGATTGGAATTTGTTAATGTCCGGTTGTAGATAACTTGACAGAGGATCCTAAATAAAATACACCAACCGCGTGAGTAACCATGGTCGTCTCTTTTCAATTTGAGAAGAGAACATGATGGGGTTATGTTTGACTCGTTGGTAGTTCAGGATCATTTAGCGATCATTTCTAGTTTGTGACCGTTTGCGTAGATGCTCTTCGTATTCTTGTACTCGTAAGTTAGCCACCACACAATGCTTAGCCGCTGCTGCAACCTCACCACTATCCTTTCCATACCCATTAAGCTTTGCTAGTCTTGATACCCATAGTTATGGGATTGCTGAGTCCTTGTGGCTCACAGATACTACTACAACAGCTGCAGGTACATGTTTCCGATGAATTGACGTGAGAGCGATGTTTACTTGTGTTGGAGTTCTTTCTTCTTCTCCGTCGTCGATCTTGGGATAGGTTCCTGGTCGGCAGCCTGGGATAGCAGGATGGATGTTGTCGTGTTTTCATGTGTTTCTCATCCGTAGTCGTATGTCTTATGTATGTTGTTGTATTCATGTGGAAGTTTGTATGACTTGTATGTGCCCCCATCTATGTATGTAATGGTATGATGTAATGATATCCATCTTGCTGAGTGCCCGAAGTGCGGTTGTGCCCTAGTCACGAGTTTATCACGCGACCGGGATAGAATCGCATCTTGAGCGTGACACCCCCAAGCTCAAAATTTGCGTCGGCGCAGCCCCAGCCGGACGAAAAAATGTCCCTGGAGGGCACAACGGTTGGAGATGCTCTAAGAATGGTGGTTGTACTGTGTTTGCTCTCTGTTTCTCTACAAGGAAAATAATCCGTTCTCTGTTCCTGTATGAACTATAAAGCCTAAAGCAGTAGCATTGAATCAACAAATCATTTTGATAAGGACATTATCAGAATGTTTCATTTGGAGTTGATATGCTAATAATGTTTATCAAAAATATCACGTGGTACATCTGTGATAAGTTTATAACTTTTAAGTGATATACATGAACAATAGCAACGACAACAAGTGCGGGTACAGGGTAGAGTAGCACTAACCAAAGAGGGGAGAGCAAGGCAGATGACGGCACTCGTGGAAGCACTCATCATGCGGCCTTCAAGAGAAAAACGATTTGCCCAATCTTTAATGGTACGATGTCCAGCGATGATCTCAATTTGTTCGACTTGAGATGACGTGGGGCTTACGATCTTGTAGATGCAATCACCATGAAAACAACACGCACATCCAACAAAGGAAGTACATGGACGATCTTCAATAGATCATCAAAAATTGAACAAAAATCAATCTGAAACCAGATTCACAAAGCCTCAATATAGCAATTCAACAGATATCCAGTGACGACTCCAAGTGACCCCGACTTGCCGATCTATTCATCGGTCAAAATAACCTAAAAACAAAAGCTGCCTTCATACGTGGCCGGCCTGGCCTTTAAATAGAGCTCGCAGGCACACCCCGACTCGTTTCCTTGGCTGGTTACTAAACGGATATGGACTAGTAAAAAAATACCTGGACTCTATCTCCTATTTTGACTGATCACTAATTAACTAATATAAAAATCTGACACACTGATCACACAAGGACAAAACATACTAGTACTATTGAAACTAAGAAAACGCATGCACCTTCCTGCTAAACTTTAGTATTGACTTTGGCTCAAATCTTTTCCACCGTAGCAAGATTGCATGGGTTTTGGAAAGTAGGCTCCACTTCCTTCTTGGCAACAATTTGAATTTTGAACATGCCAATCTGTAGTACCTGTGCCTCCGAAGCTAAACCTGTGCCTCCAAAGCTAAACACGTCATGGTCATACTTTGTTTATGTATAGAACTGACAGTAACAATTTGATTTCCGTTGTCACGACGCTTAGCTGGTACAACATACTTCTCCAACAAAGAAACATCAGTCTCCGTATATAGTGTCGCATCATCCTCCCTTCCTTGAAAAGAAACCGTCCTCGGTTTCGACTTAGGCCTTGCTGATTTCTTCTTGAACACTTCTACAATACACTTTATATTTTGTGTATCTTTAGGAAGAATAGCATAGAACTCACCCTTATGCATAAAAGTATACCTGTTTGTTCGCCCGTGATGAAGAGCGTTAACATCATACTGCCACGGACAGCCCAAAATAAGATGACAAACATGTAGTGGCATAATGTCGCACTCCACCTTATCAACATAGCCATCAACAGAAAAAGGAACCTTCACCCTGTGAGTTACCTTCACTTTGCCAACATCATTTATGCACTTCATATAGTATGGTCTTGGGTGCTTCCATATTGGCAACAAATGAGACCCCACCACATCCTTGCTAATCATGTTGTTAGCACTGCCACCATCAATTATCAGTTTGCAAACTTCTGCCACCATCAATTATCAGTTTGCAAACTTCTCCCTTGATGGTACATGCAGTTTGAAAAATACTCCCCCGTTGTCTTGTTCAACAATGGTCTTGTCATCTCGCTGGACCTTATGTGCTAGCAAACTCTCCATATCAGGATCATCTTGAGGATATCATAGTATGGTATCACCATGACCTCTTTCGATTCCATCATCTAACTTAGGCGTCTCTTCTTCAGACTCTAAAATATATTTCGCATCAACAAGTAGAACCCTTCGTTGATTGGAACATTCATGCTTCATGTGTCCACCTCCTCCACACTTGTGACAAATAATATAACGGTGATGCGATGACGTCGCACTAGATGAAACCTGAGAAACCTACTTTGGCACATCCGCCACTTTGCTTTGTTCAATGCTTCCCAACATATAAGAAGGAGTCGGTTTAGCACTAAACCCACCCTCAATAGGAGAAGAACCACGCTGCCCACTGTTGTACATTGGATGAGTCTCTGAAACTTGCTTCTCCAATACCCAATGTTCAGCATGCTGCGCTTGATGAGGTAACTCATGAATATCATTATATTGCATTAAATCAACACGGTCATGAATCTTTTCTTCTAACCCTCAAAGAAACGTACCATGGTCGCCTCCGCAGACTCACACACAGCTGTACGGATCATCAAAACTTGCATCTCTTTGTAGTACTCATCAGCTGATTATGTACCCTACACTAGATGATGTAGTCTACTATGAAGCTGGCGAGTGTAATAAGCAGGCACAAAACGTTCCCTCGTGATTCACTTCATGTCAGCCCATGTCACTGGTCGCTCGTGAGTACGGTTCTTATTATCCCACCATACAAGAGCATACTCTGTAAATTCCATTGATGCAACACGAACCTTCTTCTCTTCGGAGTAATTGTGACCATCAAAAATCTGATTTACGCGCATCTCTCACTCCAAATATTTCTCCGGGTCAGCACAACATCCCGAGAATTCAGGTATGGTTATCTTGATTCAACCCAAACCATCATCCTCGTGGGCACCATTGCCGCCGTAGTCACGGCGCCGCCCAACATGGCGGTGAGCCCCATCATCATGCCGTGGTCGGTGAGGTAAGCCTCCACGGGCATCGGAATCCTCAGAAAAATCACTATCATCATCATTGTCACGGCCACGACGTCGTTGTGGTGAGCGGGACTGTCGGGGTGCCACATATCTCGCCTGAAACCGATGAACTGCTGCGGTGAGCCGATTAAGACTCTCAGTCACCACCTATAGACTATCAGTGCGCTGTCGGTCGCTGGCAGTCAAACGCTCGTTCAACCTATCCTCGACGCCTCCAATATTTGCAGACAACTCCTCAACCCTTGTCCAAGTTTCTTGTTGGCTCCCTTGATCGACATCAGATGGATATGCAAATCATCACTTATCTCCAGATCCTCCGGAAGTTCATCGTCCGCCTCATGATTAGATTTCTCATGTTGCGAGTTCACCACATTTGAAACAATTAAACCAAATAGCAGAAAAAAATTATACCGTGATCAACCTTGCTCTGAATACCACTTGATGGGACCTTCAACAGAAAAACGATGGCGTGAATAATTGGCCCAATCTTTCACGGTACGATGTCCAGCGATGATCTCAATTTGTTTGACTTGAGACGATGTGACGCTCGCGATCTTGTGGATGCAATCACCACGAAAACAACACGCACACCCAACAAACAAAGTACGTGGACGATCTTCAATAGATCAGCAAAAATTGAAGAAAAATCAATCTCAAACCAGATTCACAAAGCCTCAATATAGCAATTCAATAGATATCCAGTGGCGGCTCCAAGAGACCCCGACTTGCCGATCTATTCATCGGTGAAAATATACTAAAACCAAAAGTTGCCTTCGTATGCGGCCGACCTGGCCTTTAACTAGTGCTCGCAGGCACACGGGCCAAGCCCGACTCATTTCCTTGGCTGGTTACAAATGGATATGGACTAGAAAAAAAAATACCTGGACTCTCTCTCCTATTTCAACTGATCACTAATTAAAGGCCTGTTCGGATTCCCTCCCCTCCACAACTCCGGTCCCGGAGCTGGTGGAGCAGCAGTTTAAAATCGCGGAGTGGGGAAGGAGGTGCTCCACAAATCCTGATATTTCCTGGAGCGGAAGGGTTGCCAAACAGCCCCTAACTAATTTAAAAATCCGGCACACTTGTCACAAAAGGACAAAACATACTAGTACTATTGAAAAACTAAGAAAACACATGCACCTTCCATGTAAACTTTAGGATTGACTTTGGCTCAAATCTTTTCCACCGTAGCAAGATTGCATGGGGTTCGGAAAGTAGGCTCCACTTTCTTCTTCGAAACAATTTGAAACTTAAACGTGCCAATCTGTAGTATTTGCACCTCTGAAGCTAAACACGTCATGGTCGTACTTTGTTTATGCATAGAACTGACAGTAACAATTTGATTTCCTTTGTCACGGTGCTTAACTGGTACGACATACTTCTCCAGCAACGAAATATCAGCCTCCATATACGGTGTCATATCAACTCGCCGACGGTCCTTCAGGCCCGACTCCAAGGACGTACTCATGTGTCCGACATTTGTGGAACCGAGGCCCGCTCATCGGCGTCCATGAGGGTCGCGGTCTACTGGGTGACCACGTCGACAACCGGTCTCCGTGCATCGCCAGCACCCACTACCGCGCTGTTGCCAGCCATGGACGCTTGAGTTTGTGAATGTGTTTGTGTATGTGTGAGTGTTAACCTGGTAAATGCTACTCTACTGAAAACTGGTAAATGTATGGCTATTAGTTAGTTGATTCAGCACTAGAGGACTAGGCCAAGGCATGCCGTGCATGCCGGCTGTACGTGCACATCATACACACGAGCTATTCGAGCTCCTGAGGAACCGGTCATGGTAGCTCACCACCTCAAAAGTCCATGATGGAAATGGGAAACTGTCAGAATCGGGGCTTTGTAGACCCAAATTAGGTTCGAACTCTGGGGCGTGTGCGAAGATCTATCCCGGATGCTGCCTCAAGCTCATCAGCCTATGGCTTGCCCTTGTTGAGTTCGTGCGAACCGGGAGGGAGATGGACACAGAGATTTACCCAGGTTTGGGCCACCTTGCGGTGTAAAACCCTACTCCTGCTTTGTGGTGGATTGGCCTCATGAGGAGGTTGAGGATGAAGTAGTACATGTTTGATGCCTCGGGAGGGCTCATGATCCGATGGATTCGATCCTTCTCTATGGTGGAAACTAGCCTATATTTATATTGGCCATGGTCTTCTTCCCTCAGAGCACAAAGCAGGAAGGGCTGCCACAACGTCCAAATTCGAAGGGGGAAAACAGTACATCTTATCCTGACTAATGGTGGTCTTCGCCTGCAAGGCTTCTGGTCGTGACGCAGTGGTGTTCTCGACGATGACATCCCTCCTGCCGAGCTCGTGGTCTTGGTCTTGTTGCACTGGACTGGAAACCTTTGGGGTTTCCTTGGGAACCAACATATGTCCTTGCCTCCTTAGCACGAAAGAGGAAAATGTCCTAGACTGCGCCCGCTGGCGCACGCCAGGCCTTGGTCATCATGGCTCACGTCAGCTTGCGCCTCATGACGCAAGAACTTGCATAGAGATCTCCGCTACTCAAGAGGCAGGCTCGGGAAGCTGCCCCTCGGGAGGTCTTGGTGTCATTCGCCTCGCGAGGCCAAGGGCCCTTATGAGGGTCTTGTCCTTGTGGTCCTGCAGCTGGGCCATGCCAAGTTGTCGATGAAGCCACGTGCTGGGCCGCAGGCAGGCAAGTCTAGGTACCCCTGATCCGAGAACGCTGACAGTAGTAGCCGTGCCCAAGGCGCGCTCAGCCTGGCTTCAAAGCAAAGACAAGGAGCGAAGGGCGAAGTGACGAGGGCCCCAATAGCATGCAGTCTAGGCTTGACGTTTGGCGCACGACGGGACACAGGCACATTCACTTCCCCATGCCGCCTCGGCAACGACCCAGATTGAAAAAAATCTGGTGTGCGTCGCAGGGTCATCATTGCTCGTCCTCGCCTTGCTCCCGATCCCCTTCTCCAGCCACAAGCTCCTCCAGATCCAGTCGCAACCCCGTCCTCCCTTCTCCTTCGTTGGTGCCGACGACTCCCCGAATGGCGCCTGCCGGGAAATCAAAGCCTGCGGTCCAGGCCGCGACCTCCTCATCTCTTTTGTAGGCGCTCGCGGCCTCCACCACTATCGAGGAGGAGGATCTCAGCCTCGTGCTGCCGCTAACGACGGGAGACGAGAACGAATGGGGGTGAGACCCTGATTCGGGTCGGCTCTGCGGATCGGAGCACCTTGGCGAAGACGGTCTACCCCTTCTTCCTCCGCAGTAAATTCTCATGGATTGTCCCACCCCTCTCGGAGTTCTTCTGCGCTATCCTCAGGCACTACAAGATCCACGCCCTCCATCTCTAGCCTAACTCCATCCTCCTTCTGTCCATCTTTGCCTTCTACTGCGAGGTCTTCGTGGGCGTGAGGCCCTCGGTGGCCCTTTTCCGCCACTACTTCAGCTTGCGACTCCACGTCCGGGAGCAGTGTTGACCCACAACTGTAGGGGATCTATCGTAGTCCTTTCGATAAGTAAGAGTGTCGAACCCAGCGAGGACCAGAAGGAAATGATAGGCAGTTTTCAGTAAGGTATTTTCTACAAGCACTGAAATTATCGGTAACAGATAGTTTTGTGATAAGGTAATTGGTAGCAAGTAACAAAAGATAAAAGTAAATAAGGTGCATCAAGATGGCCCAATCCTTTTTGTAGCCAAGAACAAGCCTGGACAAACTCTTATATGGAGGAAAACTCTACCGAGGACACATGGGAATTATCGTCAAGCTAGTTTTCATCACGATCATCTGATTCGCGTTCGGTACTTTGATAGTTTGGTATGTGGGTGGACCGGTGCTTGGGTGCTGTCCTTACTTGGACAAGCCTCCCACTTATGATTAACCTCTAATGCAAGCATCCACAACTACAAAAGAAGTATTAAGGTAAACCTAACCATAGCATGAAACAAGTGGATCCAATTCAGCCCCTTACGAAGCAACGCATCAACTAGGGTTTAAGCTTCTGTCACTCTAGCAACCCATCATCTACTTATTGCTTCCCAACGCCTTCCTCTAGGCCCAAATAATGGTGAAGTGTCATGTAGTCGACGTTCACATGACACCACTAGAGGAGAGACAACATACATCTCATCAAAATATTGAACGAATACCAAATTCACATGACTACTTATAGCAAGACTTCTCCCATGTCCTCAGGAACAAAAGTAACTACTCACAAGACATATTATTGTTCATGATAAGAGGGGTATTAATATGCATAATGGATCTAAACATATGATCTTCCACCAAGTAAACCAACTAGCATAAACTACAAGGAGTAATCAACACTACTAGCAACCCACAAGTACCAATCTGAGGTTTGGATACAATGATTGGATACAAGAGATGAACTAGGGTTTGAGAGGAGATGGTGCCGGTGAAGATGTTGATGAAGATAACCCTCCCCAAGATGGGAGAGTTGTTGGTGATGACGGTGGTGATGATTTCCCCCTCTTGGAGGGAAGTATCCCCGACAGAACAGCTCTGCCGGAGCCCTAGATTGGTTTCCGCCAAGGTTCCACCTCGAGACGGCGGCGTCTGGTCCCGAAAGCCTCCTTCTGATTTTTTTCCAGGTCAAAACTCCTCATATAGGAGAAGATGGGCATTGGGGGACCAGCGTGTGGCCCACGAGGCAGGGGCACGCCCGGAGAGGGGGGGGGGGGGGCGCCCCCACCCTCGTGGACAGGTGGTGGTCCCCCTGGTGATTCTCTTTCACCAGATATTTCTTATATTTTCTAAAACGGTGTCCCGTGGAGTTTCAGAGCTTTTTGAGTTGTGCAGAATAGGTTTCCAGTGTTTGCTCCTTTTCTAGCCCAGAATTCCAGGTGCCGGCATTCTCCTTCTTCACGTAAACCTTGTGAAATAAGAGAGAAAAGGCATAAGTATTGTGATATAACATGTAATAACAGCCCATAGTGCAATAAATATCAACATAAAAGCATGATGCAAAATGGAAGTATCAACTCCCCCAAGCTTAGACCTCGCTTGTCCTCAAGCGAAAGCCGATATCGAAAAATATGTCCACATGTTTAGAGATAGAGGTGTCGGTAAAAATAAAATACGGACATGAGGGCATCATGATCATTCTTATAACAACAACACATATATATTGTCATATGATTCTTATGCAAAAGTAACAATTCATTCACAAGGTCAAGTATGAATCAGAAACTTTATTGAAAACCAACAAACTATGATCTCGGTCATTGAAGCAATTGCAATTTATCGTAACATCGGAAAGAGTCAACATGAGAGCTTTTCAGCAAGCCCACATACTCAACTATAATATAGTCTTTCACAATTGCTCACACTCATGCGATACTTATGGGTATGGAGCTTTAATCGGACACGGAGAAATATAGGGGCTTATGGTATTGCCTCCCAACATTTTACCTCAAGGGCAATGTCAACAGTAATAGACCATGATAACTTAGATCCAATTGGGTATATATGTCAGGATCTTTCCAGCACAATGTGCTTGCCAAAGGATAAAATGTAAAAATGAAAGGTGATTTTCACCTTGACTCTTATAAGGCAAGAATAATTGATAGGCCCTTCGCGGAGGGAAGCAGAGGTTGTCGTATGCTTTTATGGTTGGATGCACAAAGTCTTAGCGCAAAAGAACGTCACTTTATATTGCCACTTGTGATAGGGACCTTTATTATGTAGTCCGTCGCTTTTATTACTTCCATATCACAAGATCGTATAAAGCTTATTTCCTCCACACTAATAAATCTTACATATTTTAGAGAGTTTGCAAACATGACAACTTACTTGAATTATCTTACTCAATCCATAGGTAGGTATGGTGGACTCTCATGGCAAAACTAGGTTTAAGGATGTATGGAAGCACAAGTAGTATCTCCACTTGGTGCAAGGAGTTCTGGCTAGCATGAGGGGGAAGGCAAGCTCAACATGTTGGATGATCCATGACAATATACTTTATTTCGAATATAAGGAAATATAGCCCATTATGTTGTCTTCCTTGTCCAACATCAACTCTTTAGCATGTCATATTTTAATGAGTGCTCACAATCATAAAAGACATCCAAGATAGTATATTTGTATGTGAAACTTCTCTTTCTTTATTACTTCCTATTAATTGCAATGATGACCAAAATTATGTTTGTAGCGACCAGACCTCAAACAGTCTGATCTCTATGCATCAGTGTCATCCCTGGATCAGTAATGCTGACACGCACATTACTTGAAGGATTTATAACAGAGTAGCAATCACACACTTATTACATCGATAGTTCCAACGATGAACTTATTACAATAAAAATGGATTAAGGCCATCTAAAACGATAACAACGGAAGGCTTGGAAGATAAGTGAGTCCATCAACTCCAACGGTATCACTGAGTATAGAACCACGACCTATAAGGCACCTTACTCGTCGTCTGAAAAGTCTGCAACATGAACGTTGCAGCCCGAAAACGGGTCAGCACATGGAATATGCTGGCAAGATAACACAGAAGATGCAAGTAACAGAATAAAGGCCATACTATATGCAATATGACTGGTGGAAAGCTCTATGGTTACAGTTTTTGCGAAAAGCCAATTTTTCCCTACTTCAAAGGAATAGATTTTAATTAACTATCATGCTAGTTGAACATTGTTGAGAAGATAGACATCCTCTCAACCCCAATTAAAAATCATCCTTAAACCCAACAATATTAATTAGAGTAACATGATGAGATTCACATGATATCCAAGTACTAGATACTCAAGACGTCCATAACCGGGGACACGGCTAATCATGACCAGTTTGTACACTCTGCAGAGGTTTGTGCACTTTTCCCCACAAGACTCGATCGCCTCCGTTTGGTTTCTCGCACTGCATGGTGTTTGAGAAACGGATGACCGAGACACAGTCTTTCCGAAGAGGCCCCCTTAACCAGATAGATAGGCCGGTACACCTACAATCCCTCTACATCTGATAGCCCATCATGGAAAGGTTTCCCACAACTTACTTAACTATGCCAGAGCCCATGTTGGCATGTGGCTGCACACGGAAGTTTCTAGTATGAATAATCTCATGATCCCTTTGAGCCTGGGTGGCGGTCCAAAAGAAAAACAGGCAATCTCTGGAATACCCAGGTGCCTCAATCCACCCAGATGTGTGTTAAAGTTGCCACCTTAAGTTGAACCATTAATTAACAAACTCACATCTGTCATGGATACACTCACCCAATCCACGTCTACGAGCATAGCATGACCTAACAGCAAACGTAGAAGTAACTCCCAAAGGTTTGAATGTAATGCAGGTAATAGGTACTACCTCAATCTACTTCTCCCACAAGTTAAAAGATCCTACTCATGCAATGTGTGAGGGTTTGACTAATGCAATGAAAACTGGGTAATCGGAAAGTATGATCAAAGTGTTACTTGCCTTGCTGATGATCCGTAAAACCTAGAGACTCAAAGTAGCAAGCGGCGCACTCCGGGTACTCTATCGCAATCAAACAAGCACACAATAAGTACTTAACTAATGCACGGGTTAAACTCAAATAAGAGATCTTACCAGAAAGTTCAACTTAAGAACTCCGGTTTGCAAAAGAATCAACTCGAAAGAAGCAACGAAACTCAAACTGCGAAAGAAACGAGCTCCGGTTTGCTAATTGGCCTAAAGTCAAATTTTACAGTAGCAAAAACCTTGTTCAAGTTGGTTAAACGTAAAGAGGGCATCGAGACGAAGATCTGGGATTTTGAATCACCTGATTCCGACTCTCGAGAGAAAAGAAAAACGAAAAACAAGATCAGGGCAGAAATCGCGATCGGAATAATCACGGATAAATACCCCGAAAAAAGAAAACAGACTAACGAACGAACGTTCGCTGTCTGCGGCTAACGGACGAAAACCGTTCGTTAAAACGAACGTATGGACGAACGTCCGCTAAATAGCTAAACCGAAGAAAACCGAACCGATCTAAACGTAATGAAAAAATAGATCTACGGTCTACGGAAAAAAACCGATCGGTTCTAAAAAAATCGATTAACTACCTCACGACGAACTCCGGCGAGTCGGCGGTGCGGCGGCGGCGGCGGTCCGGCGAGGCGGCGGGGCTGCGGTGCGGGGCGGCGGGCGGCGGCGTAGGCGGGCGGCGGCGGCGGCGCAGCGGCAGCTAGGGCAGGGGGG
>LR738714.1:311201411-311296328 GCA_902687465.1 Secale cereale | reverse complement strand
TGGCTGTCGGGCCGGCTCGGCGGCTTATAAAGCCCGAAGTCCTGGGCCAACACGACTCTAAGTCGGTTGCCTTTTTTTTAATAGAGTCCTAGCGCAGAAAAACTAACGAAAGAAATACTAAACGGACTCCAAAAATCCCGAAATAAATTTTCGCCGTCCTCTAATAATATTTAGGACAGAGTGAACATTTTTCCCGGACCTAAAAGCAATTTTGAAAAACGCGCATTTTTCCTATGCAAATAAAATCGCAAATAAATCCAGAAAAAATACCGAAAGTGATTTTAATATTTTTCCTCCAATATTTCTGTTATTTTGGAGAAGTCATATTATCTCCGCTCATATTTTGTATTTATAAATATTTTTAGGAGAGAAAAATAATTAGAATCACACTGTCCTCGTACCGGTATTCGAGCGAACTCAAATACGAAAACGGTAAAATTCCCAACTGTCTCCGTAGGTCCTTGAGTTGCTTAGAATTTTGAGGAATGCTACAACAAAAATGCAAAGAGCATGCAATGCAATTATGATCTATGTATAACATTCCACATTCAAAATTTGGGATGTTACAAACCTACCCCCCTTAGAATGAATCTCACCCTCGAGATTCGACTTGGCTAGAGAACAGTTGTGGGTGGTTCTTGCGTAGATCATCTTCTCATTCCCAGGTGGCTTCTTCCTCGGTGTGGTGTCTCCACTGAACTTTGCAAAACTTGATAACCTTACTGCGGGTGACTCTGCTCGAAAATTCAAGAATCTTAACAGGCTTCTCCTCGTAAGTCAGATCACTGTCCAACTGAATTGCTTCCAGGGGTACTGTGTCTCTAAGCGGTATATCTGCCATCTCCGCATGGCACTTCTTAAGCTGTGAAACGTGAAACATGTCGTGCACTCGTGACAATCCTTCGGGCAACTCCAACTTATAGGCAACCTCTCCCATGCGTTCCAAAACACGGTAAGGTCCCACAAATCTCGGGGCTAGCTTCCCTTTAACTCCGAAACGTTTAACTCCTCGGAGAGGCGATACTCTCAAGTACGCTCTATCTCCGATCTCATAGGCTATCTCTTTGCGCTTCGAGTCTGCATAACTCTTCTGCCTGAACTGAGCTACCTTCAATCTATCTCGAATCAACTTCACCTTCTCCTCAGACTCTTTGATCAAATCTGGTCCAAACAACTGTCGGTCTCCAACTTCGTCCCACATTAACGGTGTTCGGCATCTCCGTCCATACAATGCCTCGAACGGTGCCATCTTTAAACTAGCCTGGTAACTGTTGTTGTAAGCAAATTCGGCATACGGCAAATTGTCGTCCCAACTAGATCCATAATCTACTGCACAGGCTCTCAGCATATCCTCCAAAATCTGATTGACTCTTTCAGTCTGTCCATCTGTCTGCGGGAGAAAAGTTGTGCTAAACTCTAGTCTAGTACCCAAAGTTTCATGTAACTGATTCCAGAACTTTGAGGTAAACTGGGTTCCTCTATCCGATACGATGCTCCTCGGAATTCCATGCAGACATACAATTCGGGTCATGTATATCTATGCCAACTTTGCACTGGTATATGAGGTTTTCACAGGGATAAAGTGGGCTACCTTTGTCAATCGGTCCACTACTACCCAGATTGAATCATATCCTGCTTTGGTCCTGGGCAATCTGGTGATAAAATCCATGCCAAGCTTCTCCCACTTCCATTCGGGTATCGACATAGGCTGTAACAATCCTGCTGGCTTCTGATGCTCTGCCTTTACTCTCTGACATACATCACAAACTGCTACATACTCCGCGATATCTTTCTTCATACTGGTCCACCAGAAAATGTCCTTCAAATCCAAATACATCTTAGTGTTTCCTGGGTGAATCGAGTATGGTGAGTCATGGGCCTCCTGTATAATCAAGTTCCTGATCTCCGGGTCATTTGGCACATAAATGCGGTCCTCAAACCATAAGGTGTCGTGTTCATCCTCACGAAAACCTTTAGCTTTTCCTTCGCTCATCCTCTCCTTTATAGAGGCAACCTCCTCGTCAGTTTTCTGAGCTTCTCTGATTTTATCCATCAAGGTAGACTGGATCTCCAGTGTTGCTACGTAGCCTCTCGGAACTATCTCCAAACGTAGTTCTCGTAAGTCCTCGGCTAATTCCTCTGGAAATTCCTCCGTCAATAGGGTATTGACATGGCTCTTACGGCTTAGCGCATCAGCTACTACGTTAGCCTTACCGGGATGATAATGCAATCTCATGTCGTAATCCTTAATGAGTTCTAGCCATCTCCTTTGCCTGAGATTCAACTCCTTCTGAGTGAATGTTTACTTCAAACTCTTGTGATCCGTATATACTTCACAATGGTTTCCAATAAGAAAATGTCTCCACGTCTTCAGTGCATGCACTACGGCTGCTAACTCCAAATCGTGGGTGGCATAGTTCAGTTCATGAGGTTTTAGTTGTCGTGAAGCATACGAAACAACTCTTCCTTCCTGCATAAGGACTGCTCCAAGTCCTCGACGTGAAGCGTCGCAGTACACCTCATAATCCTTATGTTGATCTGGTAGAATCAACACAGGGGATGAGACCAACCTTTTCTTTAATTCCTGGAAACTGGCCCCACATTCTTCTGTCCAACTGAACTTGGTGTCCTTCTTTAGCAACTCCGTCATTGGCTTTGCAATCCTTGAGAAATTCTCAATAAATCTCCGGTAGTATCCTGCAAGTCCAAGAAAACTCCGGATCTCTCCAACTGTTGTCGGTGCTTCCCAATTTGTCATAGTGTCCACCTTGGCAGGATCTACTGCTATTCCTTCTCCAGATATAACGTGTCCGAGAAATCCCACTTCCTTCAACCAAAACTCGCATTTGCTAAACTTGGCATATAACTGATGTTCTCTGAGCTTCTCCAATACCAAACGCAAATGCTCTGCATGCTCCTCTTCATCCTTCGAGAAGATTAATATATCATCTATGAACACCACGACGAACTTATCCAAATACTCCATAAACACTTTGTTCATCAGGTTCATAAAGTATGCCGGTGCGTTAGTCAGACCAAAAGACATAACGGTATACTCGTACAACCTGTACCTGGTGCTAAAGGCCATTTTATGTATATCCTGCTCTCGGATCTTCAATTGGTGGTACCCTGATCGCAGATCGATCTTGGAAAATATCTTAGCTCCTTGCAATCTACCGAACAGATCATTGATCATTGGCAGTGGGTACTTGTTCTTGATTGTTACTTCGTTCAGCCCTCAGTAATCAACAACCATTCTTAATGATCCATCCTTCTTCTCCACTAGAAGTACTGGCGAACCCCAAGGCGAAGAACTTGGGCGTATGAATCCTCTATCCAGTAACTCCTTAATCTGTTTCTTTATCTCCTCCAAATCCTTTGCGGGCATCCTATATGGTCTCTTAGAAATTGGCCTAGTGCCTGGCAAAAGTTCAATCAAAAACTCTATATCTCTATCCGGTGGCATGCCAGGTAACTCCTCAAGAAACACATCCGGATAATCCTTCACTACTGGCACTTCCTCCTGAACAACCCCCATGAGAGAATGTACTTGAGTTCTTATAGGTGAATGCCTAGATACATACTTAATCCTTTTTCCCTCTGGGGTGGTGAGCAAAATAGACTTGTTGGCACAGTCAATGTTACCTTCATACTTCGATAGCCAATCCATGCCTAATATCACATCCAATCCTTGTGATTCCAGGACTATTAGGTCAGAGGGGAAAGTGTGGCGTCCTATGATCAATGGCGTCTGAAAACATCCTTGGTGTGCCATATACTCTGCTCCTGGTGAACTTACTAACATGGGGGTCTTAAGAACTCGGGTGGACATCCTATGTCTATTTACGAATCCCCTTGAAATATATGAATGCGATGCACCGGTATCGAAAAGAACTATTGCGGTAAATGTCTTAACCAAAAACTTACCGACAACAACATCTGCTTGCTCTTCTACCTCCTCCACAGTCACGTGGTTCACTTGTCCTTTGTTGAACGGGTTGGGCTTCTTTGCGGCGCTTCCATTGCCGTTCCCATTCTTAGCTTCCGGGCATTCATTGGCATAATGCCCATTCTTCCCACACTTGTAACAGGTGACATGGCTGAAACCCTTCTTGGTGGGTGTGGACGGGGTAGGGCGGTTCTGGTTACCATTTGCTCCATTTCCATTTCCATTCTTGGGGCCATTGTGATTGTGCGAGCTACCTCCTCCATGGGTATGTTGAAATTTTCCTACCGCTTTAGGGGTAAAACGAGGCTTCTGCTGTGCTCCAAAGTTATACTTTCCTTGTCCATACTTCCTTTTGCGACTTTCAATCTGTTGATGCTTCCTTTCAATCATTAGGGCGCGGTCAACCAGCTCCTGGTAGTTATTGAAAGTGGCCACCATCAACAGTACACTCATCTCATCATTCAGCCCTTCCATGAATCTCTCCTGCTTAGCGGCATCTCTGGCCACATCATCTGGGGCATAATGAGATAGGGTACTAAACTCATCCACGTACTGGGCCACAGTACGGTTGCCTTGGCGCAAATTGCGGAACTCCTGCTTCTTCATACTCATTGCTCCAGTTGAGACATGGGCGGTACGAAAAGCTTGCTGAAACTGATCCCAAGTCACATTGGCTATGGGAAAAGTGGTTGTGTAATTATCCCACCATGCTGCGGCTGGTCCAGACAACTGGTGTGCGGCAAATCGCACCTTCTCAGCATCCGAGCAATTGGCGGTGATCAAATCCCTTCCAATCTTGCGTAGCCAGTCATCAGCCACTATTGGTTCGATGCTGCTAGCAAACACGGGTGGTTGCAACCTTAAGAAACGTGTCAGGTTGTCCACGGGTGGTGGTGGTGGAGGGTTGTTGTTGTTGTTGTTGTTGTTGTTCTGGTTGTTCTGAGTGTTCTGGACAAGAAGTTGCATCAGGGTGTTCTGCTGCTGGATCAACTGGGTGAGCTCAGGGAGAAACTCAAATCCGGGCTCACGTCTTGGAGGCATCTGATGGGTGTAGAGGGAAGATATTAGAATAAAAAAGAGGTCTAAGGGAAATCACTACCCATATGCACATGAGACAACCACAATCATATCACACCAATCAATTTCAAGCAAGATCTTACAAATCTAACTATCGTTACAAAAGTGCTCTAAATACTAATATATGGGGGTAACTACTAGTCACAGGGTGGTCATCTAAAAAAAATTGATCGACAGAGGATTCCATAATATCCGCTCCAGCTTCGTCTTCATAGTCTTCGTCTTTGCTATCATCAAGTTCCGAATCCGTGTCGTCAATGATGATGTAGTCTTCCGGTGGAATCTCCTTGGGTTCTTCTTCCTCTTCTTCCTCTCCCATGAGTATCCCTAACTTCCGGGTCAAGTCATCATTCTTCTCTACAAGTATTAGCATCTCCTCCTTGTATCCGTCGCGCGTAGACTTGAGTTCCTCTTCTAACTCCAAGTTTCTGTTTAGTGCTTTCTTCAAATCTATCATCCCTGCACACATCTGGTGCTCCTGGCGACGGATGTGATGGTTCAACTCCTGGATGAAGGCTGCAATGGATCTATCCTTCCGGGTGCTGATCATATCCCAATTCTCATCTCGGCGTCCACAAATTTGGTAGATGGTGTCCTTTAGCTCCTACTTGTAGACTTCTCCAATCCTTCCCATAGGGATGTGGGCTGCCATGCTCCTGCCTAGGTTCCATGTAGGCGCATTAAAAGAAAATGCTATGAGTGCGGTGACGAGCTTGAACGTCCTTCCTGGAACTTGAGCTTGAATCAACCAACGCTCCTCTTCAGGTAGAGTGGCGTTGTAGGTTCCGGTGAAACTTGGTAGTCCAATGTTTAGATATCTAGTGACTTCCTTCAGGTGTCGTCCAAATGGTGTATCTTCATCCGGTTGCGTGAACTTGTTCTTTGCATCCGCCATCCTAAAAGAGTAGAAAAGATGAGGAGTCAGAAAAGAGAAGAGTGAATAGTGCTCTAGGGTTTTAGCTTAGTGGTCGTGTCCTACAGTCAGCGTGTGCTCTGATACCATCTTGTAGCGACCAGACCTCAAACAGTCTGATCTCCGTGCATCAGTGTCATCCCTGGATCAATAATGCTGACACGCACAGTACTTGAAGGATTTATAACAGAGTAGCAATCACACACTTATTACATTGATAGTTCCAACGATGAACTTATTACAATAAAAATGGCTTAAGGCCATCTAACACGATAACAGCGGAAGGCTTGGAAGATAAGTGAGTCCATCAACTCCAACGGCATCACATAGTATAGAACCACGACCTATAAGGCACCATACTCGTCGTCTGAAAAGTCTGCAACATGAACGTTGCAGCCCGAAAATGGGTCAGCACATGGAATATGCTGGCAAGATAACACAGAAGATGCAAGTAACAGAATAAAGGCTATACTATATGCAATATGGCTGGTGGAAAGCTCTATGGTTACAGTTTTTGCGAAAAGCCAATTTTTCCCTACTTCAAAGGAATAGATTTTAATTAACTATCATGGTAGTTGAACATCGTTGAGAAGATAAACATCCTCTCAACCCCAATTAAAAATCATTCTTAAACCCAACAATATTAATTAGAGTAACATGATGAGACTCACATGATATCGAAGTACTAGATACTCAAGACGTCCATAACCGGGGACACGACTAATCATGATCAGTTTGTACACTCTGCAGAGGTTTGTGCACTTTTCCCCACAAGACTCGATCGCCTCTGTTTGGTTTCTCGCACTGCATGGTGTTTGAGAAACGGATGAGCGAGACACTGTCTTTCCGAAGTGGCCCCCTTAACCAGATAGATAGGCCGATACACCTACAATCCCTCTACATCTGCTAGCCCATCATGGAAAGGTTTCCCACAACTTACTCAACTATGCCAGAGCCCATATTGGCATGTGGCTGCACACAGAAGTTTCTAGTATGAATAATCTCATGATCCCTTTGAGCCTGGGTGGCGGTCCAAAAGAAAAACAGGCAATCTCTGGAATACCCAGGTGCCTCAATCCACCCATATGTGTGTTAAAGTTGCCACCTTAAGTTGAACCATTAATTAACAAACTCACATCTGTCATGGATACACTCACCCAATCCACGTCTACGAGCATAGCATGACCTAACAGCAAACGTAGAAGTAACTCCCAAAGGTTTGAATGTAATGCATGTAATAGGTACTACCTCAATCTACTTCCCAGTCCCACAAGTTAAAAGATCCTACTCATGCAATGTATGAGGGTTTGACTAATGCAATGAAAACTGGGTAATTGGAAAGTATGATCAAAGTGTTACTTGTCTTGCTGATGATTCGCAAAACCTAGAGACTCCAAGTAGCAAGCGGCGCACTCCGGACTCTATTGCAATCAAACAAGCACACAATAAGTACTTAACTAATGCATGGGTAAAACTCAAATAAGAGATCTAACCAGAAAGTTCAACTTAAGAACTCCGGTTTGCAAAAGAATCAACTCGAAAGAAGCAACGAAACTCAAACTGCGAAAGAAATGAGCTCCGGTTTGCTAATTGGCCTAAAGTCAAATTTTACAGTAGCCAAAACCTTGTTCAAGTTGGTTAAACGTAAAGAGGGCATCAAGACGAAGATCTGGGATTTTGAATCACCTGATTCCGACTCTCGAGCGAAAAGAAAAATGAAAAACAAGATCAGGACAGAAATCACGATCGGAATAATCACGGATAAATACCCCGAAAAAAGAAAACAGACGAACAGACTAACGAACGAACGTTCGCTGTCTGCGGCTAACGGACGAAAACCGTTCGTTAAAACGAACGTACGGACGAACGTCCGCTAAATAGCTAAACCGAAGAAAAACTGAACCGATCTAAACCTAATAAAAAAAACAGATCTACGGTCTATGAAAAAAAAAACCGATCGGTTCTAAAAAAATCCGTTTAACTACCTCACGACGAACTCCGGCGAGTCGGCGGTCCGGCGGCGGCGGCGGTCCGGGGAGTCGGCGGTCCGGCGGCGGCGGCGGTCCGGCGAGGCGGCGGCGCTGCGGTGCGGGGCGGCATGCGGCGGCGGCGCTGCGGTGCAGGGCGGCGGGCGGCGGCGCATGCGGCGGGGCGCTGCAATGGCTTGGGCAGGGGGGGGCTGGGTTGTCGTGCCGGCTCGGCGGCTTATAAAGCCCGAAGTCCTGGGCCAACACGACTCTAAGTCGGTTGCCTTTTTTTTTCAAATAGAGTCGTGGCGCAGAAAAACTAACGAAAGAAATACTAAACGGACTCCAAAAATCCCGAAATAAATTTTCACCGTCCTCTAATATTATTTATGACAAAGTGAACATTTTTCTCGGACCTAAAAGCAATTTTGAAAAACACGCATTTTTCCTATGCAAATAAAATCGCAAATAAATCCAGAAAAAAATACCGAAAGTGATTTTAATATTTTGCCTCCAATATTTCTGTTATTTTGGAGAAGTCATATTATCTCCACTCATATTTTGTATTTAGAAATATTTTTAGGAGAGAAAAATAATTAGAATCACACTGTCCTCGTACTGGTATTCGAGCGAACTCAAATACGAAAACGGTAAAATTCCTAACTCTCTCCGTAGGTCCTTGAGTTGCTTAGAATTTCGAGGAACGCCACAACAAAAATGCAAAGAGCATGCAATGCAATTATGATCTATGTATAACATTCCAAATTGAAAATTTGGGATATTACAATGTTTGTCAACTCTCAACAACTTTTATTCATCATTCTCTTTATATGTGAAGTCATTACTTCCCATAAGATCAATATGATCTCTTTGATACTTTTTATATTTTCCTTTATTCTATCATGCCCAAAGTGAGGAAATCAAGCCCTTGAATCAGCACTTAATCTTTATTATATAGCACACAGACTCGGTTACAAAGGTAAGGACCATAAAGCAAAAGCTCACAACTAGATCATGCTAACTTTATTCTACTTGATCATGATACTACCAAAAGGATCGAACTAGGAAACACGGTAAAGATAGGAGTGTGATGGTGATACGATACCAGGGCAACTCCCCCAAGCTTGGCAGTTGCTAATGGGAGTGCCCATACCCATATGATTATGTCTCCTTCTTCGAAGTTGGTGATGATGGCTTCTTCTTTAACTTGCACTTAAGGGCAGAATTTTGCTCCCTTAGGTCAATGATCTCCTGCTGAAGGTTTAATATTTTCTTGCATAGTGCCTGCTTGTTTTCCTGCAAGAGGTGAAAAGGGATAAATTCGATCTTAGGTTTCTTTGCTCTGTCGGGAAGGCTTGACTTTTTGAACTCCACATGCATGTCCCCAGGTTGAGGTAGTGGGACTTCGTCTTCATCTGAGCTGGTCCAATCCTTTCCCTTGGGATCATGGTCTTATTCTTCCTCCGTGGTCCAACCATAATGCTCCCTGTCGTCATAGATCTTTGGGTCAGCAAGGAGATCGGCCACATAGCTTTCTCCCTCTGAATCCTGGGATGACATATTGCTTTTATCTGCAACAAAAACAGCTCAAAACGAGAACAGAGGATTTTTGCGTGATATGGTGGTCAAAACCTTAGGGAGAATATATAGTGAATTTTTACCGACCAAAAGGAGTAACATACAAAAAATCGGAGTCTGGGAGGCACACGAGGTGCCCACGAGGCAGGGGGCGTGCCCAGGGGAAGGGGGCGCGCCCTCCACCCTCGTGGAAGCCTCGTGTCTCTGACAGACTGCCACTTATTTTTCTAAATATTCCAAAACGGAGAAAAATTGCCCTTAGAACTGTTTTGGAGTCGGTTTACTTACCGTACCACATACATCTTTCTCTTCGGGGTCTGAATTGTTCTGGAAAGTGTCCCTTATGTATTCCTCCGGGGTTACGGTTTCAGTAACATTGGTTTCAACATTTATAGGATTACCTGAGATATAATGTTTGATTCTTTGATCATTCACCACCTTCGGATTCATGTCGTCGAAGTTGTTGATTTTTATGGCACCGGAACGATAGACCTCCTCGATAACGTAAGGACCTTCCCATTTAGAGAGATTTTTTCCTGCAAAAAAATAATCTTAAACGAGAGTTGTATAGCAAAACATAATCACCTACATTAAACTCGCGCTTTGGTATCCTCTTGTCATGCCATCTTGTAACTTTTTCTTTAAACAACTTGGAATTCTCATAGGCCTGGGTTCTCAATTCATCTAGGGAGCTAATGTCAAATACCCTCTTCTCACCGGCAAGTTTGAAATCATAATTGAGCTCTTTAATAACCCAATACGCCTTATGTTCTAGCTCAAGAGGTAAGTGACAAGCTTTTCCATAAACCATCTTATATGGAGACATACCCATAGGATTTTTGTATGCAGTTCTATAGGCCCATAATGCATCATCAAGTTTCTTGGACCAATTCTTTCTAGACCTATTAACTGTCTTTTGCAAAATTAATTTCAGCTTTCTATTACTTAGTTCTACTTGACCACTAGTCTGTGGGCGATAAGGGGATGCAATTCTATGATTAACATCATACTTAGCAAGCATTTTACGGAAAGCACCATGAATAAAGTGTGAACCACCATGAGTCATTAAGTATCTAGGGACTCCAAACCTCGGGAAAATAACTACTTTAAGCATCTTAATAGAGGTGTTGTGATCAACAGTTTTAGTTGGAATAGCTTCTACCCACTTAGTGACGTAATCAACAACAACTAAAATATTTGTATACCCATTAGAGGAAGGAACCGGTCCCATATAATCAAAGCCCCAAACATCAAATGGTTCAATAACAAGTGAATAATTCATAGGCATTTCTTGACGTCCACTGATATTACCAATTCTTTGACATTCATCACAAGATAAGACAAACTTACGGGCATCCTTGAAGAGAGTAGGCCAATAAAAACCAGATTGCAATACCTTATGTGCAGTTCTATCTCCAGCATGGTGTCCTCCATAAGCTTCGGAGTGGCACTTGCGTAGGATTTGTTCCTGTTCATGCTCAGGTACACAACGTCTAATAATACCATCTACTCCTTCTTTATACAGATGTGGGTCATCCCAGAAGTAATACCTCAAATCATAGAAGAACTTTTTATTTTTTTTGGTATGCAAAGCTAGGAGGTATAAACTTAGCAACAATGTAATTAGCATAATCAGCATACCATGGAGCAGTACGAGAAGTATTTATGAGAGCTAATTGTTCATCAGGAAAGCTATCATCAATAGGTTGTGGGTCATCAAGTATATTCTCTAGCCTAGACAAGTTATCTGCAACGGGGTTCTCAGCTCCCTTTCTGTCAATAATATGCAAGTCAAATTCTTGCAGCAAGAGAACCCATCTAATAAGTCTAGGTTTAGCATCTTTCTTTTCCATAAGGTATTTGATAGCAACATGATCAGTGTGAATAGTTACTTTAGAATCAACAATATAAGGTCTAAACATATCACAAGCAAATACAACTGCTAAAAATTCCTTCTCAGTAGTAGCATAATTTCTCTGGGCACTGTCTAGAGTTTTACTAGCATATTGGATAACATTCAATTTCTTATCAACTCTTTGTCCTAGAACAGCACCTACAGCATAATCACTAGCATCGCACATAATTGGAAAGGGTAAATTCCAGTCAGGAGGCTGGACAATAGGTGCAGAGATCAATGCTTTCTTAAGTATTTCAAATGCTTCTAAACAATTATCATCAAAGACAAAAGGAATATCTTTTTGTAAGAGATTAGTCAGAGGCCTAGAGATTTTGGAGAAGTCCTTAATGAACCTCCTATAAAACCCGACATGACCAAGGAAACTTCGTATACCTTTGATGTCCTTGGGACACGACATCTTTTCAATAGCATCAACTTTAGCTTTGTCAACTTCAATACCTCTTCCAGAAATTTTATGTCCCAAGACAATGCCTTCATTAACCATAAAGTGGCACTTCTCCCAATTCAAGACAAGATTAGTGTCTTCACATCTCTGCAAAACTCGATCAAGGTTGCTTAAGCAATCATCAAAAGAAGTTCTGTAACCAGAGAAATCATCCATGAAAACCTCAACAATCTTTTCACAAAAATCAGAGAATATAGCCATCATGCATCTTCGAAAGGTAGCAGGTGCATTACATAAACCAAAAGGCATACGTCTATAAGCAAAGGTACCGAAAGGACATGTAAAAGTGGTTTTTTCTTGATTCCCTTTTGACACACGTATTTGAGAGAAACCAGAATAACCGTCTAGAAAGCAAAAATGAGTATGTGTGGATAACCTTTCTAGCATTTGATCAATAAAAGGCAAAGGGTAATGATATTTCTTAGTGGCCTTATTTAATTTGCGGAAATCAATTACCATCCTATAACCTGTAACAATTCTTTGTGGGATCAATTCATCTTTATCATTAGGAACAACAGTCATACCTCCCATCTTAGGGACACAATGGACAGGACTTACCCACTGGCTATCAACAACTGGATAGATAATACCTGCCTCTAGAAGCTTTAGTATTTCCTTCCTTACCACTTCTTTCATCTTAGGATTTAACCGTAGTTGATGATCAATAACTGGTTTAACGTCCTCTTCCAATTTTATCTTGTGTTGGCATAAAGTCGGACTAATGCCCTTAAGATCATCCAGAGTATATCCAATAGTAGCACGGTGCTTCTTCAGAGTTTTCAATAATTTTTCTTCTTCCTGGTCTGAAAGGTTAGCACCGATAATAACATGATATATCTTCTTTTCATCAAGATAAACATATTTAAGATTGTCAGGTAAAGGTTTGAGTTCAAACATGGGATAACCCTTGGGTGGAGGAGGATCCCGTAGGATTTCAACAGGCAAGTTGTTTTTTTAATACAGGTCCCTTCTTAAAGAATATTTCATCTATTTCCCTTCTCTCATTCATGTACATATCATTCTCATGATCTAGCAGATATTGTTCTAAAGGATCGTTAGGAGGCACATCAATAGAAGCAAGACTAATGATTTCATCCTTACTAGGTAATTATTTATCATGGGGTTGTCTACGAAATTTAGCAAAGTTAAAATCATGAGACATATCCCCTAAGACAACAGTAACAATATCTTTCACGCATTCTATTTTAGCATTAACAATATTCAAGAAGGGTCTACCAAATATAATGGGACAAAAATCATCTTGTGGGGAACCAAGAACAAGAAAATCAGCAAGGGTATTTAACTTCCCCACACAAGACTTCAACGTCTCTAACAATCCCAATTGGTGAAATAGTATATCTATTAGCAAGCTTAATAGTAACATCAATACCTTCTAGCTCAATGGGTGCAATATCATGCATAATTTCATCATATAAGGATATAGGTATTACACTCACACTAGCACCCACGTCACATAAACCATGATAGGAATGATCTCCTATTCTAACAGAAATAACAGGCAAGCCTACAACGTGTCTATGTTTATTCCTAGCATCGGGTTTGGCTATTCTAGCAGCTTCCTCTTGGAGGTTGATAACATGTCTATCTAAATTTTCAACCAAGAGATCTTTAATCATAGCAACACTAGGTTCAACTTTAATTTGCTCAGAGGGTGTAGGTGTTCTAGTACTACTCTGACGAACCACAGTTGAAGCTTTAGCATGATTCTTTATTCTAACAGGGAAAGGTGGTTTCTCAATATAAGCAGTACGAACAATAGGATCAACATTCTAAGTGATAGTCTTTTCTTCAACTTTAACAGGTTCAACTACTTTTACTTCAATGAGAGGATGGTATTTAAACCACTTCTCCTTGGGAAGATCAACATGAGTAGCAAATGATTCATAGAAAGAGGCTACTATCTCAGAGACAAGTCCATATTTAGTGCTAAACTCACGGAAAACATCGGTATCCATAAAAGCTTTAGCACAATCAAACTTGGGGGTCTTACCTGACTCCTTACCTTCGTCGAGATCCCAATCTTCAGAGTTGCATTTAATTCTTCCAACAAATCCCATTTGAATTCAACATTCTTCATCATAAAAATACCAGAACAAGAATTATCAAGCATGGTGCTATTATTGAGAGAAAGCCGAGCATAAAAATTTTGAATGATCATTTTTCTTGAGATCTCATGATTGGGGCATGAATATAACATTGACTTAAGCCTCCCCCAATCTTGAGCGATGCTTTCTCCTTCACGAGGCCAAAAATTATATATATAATTACGATCACAATGAACATGATGCATAGGGTAGAACTTCTGATGAAATTCCAACTTCAGCCGATTATAATTCCATGATTCAATATCATCGCATAGCCTGAACCATGTCAATGCATCTACCTTCAAAAATAAAGGGAATACCTTCTTTTTGATAACATCCTCGGGCATACCTGCAATCTTAAATAATCCACAAACTTCATCCACATAGATTAGATGTTAATCGGGATGCGGTGTTCCGTCTCCTGTAAAGGGATTATCTAGCAGTTACTCTATCATACACGAAGTAATTTCAAAGAAAACATTTTCAGTAGGTGCAGTAGGTTGATGAGCAACTCTTTGCTCTTCTGGTCGGGGTGAAGATACACCGAACAAGCCCTCAAAGGATGGTGAGCTATAGTAACAAGTGACAGTAAATTTCAGCACACTATATAAATTTTTCCTTACCAAAGGCGCTTCACTCCCCGGCAACGGCGCCAGAAAAGAGTCTTGATGACCCACAAGTGTAAGGGATCTATCTTAGTCCTTTTGGTAAGTAAGAGTGTCGAACCCAACAAGGAGCAGAAGGAAATGATAGGCAGTTTTCAGTAAGGTATTTTCTGCAAGCACTGAAATTATTGGTAACAGATAGTTTCGTGATAAGGTAATTGGTAGCAAGTGACAAAAGGTAAAAGTAAATAAGGTGCAGCAAGATGGACCAATCCTTCTTGTAGCAAAGGACAAGCCTGGACAAACTCTTATATGGAGGAAAACGCTCCTGGGAATTATCGTCAAGCTAGTTTTCATCACGTTCATCTGATTCACGTTCAGTACTTTGATAATTTGGTATGTGGGTGGATCGGTGCTTGGGTGCTGTCCTTACTTTGACAAGCCTCCCACTTATGATTAATCTCTAATGCAAGCATCCGCAACTACAAAAGAAGTATTAAGGTAAACCTAACCATAGCATGAAACAAGTGGATCCAATTCAGCCCCTTACGAAGCAACGCATAAACTAGGCTTTAAGCTTCTGTCACTCTAGCAACCCATCATCTACTTATTACTTCCCAATGCCTTCCTATAGACCCAAATAATGGTGAAGTCTCATGTAGTCGACGTTCACATGACAACACTAGAGGAGAGACAACATACATCTCATCAAAATATCGAACGAATACCAAATTCACATGACTACTTATAGCAAGACTTCTCCCATGTCCTCGGGAACAAAAGTAACTACTCACAAGACATAATATTGTTCATGATAAGAGGGGTATTAATATGCATAATAGATCTGAACATATGATCTTCCACCAAGTAAACCAACTAGCATCAACTACAAGGAGTAATCAACACTACTAGCAACCCACAGGTACCAATTTGAGGTTTGGATACAAAGATTGGATACATGAGATGAACTAGGGTTTGAGAGGAGATGGTGCCGGTGAAGATGTTGATGAAGATAACCCTCCCCAAGATGGGAGAGTTGTTGGTGATGACGGCGATGACGGTTTCCCCCTCCCGGAGGGAAGTATCCCCGGCAAAACAGCTCTGCCAGAGCCCTAGATTGGTTTCTGCCAAGGTCCCACCTCGAGACGGCGGCGTGTGGTCCCGAAAGCCTCCTTCTGATTTTTTCCAGGTCAAAACACCTCATATAGGAGAAGATGAGCATCTGGGGACCATCGTGTGGCCCACGAGGCAGGGAGGCGCACCTAGAGAGGGGGGGCGCACCCCCCACCCTCGTGGACAGGTGGTGGCCCCCCCTGGTGATTCTCATTCGCCAGATATTTTTTATATTTTGGGAAACGGTGTCCCATGGAGTTTCGGAGCATTTTGAGTTGTGCAAAATAGGTTTCCAGTGTTTGCTCCTTTTCCAGCCCAGAATTCCATCTGCCGGCATTCTCCTTCTTCATGTAAACCTTGTGAAATAATAGAGAAAAGGCATAAGTATTGTGATATGACATGCAATAACATCCCATAGTGTAATAAATATCAACATAAAAGCATGATGCAAAATGGACGTATCAAGCAGTGGTCCGCGTGCGTCTCCTTCGTTGCAGTCCACAAGGGAAACTTGCTCCAGAAGGATGGGAAGAAGGTGGAAGGGTTTCGGCATCGCTGGTTCTTCCTGGACACCCGGGGGCTCCAATCCACTCCTAGAGGTCCCGACGGAGCTGCCCGAGCGGATCCCGGAGTGGGGTTCCGCTAAGCTCACCGGCCCACGAGTGAAGCCCGTCCTGGAGAAGATATCCTCGGACATGGAGTCCAAGCTACTGACAGGGGCGATGATTGTGAAGGAGTTCCTGACGCAGCACTTGGCGCCGCTCCAGTCGTACTCGAAGCCCCTGTGTGAGTACTAGGGCACGAGGGACGATGTAAGGCTGCGTCTCACCGGCCTATCATGTGAGGAGCTGGGCGCGGCCTTGGTCGCCTGGCTCAGTAGCACTCTGGGGGACATCCCCGAGGCCTATGCCCCATTGTGTCATCGCGACGACAGGGAGGATCTGGTCGCCGCTTTGCCTGCCTTCAAAAAGCTGGGGCTCGAGCCGTCTGTCCACGCCAATTCCCCCGTGATGTTGTCCTCCAGCAATAGGGGCGGTGAAGAGGATTCAGAGGAGACCGAGGACGACGATCTGGAGGAGGCGTCCCCCCATCACAGTGCGAGCTCCACTGCAGCCTCGAAGATAACGATGATGCCGACGAGCCCCTGGCCGCGGACTCCCCGTGCTTCGACATGGTCCCTAGGCGGCCGGAGCCAGCTCCCCAGACGGCGCGATCATCTGGCCAGGCGGCCCCAGGCAAGGGCGCGGTAGCACCCCTTCCGGGAGGCTCTCCGTGACGCGGCAAAGTGGCTAGGGGGTTGGGCCTGTCTTTGCCGGGCACTCAGTCAACGGCCGGGGCAACCCTCGCTAGGGCGGACATGGTCTCCTTTGTCATGACTCCTCAGAGCGACCTCCATGCCCCTCTAGGTGGCGACGCCGCAACATGTCCAATTGATGGCCACTCCGCTAGCCCCCGGGACACAGCCCAGGCCTCGCGGAAGAAGAGTGGGGGCACCTCGGCTATCGCCGAGGAGGAGAAGAAGATAAAGTGGGCCGTGCCATATGAGTAAGTGCCTTTCCTTGCTTCATGACCGGGTGCTGATTGCGTATGTGCTCACATCATCTCTCCTTGATGACCAGAAGTGGCGGGGGATGAAGAAGAAGAAGATGGGCGTCGCGTCGAAGAAGCCCATTGTCCCGAGGGCGCCCTCGGGACCTGACCGCGGCCTCGGTGGGCGCGGGGGCACACCACGTCAGCCTGTCGTGCCCCTTAGGTGTGCATGTGTCACCGTGCCAGGGCGTACGAGCATGTCGCCCGTTCCTATCGCATCATCGGCACCGCTCGGGGGGCCGGCCATGGAGGCCATGGTGGTCCAGCCCGCCACGCCGCCTGTCGCGGTCGCGACACCTCCGACCTTTGGGGAGGGGAGACAAACTTGACTCCTTTTGCCGCTCCCACCCCCGCCTCCGGGCACGACGGCTTGCAACCCGTGATGTAGCCTCAAGTGGTCTCGATGCCCGCGATTGGGGTGGTTGGTAGGGCGAGCCCCAGCAGCGCGGCGGATGAGCTGGCTACAAAGAGTTGCGCGGAGCCCCCTACGCCTCCGGCGAAGGGCGTTGTGAGTCCCTCCATCACGGTGACACCGGCCCAGGACATCGTGGCAACTCCTCCGCGGCCAGCCCTTGAGCTCATGAGCTATGACCCCTTGATCAGGTGCAGAGCCTTGACCGACGCCCGTGCCGCGCTCAGTCGACTGAAGGTGGACCTCCAGGATGCTGACGAGCGCCTTAAGCAGGAGTGCTTGAAGCTCACCGAGGCGTGGCGTGAGCTGTCCACGGCCAGCAAGGTGACCCAGGATCGGGCCGAGGTCCTCGCCCCCGAGGGCGGGACAGAGGATGACAAGGCAAGGGCTGGTCGTGTCGCCGTGCGTGCTAAAACGAAGGTGGCTGCCAAGCGCTGAGGTGGTGCTGAGGTGAAAGTGCAACTAATCCGCGGGTGGTTTTGGTAATTAATAACAACATATAGCTCATTGAACTAATATACTTTCAAGATAAATATTTTAGGAAGTTTAATGATTGACATGGCATGGACTAGAGATGTGGACCCCTCAAAATGCTAAGGACAAAGATTGGCGAAAGCTCAAGACTCTACATTTCCATTTTAGTGATCCAAGATCACATTAAGTCCATAGGAAAGCCAGTACTATTGAAAGGGGATGAGGTGTTGCTTAATGATCTCGTTGCTCAAGTGCTTAGTGATATTGCTCCAAAACCCTCAGCCACTTTCTTATATTCCACATATGTCCCAAACCTAAAGTCAAACTTGTCCCCACCAATTTGATCTATCCGGCGCCACCAAGTTCACTTGACATAGCCACTGCCAAAAACCCTAGACAATTCGGTCTCACCGATATGGATCTTGGTGTCACCGATATGGCAATGTAAACTCTGTGTGATCCTTTCGTAATGTTTCGGTCTAACTGAGAAGAGTGATCGGCCCCACTGAGTTTGCATAGTCAACTCTTTGTGATCCTTTTGTAACGTTTCAGTCTCACCGAAATGAGCAATCGGTCCCACCGAGTTTGCTTGACTACTACTTTGTAATGCTATTTGCTGAAATCGGTCTCACCGAATTCATGCAATCGGCGTCACCGAGATGAGGTCTTGCCCTACCCCTAGCACATCGGTCCCACCGAGTTGATCATGTCAGTCCCACCGAAATTCCCAAGGTTCATATTTTGAACTGCTTTGGTCTGGCCGGGTTCATCTATTCGGTCTGACCGAGTTGGGTCAAATGTGTGTAATGGTTGGATTTTGTGTGGAGACTATATATACCCCTCCACCCCCATCTCCATTAGAGACGGAGAGAGAGCCATCAGAATGTGCCTACACTTCCACTACATGTTTTCTGAGAGAGAACCACCTGCTCATGTGTTGAGACCAAGATATACCATTCGAACCACAAGAATCTTGATCTCTAGCCTTCCCCAAGTTAATCAAATCATGTTTCCACCATATCCAAATATGTGTGAGAGAGAGAGAGTCGAGTGTTGGGATACTATTTATATGTCACCAACGTATCTAAAAGCTTGGATGTTTTATAAGCATTTTCATGCTATTTTATATGATTTTTGGGACTAACCTATTAACCTAGAGCCCAGTGCCAGTTTCTGTTTTTTTTCTTGTTTTTGAGTTTCACAAAAAAGGAATATCAAATGGAGTCCAATTGACCTAAAAATTTATGGCGATTTTGTATGGACCAGAAGAAGCCCCCGAAGAAAAAGAGTTGGGCCAGAAGAGCCACGAGTCATCCACAAGGGTGGGGGGCGTGCCCACCCCCCTAGGGCGCGCCCCATACATTGTGGTGGACTCGTGGACCCCCCTGACTAGTTCTCGATGCCAAAACTTCCTATAAATACAGAAACCCCCGAAAAGAAACTTTGATCGGGAGTTCCGCTGCCGCAAGCCTTTGTAGCCATGAAAAACCAATCGGGAGCCTGTTTTGGCACCCTGCCGGAGGGGGAAACCATCACCGGTGGCCATCTTCATCACCCCGACGGTCTCCATGATGAGGATGGAGTAGTTCACCCACGGGGCTAAGGGTATGTACCAGTAGCTATGTGTTTGATCTCTCTCTCTCTCTTGTGTTCTTGATTTGGCACGATCTTGATGTACCACGAGCTTTTTTATTATAGTTGGATCTTATGATGTTTCTCCCCCTCTACCTTCTTGTAATGGATTGAGTTTTCCCTTTGAAATTATCTTATCGGATTGAGTCTTTAAGGATTTGAGAACACTTGATGTATGTCTTGCATGTGCTTATCTGTGGTGACAATGGGATATTCACGTGATCCACTTGATGTATGTTTTGGTGATCAACTTGCGGGTTCACTGACCTTGTGAACTTACGCATAGGGGTTGGCACATGTTTTTGTCTTGATTCTCCGGTAGAAACTTTGGGCACACTTTGAAGTTCTTTGTGTTGGTTTGAATAGATGAATCTGAGATTGTATGATGCACATCGTATAATCAAA
The DNA here is from genome assembly GCA_902687465.1 of Secale cereale. NCBI lineage: Eukaryota > Viridiplantae > Streptophyta > Magnoliopsida > Poales > Poaceae > Secale > Secale cereale. The sequence goes on along the minus strand of LR738714.1, from coordinate 311,276,145 downwards.
CTCACAGATACTTGTGGTGACATTGGAGTATCTAGGTGACATTAGGGTTTTGGTTTATGTGTGTCATAAGGTGTTATTTTGGTACGAACTCTAGGGTTGTTTGTGACACTTATAGGAATAGCCCAATAGATTGATCAGAAAGAATAACTTTGAGGTGGTTTCATACCCTACAACAATCTCTTCGTTTGTTCTCCGCTATTAGTGACTTTGGAGTGACTCTTTGTTGCATGTTGAGGGATTGTTATATGATCCAATTATGTTATCATTGTTGACAGAACTTGCACTAGTGAAAGTATGAACCCTAGGCCTTGTTTCCAAGCATTGCAATACCGTTTGTGCTCACTTTAATCATTAGTTACCTTGCTCTTTTTACATTTTCAGATATAAAAAACCTATATCTACCATCCATATTACACTTGTATCACCATCACTTCACCAAACTAGTGCACTTATACAATTTACCATTGTATTGGGTGTGTTGGGGACACAAGAGACTCTTTGTTATTTGGTTGCAGGGTTGTTTGAGAGAGACCAACTTCATCATACGCCTCCCTCGGATTGATTAACATTAGGTCATCCACTTGAGGAAATTCGCTACTATCCTACAAAACTCTATGCTTGGAGGCCCAACACGAGTCTACAAGAAGAAGGTTGCGTCGTAGACATGAAGCTCTTTTCTGGCGCCATTGCTGGGGAGTTTACGTAAGCGACACTCACATCCCGTCAACGAAGCTCTTTTCTGGCACCGTTGCCGGGGAGGTGAGTGCTTGAAGGTATATCTTTAGATCTTGCTATTGAATCTTTTAGTTTCTTGTTTTATCACTAGTTTTTTTTATAAAAGAAAACTACAAAAAAATGGAATTGAGGTTACCACATATGCTTCATTTTTTTAATGTCTTATGCTGAAAACGATGGAAAGGAAAATTGTGCTCAACTGATAGAGGAAGAAGTCAATAAAATGTTTGGCACTAATTTTTTTTAATGATGAGCATGATTGCAATGTTGTTAATATGAATTCTTGGAATATCCATGATGCTAATGATATGCAAATCCACAAGCTTAAGGATGCGATGCTTGATGAAGATGATATTTTTAATCCCTCAACATTTGATGTGCAAATTTGTTATGATGAAAGAATGGCTTCTATTTATGATGATTATTGTGATGACACCTAGGTTATAAAGAACACTAATAACCATGAAACTTGTCATCATGATTTTAATCAATTGTCTCATGATAGTTATTTTGTTGAGTTTGCTCCCACTATTATGAATGAGAATAAATTTGCTTATGTGGAGAGTAATAAAATTTCTATGCTTATGGATCATGAAAATAATGCTTTATGTGATGGTTATATTGTTGAATGAATGACATTCATGATGCTACTGAAAATTATTATGAGAGAGGAACATATGCTTGTAGGTATTGCAATAATATCATGTTTCCTCTCTATGCGTTGAAAATCTTGAAGTCATGCTTGTCTTTCCTTTCTATGCTAGTTGATTCTTGTTCACATAAATTATCTGCTCATAAAATCCCTATGCATAGAAAGTGGGTTAGACTTAAATATTCTTACCATATGATTCATGATAGTCTTTCTATGTTTCAATTCTCATCTTTATGTGACCAATACTTTTACCTACTGTTTTTTGTGTGTTCACATGATTAAGCTACTATAGTAATAATGTTTTATAGCTTTTTTTCAATAAAGTGCCAAGTAAAGCCTTTGGGATAGTGTGGTTAATAGTTGACTTGATTCTATGCAAAAACAGACAGTTTTGCATCCAGTGCAGAAGATTCAATGAATCACTGGAACGTGATAATTAGCTGAAATTTTTACACATGATTGAAATACAAATTTCCTACGTTGTCCTAATTTTTCAGAATTTTTAGAGTTCCGGAATTATGCGAAGTTTTCAGATTACTACTGACTGTTCTATTTTTAACAGATTCTGTTTTCATGTGTTGTTTGCTTATTTTGATGAATCCATGAGTAGTATCGGAGGGTATAAACCTTGGAGAAGTTGGAATACAGTATATATAACACTAATATGAATTTAGAATGTGTTCAGAACAGTACCTAAGTGGTGATTTGCTCTCTTATACTAACGGAGCTCATAAGATTTTCTGTTGAGTTTCGTGTTGTGAAGTTTTCAAGTTTTGAGTAAAGATTTTATGGACTATGGAATAAGGAGTGGAAACAACCTAAGATTGGGGATGCCCAAGGCATCCCAAGGTAATATTAAAGGACAACCAAGCATCTAAGGTTGGGGATACCCCGGATGGCATGCCCTCTTTCGTCTTCGTCTATCGGTAAATTTACTTGAGGCTATATTTTTATTCACCACATGATATGTGTTTTACTTGGAGAGTCATTTTCTTTTGTGTAGATTTGCTTGTTGTTATTTAGAATAACTTTTAGTATCTTTCATTTCAATAAATAAGACAAGTATTGCCTTTACCATGTTTATCTTGCAAGTCTTTATGTTGTTGTTGGAAAACAGAAAGTTTTCTATCATTGTCTGGATTCTTATGGATAGTCAGAACATGATAAAATCTTGATTTTTTTACAAAGTTAGCATGAATAAGTTATCTGTAACATGGTAAATTTTCATAATGTTTGGAGTTAGGTAAGTATGAGAACAATTCCACTCTTCACAGACTGTCCTGTTTAGACAGATTGCTGTTATGTTTGCATTGTTTGCATATGTTTGCATGTTTAATGATTCTATTTGAGGATAGGAGTACTAAATATGTAGAGGCATTTAGTATGCAATGTTAAATTATAATTTTAGGGATTTTCTACATTATAGAATGATAAGGTTTTGAGTTGTTTTATACTAACTTATCTCACGAGTTCTTGTTGAGTTTGTGTGGATGAAGTTTTTGAGATTTCGGGAAACCGCGACATGACAAGATTAAGGATACACAAAAGTTAAAGCTTGGGGATGCTTGATGCATCCCTAATTAATATTTCAAGAAGTCTCAAGCATCTAAGCTTGGGGATGCCCCGGTAGGCATCCCACCTTCTTCATCGACAACTATCTGTTAGTATCCGTTGAGCCTAAGTTTTTGCTTCTTCACATGTTATGTGCTATACTTGCAATGTCATTTTGTTTTGTTTTGCTTGATGTTTGAATAAATTAATTAAGATATGAAATTCTTAAATGAGAGAGGGTCTTCCCATATCAAGTTAATTATTTGACTACTCATTGATCTTCCCTTATATCTTTTTGGAGTAGTTTGTCAGTTGCTCTAGTGCTTCACTTATATCTTTTTAGAGCATGGAGGTGATTTTATTTTATAGAAGTTGTTGAACTCTCATGCTTCACTTATATTATTTTGAGAGTCTTTTAAATAGCATGGTAATTTACTTGGGTTATGAATTTAGTCCCAATATGATAGGCATCCAAAGAGGGTATAATAAAAACTTTCATATAGAATCTAGGAGAAGTTTGATTCCTTTCAATTCTTTTTACATATTAAGATGGTAATATTAGAGTCATGCTAGTGGTAATTGGTGAGGTTAAATAAATAATTGTGTTAAGGTTTGTGATTCCCGTAGCATGCACGCATGGTCTCCTAATTATGTAACTAAATTGAAGTGAATTGTGTCTTGATTGTTCATCTTTGCGTGAAGGTCGGGGGCACGCGATGGTTGACTCCTACCAACCTCCCCCCTAGGAGCATGTGTAGTATTACTTTGCTTTGAGGGCTAATAATTTTTTTCACAATAAGTATGTGAGTTCTGTATGACTAATGTTGAGTCCATGGATTATATGCATTCTCACCCTTCCACCTTGCTAGCCACTATAGTACCACACAACATTCGCCGGTGCATCAAACCACCTTATACCCTTCCTCAAAATATCCACCATACCTACATATATGGCATTTCCATAGCCATTCCGAGATATATTGCCATGTAACTCCGCCGTTCTGTTTATTATGACACGCATCATCATTGTCGTATTGCTTTGCATGATCATGTAGTTGACATAGTATTTGTGGCAAAGCCACCATTCATATTTTTATATACATGTCACTCTTGATCACCGCACATCCCGGTACACCACCGGAGGCGTACATATAGAGTCATAGCTTTGTTCTAGTATCGAGTTGTAATATCGAGTTGTAAGTAAATAAAAGTGTGATGATCATCATTATTAGAACATTATCCCATGTGAGGTTATAAATATAGAGGGCAAAAGAGTCTATAAAAAGATAAAATGGGTCTCCAAAAAAAAGAGAGAGCCAAAAAAATGAGAGAAAAAGAGAGAAGGGACAATGTTACTATCCTTTTCCACACGTGTGCTTCAAAGTAGCACCATGTTCTTCATGATAGAAAGTCTCCTATGTTGTCACTTTCATATACTAGTTGGAATTTTTCATTATAGAACTTGGCTTGTATATTCCAACGATGGGCTTCCTCAAATGCCCTAGGTCTTCATGAGCAAGCAGTTGATGCACACCCACTAGTTTTCTTTTGAGCTTTCATACACTTATAGCTCTAGTGCATCCGTTACATGTCAATCCCTACTCACTCACATTGATATTGATTGATGGACATCTCTATAGTCCATTGATTTGCCTAGTTGATGTGAGACTTTGTCGGGGAACGACACCTATGGGATCACTGGAATCCCTTCTACGGTTGACGGGTGCGGGGTTGTGCAAAGAGCGAGTCTAGGAGTCAGCACAATGAGCGTTTACCCAGGTTCTGGCCCCAAAGATGCATAATACACTAGTCCTGCTTTGATGTGTATTTGAGTGTTCTTGAGCTTCTTAAACTAGCTACGATACGTGTCTAGTACAAAAGATCCGAATCCTTCTCCAGTATGCCTCGGGCCTCCTTTTATAGTCAAAAGGAGGTGCCACAGTGGCACACAGGAGGTGGAAAGGTATACAGTGTACAAGCTTATCTCATGCCATTACGGGACAAGACACATTAAATGCACTACTTAGGTGCCCACTTGCTTTATCGGGGACAGGAACGAGGCCCGTTCCGTCCGCTGCCGCACCGTCCGGTTGCAACGGGCGTCCATGCCAACGGGGCAGGCAGCTGAGATGGCGTGGTGTTAGGGTCTTCACGAAGATCTGCATGTCACCACGTAGGTGCTAGACTAGCTGGATCAGGAACCACGTACGGCCACGTGGGTACTTTCCTGTGCTAGTGGGTCGGTCACCGAGCTGAGGCGACGATGGGGCGGCAAGGGCCTGCCGCGGTCTTGCGTCTGTTCCCAGCAAGGGTCTTGCCGGGGCCTTTGTGAGTGCCCTCGGCAAGAGGGTTGCCGGGGCTTCGGGGGTGTCTTTTGCAAGGAGCCTTGCTGGGGCCTCGTTGGTATCTTCGGGAAGGAGCCTTGCGGTCGTCTTTTCTTCTGGTTCTCACCTTATGATTCGTAGACCCTTTGTCTTCACTAAGATCTGCACGCCATCATGCAGGCGCTTACCGAGCCTTGGTTCCAACATTGTTGACGGTGTCGGAGCTCCTTGGCTCAAGGGTGGATGCAACAGAGGCGTTCGGTGAGTTGCCCCGGCAAGGGTTCTTGCCCGGGGCATGCAGGCCGCCCCGTCAAGGGTCTTGTCAGGGGAAGCCTATGTTCTTGCTTGGCCTTCTTGCACCACTGTCTTGGCGCTGCTCTGGTAATCTTGGTGCCTCGGTTTCCCTCCTCTGCCCTATTAGGCGTGGCCACTGGCGTGGTTCTGACTGCCCGTGCACAAGTAATGGGTACCAAGGAGAACCCGTACTTTTGTACACCGACAGGAGCCCTCGGGCCTGGGCCATACATAAGCGCGACGCGTTGTTGGGTTAGGCCCAGAATGGTGCGCGGGCAGTTGGGGCCGGATCCTTTTTACTGCAGTAACTCCTCCAGTGGTTGCGCATCCCCACGATCTGCGCTAACGTGGGGGTCGTGCGTGGGGTTGTTGCTACATGCCCGTGTCACATTGCAGTAAATGGTAAAGGGGGCGGCCCGTGCCTTCATTATAAAAAGGGAAAACTGCAGGCACACCGCTCATTTACCTTCTGCGCTTCTCTAATCTCGGAGTTGCCGTTCCTCCTCTTCTTCTTCAAGCGAAAAGCTGAAACTCTTGCCTCCGCCCGCCGCCGCTGCTCTCTCCTTGCTTTCAATTCCTCACCTATTGCTTAGCCGCCATGGCACCCAAGTCCGGTAAGGGTAAGGGAGCGGTCGAGGATGCAAGGGAGAAGGAGCTACCGAAGAGCGAGTTGGCTGTGCTTCGGACACAGCTCGCCTACTCCCCCCTAACGGTCGATGCGGTCGAACTTAGGTACTACTTCAGGTCTCTTTGGGGGAGGCAAACGGCGGGGCATCCGGCCACGCGCATCGTCCCGGCCAAATTTGCTCAGGTCGGCCCGAATCGGTACTCCTTCTTCGTCGACTACTTCTCCTACGGCCTCTGTCCCCCTTTCTCTGCTTTTTTCAATGATGTTATGCACACCTACGGCTTCCATCTTCTTGATTTTATGCTGAATGCCGTGGCGTGCATGGCTTTCTTCGCCCACCTCAACGAGGGTTTCGCCAGGATGATCCCCAGTATGGCGCTCTTCCACCACTACTTCTATCCTCGCATCCAGGCGGGGGACGTCATCTCCGGCTGCGTCACCTGGATTCCACGGACCCAGGAGAAGTGTGTGTATCCGGAGGGTCCGCAGAAGGAGAGGTGGGAGGAGTGGAGGAGTCGGTGGCTATCGATCGAGGAGGATGACCCACCGGAGTTCTGCCGAGTCCGTGAGAGCCTGCCGATCCGCCGCAAGGGCTGGGGGAATGTCGACGTCAATGACAAGAAGCTCTCGATCGCCACCACCAGGATCCACCATCTCGCCCAGGCCGGGCTCACCCTTGAGATGATCGGGGCCGATTTCATCCGCCGCTGAATCGCGCCACTGCACAACAAGGGGAGGCCGGCTTGGCTTTTCAGGAACGTGGTCGACGTCATGAGGCTCCACCCTGGTCTGAAGCACAACTTCACGGTGATGGGGCATGCCCATCTTTGCTAGAGGCTTTTCCAGCTTGACGTGGACCGTGACGGTAGGGCCGAGAGGACCGGCAAGGCCACGAAGGCCGTCAAGGGGCCTCTGTTTGGGCTGCTGGCGGGAGTGGTCCGGCTGAGCAAAAACTCTCACCAGTCCGCCATTATTGCCATGATGCCGGACTTCAACGCGCATGGCCTTGACCCAACCTGTGCCGAGCCGCCAGTGGATCAGGTGCAGGAATTTTTCGACACCTTGTCGAAGGGCTATGTTCGCGAAGAGCCGGTGCTCATCCGCGACACCACCAAGGCGGAGCTGAATTATATTGCCGCCAGGGCGATGGAGGCGGCGCTTGCCCTGGAGGCCGGCAGCGCCGGCCAAGTGGAGGATGAGGCTGACGCGGCCGTGGAGGACGAGGAGCTCGTCGGATGGGCGAAGTCCACTGGGAAGGCCAGCGGCACTGGCGCCGACACTGACGCTCCTCTTATCGAAGATGTGGTCGAGGAGTCTTCAGAAGTTGAGGGCAAGGCCGTCGACCCTCCGGCCACGGGGAGGCGGCGCATCCTACGGCGGGCTGGCTCTGGTGAGCCGGACCGGCCCGGAAGCATCGCACAGCGGCAGCAGCCCCAAGAGCAACTCATGCATGAGACGAGGGCGATGAGAGCCACGGCAGTGTAGAAGGTGGGGAAGACCAAGGTGGCGAAGAGGACGGTGACTACTTCCTCTTCATCCAAGCGTGGCCGGACCGCATCTCCTTGTCCCCCTCCCGCAGATGTCGCCATGGATGTGGACTTCGATCTTGGCCAGCCCAAGGAGGAAGAGGAAGCAAGTGGAGGAGGAGGAGGAGGAGGCAGAGAACGAGTATGTATCTTGCTCCCTACATTACCTCCTGACTCCACCTCTGTATTATCTTTCTTTGATTCGATTTTATCTTTGCAGGGACATGGAGACACTGGCCCAGAGGGCAGCGAAGAGGGCCAGGGCCTCGACGGGCGACAAGCCCCCGCGAGTACGTCGGGTACACCGCTATTGGTGGACAGCAGCCCAGACAATAGCCCCTGGTGTAGCCCCCATTCTTGCCCCAGCGTAAGTTCATTACTCACTCCTCCACAGATGAACACTGGGGTGTGAATCCTCGATGCTGACCTTGCCGGGTTTGCTGGAGTGGAACGGCAGCAGGAGGGGCCGCAGAGGGCCACCCCTAACACGCCGCCCCCCTCAACTACACCGCCCCGATGGGCATCCCCGGCAAGGGCATCGACCACCGAGCACATGCCTATGGAGGAGGAGGAGATGAACTTGGGCGCCGGTGCCTCTACTCCGGCAAAGATCGTTGGAGGGGAGGGTGCCACTTCTTCCCTGCCTGGTACAGATAAGTTGTTTGTTTCCTATCCTTGTTCTGTCTTCTTCAAGTTGAGGCTCGACTCTAGGTTCGCCTCACCTTTTCTCCTGGTCTTTAGGTCCTCCCTTGACAGACCAGGTGGATGTCAAGTCCATCATCGAGGAGGTTGTCAAGGACACTGAGGCCGAGGCCAACAGGATCGCTGCCGAGGAGGCCGCCAAGAACACTACTGAGGAGGCCGGCAAGGGGCCTGCCGGAGGGACCGGCGAGGCCACTGCCGAGGAGGCCGGCAAGGCTGCTGCCGAGGAGGCCGGCAAGGCTGCTACCGAGGAGGCGGCGGCTGATGACCAACCTCCCTCCTCTGCTGCCTCTGGCTCTGACCATTACTTGAAGGTGAGCGACGACATGTTCGTCCACCTCCCATGGACGGCAAGCACTAGAGCGCCAACCAAGGGGGAGGTGTTCGACGACGAGGTGCTCACCGTCGTCGGGGTCGAGGTTGTTGACGAACCGAGCGCTGGTGGCGACAGTTCTCAAGAAGAGCAACTCCATCGGGCCATGGGCACCAACTTCCAGAATCTCCAAGCGCTTCACCGCGCTCGCCTGGATAAGGCAAAGTCCAGGTTGGCGGTGGTGGATAAAGCAGAGGCAGACTTCTAGGAGCGCGTTGCCCAGATGCAAACTTGGTTTGCCGAGGCCCGGGATGAGTTGAAGGCCACCCAGGATCAGCTGGACGAGCGTGCCCGAGAGCTTATCTTGGAGCAGTCTGATTTTGAGAAGGCCCAGGAGGTGGTAAAGGAGCAGGCCGCCAAGGATGAGGCCAACCACAACTAGCGCCAAGCTCAACTGGATTCCGAGGAGGAATACCTCGCCGCTCATGAGCGGGCACTTGCTGCTGCACTCCGCAGCAAGGACGAGGAGGTTAAAAAGCTCGTCGTGCAGCGGACCTAGGAACTAGAGTAGAGGCACAAAGAGGAACTCAATGCTCGAGCTTTGGCCCATGCCGGCAAGGTGAAGGAGCTGGAGGTGGAGCGGGATGGCCTGAATGAACAGGTTCTGAAGCTGGCAAAGGAGAAGGATACGACCAACGCCGCCTTGACGGAGGCGCAGGCCGAAGTCCTCGGCAAGGCTGAGCAACTCTCAACGGCCCGCGACTCCATTAAAGACCTGAAGCTGGAGCTGGAGGTTCTCAAGGGGACGCTTTCGAAGGCCAGGGCTCGGGAGGAGACCGTAAAGAAGGATCTAGAGAAGGAGAGGTAGCTGCGGAAGAACGACGCTGCTAACCATGCGGATTACGTGAAGGGCGAGAACCTCTGGATCAGCCACCTCGTTGACAACGCAGAGAAGCTCAACATGTAGTCTGCCACCATGGGCATGCCAAACTCTTCAGGTATTTCCAGGAAGCGAACCTCAGCATCAACGCCAGCCTGACCTTGTTCTTCGAGTGCGTCTTCGACGCCTTAGAAAAGCTCCGCTCCGACCGAGCTGTTTATCTGGCCAATGAGTCCTGGAGGCTCTGCCGGGGTGCCTTGAACAAGGTTCTCACCAAGGTGGCATATTGGAACCCCGAGCTCGACTTCGACGCCACGCTGGAGAGCTTGACGGAGGATGTAGACCTCACGATGCTCGAGGAGCGTATCAAGACCATCATCGGCTGCGTCGACGGGGTTCAGAGGACAGAAGGCCAGCGTCGGGATTAGGCACCGTGTTTCTCATTGCCGCTGCAGGTTCACAACCAAGACAATTTTTATCTTTAGTTAGAACCGCAGCAAAAATTGATGTAATATAACTCTGCAGTATTTTGAAGTGATGCGCGCTATATTCCTGTTCGATTCCCCTTTGTATGTCCACCCTATGCTTAATTGGATAGGCTTGCTGAGATGTCTCCAACGTATCTGCTTTTCCAAACCCTTTTGCCCTTGTTTTGGACTCTAACTTGCAGGGTTTGAATGGAACTAACCCGGACTGACGCTATTTTCAGCAGAACTGCCATGGTGTTGTTTTTGTGCAGAAATAAAAAGTTCTCGGAATCGCCTGAAAATCAACGGAGAATTATTTTGGAAAATATAAAAAATACATGCAAGAAGATCCACACCAGGGGGCCTTGGGCCAGTCCACGAGGGGGGGGGCGCCCCCTACCCAGGGCGCGCCCCCCTGCCTCGTGGGCCCCCTGGTGCTCCACCGACGTACCCCCAGATCCTATATCTTCCGTTTCGGGGATAAAAAAATTAGGGAGAAAGAATTATCGCGTTTCATGAGACAGAGCCACCGCCAAGCCCTAATCTCTCTCGGGAGGGCTGATCTGGAGTTCGTTCGGGGCTCCAGAGAGTGCAGATCGCCGCCGTCGTCATCATCAACCTTCCTCCATCACCAATTCCATGATGCTCACCGCCGTGTGTGAGTAATTCCATCGTAGGCTTGCTGGACAGTGATAGGTTGGATGGGATCTATCATGTAATCGAGTTAGTTTTGTTAGGGTTTGAAACATAGTATCCACTATGTTCTGAGATTGATGTTGCTATGACTTTGCTATGCTTAATGCTTGTCACTAGGGCCCGAGTGCCATGATTTCAGATCTGAACCTATTATGTTTTCATGAATATATGTGTGTTCTTGATCCTGTCTTGCAAGTCTATAGTCACCTACTTTGTGTTATGATCCGGCAACCCCGAAGTGACAATAATCGGGACCACTCACAGTGATGACCATAGTTTGAGGAGTTCATGTATTCATTGTATGTTAATGCTTTGATCCGGTACTCTATTAAAAGGAGGCCTTAGTATCCCTTAGTTTCCAATAGGACCCCGCTGCCAGGGGAGGGTAGGACAAAAGATGGCATGCAAGTTCTTTTCCATAAGCACGTATGAGTATATTCGGAATACATGCCTACATTGCATTGATAAACTGGAGCTAGTTCTGTGTCTCCCTGATGGGCCTCGAACCCCTCGTTGGTTACCCCAAGTGGAAGGTGTAAGATGCAGTAAGTAGAAGTGTTTTCCCTTAGCAAAGATACCAAGGATCGAATCCCCAGAGACTCCTAGGTTCAACAAGTAGGTGTCAATTGCTAACGGCGCAATTAGCAATCAACGTGGACCTGCACACAGATACAAATAACTTTGCTCCCAACGAGTACAGAGAGGTTGTCAATCTCTCCGGCCTTGTAGTTCACAAAGGGTTAAAAGCAATATGATAGTAGTGATAGATAATGTTTTGCAATAGTAAGTAAATAGCGAAAAAGTAAATAGTGGATGTGATCAATGATGGTAATATGGACCGGAGTCTCATGATGTTCACTAGTGATGTCTCTCTCCCAAAAGACGATAAAACAGCTATGTGAGGTAAACAAATTACAGCTGGGCAATTGACAGGACCACGAACGCAAACCAATGCTGATTACATTGCAAGAAAGGTTGAGGTTCAAAGCATGGGCGGTACGCCAAAGTAAGTAGACCGAAATCCATCAATATCTACTACTAATCATCCACCTTGAGATATCTATCCAGAACATCTCGCTGGTATTAAGTTGCGAGTCCCACCCATAGTGTAAACTCAATGCAACAGACAACTGCATTAAAAGAACTTTGCGTAAAGTAAACAATCCTTGCACCCGCGGGCACAAGCACCGTTGTTTTCCCCCTTGTGGCAACAACACATCCCCTAGACTCATGTTTCTGTCACTCAAGCTAGTCATCGAGGGGCATGAACCCACAATCGAGCATAACGTTCCCTCTTGGAGTCACTACTTACTACTCGGCCAAAGCAATAAATAACAATGGAGAACATGCAAGAATTACTTATGAACTAAAATATAAAACAGGTGAATCAAATATATTACTCAAGATCAATCTGAACATAATCTCATAATCCATCGGATCCCAGCAAACTCAACATAACAACAGCATAAGGATTACATAGGTGCCTCGATCATGTAGGGCAGCTCACGAGGACTAATTAGTGAAGCACAAGAACGGGAGGAGAACATCACATAGCTACTGGTCATGGACTCATGGTCCAAGGGAGACTACTCACGAGTCATCCGGGAGGTGTCCATGGTGGTGGAGAAGCTCCCGGTGGTGATCCTCCCCTCCGGCAGGGTGCCGGGAAGAGTTCTCCTGGTGCTCCCGATCTTGGAAGCGGCGGCGGCGGCGGAACAGAGATGGGATCGCGAAAAGAAGTCATCTTCTGAGGGTTACGGAGGACCCTTTAAATATATGCCAAAGTAGGGCACCTGGGGAGTCCCGGGGGGCCCAGGCGCCCCCCCGGCGCGGCCCAGGGGGGGCGCGCCCACAGGGTGCCTGGAGCTCCTGTGCCCCCCCCAGGCTGCCCTTCGGACGCAGTGTTGTTTCCGGTTCGCTGATTTTTTATATAATTTTTCTGGATTTTTCTGGGCAGTTCTCGAAACGTGAAAACCTGAAATACAAAAACAGCCGAAAATAGAAACTGGCACTGGGGTGCATTGGATTAGTAAGTTAGTCCAAATATGATCAAAAGTGTATGGAAGTGTATGAATATCATAGCAATATCACCCAAAAGTGGCATGGAGCAAGCAGAAATTATAGATACGTTTTGGACGTATCAACACCCCCAAGCTTAATTCCTGCTCGTCCTCGAGTAGGTAAATGATAACAAGAATAATTTCTGTGGTGACATGCTATTAACCATATAGGACTTTCTCATAGACATATGACAAAAGCTTACTGAGACAATGATTCTATAGTAATTAAGTTGTCTCAAGAGAAAATCACAAATTACTGAAAGTTTTACAATATGAAACTGAAACATCAAAAAGATTTGCAATGAACATGATGTGCAAATATGATAAACTGATATCTAGCTTGCCCCCTTTAGTGATGCAAAACATAAATGCAAGGGTACCTTCAAGGTTTAAGTGATGACTAGATACAATCATTTCAGAATAAACGATATCACAATCATGCAAACGACAATGCTACTTTGGGACAATGCACATTACAATCAGAATGACAATCATGCTCTCAGTAGTTGGTGCTTCAACATACAGGTAAAAGAAAGGTTAAGTGCTAGAGCTTTTTATTTTGAAAACATGGAAGCAATTGTGTCAACAGTAGTAGTACTTCATATGTGTCATGTATAAAACATCTTATAAGTTGCAAGCCTCATGCATCGAATACCAATAGTGCTCGCTCCTTGTCCTAATTAGCTCGGATCCCCATGGGTTATCATTGCATTACATATGTTTTAACCAAGTGTCACAAAGGGGTACCTCTATGCCACCTGTACAAAGGTCCGAGGAGATAGATCGCATTTGATTTCTCGTTTTTGATAGATCTCAACTTGAGGACATCCATACGGGACAACATAGAAAATAGATGATGGACTCCTCTTTAATGCATAAGCATATTCTCATGAGAGATTGAGGATTAAGGTCCAAGTTAAAACTTCCACCATGATGCATGGCTTTGGTTGGCGGCCCAATGTTCTTCTCTAACAATATGCATATTAATTCAACCCACGGTAAATCACCCTTACTTCAGACAAGACGAACATGCATAGCAACTCACATGATATTCAACAAAAGTGTGACAGTTGATGGCGTCCCCAGAAACATGGTTACCGCTCAGCAAGCAACTCATAAGAAATAAGATACATAGGCAACATATTCTTTACCACAATAGTTTTTAGGCTACTTTCCCATGAGCTATGTATTGCATGGTTAGTTTGCTTAGTGCAGGTGGAGGTTAGCAAAAGACTGGGAGCGACCAACTAAGAGAGCAATGACGGTCATAATCATGCAGAGCGACAAAGCAATATTGAATCAGGCATGGTAGTTATATCGCTACTTAGAAACAAAAGATCATCAAGGCTTGACAGACTTTCTTTACAGTCTTGAATATGCGTGAGCATACACCAAGTCAATCAAAATAAATTCTCGAAGGAAGATATTACTAAACCATACCACATCATAGGCAAACAAACCAAGTTGGTACTCCAATAACACATTGGGAACCCCGCAGCTATTTGAGATTAACCATAAGAAAACCTGAACTACTAAGCACCATCATGAAAATAGCATCTTTATCATAGACACATTAACCCATGCAACGGAAGCAAACTCTCTTAATAAGGTGAGCATGGTAATTAAATAGAGTTCAAGCAACCAACTAAATAAAAGCTCTTAAAAGGATAAGCATGAATACTAAGAGCAGAGCACGATAGTAGCTATTAAAAGACAAAGAACATACACAGCATAGATAGACATGAAAATTCTATGTAATGTTCTAGGTAGAGGTGGAGCGTGTTTCTCTCCCACATAAAGGAATGCTGGGTTCCGATTCGTTATGAAAAACTAAAGAAAACTAAAAGCAAGACGCTCCAAGCATAGCACATAACACATGAAGTGATAAAAATATAGCGAAACGAAAGACAAACTGATAATGTTGATGGAGAAGGGGATGCACGGGGGCATCCCCAAGCTTAGACGCTTGAGTCTCCTCGAATATTTCTTGGGGGTGCACGGGGGCATCCCCAAGCTTGAGCGCTTGACACTCCTGAATCTTTTTATCATCTTCCCTCGCACACTTGAAAACTCCCTTCATACACAACTCATCATAATCTGATTAGCGAGGTTAGTACCCTTAATAAAATAATTATACCTTGCTGGAAATAAGGATATTCTTGAAGTTCTATTGTTTCTCAAGATTGCCAAAAGGTTTTTGCAAAGAAAAAGCAAGTTCTTAATTTGCAAAGTGAAGGTAAGGCAAAACAGGACAGAATCTGTGAAAAACAGAACATCAGGCAGTAATTGACCTGTTCGGGATACTTCTGCAACTCAAATCAAAAAACTCAGAACTGACGCACGAAAGACAATTATATAGAGAACGCTGTCGAAGTAATTAAGACCAAAAAGATGATCTGGTGATTTTATACGATTTTTTCTATCCAAGGACAGAATCTGTTTCCTGGACATCACCTCACAACTTTTGAACTTTCTAGCAATCAGAGGCTATACTTGGCACAAATATGAAAAGCAAAGATACAATGATGATGCTACATCAGTAAACAACATCAAGACACAACAAAAGAAAAAAAAATATATTCATATGGGCTGCCTCCCAAAAGCGCTTTCTTTTATGCCTTTAAGCTAGGCATAATGCATAGATCAAGTTTTATCAAGAGTAAAAGAATAACTAGCCCGTACAACGGACTCAAAAGGTAACTTGACCTTCTTACGAGGGAAGTGTTCCATCCCTTTCTTGAGAGGAAACTGAAATTTTATATTACCCTCTTTCATGTCAATGACAGCACCAACGGTGAGCAAAAAGGGACGTCCCAAAATAATTGGACATGAAGGATCACATTCAATATCCATAATAGTGAAATCAACGGGCACATAATTATCATTGACAACAATAAGAACATCGTCGATCCTCCCCAAAGGTTTCTTTATGGAAGAATCAACGAGACAAACACCAAAAGAACAAGAATCATAAGGTTTCAATTTAAGCATATCATATATCATTTTGGGCATAACAGAGGTACTAGCACCAACATCACATAATGCATAACAAGAGAAGTCATTCAAATAAATTTTTATCATAGGATCCCAACCATCTTCTAGCTTTCTAGGTATGGAGGCTTCTACTCGAAGTTTCTCCTCCCTAGCTTTGATAAGAGCATTAGTGATATGGTCTGTGAAGGCAAGGTTAAGCGTGCTAGTGCGGGGATCTCTAGACATCTTGTGAAGGAAATCAATAACTTATGTAAGAGTGCAATTATCAAAATCAAGGTCACGAGCATCAAGTAAAGTGGTAGTGGTGTCCTTAAGGTTCACCGGTTTGGTAGTTTCTATAGCATCACCATTAATAGGTCCATTGGGACCAGGAGTACATTGGGTGCTAAGAGTGTGAACATCCTCAATAACTTGGATAGTAGCAACAGTGTGGTGGGTAGGAAGGCTCTTAATTCTCTCTTCTTCCTCCCTTTCTCTAGCCCATCTTTCTTTTAGCTTAGCCATCATCCTAATATTTTCATTAATTTGCACTTGAGTAGCATTAATAGGGATGACTTCCCTCTCCTTAAGAGGAGAAGTTTCAATTTTTAGTAATTTTACCTCATTGGCTAAGTGATCTACCTTAAAAGAAAGATCATCTAGTTTATGTAGTTTCTCTTCTACATTCTTATTAAAGGCTTTTTGGGTAGTGATGAAATCTCTAAGCATGGTCTCTAGTTCAGTATTGGAGTTCTTGGTACTAGGATAAGCATTGTTGTTCCCATAAGAGTTAGAGGGGAACGGTCTAGGATTGTTACCAAAGTTACTCCTATAAGCATTGTTGTTAAAATTGTTTCTAGAGATAAAATTCACATCTACTTGTTATTGAGCAATCAAAGAATTTAAAGGAACATCACGAGGATCAATAGTAGATTGCTTCGAAAGTAGAGACACGATCAAGTCAACTTTTTCATTGACGGAGGAAATCTCCTCGACAGAGTTTACCTTCCTACCTGTTGGAGCGCGTTCGGTGTGCCATTGGGAATAGTTGGTCATCATCTCACCGAGAAGCTTTGTGGCAGCACCAAGTGTAGTTGACATAAAAGTTCCTCCCGCGGCCGAATCTAACAAGTTCCGCGAGGTAAAGTTCAAGCCTGCATAAAAAGTTTGGATAGCCATCCAAGTAGTCAAACCGTGAGTAGGGCAGTTCTTGATAAGAGATTTCATACGTTCCCAAGCTTGGGCAACGTGTTCATTATCCAATTGTTTAAAATTCATGATGTTACTTCTAAGTTGGATAATTTTAGCAGGTGGATAGTATTTTCCGATAAAAGCATCTTTGCACTTGTCCCATGAATCTATGCTATTTCTAGGCAAAGACTGAAACCAAATTTTAGCTCCTCCTCTCAAGGAGAAAGGAAAAAGCTTAAGCTTAACAATATTACCATCTATTTCTTGGTACTTTTGCATATCACAAAGTTCAACAAAGTTTTTCAAGTGTAAAGCAGCATCATCTCCAGCACCGGAGAATTGTTCTTTCATGACTAAGTTAAGTAAAGCAGGTTTAATTTCATATGAAGGTGCTGAAGTGTCAGATGTAGTGATAGGTGTGCTGATAAAGTCATCGTTGTTGTGACTAGTGAAGTCACACAACTTGGTGTTCTCGGTGGAACCCATAGTAGCAAGCAAGCAAGATAACTATTTTTGTGATTTTCGATAAAAGGAACTAAAGCAAAAATGAAAGTTAAACTAACAAGACTAAAAAGCAAAGGTAAAAGATAGCATGCAACTCCCCTATCCTGAAGAGTGGAGTCCCCGGCAACGGCGCCAGAAAATACTCCTTGATGGGCCTCGAACTCCTCGTTGGTTACCCCAAGTGGAAGGTGTAAGATGCAGTAAGTAGAAGTGTTTTCCCTTAGCAAAGATACCAAGGATCGAATCCCAAGAGACTCCTAGGTTCAACAAGTAGGTGTCAATTGCTAACGGCGCAATTAGCAATCAACGTGGACCTGCACACAGATACAAATAACTTTGCCCCCAACGAGTACAGAGAGGTTGTCAATCTCTCCGGCCTTGTAGTTCACAAAGGGTTAAAAGCTATATGATAGTAGTGATAGATACTGTTTTGCAATAGTAAGTAAATAGCGAAAAAGTAAATAGTGGATGTGATCAATGATGGTAATATGGACCGGAGTCTCATGATGTTCACTAGTGATGTCTCTCTCCCAAAAGACGATAAAACAGCTATGTGAGGTAAACAAATTACAGCTGGACAATTGATAGGACCACGAACGCAAACCAATGCTGATTACATTGCAAGAAAGGTTGAGGTTCAAAGCATGGGCGGTACGCCAAAGTAAGTAGACCGAAATCCATCAATATCTACTACTAATCATCCACCTTGAGATATCTATCCAGAACATCTCGCTGGTATTAAGTTGCGAGTCCCACCCATAGTGTAAACTCAATGCAACAGACAACTGCATTAAAAGAACTTTGCGTAAAGTAAACAATCCTTGCACCCACAGGCACAAGCACCGTTGTTTTCCCCCTTGTGGCAACAGCACTTCCCCTAGACTCATGTTTCTGTCACTCAAGCTAGTCATCGAGGGGCATGAACCCACAATCGAGCATAACGTTCCCTCTTGGAGTCACTACTTACTACTCGGCCAAAGCAATAAATAACAACGGAGAACATGCAAGAATTACTTATGAACTAAAATATAAAAGAGGTGAATCAAATATATTACTCAAGATCAATCTGAACATAATCTCATAATCCATCGGATCCCAGCAAACTCAACATAACAACAGCATAAGGATTACATAGGTGCCTCGATCATGTAGGGCAGCTCACGAGGACTAATTAGTGAAGCACAAGAACGGGAGGAGAACATCACATTGTTACTGGTCATGGACTCATGGTCCAAGGGAGACTACTCACGAGTCATCCGGGAGGCGTCCATGGTGGTGGAGAAGCTCCCGGTGGTGATCCTCCCCTCCGGCAGGGTGCCAGGAAGAGTTCTCCTGGTGCTCCCGATCTTGGAAGCGGCGGCGGCGGCGGAACAGAGATGGGATCGCGAAAAGAAGTCATCTTCTGAGGGTTACGGAGGATCCTTTAAATATATGCCAAAGTAGGGCACCGGGGGAGTCCCGGGGGGCCCAGGCGCCACCCCCCCCGGCGCGGCCCAGGGGGGGGGGCGCCCACAAGGCGCCTGGAGCCCCTGTGGCCCCCCCAGGCTGCCCTTCGGACGCAGTGTTGTTTCCGGTTCGCTGATTTTTTATATAATTTTTCTGGATTTTTGTGGGCAGTTCTCGAAACGTGAATACCTGAAATACAAAAAACAGCCGAAAATAGAAACTTGCACTGGGGTGCACTGGATTAGTAAGTTAGTCCAAATATGATCAAAAGTGTATGGAAGTGTATGAATATCATAGCAATATCACCCAAAAGTGGCATGGAGCAAGCAGAAATTATAGATACGTTTTGGACGTATCACTCCCTAGGTTATAACTTCTACATGATGAATTGCATCCGACATAATTTCCCATCACCAATCCAATGCCTACGAGCTCTACCTTTATTGCTTGTCGCTTATTTACCTTTCCATTGCTATTATCACAAAAACTACAAAAACACCATCGTTACTTTTATTGCTGCTACCGCCACTATCATATTACTTTGCTACTAAACTATCTTGCTGCAGATACTAAGTTTCTAGGTGTGGTTGAATTGACAACTCAGCTGCTAATACTTAAGAGTATTCTTTGTCTCCCCTTGTGTCGAATCAACAAATTTGGGTTGAATACTTTACCCTCGAAAACTCTTGCGATCCCCTACACTTGTGGGTTATCAAGACTATTTTTTGGCGCCGTTGCCGGGGAGCATAGCTCTATTCTTTAAGTCACTTGGGATTTATATTTGCTGATCACTATGAAGAATTTGAAGGACTCAAAAACCAAGATCTTACGCTCAACTACGAGGGGAGGTAAGGAACTACCATCTAGCTCTGCACTTGATTCTCCTTCTGTTATGAGTAAACTTACGACACCTACTCCTACTATTGAATCTGATATGTCCTATGTTCTTGATGATGCTACTTCTGCTATGTATGATGAAACTACCTCTATGCCTGATACTGTGCCACTAGGTGAATTTCTAGATGAACAAATTGGTAAGGTTAGGGAGAATGCAAATGTTGAGAATGATGATATTTATGAAAGTGATGAAGAATCTACTCCCAGTAAATATGAGTTACCTATTGTGCCTGAGGGTTATGTTATGGATGAAGAAACTGCTAGAGACTTTCTTGCTTGCAATGATAGATATGATCTTAAGAAATTATTAGCTAAGCTGAAAGAAAAGTCCTCGAATGCTAGAATGAAACATGACCCCGCTTTTGCTACTTCACCTATCCGTATGACTGATAAGGATTATGAATTCTTTGTTGATCCTGAGTTAATTACTCTGGTTGAATCTGATCCTTTCCATGGCTATGAGCCTGAAACTGTAGTGGCACATCTTACTAAGTTGAATGATATAGCCACCCTGTTTACCAACGATGAAAACATTCGTTATTACTATATCCGTAAGCTTTTTCCTTTCTCGTTAAAGGGTGATGCTAAGACTTGGTTTAATTCTCTTGATCCTGGTTGTGTGCGTAGTCCCCAGGATATGTTGTATTACTTCTCTGCTAAATATTTTCCCCCTCATAAGAAACAAGCTGTCTTATGGGAAATATATAACTTTGCTCAAACTGAAGAAGAGAGTCTCCCACAAGCTTGGGGGAGGCTTCTCCAACTACTTAATGCTTTGCCTGATCATCCTCTTGAGATGCATGATATACTTGATGTCTTTTATAATGGACTAACTGATGCTTCCAGAGACCACCTGGATAGTTGTGCTGGTTGTGTTTTCAGGGAAAGAACAGTTGAACAAGATGAATTATTATTGAATAATATGCTGGCCAATGAAAATAATTGGACACTTCCTGAACCAGCCCCTAAGCCAACTTCAAAGAAAAGAGGTGTTCTATTTCTCAGTCCTAAAGATATGCAAGAGGCAAACAAATCTATGAAAGAAAAAGGTATTAAAGCTAAAGATGTTAATAATTTACCACCTATTGAAGAAATACATGGTCTTGATAACCCGACACAGGTAGTAAAGGTAAATTCTCTTTATAGATTTGATGAAGGTGATATTCCTCGTTATAAGTCTGCTAGCCAATGCTTAGATGAGTTTGACAATTTCATTGCGAAACAAGAAAACTTCAATGCTTATGTTGGTAGAAAATTACAACACAATGCTTATATGATTGAACGCTTGAGTGATTATCTGTCTAGAGCTAAAGGTGAATTGGAACTTATTAGTATACATGCTTCTATGGTCACCACTCAAGTAGAACAAGTACTTAAGGCTCAGAATGATTTGCTCAATGAATTAAATAGTAATAATAATGACAATGCCATTAGAGTTGTGACTAGAGGTGGTAGAATGACTCAGGAACCTCTGTATCCTGAAGGCCACCCTAAGAGAATTGAGCAAGATTCTCAAAGAGCTACTTTAGATGCACCTAGTTCTTCTAAGAAGAAGAAAAAGATAAATGATAGGACTTTGCATGCTTCTAGTGAACCTGTAGCTGACACACCTGAGAATCCAAATGATATATCTGTTTCTGATCCTGAGACACAATCTGGTAATGAACATGAACCTAGTGATAATATTAATGATGATGTTCATGATGATGCTCAACCTAGCAATGATAATGATGTAGAGATTGAACCTGCTGTTGATCTTGATAACCCACAATCAAAGAATCAACGTTATGATAAGAGAGACTTTGTTGCTAGGAAGCACGGTAGGGAAAGAGAACCATGGTTCCAGAAACCCATGCCTTTTCCTCCGAAACCATCCAATAAAAATGATGATGAGGATTTTGAGCGCTTTGCTGAAATGATTAGACCTATCTTTTGGCGTATGCATTTGACTGATGTGCTTAAAACAAATCTTATGCTAAGTATATGAAAGATATTATTACCAACAAAAGAAAGATACCTGAAGTAGAAATTTCCACCATGCTTGCGAATTACACTTTTGAGGGTGGAATGCCTAAGAAATTGGGAGACCCAGGAGTACCTACTATACCTTGCTCCATTAAGAGAAACTATGTTAAAACTGCTTTGTGTGATCTTGGAGCTGGTGTTAGTGTTATGCCTCTCTATTTATATCGTAGACTTCAATTGAGTAAGTTGACACCTATTGAAATCTCTTTGCAAATGGCCCATAAATCAACTGCTATACCTGTCGGTATTTGTGAGGATGTGCCTGTCGTAGTTGCAAACATTACTATTCTAACGGACTTTGTTATACTTGATATTCCCAAGGACGATAGTATGTCTATTATTTTCGGAAGACCCTTTTAGAATACTGCAGGTGCTGTTATTGATTGCAACAAAGGTAATGTCACTTTTCATGTCAATGGTAATGAGCATACGGTACACTTTCCGAGGAAACAACCTCAGGTCCATAGTATCAATTATATTGGAAAAACTTCAACTATTACAATTGGAGGTTTTGAGTTTCCTCTTCCTACTTTCAAGAAGACGTATGACATCGTTATTGTTGGGGACATACATATCCCCATTGAGGTAACCTAGTGTTATTCGAAAATTCTCCGGTTTCATGTTACTCGGAAAGAGTTTATTAACAAGACCTGATCAATCTTGTTAATGGATTCCTTTTGATGAACATGGGATAGGTGAATCTAGATAGCATAACCTTCTGTACCCTCTTTTTACTTTCTGTTAATTAGGATAAATAAACAGAAAATTAGTATTTTATGTCTGTTTCCAGACTTATCCGTGCAATAAAAAAATATCCCGAAAATAAAAGTTCTCCAAATGCCATGAAAATGAAATATGATTTTTTTCTAGAATATTTGAGGAAATATGGCACTAAACACACAGCGAGGGACCAACACGTGGCCACGAGGGTCCAAGGCGCCCCCTGCCTAGGGCGTGCCCCTGCCTCGTGGGCCCCACGTGGCCCCCCTCCACTTATTCCAGCACCCATGCTCTTCTTCTTCCTCCCAAAAAACCCCCAACCAGCTCAAACCCGAGTTCTACCTCATATTGCTGCCATTTTCGATCTCCTTTCTCAAAGCACCATTCACCAAACTGTTTGGGGAGATTGTTCCTTGGTATGTGACTCCTCCATTGGTCCAATTAGTTTTTGTTCTAGTGCTTTATTTGTTGCAAATTTATGCTGCTGTGGTGACCTTATTCTTGAGCTTGCATGTCAAATTTTCTTGGTCCCAAGTAGTTCTAATGCATGATAAAGTCTCGAGGCACTTATATGAGTTGTTGCTATCAATCTTATTGAGTTTGGTTAACTTTTATTTTGAAGTTACAAAAAATTTCAGAGAATTTCAGAAAAGTGTCTAGGAGAAACTTCCAAGGTGGTTCTTCAAGAAAGCAAGAACCGAGGCTCGCGTTCCGTGAACCGGACGATGAACCACCAAGGGATGCTGATGTGCGGCCCTGTGAATGGCCGTCAGACAAATTCATGGGCCAAGCTGGCATCAAGGATGAATTTTACGCATACGTGTGCAACGCTGACCTCGAGGACTTTATGCAAGATAAGTGCACTCAATACCGTGGTTTAACCGATAGCTTTGTGAGAAGGGTTAAATTTTCATCTTCACATAACTCTCACACTGTACTGTTTGATCTGTATGATAAATCTTATACCATGGATTTAGAAGGTTTCAATAATGCTTGCAAGCTCCCACAGTGGGGCCGTATGAGTGATCCTCGCAAATCTGAATTTAGAGAATTCCTTGCTAGTATTACATTGGGGGAGTCCAGGGAAATCACACAGGCTACCATGTGGAGCATACATTTTCCTACTATTCATTACTTTGCTCTCTTTATTGGTAGATGCATAAACGGTAAGGATGAGGCTTGTCACATGTGTGTCTCTGATCTTAGTGTTCTCAGGAGTGCTGTACTAGGTGATAGGCAATATAACTTGGGAGCTATTATTGCACGTAGGCTACACCATAATGGTTTGCATGGAGATTTATTTGGTGGGATCTATGCTACCCGCATAGCCCGCTTTCTTGGTGTGTCTGTGCACGTGAATGATGAACCTTTACCTCCTGCTTATTTAGACTGCCATGGTATGACTAGTCACCGATTTATAGAGTGGGATGATCGAACCCTCAAATATCGACTAATCTTTAATAGGCAGCATGCCATCCCTATTGTTCTTCCTGCCCCTACTTTGTTTAACTTTCAGGAAAAAGGGAGATACACTATTACTATGGAGGAGGCAAATGCTTATTATAACATGACAGAGGCAGCCCGCCTTCGAGCTGCAGCTCAGCATGCAGCATCTGCTGCATCCCAGTACGACCCCAACTACAACTTTGGATATTCGTCAGGCCAATACAGGCCATAGACCAACTTAGGCGAAAAGCCTAAGCTTGGGGGAGTACGTATTTCTCACCGACTTACATTCATGTTCACACACTTATTCTAGTTGTCGGTGCTCACACTCTTTCACTGTACCATCCATTCTTAGTTTCAATTTCTTTTTCTTAGTCTTTTTCTTGTGTGCTAGAAAAACCCAGAAAATCAAAAAAAAATATTAGTTGTAGCTTCTAGCTAGTTTACTTTCTTTGCTTGTAGTAGTAGTTAAATTGAAAACCTAAAAAGATTTCCCGTTCTTCTTTCGGTTGTTGGGAGCTTTCCCGTGTAAATAGTTTCTTTTCTTTTCTTTAGGGGTTAAGAGTAGAAGACCATGATTGAAAATGCTTAGTGGCTCTCATATGCTTTGTTGTGAATTAACCTTGAGCCATATTACCTTGTCTTCTCTCTTGTATTAAATGCCTGCAGATTCTAGCTTAGTCCAATGCACATGCACTATTATTTTTATACACACCGTCCGGTCGTGCGAGTGAAAGGCAATAAGGATGATATATGGTGAACTAATTGAGATGAGAAAAGCTGGTATGAACTCGACCTCTTTTGTTTTTGTAAATATGATGGCTCATCGGTCCTGATTCAGCTTGTTATGAATGAAACATGTTTGCAATAACAATTAGAGATCATAGCTGCTTATGCCATGCTTAATTAGCTGAGAGTTTATAATGGTCTATCTTGCGTGCCAACATGATATTAAAACGGCTGTGATGTGGTATGATGGGTGGTATCCTCCTTTGAACGATTAAAGTGATCTGACTTGGCACATGTTCACGCATGTAGTTGAAACAAATCAACACAACCTTCACGATATTTATGTTCATGGTGATTTATATCCTACTCATGCTTGCATTCATTGTTGATTAATTTTAATGCTTGTTCATGACCGTTGTTGCTCTCTAGCTGGTCGCTTCCCAGTCTCTTTCTAGCCTTCACCTGTACTAAGCAGGAATACTGCTTGTGCATCCACTTCCATAAACCTCAAAGTTATTCCGTATGAGTCCACCATACCTTCCTATATGCGGTATTTACCTGCCGTTCCAAGTAAATTTGTATGTGCCACTCTAAACCTTCAAATGAAATTATGTTTTGTATGCTCGAACAACTCATGTATCAACTAGGGTTGTCTATATCTTCCATGATAGGTAGGTTATTCTCACGATGAGTGGACTCTGCTCATCATTCATGAGAAAATGGCTGGTAATCGGGATGCCAAGTCCCATGCTCAAAATCATAATAATTAAAAAAAACTCCCCGAGGACTGTTGCTGGTTTGGACGGTACCCGTTGTTTCGGGCTAGCCGTGGAGTGTGCTTGTTGGTGGTTGGGGGAGTATAAACTTTACCATTCTGTTTGGGAACCGCCTATAATGTGCGTAGCATGGGAGATATCGAGATTCTTGGTTGTTATGTTGACAATGAAAGTATATCGCTCAAAATGTTATTCATCTCTATTTAAAAATCAAGCTCTGGCACCTCTACAAATTCCTGCCTCCCTCTGCGAAGGGCATATCTATTTACTTTTATGCAGAATCATCACCCTCTTATCAAAGAGCACCAGTAGGAGAGCACCTATGTCGTTGCATGTATTACTATTAATTTACATTGACTATGATCATGACTGGATCTCTTTTACCATGAATTACAATGTCTAGTCAGTCCTTGATCTTTAAAGGTGCTCTGCATTTATGTTTTGCAGTCTCAGGAAGGGCTAGCGAGATACCATCTTGTTATGTCATATCATGATGGTTTTGAGAAAGTGTTGTCATCCGAGGTTTATTATTATTGCTTGCTAGTTGATTATGCCATTGATGTGAGTAGTCTTGAGACCTGAAAGTTATTGTGAATGTGGTTAGTTCATGATCTTGTTTGAAACCTGAATGCTAGCTTACATATTTACAACAACAAGAGCAAACAGAGTTTGTCAAAGTTTTTCTTTATCACTTTCAGTTTATCAACTGAATTGCTTGAGGACAAGCAAAGGTTTAAGCTTGGGGGAGTTGATACGTCTCCAACGTATCAACTTTTCCAAACCCTTTTGCCCTTGTTTTGGACTCTAACTTGCATGATTTGATTGGAACTAACCCGGACTGACGCTGTTTTCAGCAGAACTGCCATGGTGTTGTTTTTGTGCAGAAATAAAAAGTTCTCGGAATCGCCTGAAAATCAACGGAGAATTATTTTGGAAAATATAAAAAATACCTGCAAGAAGATCCACACCAGGGGGCCTTGAGCCAGCCCACGTGGGTGGGGGCGCGCCCCCTGCCTCGTGGGCCCCCTGGTGCTCCACCGACGTACCCCCAGATCCTATATCTTCCGTTTGTGGGAGAAAAAAATGAGGGAGAAAGAATTATCACGTTTCACGAGATGGAGCCGCCGCCAAGCACTAATCTCTCTCGGGAGGGCTGATCTGGAGTCCGTTCTGGGCTCCGGAGAGTGGAGATCGTCGCCATCGTCATCATCAACCTTCCTCCATCACCAATTCCATGATGCTCACCGCCGTGTGTGAGTAATTCCATCGTAGGCTTGCTGGATGGTGATGGGTTGGATGGGATCTATCATGTAATCGAGTTAGTTTTGTTAGGGTTTGATCCCTAGTATCCACTATGTTCTGAGATTGATGTTGCTATGACTTTGCTATGCTTAATGCTTGTCACTAGGGCCAAATTGCCATGATTTCAGATCTGAACCTATTATGTTTTCATGAATATATGTGTGTTCTTGATCCTATCTTGCAAGTCTATAGTCACCTACTTTGTGTTATGATCCGGCAACCCCGAAGTCACAATAATCGGGACCACTCCCGGTGATGACCATAGATTGAGGAGTTCATGTATTCACTATGTGTTAATGCTTTGGTTCGGTACTCTATTAAAAGGAGGCCTTAATATCCCATAGTTTCCAAATAGGACCCCGCTGCCACGGGAGGGTAGGACAAAAGATGTCATGCAAGTTCTTTTCCATAAGCACGTATGACTATATTCGGAATACATGCCTACATTGCATTGATGAACTGGAGCTAGTTCTGTGTCACCCTAGGTTATAACTTCTACATGATGAATTGCATCCGACCTAATTTCCCATCACCGATCCAATGCCTACGAGCTCTACCTATATTTCTTGTCGCTTATTTACCTTTCCGTTGCTATTATAAAAAAAACTACAAAAACACTATCGTTACTTTTATTGCTGCTACCGCCACTATCATATTACTTTGCTACTAAACTATCTTGCTGTAGATACTAAGGCCTTGTTCGGAATCTCGCTAGCTCCACGAAATACGGGGAGCTGCGGAGCAAGGAAACTAGCGCTCCACGTTTTTCCACTCTAACTCCACCTACTCCGGGAGTGGAGGTGTGGAGCGGATGTACTCCGAACAGGGCTTAAGTTTCCAGGTGTGGTTGAATTGACAACTCAGCTGCTAATACTTAAGAGTATTCTTTGGCTCCCCTTGTGTTGAATCAACAAATTTGGGTTGAATACTTTACCCTCGAAAACTCTTGCGATCCCCTACACTTGTGGGTTATCACTTGCCGACACGCAAACCCAAGACATGGCGCTTTGAGGATGGATCCTCAATAGCCTGCCGGGTGTCCTTGCTGCCAGGCAAACCACCTTACCGTTCTTAGCGCGGCCGTTTGAACTGTTGAGCGGACTCGAAACAGGACAAAAGCGTTGCTAGTAACGGAAAGGCTACCCTGCCGTTCTCGACGCGGCCGTTCAAACTGTTGAGTGGACTCGAAATAGGACGAAGGTTTTGCCAATAGTGGAAGGGCCCCATTGCGTACAGGTTTATCATATAGAGAGCAAGATCTCCAAGGAGAATAACCTTATATAAAGAAGAACTACTCATAGTTTTGCATGACTTATCTTTTCTGTTGATGCATGTGCGTCCATTGCACTCGCCGATGATGCCACATGCTTGGTCATCTTCTTCCTTGGAAGCCATGGCGATAAAGAACTGCTAAACTAACTGCTAGACCGGATTTTCACAACTGCATGCCCCCTACCTGGCGCACCAAAGATGTCGGGGAAATGACACCTGTGGGATCACTGGAATCCCTTCTACGGTTGACAGGCGCGGGGTTGTGCAAAGAGCGGGTCTAGGAGTCAGCACAAGGAGCGTTTACCAAGGTTCGGGCGGCAAAGTTGCGTAATACCCTAGTCCTTCTTTGATGTGTATTTGAGTGTTCTTGAGCTTCTTGAACTAGCTACCGTATGTGTCTAGTCGAATAGATCCGAATCCTTGTCCAGTGTGCCTCGGGCCTCCTTTTATAGTCAAAAGGGGCTGCCACAGTGGCACACATGAGGTGGAAAGGTATACAGTGTACAAGCTTATCTCATGCCATTATGGGACGAGACGCGTTAAATGCGCTACTTAGGTGTCCACTTGCTTTATCGATGACAGGAACGAGGCCCGTCCCGTCTGCTGCCGCTCCGTCTGGTTGCAACGCACGTCCAGGCCAACAGGGCAGGCAGCTGAGATGGCGTGGTGGTAGGGTCTTCACGAAGATCTGCATGCCACCACGCAGGTGCTTGACTAGCTGGATTAGGAACCACGTACTACCACATGGGTACTTGCCTGAGCTAGTGGGTCGGTCGCCGAGCTGAGGCGACGATGGGGCGGCAAGGGCCTGCTGCGGTCTTGCGTCTCTTCCTGGCAAGGGTCTTGCCGGTGCCTTTGTGAGCGCCCTCGGCAAGAGGCTTGCCAGGGCTTCGGGGGTGTCTTTGGCAAGGAGCCTTGCCGGGGCCTCGTGCATATCCTCGGCAAGTAGCCTTGCGGTCGTCTTGTCTTCTGGTTCTCATCTTAGGATTCGTTGACCCTTTGTCTTCACAAAGATTCGCACGCCATCACGCAGGCGCTTCCCGAGCCTGGGTTCCAACATTGTTGACTGTGTCGGAGCTCCTAGGCTCAAGGGTGGCTATAACGGAGGCGTTGGGTCAGTTGCCCCGGCAAGGGTTCTTGCCGGGGGCGTGCAGGCCGCCCCGACAAGGGTCTTGTCAGGGGAAGCCTATCTTCTTGCTTGGCCTTCTTGCACCACTGTCTTGGCGCTGCTCTGGTAATCTTGGTGCTTTGGTTTCCCTCCTCTGCCCTGTTAGGCGTGGCCGCACGCGTGGCTCTGAATGCCCGTGCACAAGTAAGGGGTACAAAGGAGAACCCCTAATTTTGTACACCGACAGATTTCCTCCCTCCTTTTGTCTATTACCACCTTCTATTCCACCCATAGTGCTATGTCCATGGCTCACGCTCGTGTATTGCGTGAAGAGTTGAAAAGGTTTAAGAATGTTAAAGTATGAATACAATTGCTTGGCAAACACCGGGGTGGGCATGATTTATACTTTGTGTTGAGAAGAGGGAGCATAACAAGACTATATGATTTTGTAGGGATAACTTTCTTTAGCTATGTTATTTTTGAAGCTTCATAATTTGCTTTTTTGTATGCTTGAAGTATTACTGTTTTGATATTGATAAACTCTTGTCTTGAATCTTATAGATCTGAATATTCATGCCACAATAAACAAAAATTACATCGATAAATATCTTAGGTAGCATTCCACAAAAAAAATTGTGTTTTTATCATTTATCTACTCGAGGACGAGCAAGAATTATGCTTGGGGATGCTTGATACGTCTCCAACATATCTCTAATCTTGGATGTTTTATAAGCATTTTCATGCTATTTTATATGATTTTTTGGACTAGCCTATTAACCTAGAGCCCAGTGCCAGTTTCTGTTTTTTTTTTCTTATTTTTGAGTTTCACAAAAAAGGAATATCAAATGGAGTCCAATTGACCCGAAAATTTACGGTGATTTTTTATGGACCAGAAGAAGCCCCCGAAGCAAAAGAGTTGGGCCAGAAGAGCCACGAGTCATCCACAAGGGCGGCGGGGGGGGGGGCACCCACCCCCTAGGGCGCCCCCTACCTCGTGGTTGACTCGTGGACCCCCCTGACTTGTTCTCGACGCCAAAAATTCCAATAAATACATAAACCCCCGAAAAGAAATCTAGATCGGGAGTTCCACCGCCGCAAGCCTCTGTAGCCACTAAAAATCAATCGGGAGCCCGTTCCGGCACCCTGCCGGAGGGGGAAACTATCACCGGTGGCCATCTTCATCATCCCGGTGGTCTCCATGTCGAGGAGGGAGTAGTTAACCCTTGGGGCCGAGGGTAGATAGCACCACCTATCGGAACCACGCCAAAAATCTCCGTGTCTCCATTGCGTTTTCACTCTCCGAACCTCTGCCTTTACCTTCATATGCAATGCTATACTTTTCGCTACCACACTCTTAGAATTGCATGTGTAGGTTGGTTACTTGACTTATCCTAATTGCTAAAATCTGCCAACACTTAAAATTGGTAAATGGCTAGATCTTTATTTGGTCAAGTAGTCTAATCACCCCTCTCTAGACCTACTTTCGATCCTATAATTGGTATCGGAGCTTTGGTTTCAATTTGCCGTGATTTCCATAGCTTTTGTGATCATAGCCTTGGTTTCAAAACCTAGGAGAGTATGGCGTCTAACGAGGGAGGTTATCACCTTAGAGGTCCTTACTTTGATGGTACTGATTTTGCTAGTTGGAAACATAAAATGAAAATGCATATTCTTGGACATAACCCTGCTGTTTGGGCTATTGTGCGAATTGGTTTGCAAGGTGAATACTTTGAGGATGGAAAAGAACTGGATCGAGAAGCGTCCACGGAAGAATTGAAGATGTTGCAATACAATGCTCAAGCTTGCGATATTCTTTTCAATGGATTGTGCCCTGAAGAATCCAACAAAATTAGCCATCTTGAGAATGCAAAGGAATTTTGGGATACTTTGGTTGACATGCACGAAGGTACCGAATCCGTCAAGGAATCCAAGTTGGATGTGCTTCAAAGTCAACTTGATAAGTTGAAGATGAAGGATGGTGAAGGAGTCATTGAAATGTACTCTAGGCTTGCTCTCATCACAAATGAGATTGCCGGCTTAGGAAGCGAAGAGATGACCGACAAGTTAATCATCAAGAAGATCCTAAGAGCCTTGGATGGAAAATATGATACTATGTGCACTTTGATCCAAATGATGCCCAACTAGAAAGATCTCAAGCCAACGAAAGTCATTGGAAGAATTGTTGCTCATGAGATGTCACTCAAGGATAAGGAAGAGCTTCACAACAAGTCTAGTGGTGCTGAAAAAGCCTCATGTGATGCTCCTACCACATCAAGTGAGAAACAAGTCTTGAATGAAGAATTGAGCTTAATGGTGAAGAACTTCAACAAATTCTACAAGAATAGAAGCAAAGAGAGAAGTTCCAAGTCAAGGTCCTACAATGACAAAAGATGGTCTAGTCGTGATCACAATTGCTACAGTTGTGGGAGACCCGGACACTGCTCAAATGAGTGTACGGCTCCACTCAAGAGAAGTGAAGATTCACCCAAAAGAAGAAGTAAAAGAGATGAATCACCACCAAGAGAGAGGAGGAGTAGAGATGATCGTTCTGAACGAAGGCCCTCTCATAGAAGCTAGGATTCGGAAAGGAAGGACAAATCATCAAGGAGCTATACAAGACGAAGGCATCAAGCTCATGTTGGTGAATGGGTATCCGGTTCTGTCAGTGTACTAAGATAGGGGTACCTTAGTACCCCAACTTGTGCACGGGCAGTAGCAGTTTCCCGCGGCGGGGTTCACCACGTGCTCGCCGGAAACCCTTCTGGTCCCTATAAAGCCATTCAAAAACAAAGTATGCAAGACAGAAGATCAAGGCCCCGGCAAGTGGAGCTTGCCGGGAAGGCCGCACCAGGCTCAAGATTATCTCATTAACACGAGACCCTGGCAAGAGGAGCTTGTCAGGAAGACCAGAAGACTGCATCTTAGAAGACATGCCTCGGCGCACCCCGCGCCCCGGCAGGACCCGGGGATCGACAAGCTTCCGGGCCCGACAAGATCAAGACCCCGGCAAGGTGCTTGCCGGGGGAAGCCTGCGCTGTGTGCCCGCGCTCCAGCTCATCAGTCCACGCGTCGCCCTGGGGCCCTTCCAGGGACGCGTGGCGGATGGCTGTGCAGCTTGGGGGACACGGTGGCGCGCCACGGTGACGAGGCTACCGCCGTGGCGAACGGAGACGCATGGGCGGGCGCTTTTGGGGTCGACGGTGATGGGCATTTAAGGCCCTTGTCCCCCACTATCTATGTTAGGTAAAGACCAATGTTCGTGCACTGTTCTCGCACTGTTACAACTACCACCAAAATTACATTTCTACCCTCCTCTACGTTGACACCTGTCGGTGACCCCTTGGGCTATAAAAGGAGGCCCATGCACAACGTAGAAAGGGTTCGGAACCTAGATAGCTCTCTTGCTCGGTGTAGCTAGCTCTTGAAGCTCCCGAGCTCACCAACTCAATACAAACCAAGCAGGAGTAGGGTTTTACGCGTCCGCACGGCCCGAACCTGGGTAAACTGTCCGCGTGTGCTCTTCGATCCGCTCTTTGTGCTCCCTCCGCTCCCTTACCGCAACGTACAAGGGGCTCCGGTCCCATAGGTGTTCGTGGTGGACAGTTTCCCCCGACATCTTTGGCGCGCCAGGTAGGGGGCGTCGAGGTTGTGCGAACCTGATCCGGCGTTCACGCGGGCGTATTCTTCATCAACCTCTCCAGCTTCATCAACTTCACCAGCAGCAGCATGGCCCCGAAGAAGAAGGTTTCGGAGGTCACAGGCCCGTCTGCGTCGATTCCCCCACCACCAGAACCAACGGTGGGTGGAGGAGACGCTGGCGGAAGGGTGGTTGTCGGCGAGGAAACTCACGGCACCGCCAAGTCCAAGGACAGGACGGACGACCGGACAAACTCCAAAGCCTCGGTCTCCGTGGACGCGCCACGTCCATCTCAGCAGACGACAGGCCAGCAGCGCCATGGTACAGGAGGTACCATCCGCTTGCTGGGCCAAGGACAAACCGGAGGCTCGCGGGATGCTCAAGGCCATCATCCTGGCACGAGCAAGGCGCGGTCGCCAGGGCGAGAGACTGCTCCTTCTAACCCTGTTAGAAGTCCGAGCATATCTCGCTCCTCGCACCGCTCGCCGCCGCTCCCCTCCTCTCCAGCAGAAGCTCTCGCAAGAGCGCAACTGCTCCTCGATTTCCCTCCAGCGGCAGACAAGGCCGAAGACTGGAGGGCGACGATTCAAAGCCTAATCGCCTTCGCCAACAACGACACGCCGCAACAGCCGGCGACATCGCGGCCACGGCAAGTCGAACAAACGAAGGCCGACGGCGACAATACCGCCGGGGGTGCGACCACCGTGCACTCCCCGCCACGGAAGCAAAAGACGCCACCCCGCCGGATTAACGTTGACGACGACTCCACGGCGTCGTCGGATCCGCGGGCTCGTCGGGACCAGCGCCAAGTCCTTGACGATCGGCGGCAAGAAGACGCTCGGACGACAATCGAGCGCCGACGAGAAGCCCGGCGACAATCGGATCAGCGAGCTGGGACCGCTGTCGACACGCACGCGCCCGGTGAGCCAGGCGACTTGCCGTATGCGGCAGGTTGCCCTGCGTTCACCCGTGAGCTGCGGCGCGTCCAGTGTCCCAGCATGAAAAATTTCAAGCGTGACGTACCCGAAAAGTACGACGACAAGACGCACCCCTCGGAGTTCCTCAGCATCTACACCATCGCGATGCAGGCTGCCGGGGGGCACGACGAGAAGATATTAGCCAACTACTTCCCGCTGGTGCTTAAGCCAAACGTTCGCTCTTGGCTTATGCACTTGCCGGAAGGCTCTATTTCTTCGTGGGCAGATTTGTGCCACCAATTTGTTGGCGCCTTCACGGGCGGCCACAAACCCCACGGCCAGGAGAGTGATCTCCACATCTTGGCCCAGAAGGAAGGAGAACCCCTGCGCAAGTACATTCAACGATTCAGCCGCGTGCAGCACAATATTCTCGACGTCCACCCCGCCGCGGTTATCAGCGCGTTCCACCAGAACGTGCGTAACCGTCGCATGCGGGAAGAGATGGCCATGACCAAGATACGGGATGTCAGCGAGCTCTACGCTCTGGCCGACAAGTGCGCGCGCGCCGAAGAGGGGAGGAGACTCCCCGGGGAGGATGCTGGCACAGGGGGAAGCGAAAGCGAGGATGCCGCCCTGGCAAAGAAGAGCCGGCGGCGGAACAATAGAAAGAAGAAGAGCAAGGAAGTGCTAGCCGTCGAGCAGTCCGGCAAGGAGGCTCCCGCCAAGAAGGCACATGCTGGCAGCTCCGGCAAGGAGCCTGCCCCTGTGGCGGCAGCCGACAAGCAGGACGGCTCCGACAAGCAATATTGCAAGATCCACCGCACCAAGGGCCACGACCTTTCCAACTGCAAGCGAGTGGAGTACCTCGTAGAACAGCAGAAAGCTAAATACGAGCGGCGCGACAAGGAGAAGGCCCAAGGTGGCGGGGGAGAGCCAAGCAAGAAGCGGCCATTCAATGGCCGGGGAGGACGCCGCGGCAAGGCCAAGCAGCGGCAAGGTGATCGACCTTCCCGGGGCCGCGACAAGGACGAAGAGGAAGACGACGACGACGACATGGAGGAAGGTGATAACAGCGAGCAGGAGTTCCAGAAGGCCACAGAAGTTCTGTGTGTCGACGGAGGCGCCTCTCTGCACGCTTCCCACCGCCAACTCAAGCAGTGGGTGCGGGAAGTAAACGCAGCGGAGCCACCCGTCGAGTCACGCAGGCTCCTGAAGTGGTCCAGCACGCCCATCATTTTTGATCTTGAGGACCACCCTGACCGCACAACGGCGGTCGGGTGTTTGCCGATGTTGGTCTCACCAACCATCCGCAACCTCAAGGTCACCAAAATGTTGGTTGACGGCGGGGCCGGCCTAAACTTGATCTCCTCGGCTGTGATCAAGAAACTCCAGATCCCAGACGGCGAGCTCGAAGAAACCGGGTCGTTTCAAGGAATAAACCCGGGAAGGAGCAAGCCGAAGGGGAAGATCACTCTGCCAGTGACCTTTGGCGGGGAACTCAACTTCAGGACGGAGAGGATAACCTTTGACGTGGCCGATATCCCATTGCCATATAATGGGATACTTGGACGTCCAGCCCTCGCCAAGTTCATGGCAGCTTCCCACTACGCCTACAATGTACTCAAGATGCTGGGGCCGATAAGCGTCATCTCTGTCCCTGGCGACAAGAAGGATGCGCGTATCTGCGCCGACAAGATATACCGGGATGCAGCAGCCGCGGCGGAGAGGGAGGCCGATGAGGAGTCTACACCACCGGCAAGCGAATCCAACGACAAGCAGGGGGCTCCACCGGCAAGCTCTGGCCCCGACAAGGACAACTCTACGCAGGAGCAAGGAGAAGTGCGGAAGAAGATGGTGCAGCGCCCAGTGTATTTTGTAAGTTCCCTCTTGCAAGGAGCTAGATCAAGATACTCTGGGGTGCAGAAATTGCTTTTCGGTCTCCTCATCGCCTCGAGAAAGTTGCGCCATTACTTCCAAGCACACGAGATAACAGTGGTCACTCGCTTTCCGTTGAAGAGGATACTGCAAAATCCAGAAGCAACAGGCAGGATCGTCGAGTGGGCACTGGAATTGTCAAGCTTTGGTCTCAAGTTTGAGAGTACTTCAACCATACAGAGCAGAGCTTTGGCAGAATTCATAGCTGAATGGACCCCAACGCCAGACGAAGAAGTTCAAGAGACAAGCGTCCCCGTTCAAGAAGCGACAAGCGAATGGATGATGTACTTTGATGGTGCTTTCTCGCTGCAAGGCGCCGGTGCCGGCGTGGTACTCATAGCGCCCACCGGAGAGCACCTCAAGTATGTTATCCAGATGCACTTTCCCAAGGAACAAGCGACAAACAATACTGCTGAATATGAAGGTCTGCTTGCCGGCCTCAGGATTGCAGCTGAACTTGGGATCAAGAAGTTTATTGTGCGGGGAGATTCTCAGTTGGTGGTCCGACAAGTAAACAAAAGTTATCAGAGCCCTTTGATGGAAGCTTATGTAGATGAAGTGAGGAAGCTTGAAGAGCACTTTGAAGGTCTGCAAATGGAGCACGTCCCGAGAGCTCAGAATGATATTGCAGATGGTCTTTCAAAGTGTGCTGCAATGAAGTTACCTGTCGAACCAGGGACCTTCCTGCTCAAGCTGACTCAGCCATCCGTTACACCATCAATTGGGCCGCCCAAGAAGAGAAAGTTTGTCTCCGGCGACTACTTGCCGGCGGATCTTTCCGAAGCCGCCGCCAAGGTCCCCAAGATCAACAGTCAGAACGCTGAGGAACAGTTTGCTCCTGCAGGTCTAAGGGTCTGTACAGTTGAAGCACGCGTTCCCGACAAGCCTTGCCCTGGCAGGCTTGCCGGGGGACCATCAGCTCCGGCAGAACCAGAGGTTCTTGCCGTAGAAGCTGGGGTTCTCGCAGCGGCCCTCATGCCTTTAGTCCTTGTCGTTGAGCCTCGGGCTCCGGCATGGGCACAACAGATCGTCCGTTTTCTGCAAACTGGAGAACTTCCCGACGACCCGGCAGAGATAGAGAGAATAACTAGGCAGTCAAGTATGTACCAGTTCGTGGACAATGAACTGTACAGAAGAAGGCTCAATGGTGTCAGGTTGAAGTGCATTTCCAGAGAAGATGGGCAGAAGCTGTTGGCAGAAATACATGGAGGCATATGTGGCCACCACATTGGCGCAAGGGCACTTGCCGGGAAGGCATTCCGGCAAGGGTTCTTTTGGCAAGAAGCCCTCCAAGATGCAA
The DNA here is from genome assembly GCA_902687465.1 of Secale cereale. Taxonomy (NCBI): domain Eukaryota; kingdom Viridiplantae; phylum Streptophyta; class Magnoliopsida; order Poales; family Poaceae; genus Secale; species Secale cereale. The sequence continues at coordinate 311,239,139 of LR738714.1, read as the reverse complement.
CTGCACAAGTAACAAAGTGTGAAGCGTGCCAGTTCCATGCCAAGCAAATTCATCAGCCAGCTCAAGCTCTCCAGCCGATCCCTTTGTCCTGGCCCTTCTCGGTCTGGGGGCTCGATATCCTCGGCCCTTTCCCCCGCGCTGTCGGGGGCTTTGAGTAATTGTACGTTGCGATCGACAAGTTCACAAAGTGGCCAGAAGTGGAACCGGTGAGAAAGGTGACAGCACAGTCAGCAGTCAGGTTTTTCAGAGCGATTGTTTGCCGTTTCGGAATCCCTAACAGGATCATCACCGACAACGGCACACAGTTCACTAGTCGCACCTTCATGCAGTACGTCTAAGACCTTGGCGCCAAGGTCTGCTTCGCTTCTGTTGCTCACCCGAGGAGCAATGGTCAAGCGGAGAGGGCCAATGCTGAAGTGCTGCGCGGGCTCAAGACAAGAACCTTCGACAGGCTGCGCAAGTGCGGAAGAAACTGGATAGAGGAGTTGCCGGCGGCTCTTTGGTCAATCAGAACGACACCAAGTCGAGCCACTGGGCAGACACCCTTTGCCCTCGTCTATGGGGCAGAGGCAGTTCTCCCCACGGAACTCGTATACGGATCTCCTCGAGTGCTCGCTTATGATGAGCTCGAGCAAGAGCAACTGCGACAAGATGATGCATTGCTCCTCGAGGAGGAACGTCTCCAGGCTGCTGTACGAGCTGCTCGATACCAGCAAGCCTTGCGCCGCTATCATAGCCGCAAGGTTAAGGCCAGGAGTCTCGAGGAAGGCGACCTTGTTCTTCGGCGTGTTCATTCCGCCAAGAACTCCAACAAGTTGACGCCGAAGTGGGAAGGCCCTTATCGGGTGAGACAAGTCACAAGGCCCGGCGTTGTCCGCCTTGAGAACGAAGAAGGCTTACCGGTGAGCAATTCCTGGAACATACAGCATCTTCGAAAGTTTCACCCATAAGGCGCGGTTGCCGTGATCCGCTCCGGCAACCACCTTTTGTACGAGTCTTGCCGCTGTTGCATGTAATCCTTTGTACAAAGCCGGGCGCAGATCCCATGCATCAGTAAAGCTTTTGTGTTTCGCACTATTTGCCATTTCCATGCTTTTCTTTGTTATTTGCATGCATTGTTTTGCATCTCGTGCAACAAACATACCCGGTAAGCATTACCACGCCGAGAGGCCCTATACTTGTTTTCCCTTCTCTTCTTCTTTCCATCTTAAGCAGAAGGAACTTTCCTCGCGCACAAGTTTGCCGGGGGGGAAGGAGATGGAGGACGAACCAAGTGCTGTTCAAGAAAGAGAAGCTTGCCGGAGAACGAAAAGATTATGAAAGCTAAGTTACCAGAATTTGAGCAGTTCAAATTTTTTAAATTTTAAGTTATCTTCCTTGAACAACCACACTTTGTATGGAAAACCTGTGCGCGGAGGAACCTACCCGTGGCTAGCCGCACCCTTACTTTGTTTTCGAGTATGCTCAACGGCTTAAGTGAGCTGCGACAAGTGTCGCGCCCTTACTTCGTTTTCGAGTTCGCTCAGCAAGCTAAGTGCGTTGCGACTAGCTGAGGCAAGGTTGCTTGCCGGTAAGGCCTTTGCCAGCAGGCTGCTCAGAGTCCAGCACTCAGCGCTCGCGGCAAGGGTTCCTTACCGGCAAGTTCCCTAAAAGCGTAGGGTAAAAAGCATACAAAGTAAAGGACCAAAAGCAAGGGAGATAACAATGCGTCAATTGCTCGGAAATAAGATAATATATTACAAAGATAACTTGTCGCAATGACTAATTGATTCATGTTCATAACACACTTTGCAGCAGCAAAGGAAATAAAAAGAAAGAGGCCTAATCTACGCGGTCGCCTTCACGCCTGGAGATCTTGTTCACCTTGGCGATGATGTGGGCGACCTGCGCCTTCAGCGCCTCCAGATTTGCATCGGCCGGCAAGCTGCGGAGGACGTTGACGAGATTGATGCCAGGGTTGCGGTAGACTATCTTCGTCAAGACGCGCTCCAAGGTACCCGCACAGAGCTGACGCAACTCCTCGGCCAGCTGCGCGGGAAGCTTCTCCTGCAGCCGTGCGAGCGCCGGCGCGATTCCCTGAAGAAAAGACTTAATTTGGCGCTGTGGGGGAGATTCGAGTCCGGAGAGTACACAAGGTGCTCCACCCTCAGCGCCATCAGCTCCTTGTCGATGTTAGCAGCAGAAGCGACCAAATCGTCCGTCCATTGCTCCACCGCCCGAGTAAAGTTGTTCGCTGAGGTGGCAGCGCTCTCCACCAGGCCTCGTTCCTTGCGGAGCTCGGCCTCCAGCTTCATCTCGCGATCCCGGGCGGCGTCAAGCGAGCCAGTCAAAGTGGAGACCTTCAACTCCAAGTCAGCAATTGAATCCTTGGCGGCTTTGAGCTCGTCGCCTTGCTTGGAGAGGCGTACCTGAAGGTCAGAGTTGCTATGGGCGTCCTTTTCCCGCTCCATATTGAGTGCAGTGATCCTGTCCGTGCTCGCCTTCAGGTACTGCTCCAGCTGTGCCACCTTGGCCTCGAGATCGTTCTTGACGGTTTCCGCGGTGGCGGCGGCACCTTTCGCCTCCTTTAGGGCCCCGCCAAGGGCCTGCTCCCGGGCGGTAAGGTCGTCCTCGTGAGCGTCGAGGTCGACCTTCCACTGGTTGAGCGCTCCTTCTCGCCGGGACAGCTCTTCACCGACCAGTCGCTGCTGCTCCTCGGCCTCAGCCTTCTCCAGGAGGAACTCTTGCTGCTCTCCGGCAAGCCTCTCGCGCTCCCCCGCCAAGTCGTGGAGGGCCGCCTGGTTGGCGGCGCGGAGCTCCGCGGCGCGCTTCTCCAAGTCTGCTCCAGCCTTGGCGGTGAGAGCTTCCCGGGAGTCCAGCTTTGCCTGCCTGGCCCGGTAAAGGGCCAGGAGCTGGCGGAGAAGCTTCTCCTCTTCGGGCTCGTCGCTCCCACCAGGCGCCTCAACAATCTTCAACCCCGCGGAGGCGAGGACCTCTCCGTCAAAGGTCTCTCCCTCCACGGGGGCTCGCGACGAAGACGCCCACGGGACCTGTATGAAGACCCCGTTGGGGGCCTCGAGGTAGATGCCTGGCTGCTCCTTGGCGGCGGAGGGGTCGGCGCCCGGTGCAGCGCTCGACGCTCCTGCTGCCTCCGGGCCAGCAGTGTGGTCGCCGTCCCCCTCCCCGGCCGCGGCGTCTGCGGCCGGGGCTGTCTCCTCAGCGGCGGGCTCGTCGGCTCCAGCCATGCCCTCAGTGGCAGTGGTGTTGCCGTCGCCGCCGTGCACCTCCTCCTCGACGGTGACCTCCGTCTCCATCCGCTCCGGGGGAGGAGGATCTGACAGAAGAAGAAGAAAAGAAAAGATCAAGCAAATATCCAAAAAGACAATTCCAAGAAGAAGAAGCTACAAGACTCACCTTCGCGGACTTCTTCGACGACAGACTCCCTCGCCGGGGAGTCCTCCCTTGGCGGTGGAGCGGTGGTCCCTGCTGGCGGAGGGCCGCCCGTGCCCTCCCTTGGCGGAGTGGCCGCCCTCGTCGGGCTGCTCGCCCTTGGCGGGGTGCCCGTCCTTGTCGGAGAATTCACCCTCGCCGGGGAGTCTACCCTCGGCGGGGAGGGTGGAACCCGTGGCTCGCCAGAGGCAGTCTCCGGGCGCTCGTGCGGCTGTGGCTCCATTTCTGCACAAGACAAACAAGACAAACAAGGCAACAAGACATTAGTACAGAGTAAAAACCTCAAGCGCGCCCGACGAGCAGAAAGCTCAAGACCAGACTTACACTGGGGGCTACGCTGGGGGCTGCTCCTCGGAGCAGCGGGTTGATCCGGCAAGTTCGTCGCTGGCGCGTCCCCTGTCGCCGCGACGGGCGAGTCGTCCTCGACCTCAACCACAGGGATCTTGGCCCGCTTCGCCATCCGCTGGGCCAGGGACCTGAAAGCAAAAAAAAAACAAGATCAGAATCATCAAAGAAAGAATCGAGACAAAACCTAAGAAGTTACAAGCAGCAAATACTTACTCCTCTTCCTCGTCGTCGTCGGAGCTGAGGGCGGAGAAATCGAACTCCACCTGAGTTGCTCCCGCGCGAGGAGCAGGAGGAGAAGGCTCCCTCGGGCGCTTGGCGGTCTCCGGGGCTTGGGGCTACGAAGACCCAGCCTCCGTTGGCGCTGAGGCCCGAGGAGCAGGCGGAGCGGCCGCTTTGCTCCGGGAGGATCCTCCTCCGCTTGGCGCTGGTGCGCGGGGCGCCTCCGTCGCGGCTTGGCTCGCTCTGGTGGCGCGCGTCGCCCGGCGAGCAGGCTGCTGTCGGGGCGCCTGCGTCCTTGTCGCTGTAGCCGCCTTGCGGAGGCGCTTCAACGGTGTTCGCTTGGGACTTGCCCGAGGCGGGGAGTTCTCCGAGGACGAGGAGGCGTCGTCGTCAAGCCCCAGAGATCCACCGGTGTCCTCATCGGCCTCGACCTCCTCCTCCTCCTCCCCGGCAGGCCTGCTGGGTCCAGCGTCATGTCCTGCGGCCCCGCTCCCTCCTGCGGCCCCGCTCCCGCCGGTGGCCCCGCTCCCTCCGGCACCTCTGTTCCCTCCGGCAACCTCGCCTCCTGCGGCGGCCTCGCTCACAACCCCGGGAATCCCGGCATGCCTCAGGGAAGGAACCTCAGCAAGCTCGTCGGGCGGAAGCTTAAGCAGCCTGCGGATCTCTGCCTCTTCTGCTTGGCGCACCTCGTCCGTGGCCTGCGCCTCGTCGACGGTGAATCCGAAGTCTCCTGCCGCTGCGGCTGCGGCGGCCTCTTCCATCCGGGAAGCGATATAGGCTATATCCCGCTCCGTGGTGGCCCGGGTGAGACCCTTGATCTCCTCGGTGTTCTTCGGCACCTCGACCAAGTTGTCGAAGAAGCTCAGTACTGTATCTCCCGGAGGCTGGATCCAGGTGGGGACGATGCCGTGGGAGTCGCACTCCGGCATCACTGCGCGCAGGGAGTCGCAGGCAGTGCTGTTGCACAGCGGCACTATTCCCTTGGCGGGTCTAAACCACTCTGGGTGCGCCGGGTCGTGCTTGAAGAGCTCTCGCAACATCCCTTTCAGCTCCAAAGCGGTGAAATTGAAGTTCAATCCGCAGCGCAATCTCATGATATCCGCCGCGTTGCCGAATTCCCAGGCGGGCCTTTTCCTCTCTTGTAAAGGGGCAATGCGGCGGCGGAGGAAATCTGCGCCAACCTCTCCGATGGTCAGGTTGGCGGCCCGGAGACGGATAATCCTGACAAGGGCAATACTGAGTCTGTTGTCTTCCGGGGCCAGTTCACTCCAGTCTCTCCCGCGCACTATGGCTGTTGTGCGCGGCGCAGTAAAAGGCTCCGGCTAGTCCTCCACTATCCAACACCAGTCTGCGCGCCATTCTTCCCACTTGCCGCGGAGCTCTCCTTTCAGATATGAGTCCTTCTTATTCAAGCGGAAGATCCAGGAGATACCGCCGGAGAGGGGAGCGCCAGCCTCTACTCTAGGCATGAAGAAATGGCGAAAGAGTGCTACGTTTGGATGGATCCCTATGTAATTTTCGCATAGATGTGCGAAAACGGCCATCGTAAGGATGGCATTGGGGGTGAAGTCTAGGAGGTGGAGGTTGTACGTGTTCATAATGTCGCAGAAAAACTCCGAAAACGGAGGGCACAACCCATAGTGAAAGAAGGCAGCGAAGAAGTAATACCCGCTGGGATACAGATCTCTGGCGCCGGCGGGGAAGACTCTGGTGTGGGGATGAGCTTTGGTCTCCCCGGACCAGAAGAGGTAGTACTTGTTCCACAGCTCCCTCGCGCTGAGCCTCGGCGCGAAGACCACGTTCCTCTTCCGCAGGGCGGCAAGCTTCGCCGCCTTCTCGGACTTCTCCTTCTTGGCCTTCTCCGCTTTCGCCTTCTCTCTCTTCGGAGCCATGGCGGAGGCGGCGAGGGGAGGGGCAAGGAGCTCGACGGCGCAGCGGATGCGGCAAGATGGCGGAGGAGAGGTGGAGGCGCGGAGCAGCGGAGGATTTCTAGAGGTTGAAGACGCAGTGAAGACGGAGGAGGAAAACTGTCCCTGCTTCCTCTGCTTTTAAGGGGGAAGTGGGGGATGCTCCGCATTTCCCATTAAAGAACGAGGCCACGATCTCTGCCACGAAGCCGTAATCAACGCGTGCCGTTAGGGAGGGACGCGGCGGATGCGGAAGGGGATTCGGCGTGCCGTGGGCCGCGCGTGCCCGTGCACTGTTTTGGGCCTGGCCCAACAGCGCTCGGCACCGTGTGTGGCCCAGGCCCGGGGGCTCCTGTCAGTGTACTAAGATAGGGGTACCTTTGTACCCCAACTTGTGCACGGGCAGTAGCAGTTTCCCGCGGCGGGGTTCACCACGTGCTCGCCGGAAACACTTCTGGTCCCTATAAAGCCATTCAAAAAGAAAGTATGCAAGACAAAAGATCAAGGCCCCGGCAAGCGGAGCTTGCCGGGAAGGCCGCACCAGGCTCAAGATTATCTCATTAACACGAGACCCTGGCAAGAGGAGCTTGCCAGGAAGACCAGAAGACTGCATCTTAGAAGACATGCCTCGGCGCACCCCGCACCCCGGCAGGACCCGGGGAGCGACAAGCTTCCGGGCCCGACAAGATCAAGACCCCGGCAAGGTGCTTGCCGGGGGAAGCCTGCGCTGTGTGCCCGCGCTCCAGCTCATCAGTCCACGCATCGCCCTGGGGCCCTTCCAGGGACGCGTGGTGGATGGCTGTGCAGCCCGGGGGACACGGTGGCGTGCCACGGTGACGAGGCTACCGCCGTGGAGAACGGAGATGCATGGGCGGGCGCTTTTGGGGTCGACGGTGACGGGCATTTAAGGCCCTTGTCCCCCACTGTCTATGTTAGGTAAAGACCACTGTTCGTGCACTGTTCTCGCACTGTTACAACTACCACCAAAGTTACATTTCTACCCTCCTCTACGTTGACACCTGTCGGTGACCCCTTGGGCTATAAAAGGAGGCCCATGCACAACGTAGAAAGGGTTCGGAACCTAGATAGCTCTCTTGCTCGGTGTAGCTAGCTCTTGAAGCTCCCGAGCTCACCAACTCAATACAAACCAAGCAGGAGTAGGGTTTTACGCGTCCGCGCGGCCCGAACCTGGGTAAACTGTCCGCGTGTGCTCTTCGATCCACTCTTTGTGCTCCCTCCGCTCCCTTACCGCAACGTACAAGGGGCTCCGGTCCCATAGGTGTTCGTGGTGGACAGTTTCCCCCGACAGGTTCCGACTCCGATGACTACTCCGAGAGAAGCTATCACTCCGACTCCAAAGATACTCAAGATGAAGGTGTTACCTGAATTGATCTTGTGTCATCCAACTCCTATGATATATTTGACTCACCTAATGAAGGAATTGGAAGATGCTTCATGGCTAAAGGCCCTAAGGTATCACACCCCATGTTAGGACCCCGATCCTAAGTCACATCGATCTAGCATGTAACACATCATATCACTTTGCGGCCTCACGCACGGTATCCCCACGGGTGCCACCTTACCTGGCACGGGACCGTTTGTGCATTTTGGCACACGTATATGATAGTGTCGCTAGCATCCATATGATAGAGAACCCGAGCCGACATGGCTAGTTATAAACCAAAAGTGGCGCTAAATTACACAGGCAGGCATACATGACCCAGCAACGACCGTGTCAGTCATCAACGTATGAACCCAAGTTGTAGCAAGCTACATGGACTTAAAGGAACAATGCGTGACATTTCCCCTAATGGACAGACACAGGAACGAAGATGGCCGGACATGCCGGCCAGCCTACGAGTTCCGGAGCAGTAGCAAGTTACCAAGGCTCAGTGGAAGCACTAAGAGGCATTTCCCTGTAAGATAAGGTACCAAGGGTTAACAACTAGGTGTCGGATCCCACACATACCAAGCATTTCAATAACATGCACACAATATGCTCGATATGTGCAAATACAACATGGCATCACAACAAAACTCAATGACTCAAAGTACTTTATTTAAGAGGCTTCGAAGATCCATACATAACATATCCTTACAGGTAGGGGTCACATGACCCAACACTCAAGTCATACAAACATACAAGCACATGCGGAAGCTAAACTTGTGTGAGTACAGACAACTTGGAAAGAAAGAAGGCTTGGTGTAGCCTGACTATCTATAGTGGCCCTTCATAGGATCGAGATCGCCACCTGGGTAGCAAGCTACTCGTCGACGTCAAGGTCTATGTAGAACCCATCAGAGGGGGCGGGGTTCTCCTCTGCAAAAGTTATTAAGCAAACATGAGTACAAAGGTACTCAGCAAGACTTACATGAGAACCTATCATACATGCATCATTATCAACAAGGGTAGTGGAGTTTATTGCAGCAAGCTAGCTTTGACTCTTGGCTAACCTGTACTACGTCTCAGTAGTTTGTAAAGATGAGACAACGCACACGAGTCCAGTAATCACTACAACAATACACTACCGTGGATTCTCTCCCGTCATCCTACGGAAGGGCCATCCACGACACTCACACTTGTCTTGAGAATTTTATGAATAACCATTAACTTGTGTATGAACTGTATAGGCAACCAAGGTGTCCTTAACCGCGAACAACGGCTATTCGAATAGATTGATAACCCCGTAGGGGTGTACTTCTTCACACACGTTTCCACCACTTAGCGTCTGCACATGACTTGTGCTCGACAAACTTCAAGCGAAAGTCGACGTGAGTGTAGACCACGACCTAACCAACCACTCAAGTCTCTATTCCAGGTTTATCGCCTATTCGGGTTCCATCCGCAGGGAGATCCGGCATGGGGTGTCGCTCACAGCCCCGAACGATGTGTACAGGGTTCCCAAGACACCAAACGGGCGACTCGATACACCGTGCCACGTACCTGCCGCATCACAGCCCACCCTAAGGGTCAGCGCTGCGCACGACCACCAGTAAACTACAAGCACCAGAAACTAGTTGCAACTCCTGGACAGAGGACAAGGGCAGTCAATAAGTCGAGCGGGGTCATATTTCAGGGCCCAATGTGTGGTAGTAGCTGATCTTAAATCACACATACAAATCTCATTTCTTATGGACAGTAACAATGAAACAACTCACCATGTACTCCTACATGGCCTTTCATCGATACCTTTACCAAAACATATTCTACACTTCACTCTCATTACCAGACATAATCATTTCACTCTGATCCATCACCCATATGAACCAGACCTAACACAACTCTAAGCATAGCAGGCATAGCATGGTAGGAACACATCAACATGGCTCAATCAACTCCTACACATGCTAGTGGATTTCAACTATTTATTGTGGCTATGACAGGTCATGCAAAGGAATGGGGTTTAGCTACCCCAGTAAACAATAGTTGAAACGTTGTTGCCTTAATGCAGTAAAAGAGAGCAGAATATAGAAGATGGGTTTGTATCGGAATGATCAATGGGGTTGCTTGCCTGGCAGATTGGTTGATGGGTACTTCCCTTCAGTTGGATACTCGTGTGTATCCTTGGGAGCAGAACCTACCACGGAGATCACACCGGTAACACAATCAATACACGACAATATGCAAAAATATGATGCATGCTCATGACATGGCAAGATGAATGTGTTTTGAGCTAATCTAACTATAAACACAAAGTTTTGAGCTTATTTGAACCAAAGATTCAAATTCATGCCCAAGTTATTATTATTCAAAGTGCATTATCATGTTTTGATATGAACAGCAAGGTTAACTTTCTTTAACATGCATGAAACCAGTACCAATGGATATACTGGATTTTTCTGATCATTTTTCATATATAAATCTTTTTCATCTGAGCTACTATTGATTTATTAAGATTTTTTGAAGTTTAAACCATTTTCTGAAATAAGTAAATCATTTCTGATTTATTTAAAACACAAAAAATAGTTTACTGCGTCGGCACTACGTCAAAGTGATGTCAGCAGGTCAACTGGGTGGCCAGGTCAAACCTGACCAGTGGGACCCACTGGTCAGTGTCTCAACTAACTAATTAAATAATTAGGATTAAATTAAACACTAACCTAGGTTTGACTAACTGGCAGGGCCCACATGTCAGTGACCAAGGGTAGTCAAACCCTTGGTCAAAATAGGCCGACTAGCCGGCGTTTAGCCGCCGGCGATGTCCAAACGCGGCGGAGGTTGCGGGTTTCGCCCTCCGGCGACCAAATGGACGGCAGAGACTACCTACGTGCAGCTAGGAGTGAGCCACGTTGACTCGTGCTCGAGTTGGAGCTCGGGGTCGCCGGAAACGATGTCGGCGACGAGTCCAGCGGCTGCCGGAGTTCGGGTGAGGCCGAACTCGTGGTTGCGGTGCTCGTGGAGGTGCGTGGAGTGCTCCTATAGCATCTACGCAGAGCGGTGAAGGTGTTGGACACGACGGCGAGGCCGTTACATGGCCGGAGCCATGTCGGCAAAGAGCAACCGCGGTGGCGCAGGCGGGCGAGCTTGTTGCGGTGGCTTTGGTGCACGGTAGGGCAAGCGGAGAGGAGGGAGACAGTCAGTGGCTCACAGCGGAGACGACGAGCGGGTTGGCGAGCTCGGGGACCGCCTGGAGTGGCTGGTGCGGCGAATGGGGGTCTCCGGCGGTGGCGTTCGGGGATGAACTCGTGGCGGTTGCTCCGGGGCGAGCGAGCGCTCGGGGCTCGGCCTGCTCGACGAAGCGGATGGCGGCGGTGCTTCTTGACACGGCGAGGCGACAGTGGGGCGACGGTGGCTGCGAACTTTAACGCGACGACAAAGGTTGAAGGGTTCCAGCAGGCCGTTGATACTCTGCTTTAACGCGACGACAAACATCGCAGTTAGCAATGAATTGAGCGATTTCAATCTTCATCCTAGTCCACCAAAACCTCTGGCGTGGGTCCTGATACATTTTGGTTCTACCGGGATGAATCGTGATAGAAGATTCATGAGCCTCCTTGTCACGTAACACTTACATGATTGGGGCACAACCGCATTTCGGGCGCTTAGCAAGATGGATATCATTACATCGTACCATTACATACATACATGGGGGATACAACAATACATACAAGTCACATGAATACAACAACATCAATACAAAGCATCCGACTACGGATGCAAACAAGAAAAGCACACGACATCCATTTGCTATCCCAGGCTGCCGACCCGGAACCTAACCCAAGACTGAAGAAGAAGATGAAGAAAGAACTCCAACACAACGATCAACGCTCTCACGTCTAGACATCGGAAACCTGCACCTGCAACTGTTGTTCTAGTATCTGTGAGCCACAAGGATTCAGCAATCCCATAACCATGGGTAACAAGACTATCAAAGCTTAATGGGTAGGAAGAGGTCAGGTGGTGAGGTTGCAACAACGACTAAGCAATATATGAAGGCTATCTTACGAGTACAAGAATAAGATGAGCATCTACGCAAACGGTCGCAACTAGTAGTGATCGCAAAAGATCCTAAACTACCTACGAGTCAACCATAACCCCACCGTGTTCTCTTCTCAAAGTGAAAAGAGACAATCACGGTTACTCACACACTTGTGTGTTTTACTTCGGATCCTCTGTCAAGTTTTCTGCAACCAGACATTAAGAAATTCCAATCTTCCACATAACCGCGGGCACGGCTTTCGAAAGATCATAACCCTGCAGGGGTGTCCCAACTTAGCCCATCACAAGCTCTCACGATCAGCAAAAGTAATAATAATATTATCACCCCTTATCTTAGGGACAATCCTATCAGGCTCGGAATCCCGGTGCACAAGACATTTCGACAATGGTAAAACAAGTCCAGCAAGACCTCCCGGCGTGCCGACACCCTGATAGTAGCCGCGCGTATCTTGTCTCAGGCCACGACCGGATGGGCAAAGCTACGAGTAAAACCAGCCCTCGGGTTTCCCCCAGGTGGCCCCGCAGGTTCCCCGTTTGGGACCAACACCATCAGCACTGGCCCCCCTGCTATGTAGAAAAGAAATCTCGAGGGCGACACCCCCTATGCAAATTAAATTATTTAATAAAGTTGTTATTATGAGGCAAATTAAAATCAATGTTGGGCCTTGCTGGAGGAGTTTTATTCGAAGATGAACTGTCAAGGGGTCCCCATATACCCAACCGTGTAAGGAACGCAAAATCAAGGAACATAATGAGTCCGTGAAGAAGACAAAGAAGAAGCCTTGAAGACGAACCACACGTAGACGAACGTATCCTCACGATTGCAACGGAAAAAGCACTAACGAGAAGAAGCAAGCAATACGGTAAACAAACCACTCAGAACTTGACAAGAATGCTCAAACAAGTATGATGCAATACAAGTCTATATATGATGCAATACATGGCAAGGTAGGAAGCACACGAGAACAACATAAACCAACAAGTTTAAATGAGGTCGGAATCAACATATAACAAATCCGGTAAGCCCTCATATGCATAATTTGAAATTAGTCCAGATCTGAACAAACATTAAGTTAAAGTTGTTAAACAGCAAGTTAACATGCACCATGATGATCTACACGAAATTCTAGTCAAGTTTCATATAAAGTTTGTTTAATTCAGAGCTACGGTCTAGAAGATATGAGCAAGACAAGACAAGCAAGACAACGGTGCAAGATGCACCCAAACAACAAGCAAACTCACTCCAAACATGAAAACAATATGATATTATGACTCTACATGCAAAATCACACAAATTTCATATAAGTCACACCGAAAACGGAGCAACGGGCTAAAAGATACACATGAAACAAGATATAACAACAAGCTGAAGTTAACACCCACATAGCAACTTTGGAGCAAGGTAAATATATGCTACAACACTCAAACATGATAACAAGAAGCATGGATGTGAAGTAGACATGTTACTTAACAAGCATGAACTTATAACACACCCAAAAGCTTGCTGGAACACATTTAAACAAGCATGGCAAGTTGCAATAAAATTATCCAGACTTAGCCAAAATCTGGGAAGGCAAAAACATCATCACGATGCTGCCTTCAGAGGCACAAAACAACACGCATATCAACTCAGCTAAGCATATAAAGATCATGGACATGTAGTAGACATATCATACAACAAACAACTCCATTGGAGCATCTCCATAGGAGGCATGGATCAATAGCAACAAGCTACACCAAATTGATAATGCTAATAAAAACCTGACAGGTATTATTTATAGGAACTTGAGAGCAAGAAATAAATAAGCTACAGCAAGTCATATGAGCAAGTAAGGGCATGAATGGATAGACAATAACATGGACAACAAGACATGATCATTGGCCATTCCAAAACAAGCATGGATTTGAGTAGGGCATCAAGCAAACATGGCATCAGGTTATAACAGATTCCAAACTTAGCAGTTTTCACTAAGTATAAAACAGCAACAACAACATGGTATATTTACAAGCTTGTTTAAGTCACCTCAAGGCATATCATGGAAAGAGGTTTGCACCACAGCAAAGACCATATGATTGAGCTTCTAAAACATAACAACATGTGGCATGAAGACAAACACATCAATAGCAATGAGCAAGTGAAATCAGCAACTAATAACAAGTTTCAGCACTTAACAGCCAAATGCACTTTTGCAACAGAGATTATCAATATGAACTCAAACAAGCATGCTACAGCAACCAACATGTAGAGCACTTCACAATGAACATTTTGACATATCATTTGCTCCATTTGGATAAACATGCACCAAGTTATCATATCTCAAACATGGCATCAAATTAACACGTAACATCAGTTTATAACAAGTAGCACTCTTGCAACAGAGATTAGAGCATCAATATGAAGTCCAACAAGCATGGCACAATAGAACAAAGTGTAGAGCATGTCACAACGATCATTTTGGTATATTATTCACTCAATTTGGATCACCACACAAAAAGTTACATGCATGCAAAGTATGCATCAGACTATGACATTTAGGGACTTCGAAGAAAAAACAACCTCGCGGGGTGGACATGTCCAGAGGGCATCGGACACGTCCGACGGGCTGGGCCCACATGGCAGAGAGAGAGGGGCGGACATGTCCGGGCACCAGGCGGACATGTCCGTCGGCGGCGGCGGCGGCTGTCCGGCCGGACGGAGCTCCGACGAGCCCGAGGCACCAGCGAGACGGAGGGAGACCAGATCGGGGCGGCCCGGGACAGATCCGGCAGCGGCAGGCCCGGATCTGCCCGGAGGACGCGGCGGCGAGGGATCTCCGGCGGAATCGTGGCGGCGGCGGCTTCCATTGTGGCCGGCGGTGAACTCCGCGGTGCTAGCGGCGCGGCTCTGCAGGGAAGGAGAGGAAGATGGCGAGGGGAGGCGACGCGGCGGAGGAGCGGATCCGACAGGGCGCTCGTTGGCGGCGGCTCTAGAGCGGGGACCTAGCCGGCGGCTCGGGCACGGCTGCGTGAGCGGGAGGAGCTGCTGGCGGCGGACGGGCGCGCCAGCGCGGGAAAGCGGCTCAGGCCCGGGGAGCCCGGTGCGGCCCGGGGTGGGCCTGCTGCGGGCCGGCAGCGTGGCAGGAGCGAGAGGAGGCGCGGGAGGCTGACGGGTGGCCCCCGCGCTGAGGTGGTGGTGGCGCGGCCAATGAGAACTAGCCACGTGGCTCCCGTGCGGTGGCCGGCGGCGGAAAATGAGGAGAAGGTGGGAGGAGGCTGGGAGCGCGTGGATTTCGAGGAGGGAGTTGTCTGCTGCCAAAAATGGAAGGGAATGCTTCCATTTATAGCTAGGGGCTAGGGTTTGGGGGTGTTTGGAGGGGTTTTTGAGCCCTCCGACCGTGATCCGATGGATCCGATTGCGGGGGGAGGCTAGGGGAGTCCTAGTGGGCTGTGTAGAAGGCCTTTGGCTTAGGGAAAAGAAGAAAGAGGGAGGCCCGCGGAGGTTTTCGGAGACCGAAAACGTCCGACGTTTTGACCGACGACTAGTGCCGCTATATTTAACGGTTGGGCTATCAAACGAACTCCGAATGCGACGAAATTTGGCCGGCGGCCTGTCTACACTATAATAAGACCACACGCCAAGTTTCATCTCATTCTGAGAACATTTTTCGGCCACTCATAAAATAAATATTCGGAGACGCCGCGAGCACGTGCAAGTGTGTCTGGGCTCAGAACGGACAACGGAAAGGACTGGCGGACTCGGGAGGATGCAAGTTTGAAAACATGCTGATGCAACACACATGATGACAAGGCAAATAGCAACTCGCAAGCAGATGACATGGCAACGTCAACGAATAACTGGCTGACACCTGTCGCACCGGTCTCGGGGTGTCACAACACTCCCCTACTAACAAGAGATCTCGTCCCGAGATCTTAGGAACGAGACAGAAGGGAAAAAGGAAGAAAAATGTTCTTCGAGGACAAAAGAGTGAAACCAATGGACCTTGAGAGGTTGAACAACTCAAAAGAAAGAACGCAACAGAGAAGAACGAGATTGAGAAGCTCCGGTAAAATAAGCAACACTGCATACGACGAGAACCAAGAGGATAAGGATAAGAAGCACGAGTAGAAGGAACAAGAATTAATTCGAAACCACTCCGGTTAGTAAGAGATAGGAAGGAATTTGAACGAAGGAATTCGGGCAGCACTCCGGCTAAAACTGAAAGAAATAGCACACCGGTTGACATGAATGGAATAGGACAAGAACCTGAGAAGATGGAATAAAAACATGATGAAAAGAACAATACATGCCTCCGGAAGAATGGAAAGAAAGCAATTAAAAGAACGGAGAAGAAGATGACAACTTGAGCCCGAGTGACATGAATGAGAATTATAAAAGGAAGACTTGAACGGAGTTGTTGAAAAAAACAACCACAAAAGAATAAGCTCGTTGTGGACTTATTGAGAACATCTCAAAACTTGAGGTGAATTATGCCGCAACCAAAAGATGGATTAGCTGAGAATGAAGAAATGCAAAACTGCACTACAAAAGAATACGGAGAATTAATTGCACTCGAGAGGCGAAATAATAAGAATGTTTGAGCTGCTCCAGAAGAATCTGATGAATGCTTGGAAAATGAATTACTCATGATGAACCACCATGAAGAACTCTGGTAACAAAAGGATGATGATGACGGATGAAAGAATAAGCATAAAGCCTTGCGATGATTAGTCGGGGTTCCGACGAGATAGCCGAGAACAACTTGAACTCCGGGGAAGAAAGAATAAAACACCTGGAACTAGAATTTATTCATCAAGAATAAACTCCGAAGGAAAAGAATCAATCAACATGACAAGAATGAATAAGAATTATGTTATGCTTATCCTCCATCAATTAAATTGATGAGAAGCAATGGATTCACATACGACTTGTTCGCGTTGAAATTGAATAAAGAGGGATATATCGCGAACTCGAGAAAGTCTTCATGAACCACCGGTAGGATTGAAACAAAAAGAATGGATTGCTATGATAACACCGGAAAAGAAATCTTGAGCGAACCACCATAATAATTAAAGCCGAGTGGAGAAAATGAACGAACCACCGGGAAGAATTAAAATCGAATGATGAAATAGAACAACCACCCTAAGGGATTGAAATTGAACGATGCAATAGGACAAGCCACCGTGAAGAATTGAAATTGAGTGAATACCACAGAACGAATCGCCGAGAAGAATTAAAACACTTGGTAGATGCAAGATAACGAAGAGATCGCAAACTGATTAAAGAATACTTGAACGAAGCACCGGAAAAATGTGAGACGAACGAAGAGGCATCAATGAATAATATCTGAAGGACGAAGTTGAAAACTGAGAACGAAGAAATCTTCTGAAATGATGGCCTTCGGAGGAACACAAGAAAAGAATTCATGAAATACTCCAGATGGTTGAAGAAAGAATTTGACACGAATCGGAACAAGTGAGAGGATAGCATGAAGCTAGAACGACGAACAATCAAGAGAACGGACAAGATATAGAGGAACTCTTCGCCGGTCTTCAAAAGACGATGAGAAACACCACCCAAAATTGTTGAGATACTCCAGAAGAATCAAAAGAAGAAGGTTGAACCAACACGAAAGATTTGAAAGAAATCTTGAAGAAGGGTTATGACTGATGGAATTCATACTTACGTCACACTTGAAAAGAATTTCGGAACACTCCGGAAAATATTAGAAGAGTCAGGTAAGATCCTGGGAATAAACCTGTGGTTATGAGCCCACCGAAGAGAAAACACCGTTGAAAAGGATCGAAAAGGAGATGATGCACCGGAACGATTAAAAGACTTGAAGGAGGTGACAACCTCGAATTAATTGGAAGACATACGAATCTCTTGTGATATCTTCGGAACTCCAGAATAATTAAATTGCGAGAGGTGAACGAGCAAGAGTAAACAATTGAGTCGAGGAAAAAGAACATGATGAACACCGAAAATAATTGAATTGGAACCATCGGAGAAGAAAAAGAGATGAATAATGGCGACGAGACGGGAATTCACCAATTGAAATAATTGATGAAAGCAAGCAAAGACTTCACACGAGTAGAATGGATACTCGATTAAGGACTCCGGTCCAAGAAGAAAAGGGTGGGCGGGTGGGAAAAAGAAAGACAAGTTCAGACGGGGAAAACACCGTCGGTTGAAAAGAACTGAGGATTGAACTTGCAAAGAAGAAGAGGGTCGAATCCACTTGACGAGAGATGCACCAGATGACATGAACTAACAACGCAACAAACGAAAACTACCCACGTGATCCTAAAAAAATTTGAAGGGGAAGAGGAGTAATTCAAAACACCTACGTCAAGATTCCTCACTAGAGCGACGAAGGATTAGGGGAGTAAAAAGAATTCCTACTCTCCGATATAACTAGACTCCGAAAAAGTTTTGCTAGACTCGACAACGGCCAAACTACGATCAATCAAGGGGGCTCCTATGGTTGGTCGAGGCTCTGTTACCAACTTGTCAGGCCCAAGATGCGATTCTATCCCGATCACGTGACACTTACGTGATTGGGGCACAACCGCATTTCGGGCGCTTAGCAAGGTGGATATCATTACATCGTACCATTACATACATACATGGGGGATACAACAATACATACAAGTCACATGAATACAACAACATAAATACAAAGCATCCGACTACGGATGCAAACAAGAAAAGCACACGACATCCATCTGCTATCCCAGGCTGCCGACCCGGAACCTAACCCAAGACTTAAGAAGAAGAAGAAGAAGAAAGAACTCCAACACAATGATCAACGCTCTCACGTCCAGACATCGGAAACCGGCACCTGCACCTGTTGTAGTAGTATCTGTGAGCCACGAGGACTCAGCAATCCCATAACCATGGGTAACAAGACTATCAAAGCTTAATGGGTAGGAAGAGGTAAGGTGGTGAGGTTGCAGCAGCGACTAAGCAATATATGGTGGCTATCTTACAAGTACAAGAATAAGATGAGCATCTACGCAAACGGTCGCAACTAGTAGTGATCGCTAAAGATCCCGAACGACCTACGAGTCAACCATAACCCCACCGTGTTCTCTTCTCAAAGTGAAAAGAGACAATCACGGTTACTCACACAGTTGTGTGTTTTACTTCGGATCCTCTGTCAAGTTTTCTACAACCGGACATTAACAAATTCCAATCTGCCACATAACCGCGGGCACGGCTTTCGTAAGATCATAACCCTGCAGGGGCGTCCCAACTTAGCCCATCACAAGCTCTCACGATCAGCAGAAGTAATAATAATATTATCAGCCCTTATCTTAGGGACAATCCGGTCAGGCTCGGAATCCCGGTGCACAAGACATTTCGACAATGGTAAAACAAGTCCAGCAAGACCTCCCAGCGTGCCGACACCCTGATAGTAGCTGCGCGTATCTCGTCTCAGGCCACGACCGGATGGGCGAAGCTATGAGTAAAACCAGCCCTCGGGTTTCCCCCAGGTGGCCCAGCAGGTTCCTCGTTTGGGACCAACACCATCAGCACTGGCCCCCCTGCTATGTAGAAAAGAAATCTCGAGGGCGCGATCCCCTATGCAAATTTAATTATTTAATTAAGTTGTTATTATGAGGCAAATTAAAATCAATGTTGGGCCTTGCTGGAGGAGTTTTATTCAAAGACGAAGTGTCAAGGGGTCCCCATATACCCAACCGTGTAAGGAACGCAAAATCAAGGAACATAATGCCGGTTTATCGGCTCCTAAGGTGGCATGAGTGGAACAAAACACCGAGCAAAAGGCCAAGCCTTCCACCCATGCCCAGTATATAGGTGTGTTAATAAATAATAATATATATTGTGATATTCCAACAACAAGTTCCAACATGGAACGATCTTCATCTTCACCTGCAACTAACAATGCTATAAGAGGGGCTGAGCAAGCGGGTAACATAGCCAAACAATGGTTTTGTTGGGAAGGTGTCAAAGGTTAGATGTTTCATGGCAACAAGGAGAGGGGCTGACAATAATGATGGGTAGCGCGACATATAATGATAGCATCGAGACAACTAAGCATGGCAATGATAGTAAAGGTATCCAAGGGTATGGTCATCTTGCCTGAGATCCCGCAAGGAAGAAGAATGAGTCCGTGAAGAAGACGAAGAAGAAGCCTTGAAGACGAACCACGCGTAGACGAACGAATCCTTACGATCGCAACGGAAAAAGCACTAACGAGAAGAAGCAAGCAATACGGTAAACAAACCACTCAGAACATGACAAGAATGCTCAAACAAGTATGATGCAAGACAAGTCTATATATAATGCAATACATGGCAAGGTAGGAAGCACAAAAGAAAAAAATAAACCAACAAGTTTAAATGAGGCCGGAATCAACATATAACAAATCCGGTAAGCCCTCATATGCATAATTTGAAATTAGTCCAGATCTGAACAAACCTTAAGTTAAAGTTGTTAAACAGCAAGTTAACATGCACAAAATTCTAGTCAAGTTTCATATAAAGTTTGTTTAATTCGGAGCTACGGTCTAGAAGATATGAGCAAAACAAGACAAGCAAGGCAACGGTGCAAGATGCACCCAAACAACAAGCAAACTGACTCCAAACAGGAAAACAATATGATATTATGACTCTACATGCAAAATCGCACAAGTTTCATATAAGGCACACCCAAAACGGAGCAACGGGCTAAAAGATACACATGAAACAAGATATAACAACAAGCTGAAGTTAACAACCACATAGCAACTTTGGAGCAAGGTAAATATATGCTACAACACTCGAACATGATAACAAGAAGCATGGATTTGAAGTATACATGTTACTTAACAAGCATGAACTTAGAACACACACAAAAGCTTGCTGGAACACATTTAAACAAGCATGGCAAGTTGCAATAAAATTATCCAGACTTAGCCAAAATCTGGGAAGACAAAAACATCATCACGATGCTGCCTTCGGAGGCACAAAACAACATGCATATCAACTCCACTAAGCATATAAAGATCATGGACATGTAGTAGACATATCATACATCAAACAACTCCATTGGAGCATCTCCATAGGAGGCATGGATCAATAGCAACAAGCTACACCAAATTGATCATGCTGATAAAAACCTGACAGGTATAATTTATAGAAACTTGAGAGCAAGAAATAAATAAGCTACAACAGGTCATAGGAGCAAGTAAGGGCATGAATGGATAGACAATAACATGGACAACAACACATGATCATTGGCCATTCCAAAACAAGCATGGATTTGAGTAGGGCATCAAGAAAACCTGGCATCATGTTATAACAGATTCCAGACTTAGCAGTTTTCACTAAGTATAAAACAGAAACAACAACATGGCATGTTTACAAGCTTGTTTAAGTCACCTCAAGGCATATCATGGAAAGAGGTTTGCACCACAGCAAAGACCGTATGATTGTGCTTCTATTACATAACAACATGTGGCATGAAGACAAACACATCAATATCAATGAGCAAGTGAAATCAGCATCTCATAACAAGTTTCGGCACTTAACAACCAAATGCACTTTTGCAACAGAGATTAACATGGCAATATGAACTCAAACAAGCATGCTGCAGCAACCAACATGTAGAGCACTTCACAATGAAAATTTTGACATATCATTTGCTCCATTCTGATAAACATGCACCAAGTTATCATATCTCAAACATGGCATCAAATTAACATGAAACATCAGTTTATAACAAGTAGCACTCTTGCAACAGAGATTAGAGCATCAAGATGAAGTCAAACAAGCATGGCACAATAGAACAAAGTGTAGAGCATGTCACCACGATCATTTTGGCATATTATTCACTCAATTTGGATTACCACACAAAAAGTTACATGCATGCAAAGTATGCATCAGACTATGACATTTAGGGACTTAGAAGAAAAAACAACCTCACGGGGTGGACATGTCCAGATGGCATCAGACACATCCGACGGGCTGGGCCCACATGGCAGAGAGAGAGGGGCGGACATGTCTGGGCGCCAGGCGGACATATCCGTCGGCGGCGGCGGCGGCTGTCCGGCCGGACGGAGCTCCGACGAGCCCGAGGCACCGGCGAGACGGAGGGAGACCAGACCGGGGGGGCCCGGGGCAGATCCGGCCACGGCAGGCCCGGATCTGGCCGGAGGATGCGGCGGCGAGGGATCTCCGGCGGAATCGTGGCGGCGGCGGCTTCCATGGTGGCCGGCGGTGAACTCCGCGGTGGTAGCGGCGCGGCTCTGCGGGGAGGGAGATGAAGATGGCGAGGGGAGGCGACACGGCAGAGGAGCGGATCCGGCAGGGCGCTCATCGGCGGTGGCTCCAGAGCGGGGACCTGGCCGGCGGCTCGGGCGCGGCTGCGCGAGCGGGAGGAGCTGCTGGCGGCGGACGGGCGCGCTAGCGCGGGCGAGCGGCTCGGGCCCGCGGAGCCTGGTGCGGCCCGGGGCGGGCCTGCTGCGGGCCGGCGGCGGGGCAGTAGCGAGGCGAGGCGCGGGAGGCTGACGTGTGGCCCCCGCGCTGAGGTGGGGGCGGCGCGGCCAATGAGAACTAGCCACGTGGCGCCCGTGCAGTGGTCGGCGGCGAAAAACGAGGAGAAGGTGGGAGGAGGCTGGGAGCGTGCGGATTTCGAGGAGGGAGTTGTCTGCTGCCAAAAATGGATGGGAAGACTTCCATTTATAGCTAGGGGCTAGGGTTTGGGGGTGTTTGGAGGGGTTTTTGAGCCCTCCGGTCGCGATCCGACGGATCCGATCACAGGGGGGAGGAGAGTCCTAGTGGGTTGTGTAGAAGGCCTTGGGCTTAGGGAAGAGAAGAGAGAGGGAGGCCCGCGGAGGTTTGCGGAGACCGAAAACGTCCGGCGTTTTGACCGGCGACTAGTGCCACTATATTTAACGGTTGGGCTATCAAACGAACTCCGAATGCAATGAAATTTGGCAGGCGTCCTGTCTACACTATAATAAGACCACACGCCAAGTTTCATCCCATTCCGAGAACATTTTCCGGCCACTCATAAAATAAATATTCGGAGACGTCGCCGGCACGTGCAAGTGTGTCTAGGCTCAGAACGGACAACGGAAAGGACGGGCGGACTCGGGCGGATGCAAGTTTGAAAACATGCTGATGCAACACACATGATGACAAGGCAAAGAGCAACACGCAAGCAGATGACATGGCAACGGCAACGAATAACTGGCTGACACCTGGCGCACCGGTCTCGGGGTGTCACACTCCTTAAGGATCAACTGCCATAGTTGTTGTTTCTTGGGAACCACCAAGCGATTCTCGAAGTAGACAACACCTCGGCCGTCCATAGAGAAACTTTTAGCAGCTCCGCTAGCAATGTTCTCTTGGAGTCGGGATATACCCTTATCACGCTTCTGGGCAGCTATGATTTGATCCGTAAGGGTAGGTCTCGCAACCAGGGTGGAAAGGAATCCTCGAGGAACAATGTGAAGGTAAAGCTTACGAAATTCCTCGTGGAGAAGTGGTTTCCCTTGTTGTAACATCAGATTGTTACAATAAGACATACGACTTAGTGCGTTAGCCATGACATTGGCCTTCCCAGGGGTGTAAGTTATCCCTAAGTCATAGTCTGTGAGCAACTCAACCCAACGTCTTTGCCTGAGATTCAAATCCAGTTGAGTGAAGATGTATTTCAGACTTTGGTGATCAGTGAAGATTTCACAGCGATTACCAAGAAGGTAATGTTGCCATGTTTTGAGTGCGTGGACTACAGCTGCGAGCTCTAGATCATGTGTCGGATAGTTATCCTCATGTGGACGCAACTGTCCAGATGCATAGGCAATCACCTGACGATCTTGCATGAGTATGCAACCTAGTCCTTGTCGCGAGGCGTCGCAATAGATAATAAAGTCCTTGGAGAAATCTGGTGGTACCAGCATGGGAGCAGATGTCAGGCGTCTTTTCAGTTCCTGAAAGCTGAACTCGCACTGTGGGGTCCACTAGAACTTTTTATCTTTATTGAGGAGTTCAGTTAGAGCTTTAGCAACCTTGGAGAAATTCTCGACGAAGCGTCGGCAATAGCTTGCTAAACCAAGGAAACTCCTAACTTGCTTGACAGATTCAGGTGGAGTCCAATCAAGGTCGGCCTGAACTCTCTCGGGATTGACGACAATACCCTTACCGGAGATTACATGACCTAGATAGGTCACTTCTCGCAACCATAATGCACACTTGGAGAATTTTGCATAAAGGCGGTGCTCTCGAAGTTTCGTCAATACTAGCCTTAGATGCTCGGCATGATCTTCCTTTTTCTTGGAGTAAATGAGTATATCATCGAGGTATACCACGACGAATTTATCCAAGTACTCCATGAAGATAGAATTCATTAGCCGGGAGAAAGTGGTTGGCGCATTGGTTAACCCGAAGGACATGACGGTGTACTCGTGTTGGCCATAACGAGTAACAAAGGCCGTTTTGGGAATGTCCATGTTCTTGATTTTGATTTGGTGGTAGCCCAACCTCAAATCCATTTTGGAATAGACTGTGGATCCAGCGAGCTGGTCATACATGTCGTTGATCCTGGGGAGCGGATATTTGTTCTTTATGGTGACCAGATTGACAGGTCGATAATCTACAACCATCCAATCCGTTCCATCCTTCTTCTTGACGAAGAGGATGGGACAAGCCCAAGGAGAAGCACTAGGACGGATGAAACCCTTTTTCAAGGACTCATCGAGTAGTTTCTTAAGCTCAGCTAGTTCTAAATGTGCCATCTTATAGGGTCTTCTGGAGATCGGGACAGTTCCTGGAACAAGATCTATCACAAACTCTACATCTTTGTCATGTGGAAGACCTGGCAGTTCTTCTGGAAAGACATCCGGAAAGTCACAGACTACTCAGATATCTTTGAGTTCTAGAAGAGGGCTGGCATTAAGGGAGTAGAGCTGATGCTCAACCACTCGGGCCAAAACATTGACTGTCTTGCAGAATGGGTGTGTAAGTTGAACAGTTCTAGTGTAGCAATCAATCTTAGCGTAATGAGCTGTCATCCAGTCCATACCCAAGATGATGTTTATGTGTGAGGACTTGACAGCTATTAGAGATGCAAGGAAAACAAGTCTATTGACGAGGATTTCCTTTCCATGGCTTACTCTAGAAGTTTGCCATTTCGAACCAGGAGTTTGAATTACCATGGAAGTGGGCATGTCACAAAAAGTCATGTTGTGCATTCGAGCATAGCTCTCAGATTTGAACGAATAAGATGCTCCAGTATCGAAAAGAACAGATGCCGGATGGAAGTTAACAAGGAGCGTACCAAGGACGACGCTGGGATCCTTATAAGCCTCCTCAGTGGAGACATAGTTGACATGGCCACGTGCAGTGGTGACTGGCTTGACATAGTTCACCTTTCCTGTTGGCTTACCAGGGCCAACAGACCTTCCTGGCTGGTTCTGAGGACACTCTCGCATGTAGTGGCCTGGTTCTCCGCACTTGAAGCATGTCACAGTGGTAGTGCGCGGAGCAGTGTTGGTAGATGGTCCACTGTAAGTCTTGGGCGGTGAGTACTGCTGGGTTGGACGAGGCGCCTCATAGGATGGCCTCGGAGTAAACCTGGGTGGCAGAGCTGTGTTTGGAACCCACACCCGGCGCTTGTGAGAGCCAGAACTAGATGAGGAACAAAAATCACGGGGATGCTTGCGTGTGGCTTCATAGTCAGTCTGACCTGTCTCAGCATTGATGGCTTTGTTCACTAGCTTCTGGAAGGAGGTGCACTCGTGCAGTCGGAGATCATGGCGAAGCTCGGGGCTGAGTCCCTTGCGGAACCTCGCCTGCTTCTTGGCGTCGGTGGACACTTCTTCGGCAGCATAGTGTGCCAAGTTTCCAAACTCATGGCTATAGGCATCCACATTTAATCTGCCTTGGGTGAAATTACAGAATTCCTCTCGCTTGCGATCCATAAGACCTTCCGGAATGTGGTGTTCACGGAAAGCCTCGCTGAACTCTGCCCAAGTGGTAATCTGGCCAGCGGGACGCATAGCCTCATAGTTTTCCCACCAAAGGCTAGCAGGGCCCTCAAGATGGTAGGCAGCATAGGTAACCTTATCAGCTTCGGCTACGCGGGCAGAATGCAGCTTATGGGTGATACTGCGAAGCCAATCATCCGCATCAAGAGGCTCATCGGAATGATGGAAGGTTGGTGGGCACATCTTGATAAAGTCATTAATGGACACCACGTCATTCCTTTGACGAAAAGCAGTATTCTATTCTATGCGTTCCAGCAGTGGGTTGGTCTCTCGTTTATTCCTTTCTGCCTCCAACATGACTTCAGCCAATGAGGGTGGATGAGGCAGATCCCCATCCCTAGCCCCACTGGCTTCACCCTGCTCCTAAGCAGCAGGGGTGCTGCGGGTGTTGACCATCCTAGGAAAACAAAACAACAGTTTAGACAGGGATGGCAAAACTTTGGCATATGAGTGCAGAATGTAATGGATGACACGGAATGCAGAGATGTTCATCCGTTCCATCCTTCTTCTTGACGAAGAGGACAGGACAAGCCCAAGGAGAATAACTAGGACGGATGAAACCCTTTTTCAAGGACTCCTCGAGTTGTTTCTTAAGCTCAGCTAGTTATAAATGTGCCATCTTATAGGGTCTTCTAGAGATCGGGACAGTTCCTGGAACAAGATCAATCACGAACTCTACATCTCTGTCAGGTGGAACACCTCGTAGTTCTTCTGGAAAGACATCCGGAAAGTCACAAACTACTGGGATATTTCCGAGTTCTGGAAGAGGGCTGGCATTAAGGGAGTAGAGCTGATACTCAGCCATTCGGGCCAAAACATTGACTGTCTTGTCGGATGGGTGTGTAAGTTGAATAGTTCTAGTGTAGCAATCAATCTTAGCGTAATGAGTTGTCATCCAGTCCATACCCATGATGATGTTTATGTCTGAGGACTTGAGAGATATTAGAGATGCAAGGAAAACAAGTCTATCGATGAGGATTTCATTTCCATGGCTTAGTCTAGAAGTTTGCCATTTCAAACTAGGAGTTTGAATTACCATGGAAGTGGGCATGTCACA
This sequence comes from Secale cereale, assembly GCA_902687465.1. Lineage (NCBI taxonomy): Eukaryota > Viridiplantae > Streptophyta > Magnoliopsida > Poales > Poaceae > Secale > Secale cereale. Next base: position 311,212,763 of record LR738714.1, on the reverse strand, counting down.
AAAAGTCATGCTGTGCATTCGAGCATAGCTCTCAGATATGAACGAATGAGATGCTCCAGTATCGAAAAGAACAGATGCTGGATGGCAGTTAATAAGGAGCGTACCAAGGACAACGTTGGGATCCTCATAAGCCTCCTCAGCGGAGACATAGTTGACATGGCCATGTGCAGTGGTGACTGGCTTGACATAGTTCACCTTTCCCGTTGGCTTACCACGGCCAACAGACCTTCCTGGCTGGTTCTGAGGACACTCTCGCATGTAATGGCCTAGTTCTCCGCACTTGAAGCATGTCACAGTGCCAGTGCGCGGAGTAGTGTTGGCAGATGGTCCACTGTATGTCTTGGGCGGTGCATACTGCTGGGTTGGACGAGGCGCGTCATAGGATGGCCTCAGAGTGAACCTGGGTGGCAGAGTTGTGTTTGGAACCCACACCCGGCGCTCGTGAGAGCCAGAACTGGATGAGGAACCAAAATCGCGGGGATGCTTGCGTGTGGCTTCATATTTAGTCTGACTTGTCTCAGCATTGATGACTTTGTTCACTAGCTTCTGGAAGGAGGTGCACTCGTGCAGTCGGAGATCATGGCCAAGCTCGGGGCTGAGTCCCTTGCGGAACCTCGCCTGCTTCTTGGCATCGGTGGACACTTCTTTGGGAGCATAGCGTGCCAAGTTTCCAAACTCACGGCTATAGGCATCCACGGTTAATCTGCCTTGGGTGAAATTGCAGAATTCCTCCCACTTGCGATCCATAAGACCTTCCGGAATGTGGTGTTCACGGAAAGCCTCACTAAACTATGCCCAGGTGGCAATCTGGCCAGCGGGACGCATAGCCTCATAGTTTTCCCACCAAAGGCTAGCAGGGCCCTCAAGATGGTAGGCAGCGTAGGTAACCTTATCAGCTTCGGCTACGCGGGCATAATGCAGCTTATGGGTGATACAGCGAACCCAATCATCCGCATCAAGAGGCTCAGCGGAATGATGGAAGGTTGGTGGGCACATCTTGTTAAAGTCATTAATAGACACCACATCATTCCTTTGACGAAAAGCAGTATTCTGTTCAGTGCGTTCTAGCAGTCTGTTGGTTTCTCGTTTGTGCCTTTCTACCTCCAACATGACTTCAGCCAAGGAGGGTGGATGAGGCAGATCCCCATCCCTAGCCCCGCTGGCTTCACCCTGCTCTTGAGCAGCAGGGGTGCTGTGGGTGTTGACCATCCTAGGAAAACAAAACAATGGTTTAGACAGGGATGGCAAAACTTTGGCATAGGAGTGCAGAATGTAATGGATGACACGGAATGCAGATATATTCATCTGTACGACATGGTAATATAGAAACTGCCATATATATACAATTGGTCATACACACCATACATAGTTTAGTACAAGCCCAGGCTAAAGTACAATTGCGGTGAAAGACGATACATCTCATCAGAGGCATTCCAAGCTCATATACATTATTTATCTATGTCTCCAAAACTCGATACACACTAAGTCATATTCCATAAGACACGCATGACTGTGGAAATACAACTACTATGATACTACTACAACCACGGTCTAGATCAGACATCTCTGTAGTAATCTTCGTAAAGATTACCCCCGTAGCCTGGAATTGGAACATGAGGATCTGGAAAATCTCGGTCACTTGGAGACTGTGGACCATAGGGACACCGATGCGGCCTCGATCCCACTGCTGGTGGCAAACGACGCCCACGTGGAGGTGTAATGCCTCCAACGTCACGCCAGTCCATACGGTCGGGCAGACAGGACCGCACGGGGTACAAATCCCGCATATCCAGATATCCGGCCTGCACGGCAGGTGCAAGCCATGTCAAAGTGGCCCAGTGGTCGGCTCGAGTGTTGTAGAGCTCCATCCGGAGGGCACGAACCTCACGGTCCATATCCTCCAGCATCTGTGTGGTAGTCTGAAGTAGCGGCTCCTCATGAGCGGCATCAGTGTCAAGACCGGTGTAGTAACCCTCCTATCCGGGAAGTGAGGCTGGCATGTAGCAAACCTCAATGTTCAACAGGAAGGCATGCCTAGCCCGGATAATAGTCATCATCGAGTAAGCAGGATCCTGCACGGACATCTCGATGGTAACCCGAAGTCCATACGTCCAGTGGACGGGGTCGGTAGCTCCAAGATATGAAGGATATATCCGGACTGGGCAGAAGTACTGGCTCTGGTTGAAATCACGATAGTGCTCCTCTACAGTATACTCGGGATACCAACGATAGCCAGCCTCGGTCAACACACGGACCAACATGGCCGTGTGACCTAGCACATTGATGCACCGAGTCAGACAGACCACCTGATGAAGGGTGCTGTCAGACATCTGAAACACGAGATAATGCGAAGGCATTAGAATTTCTAGAAGAAATCGGGCAGCATAACAACTGTAAATGCTCAAAAGGATTTTGAGACATCTTACAAATGATATCATAGCCACTCAACAACATCATATAAAGGTTCCAGGTCCAACTAATCAACATACTAGAATAATAGAAACTGAACTGAGGCTTGAAACCAACAATCCTAAGAGTCTACGGATTAGTAACACGTGAACCTAGTAAAAGATGAGAAGCCTAGTCCTTAACCCCCGTAGAAAGAATAGGCCGACTCAGATCAGAAGGGCATAAGGTAAAGGAGTAAAAAGAGCCTTACATTCCCTTCGACAATCAATTTCACTACATATAACTAAGAATTTCTAGACTCAACATCGACCAGTTTGGCTTGAAGAACCTACAGGCAGTCCGGCTCTGATGCCAACGCTGTCAGGACCCCGATCCTAAGTCACACATATCTAGCATGTAACAAATCATATCACTTTGCAGCCCCACGCACGGTATCCCCACGGGTGCCACCTTACCAGGCCCGAGACCGTTTGCGCATTTTGGCACACGTATATGATAGTGTCGCTAGCATCCATATGACAGAGAACCCGGGCTGACATGGCTAGTTATAAACCAAAAGTGGTGCTAAATTACAGAGACATGCATACATGACCCATCAACGAATGTGTCGGTCATCAACGTATGAACCCAAGTTGTAGCAAGCTACATGGACTTAAAGGAACAACGCGTGACATTTCCCCTAAGGGACAGACATAGGAACGAAGAAGGACACAAGCCGGCCAACCTACGTGTTCCGGAGCAGTGGCAAGCTACCAAGGCTCAGTGGAAGCACTAGGAGGCATTTCCCTGTAAGATAGGCTACCAAGGGTAAACAACTAGGTGTCGGATCCCACACATACCAAACATTTCAATAACATACACACAATATGCTCGATAGGTGCAAATACAACATGGCATCACAACAAAACTCTATGAATCAAAGTACTTTATTTAAGAGGCTCCGAAGAGCCATACATAACATATCCATACAGGTAGGGGTCACATGACCCAACACTCAAGTCATACAAACATACAAGCACATGCGGAAGCTAAACTTGTCTCAGTACAGACAACTTGGAAAGAAAGAAGGCTTGGTGTAGCCTGACTATCTACAGTGGCCCTTCACAGGCTCGAGATCGCCACCTGGGTAGCAAGCTACTCGTCGACGTCAAGGTCTATTTAGAACCCATCAGAGGGGGCGGGGTTCTCCTCTGCAACAGGTATTAAGCAAACATGAGTACAAAGGTACTCAGCAAGACTTACATCAGAACCTATTATACATGCATCATTATCAACAAGGGTAGTGGAGTTTATTGCATCAAGCCAGCTTTGACTCTTGGCTAACCTGTACTACGTCTATCAGTAGTTTGCAAAGATGAGACAACAAACACGAGTCCACTAATCACCACAACAATACACTACCGTGGATTCTCTCCCGTCATCCTATGGAAGGGCCATCCATGGCACTCACACTTGTCTTGAGACTTTTAGGTGTAACCATTAACTTGTCTATGAACTGTATAGGCAACCAAGTGGTCCTTAACCGCGAACAACGGCTACTCAAATAGATTGATAACCCTGCAGGGGTGTACTTCTTCACACATGTTTCCACCACTTGGCGTCTGCACACGACATGTGCTCGGCAGACTTCAAGTGAAAGCCAACGTGGGTGTAGACGACGACCTAACCAACCACTCAAGTCTCTAGTCCAGGTTTATTGCCTATTCCGGTTCCATCCATGGGGAGATCCGGCCGGGGTCTCGCTCACGGCCCCAAACAATGTGTACAGGGTTCCCGAGACACCAAACGGGTGAGTCGGTACACCGTGCCACGTACCTGCCGCGTCACAGGCCACCCCGAGGGTCAGCGCTGCGCACGACCACCAGTAAACTACAAACACTAGAAACTAGTTGCAACTCTTGGACAGAGGACAAGGGCAGTCAATAAGTCGAGCGGGGTCATATTTCAGGGCCCAATGTGTGGTAGTAGCTGATCTTAAATCACACATACAGAGCTCAGTTATTATGGATGGTTACAATGAAACAACCCACCATGTACTCCTACATGGCCTTTCATCGATACCTTTACCAAAACATATTCCACACTTCACTCTCATTACCAGACATAATCATTTCACTCTGATCCATCACGCAGATGAACCAGACCTGACACAACTCTAAGTATAGAAGGCATAGCATGGTAGGAACACATCAACATGGCTTAATCAACTCCTACACATGCTAGTGGGTTTCAACTATTTACTGTGGCAATGACAGGTCATGCAAACGAATGGGGTTCAGCTACAACAGCAAGCAGCAGTTGAAACGTTGTTGCCTTAATGTAGTAAAAGAGAGCAGAAGCGAGAAGATGGGTTTGTATCGGAATGATCAATGGGGTTGCTTGCCTGGCAGATTGGTTGACGGGTACTGCCCTTCAGTTGGATACTCGTGTGTATCCTCGGGTGCAGAACCTACCATGGAGATTACACCGGTAACACAATCAATACACGACAATATGCAACAATATGATGCATGCTCATGACATGGCAAGATGAATGTGTTTTGAGCTAATGCAACTATAAACAGAAAGGTTTGAGCTTATTTGAATCGAAGATTCAAATTCATGCCCAAGTTATTATTATTCAAAGTGCATTATCATGTTTTGATATGAACAACAAGGTTAACTTGCTGTAACATGCATGAAACTAGTACAATGGATAGACTGCATTTTTCTGATCATTTTAATATATAAATCTTTTTCATCCGAGCTACTATTGATTTATTAAGATTTTTTGAAGTTTAAACCATTTGCTGAAATAAGTAAATCATTTTTGATTTATTTAAAATACAGAAAAGAGTTTATTGCGTCAGCACTACGTCATAGTGACGTCAGCAGGCCAACTGGGTGGCCCAGGTCAAACTTGACCAGTGGGACCCACTAGTCAGTGTCTCAGCTAACTAATTAACTATTAGGATTAAATTAAACACTAACCGAGGTTTGACTAACTGGCAGGGCCCACATGTCAGTGACCTAGGGGAGTCAAACCCTGGTCAAACTAGGCTGACTAGCCGGCATTTAGCCGCCGGCGACGTCCAGACGCGATGGAGGCTGCGGGTTTCGCCCTCAGGCGACCAAATGGACGGCGGAGACAACCTACGTGCAGCTGGGAGTGAGCCGCGTCGACTCGTGCTCGAGTTGGAGCTTGGGGTCGCCGGAAACGACGCCAGCAACGAGTCCAGCGGCTGCCAGAGTTCGGGTGAGGCCGAACTCGTGGCTGCGGTGCTCGTGGAGGCGCGTGGAGTGCTCCTACAGTATCTACGCAGAGCGGTGAAGGTGTTGGACACGACGGTGAGGCCGTTGCGTGGCCAGAGCCACATCGGCGACGAGCAACCGCGGCGGCACAGGCGGGCGAGCTTGTTGCGGTGGCTTTGGTGCATGGCAGGGCGAGCAGAGAGGACGGAGACAGTCAGTGGCTCACAGCGGAGACAACGAGCGGGTCGGCGAGCTCAGGGACGGCTTGGAGCGGCTGGTGCGGCGAAGGGGATCTCCGGCGGTGGCGGTCGGGGGCGAACTCGTTGCGGTGGCTCCGGGGCGAGTGAGCGCTCGGGGCTTGGCCTGCTCGACGAAGGGGACGGCGGCGGTGCTTCTTGACACGATGAGGCGACGGTGAGGCGACGGTGGCTGCGAGCTTCATGGCAGTGCGGCTGCGGCTGCGTTGGCCATGGAGGAGGAGAGCGAGGGAGAGAGGCAGTAGGGGAAGTGGGGTGTCGTGGCGGTCTGGGTGATGACGTGGAGGTCGTCCAGGCGTCCTAGGGCGGCGAAGCGGCGGCAAGGCAGCAAGCACCTGCCGCGGTGGCGAGCTGGCGCGCGTCGCCGTCACCTGCCTGCCTGGCGGGGATGAAGCAGCTATCTGGCGCGGGCCAGAACAGTGCTGGGCTGCTAGGTGGGCCAGCCAGGTAAGTCGCCTCTGGCCTTTTCTTTCTCTCTCTCTTTTCCTATTTTATTTTCTGTTTCTGTTTTTCTACAAATGTGTTACTTTATTAGAAATGCTAGAACATTTTTATAAATCATGAAACTACTCATGCCCACTGTATATTATATATGCAACAGGGAACATTTTGGTTTATGATTATTTGGGCATTTAAAATATTTTATAGCATTTAAATGCCGAAATGAAAATACCATATGATTTAATCCAGTGACCTTAGGATGTCCTAGAAAATTGTGCACCATTTTTCTGAGAGGTTTAAGACCAAGGCAAAGATGATGGAAATTTTAGAAGGGCATTTTGGGTACATTGGAAAAGATTTTATTAAACCCTAGTTGAATTAAGAGGGGTGCTGAGGTTTCTGTCATCCCCATTTCAAGTTTCTGGAAAAAGTTTAAACATGATGCACATTCTAGCTAGTCCTAATGCAAGCACTGACTAGGGATGTGACAACTCACCCCACTCAAAAGAATCTCGTCCCGAGATTCAGGTTCCTCCGGAAAAAGGGTGGGGTACTCAAGTCGAAGACGATCCTCCCTTTCCCAAGTAGCTTCGTTCTCGGAATGGTGTGACCATTGAACCTTGAGAAACTTGATATTATTACGTCGAGTGGTACACTCGGTTTGATCAAGAATACGAACGTGATATTCTCGATGTGTGAGATTATCTTGGAGATCAAGCGTTTCGTGATCCACTCCGCGGATAGGATCCGAGAAGCAACGCCTGAGTTGAGAGACGTGGAAGACATCATGAACTCTGGAAAGATGTGGAGGTAGTTCCAGTTGGTAGGCAACTTCTGCTCGTTTGGCAAGAATGCGAAAAGGACCAATATAACGAGGATCCAATTTGCCTTTGATACCGAATCGATGGGTTCCCTTGAGAGGAGTAACCCGAAGGTATGCCTTATCACCGACTTCGAAAGTCACAGCCTTATGATGGCGATCATATTGGCTCTTCTGGCGAGATTGGGCTGTTTTCAATTTCTCACGAATGATGCGAACTTGCTCTTCTGCTTCCTGGATCATGTACGGACCAAAGAATTGGCTTTCCCCGATTTTTGACCAGTTAAGAGGCATTCGACACCTTCGTCCATACAGAACTTCGAAAGGAGCCTTGCCCAAGCTAGCTTGATAGCTATTGTTATAAGCGAATTCGGCGAATGGAAGACACTTCTCCCAATCCATACCGAATGAAATGACAGAGGCTCGGAGCATATCTTCCAGAATTTGATTGACTCGTTCTACTTGACCACTTGACTGAGGGTGAAAGGCGGTGCTAAAGGAGAGACGAGTTCCCACAGTGTTTTGGAGACTTTCGCAAAATCGAGAGGTGAAGAGACTTCCACGGTCTGAGGTAATCTCCAATGGAACACCATGAAGAGATACTATCCGAGAGATATACAAGTCTGCTAGCCAACTAGCGGTTATACTCTCTCGAACATGCAGGAAGTGGGCTACTTTGGAGAGGCGGTCGATAGCGAGGAAGATAGCATTATTCCCTTTACTGGTCCTGGGAAATCCGGTAATGAAGTCCATATCGATCTTATCCCATTTCCATTCAGGAATAGCTAAAGGTTGAAGGGTGCCAGCAGGCCGTTGATACTCTACTTTAACGCGATGACAAAAATCGTAGTTAGCAATGAAATGAGTGATTTCTCTCTTCATCCTAGTCGACCAGAACCTCTGGCGTTGGTCCTGATACATTTTGGTACTACCGGGATGAATTGTGATAGGAGATTCATGAGCCTCCTTAAGGATCAACTGACATATTTGTTGTTTCTTGGGAACCACCAAGCGATTCTCGAAGTAGAAAACACCTCAGCTGTCCGTAGAGAAACTTTTAGCAGCTCCGCTAGCAATGTTCTCTTGGAGTCGGGATATACCCTTATCATGCTTCTGGGTAGCTATGATTTGATTCGTAAGGGTAGGTTTCCTAACCAGGGTGGAAAGGAATCCTCGAGGAACAATGTGAAGGTTAAGCTTACGAAATTCCTCGTGGAGAAGTGGTTGCCCTTGTTGTAACATCAAATTGTTACAATAAGACTTACGACTTAGTGCGTCAGCCATGCCATTGGCCTTCCCAGGGGTGTAAGTTATCCCTAAGTCATAATCTGTGAGCAACTCAACCCAACGTCTTTGCCTGAGATTCAAATCCGGTTGGGTGAAAATGTATTTCAGACTTTGGTGATCAGTAAAGATTTAACAGCGATTACCAAGAAGGTAATGTCGCCATGTTTTGAGTGCCTGGACTACAACTGCAAGCTCTAGATCATGTGTAGGATAGTTATCCACATGTGGACGCAATTGTCGAGATGCGTAGGAAATCACCTGACGATCTTGCATGAGTATGCAACCTAGTCCTTGTCGCGAGGCGTCGCAATAGATAATAAAGTCCTTGGAGAAATCTGGTGGTACCAGCACGGGAGCAGATGTCATGCGTCTTTTCAGTTCCTGCAAGCTGAACTCGCACTGTGGGGTCGACTCAAACTTTTTATCTTTCTTGAGGAATCAGTTAGAGGTCTAGCAACCTTGGAGAAATTCTCGACGAACCGTCAGCAATAGCTCGCTAAGCGAAGGAAACTCCTAACTTGCTTGACCGATTCAGGTGGTGTCCAATCAAGGACGGCCTGAACTCGCTCGGGATTGACAACAATACCCTTACCAGAGATTACATGACCTAGATAGGTCACTTCTAGCAACCAGAATTCACACTTTGAGAATTTGGCATAAAGGCGGTGCTCTCGAAGTTTCATCAATACCAGCCTTAGATGCTCAGCATGATCTTCCTTGTTCTTGGAGTAAATGAGTATATCATCGAGCTATACCACGACGAATTTATCCAAGTACTCCATGAAGATAGAATTCATTAGCCAGGAGAAAGTGGTTGGGGCATTGGTTAACCCGAAGGACATGACGGGGTACTCGTGTTGGCCATAACGAGTAACAAAGGCCGTTTTGGGAATGTCCATGTTCTTGATTTTGATTTGATGGTAGCCCAACCTAAAATCCATTTTGGAAAAGATTGTTGATCCTGGGGAGTGGATATTTGCTCTTTATGGTGACTAGATTGACAGGTGGATACTCTACAACCATCTGATCCGTTGCATCCTTCTTCTTAACGAAGAGGACGGGACAAGCCCAAGGAGAAGAACTAGGACGGATGAAAACCTTTTTCAAGGACTCCTCGAGTTGTTTCTTAAGCTCAGCTAGTTCTAAATGTGCCATCTTATAGGGTCTTCTAGAGATCGGGACAGTTCCTGGAATAAGATCTATCACGAACTCTACATCTCTGTCAGGTGGAAGACCTGGCAGTTCTTCTGGAAAGACATCCGGAAAGTCACGGACTACTCGGATATCTTCGAGTTCTGGAAGAGGGTTGGCATTAAGGGAGTAGAGCTGACGCTCAGCCATTCGGGCCAAAACATTGACTGTCTTGCCGGATGGGTGTGTAAGTTGAACAGTTCTAGTGTAGCAATCAATCTTAGCGTAATGAGCTGTCATCCAGTCCTTACCCAAGATGATGTTTATGTTTGAGGACTTGACAGCTATTAGAGATGCAAGGAAAACAAGTCTATTGACGAGGATTTCATTTCCATGGCTTACTCTAGAAGTTTGCCATTTCGAACCAGGAGTGTGAATTACCATGGAAGCGGGCATGTCACAAAAAGTCATGCTGTGCATTCGAGCATAGCTCTCAGATATGAATGAATGAGATGATCCAGTATCGAAAAGAACAGATGTCGGATGGCAGTTAACAAGGAGCGTACCAAGGACGACGTTGGGATCCTCATAAGCCTCCTCAGCAAAGACATAGTTGACATGGCCACGTATAGTGGTGACTGGCTCGACATAGTTCACCTTTCCTGTTGGCTTACCACGGCCAACAGAACTTCCTGGCTGGTTCTGAGGACACTCTCGCATGTAGTGGCCTGGTTCTCCGCACTTGAAGCATGTCACAGTGCCAGTGCGTGGAGCAGTGTTGGCTGATGGTCCACTTTAAGTCTTGGGCGGTGCGTACTGCTGGGTTGGACGAGGCGCCTCATAGGATGGCCTCGGAGTAAACCTGGGTGGCAGAGCTGTGTTTGGAACCCACACTCGGCGCTAGTGAGAGCCAGAACCGGATGAGGAACCAAAATCGCGGGGATGCTTGCGTGTGGCTTCATAGTCAGTCTCACCTGTCACATCACTGATGGATTTTTTCACTAGCTTCTGGAAGGAGGTGCACTCGTGCAGTCGGAGATCACGGCGAACCTCGGGGCTAAGTCCCTTGCGGAACCTCGCGTGCTTCTTGGTGTCGGTGGACACTTCTTCGGGAGGATAGCGGGCCAAGTTTCCAAACTCACGGCTATAGGCATCCACAGTAAATCTGCCTTGGGTGAAATTGCAGAATTCCTCCCGCTTGCAATCCATAAGACCTTCCGGAATGTGGTGTTCACGGAAAGCCTCGATGAACTCTGCCCAAGTGGTAATCTGGCCAGCGGGACGCATAGCCTCATAGTTTTCCCACCAAAGGCTAGCAGGGCCCTCAAGATGGTGTTGGGGAACGTAGTAGAATTTTAAAATTTTCTATGCATCGCCCAGATCAAACTATGGAGTCATCTAGCAACGAGGGAGAGGGGGTGCATCTACATACCCTTGTAGATCGCGCGCGGAAGCGTTCAAGAGAATGGGATTGATGGAGTCGTACTCGTCGTGATCCAAATCACCGATGTTCCTAGCGCCGAACGGACGGCACGTCCGCGTTCAACACACGTACGGAGTGGAGACGTCTCCTCCTTCTTGATCCAGCAAGGGGGGGTGAGAGGTTGATGGAGATCCAGCGGCACGACGGCGTGGTGGTGGAAGCAGCGGGATTCCAGCAGGGCTTCGCCAAGCGCAACTTGAGGAGGAAGGGGTGTCACGGGAGGGAGAGGGAGGCGCCAGGGTTTAGGGTGCGGCTTCCCTCCCTCCCCCCTTTATATAGGGGCCCTCGGGGGG
>LR738714.1:311096959-311201329 GCA_902687465.1 Secale cereale | reverse complement strand
GGGGGGGGACTTGCCCCCAAGTCGGGTGGGGCGCCCCCCCACCCCTAGGGTTTCCAACCCTAGGCGCAGGGGAGGCCCATGGGGGGCGCACCAGCCCACCAGGGGCTGGTTCCCTTTCCCACTTCAGCCCATAGGGCCGTCCGGGATAGGTGGCCCCACCCGGTGGACCCCCGAGACCCTTCCGGTGGTCCCGGTACAATATCGGTGACCCCCGAAACTTTCCCGGTGGCCGAAACTGGACATCCTATATACAATTCTATACCTCCGGACCATTCCGGAACTCCTCGTGACGTCAGGGATCTCATCCGGGACTCCGAACAACTTTCGGGTTACCGCATACTTATATATCTACAACCCTAGCGTCACCGAACCTTAAGTGTGTAGACCCTACGGGTTCGGGAGACACGTAGACATGACCGAGATGTCTCTCCGGTCAATAACCAACAGCGGGATCTAGATACCCATGTTGGCTCCCACATGCTCCTCGATGATCTCATCGGATGAACCACGATGTCGAGGATTCAATCAATCCCGTACGTAATTCCCTTTGTCTATCGGTATAGTACTTGCCCGAGATTCGATCGTCGGTATACCGATACCTTGTTCAACCTCGTCATGGCAAGTCTCTTTACTCATTCCATAACACATCATCCCGTGAACAACTCTTTGATCACATTGAGCTCATTATGATGATGTCCTACCGAGTGGGCCCAGAGATACCTCTCCGTCATACGGAGTGACAAATCCCAGTCTTGGTTCGTGCCAACCCAACAGATGGTTTTGGAGATACCCGTAGTGTACCTTTATAGTATCCCAGTTACGTTGTGACGTTTGGCACACCCAAAGTATTCCTACCGTATCCAGGAGTTGCACAACCTCATGGTCTAAGGAAAGGATACTTGACATTGGAAAAGCTTTAGCATACGAACTACACGATCTTGTGCTAGGCTTAGGATTGGGTCTTGTCCATCACATCATTCTCCTAATGATGTGATCCTGTTATCAGTGACATCCAATGTCCATGGTCAGGAAACCGTAACCATATGTTGATCAATGAGCTAGTAACTAGAGGTTTACTAGGGACACGTTGTGGTCTATGTATTCACACATGTATCACTATTTCTGGATAATACAATTGAAGCATGAACAATAGACAATTATCATGAACAAGGAAATATAATAATAACCATTTTATTATTGCCTCTAGGGCATATTTCCAACAGTCTCCCACTTGCACTATATTCAGTAATATAGTTACATTGTGATGAATCGAACACCCATAGAGTTCTGGTGTTGATCATGTTTTGCTCGTGGAAGAGGTTTAGTCAACGGATCTGCGACATTCAGATCCGTATGCACTTTACAAATATCTATGTCTCCACCTTGAATATAATTCCGGATGGACTTGAAACGGCGCTTGATGTGCTTGGTCTTCTTGTGAAACCTGGGCTCCTTGGCAATTGCAATAGCTCCAGTGTTGTCACAGAAGAGAGTCATCAGGCCCGACGCGCTCGGAATAACTCCTAGGTCGGTGATGAACTCCTTCATCCATACTCCTTCCTGCGCTGCTTCGGAAGCAGCTATGTACTCCGCTTCACATGTAGATGCCACCACGACGCTTTGCTTGCAACTGCACCAACTGACCGCCCCTCCATTCAAAATTTACACGTATCCGGTTTGTGACTTGGAGTCATCCAGATCTGTGTCGAAGCTAGAATCGATGTAACCCTTTACGATGAGCTCTTCATCACCTCCATAAACGAGAAACATATCCTTAGTCCTTTTCAGGTACTTCAGGATGTTCTTGACCGCTTTCCAGTGTTCCATACCGGGATCACTTTGGTACCTCCCCACCAAACTTATGGCAAGGTTCACATCAGGTCTGGTACACAGAATGGCATACATAATAGAACCTATGGCCAAGGCATAGGGGATGGCACTCATCTTTTCTCTATCTTCTGCCGAGGTCAGGCATTGAGCCGTGCTCAATCTCATACCTTGCAATATAGGCAAGAACCCTTTCTTGGATTGATCCATATTGAACATCTTCAATATCTTGTCAAGGTATGTGCTTTGTGAAAGACCAATGAGGCATCTCGATCTATCTCAATAGATCTTGATGCCTAATATGTAAGCAGCTTCTCCAAGGTCATTCATTGAAAAACTCTTACTCAAGTAGGCCTTTATGCTTTCCAAGAGTTCTACATCATTTCCCATCAGAAATTTATCATCCACATATAATATCAGAAATGCTACAGAGCTCCCACTCACTTTCTTGTAAATACAGGCTTCTCCCCAAGTCTGTATAAACCCCAACGCTTTGATCACCTCATCAAAACGAATGTTCCAACTCCGACATGCTTGCACCAGCCCATAGATTGAGCGCTAGAGCTTGCATACCTTGTTAGCACTCTCAAGATCAACAAAATCTTCCGGCTGCATCATATACAGTTCTTCCTTGAGGAAGCCATTAAGGAATGCCGTTTTGACGTCCATTTGCCATATCTCATAATCATAGAATGCGGCAGTTGCTAACATGATTCGGACGGACTTCAGCATCGCTATGTGAGAGAAAGTCTCGTCGTAGTCAATTCCTTGAACTTGTCGATAACCTTTAGTGACAAGTCGAGCCTTATAGACGGTCACATTACCATCCGCGTCAGTCTTCTTCTTAAAGATCCATTTATTTTCTATGGCGTGCCGATCATCCGGCAAGTCCACCAAAGTCCATACTTTGTTATCATACATGGATCCTATCTCGGATTTCATGGCTTCAAGCCATTTATTGGAATACGGGCCCGCCATCGCTTCTTCATAGTTCGAAGGTTCACCGTTGTCCAACAACATGATTTCCAGTACAGGGTTGCCGTACCACTCTGGTGCGGAACGTGTCCTGGTGGACCTACGAAGTTCAGTACTAACTTGATCTGAAGCTTCATGATCATTATCATTAACTTCCTCCCTGGTCGGTGCAGGCACCACATGAACATCTTCCCGTGCTGCGCTACTTTCTGGTTCGGAAGGGGTGACTGTCACCTCATCAAGTTCCACTTTCCTCCCACTCACTTCTTTCGAGAGAAATTCTTTCTCCAGAAAGGATCCATTCTTGGCAACAAAGACCTTGCCTTCAGATCTGAGGTAGAAGGTGTACCCAATAGTTTCCTTAGGGTACCCTATGAAGACGCATTTTTCCGATTTGGGTTCGAGCTTTTCAGGTTGAAGTTTCTTGACATAAGCATCACATCCCCAAACTTTTAGAAACGACAACTTAGGTTTCTTGCCAAAACAAAGTTAATACGGTGTCGTCTCAATGAATTTAGACGGTGCCCTATTTAAAGTGAATGCGGCAGTCTCTAAAGCATAACCCTAAAATGATAGCGATAAGTCGGTAAGAGACATCATAGATCGCACCATGTCCAACAGAGTACGATTACGACGTTCGGACACACCATTACGCTGAGGTGTTCTAGGCGGCGTCAATTGTGAAACAATTCCATAGTTCCTTAGGTGCGCGCCAAATTCCTGACTTAAATATTCTCCTCCATGATCCGATCGTAACAACTTTATTTTTCTGTCACGTTGATTCTCAACCTCATTCAGAAATTCCTTGAACTTGTCAAAAGTCTCAGACTTGTGTTTCATCAAGTAGACATACCCATATCTACTTAAGTCTTCTGTGAGGGTGAGAACATAACGATAGCCACCACGAGCTTCAACACTCATTGGACCGCACACATCGGTATGTATGATTTCCAATAAGTTGGTTGCTCGCTCCATTCTTCCGGAGAACGGAGTCTTGGTCATCTTGCCCAAGAGGCATGGTTCGCACGTGTTAAATGATTCATAATCAAGAGACTCCAAAATTCCATCTGCATGGAGCTTCTTCATACGTTTGACACCAATATGACCAAGGCGGCAGTGCCACAAGTATGTGGGTCTATCATTATCAACCTTACATCTTTTGGCATTCACACTATGAATATGTGTAACATCACGTTCGAGATTCATTAAGAATAAACCATTGACCAGCGGGGCATGACCATAAAATATTTCTCTCATATAAATAGAACAACCATTATTCTCGGATTTAAATGGGTAGCCATCTCGCATTAAACGAGATCCAGATATAATGTTCATGCTCAAAGCTGGTACTAAATAACAATTATTGAGGTTTAAAACTAATCTCGAAGGTAGATGCAAAGGTAGCGTGCCGACGTCGATCACATCGACCTTGGAACCATTCCCGATGCGCATCGTCACCTCGTGCTTCGCCAGTCTCCGTTTATTCCGCAGCTCCTGCTTTGAGTTACAAATGTGAGCAACTGCACCGGTATCGAATACCCAGAAGCTAATACGAGCGCTGGTAAGGTACACATCAATAACATGTATATCACATATACCTTTGATGTTGCCGGCCTTCTTATATGCTAAGTATTTGGGACAGTTCCGCTTCCAGTGACCCATTCCCTTGCAATAAAAGCACTCAGTCTCGGGCTTGGCATGCATTCTTTGGCTTCTTCCCAGCAACTGGCTTACCGGGCGCGGCAACTCCTTTGCCGTCCTTCCTGAAGTTCTTCTTACCCTTGCCTTTCTTGAACTTAGTGGTTTTATTCACCATCAACACTTGATGTTCTTTCTTGATCTCCACCTCCGCTGATTTCAGCATTGAATACACCTCGGGAATGGACTTTTCCATCCCTTGCATATTGAAGTTCATAACGAAGCTCTTGTAGCTAGGTGGGAGCGACTGAAGGATTCTGTCAACGACTGCTTCATCTGGGAGATTAATTCCCAACTGAGACAAGCGATTGTGCAACCCAGACAATTTGAGTATATGCTCGCTGATAGAACTATTCTCCTCCATCTTACAACTATAGAATGCGTCTGAGACGTCATATATCTCGACTCTGGCATGAGATTAGAAAACCATTTTCAGCTCTTGGAACATCTCATATGCTCCGTGATGCTCAAAACGCTTTTGGAGCCCCAATTCTAAGCTCTAAAGCATGCCGCACTGAACCAGGGAGTAATCATCACAACACGACTGCCAGGCGTTCATAACATCTTGGTTCGCTGTGGCGGGTGCACCACCTAGCGGTGCTTCAAGGACATATGTTTTCTTGGCAGCTATGACGATGATCCTCAAGTTACGGACCCAATCCGTATAGTTACTACCATTGTCTTTTAGCTTGGTTTTCTCTAGGAACGCGTTGAAGTTGAGGGCAACATTAGCGTGGGCCATTGGATCTACAAGACATATTGTAAAGATTTTAGACTATGTTCATGACAATTAAGTTCATCTAAACAAATTTAATGAACTCCCACTCAGATAGACATCTCTCTAGTCATCTAAGTGACACATGATCCGAATCGACTAGGCCGTGTCCGATCATCACGTGAGACGGACTAGTCATCAACGGTGAACATCTTTATGTTGATCTTATCTTCTATACGACTCATGTTCGAACTTTCGGTCTTCCGTGTTCCGAGGCCATGTATGTACATGCTAGGCTCGTCAAGTGAACCCTAAGTGTATTGCGTGTGTAAATCTGGCTTACACCCGTTGTATGCGAACGTTAGAGCCTATCACACCCGATCATCACGTGGTGCTTCGGAACAACGAACCTTAGCAATGGTGCACAGTTAGGGGGAACACAATTCTTGAAATTTTTAGTGAGAGATCATCTTATTTATCTAAGTAAATAAGATGTAAAAACATGATAAACATCACATGCAATCAAGTAGTGACATGATATGGCCAATATCATTTTGCTCCTTTGATCTTCATCTTCGGGGCTCCATGATCATCATCATCACCGGCATGACACCATGATCTCCATCATCATGATCTCCATCATCATGATCTCCATCATCGTGTATTCATGAAGTCGTCTCGCCAAATATTACTTCTACTACTATGGCTAACGGTTAGCAATAAAGTAAAGTAATTACATAGCGTTTTTCTATGACACGCAGGTCGTACAATAAAATAAGACAACTCCTATGGCTCCTGCCAGTTGTCATACTCATCAACATGCAAGTCGTGATTCCTACTACAAGAACATGATCAATCTCATACATCACATATATATCATTCATCACATCCTTTTGGCCATATCACATCACATGGCACATGCTGCAAGAACAAGTTCGACGTCCTCTAATTGTTGTTGCAAGTTTTTACGTGGCTGCTATAGGTTTCTAGCAAGAACGTTTCTAACCTACGCCAAAACCACAACGTGATATGCCAATTTCTATTTACCCTTCATAAGGACCCTTTTCATCGAATCCGATCTGACTAAAGTGGGAGAGACAGACACCCGCTAGCCACCTTATGCAACTAGTGCATGTCAGTCGGTGGAACCCATCTCACATAAGCGTACGTGTAAGGTCGGTCCGGGCCGCTTCATCCCACGATGCCGCCGACTCAAGATAAGACTAGTAACGGCAAGAGAATTAACAAATCGACGCGCACAACTACTTTTACTCGTGCAAGATACTACGCATAGACCTAGCTCATGATGCCACTATTGGGGAACGTAGCAGAATTTTAAAATTTTCTATGCATCACCAAGATCAATCTATGGAGTCATCTAGCAACGAGGGAGAGGGGAGTGCATCTACCTACCCTTGTAGATCGCGCGCGGAAGCGTTCAAGAGAATGGGGTTGATGGAGTCGTACTTGTCGGGATCCAAATCACTGATGATCCTAGTGTCGAACGGACGGCACCTCCATGTTCAACACACGCACGGAGCGGATACGTCTCCTCCTTCTTGATCTAGCAAGGGGGGACGAGAGGTTGATGGAGATCCAGCAGCACGACGGCGTGGTGGTGGAAGCAGCGGGATTCTAGCAGGGCTTCGCCAAGCGCAACTGGAGGAGGAAGGGGTGTCGCGGGAGGGAGAGGGAGGTGCCAGGGCTTAGGGTGCAGCTGCCCTCCCTCCCCCTTTATATTGGGGCCCTGGGGGGGGCTGGCCCCTGGAGATCCAATCTCCAAGGGGGGCGGCGGCCAAGGGGGGGACTTGCCCCACAAGTCAGGTGGGGCGCCCCCCACCCCTAGGGTTTCCAACCCTAGGCGCAGGGAAGGCCCATGGGGGCGCACCAGCCCATCAGGGGCTGGTTCCCTTTCCCACTTCAGCCCGTAGGGCCCTCCGGGATAGGTGGCCCCACCCGGTGGACCCCCGGGACCCTTCCGGTGGTCCCAGTACAATACCGGTGACCCCCAAAACTTTCCCGGTGGCCGAAACTGGACTTTCTATATACAATTATTTACCTCCGGACCATTTCGGAACTCCTCGTGACGTCCGGGATCTCATCCGGGACTCCGAACAACTTTAGGTTTACCGCATACTTATATTTCTACAACCCTAGCGTCACCGAACCTTTAGTGTGTAGACCCTACGGGTTCGGGAGACACGTAGAGATGACCGAGACGACTCTCCGATCAATAACCAAAAGCGGGATCTGGATACCCATGTTGGCTCCCACATGCTCCTTGATGATCTCATCGGATGAACCACGATGTCGAGGATTCTATCAATCCCGTACGCAATTCCCTTTGTCTATCGGTATAGTACTTGCCCGAGATTCGATTGTCGGTATACCGATACCTTGTTCAACCTCGTCATGGCAAGTCTCTTTACTCGTTCCGTAACACATCATCCCGTGAACAACTCTTTGATCACATTGAGCTCATTATGATGATGTCCTACCAAGTGGGCCTAGAGATACCTCTCCGTCATACGGAGTGACAAATCCCAGTCTTCGTTCGTGCCAACCCAACAGATGCTTTCGGAGATACCCGTAGTGTACCTTTATAGTCACCCAGTTACGTTGTGACGTTTGGCACACCCAAAGTATTCCTACGTTATCCGGGAGTTGCACAACCTCATGGTCTAAGGAAAGGATACCTGTCATTGGAAAAGCTTTAGCATACGAACTACACGATCTTGTGCTAGGCTTAGGATTGGGTCTTATCCATCACATCATTCTCCTAATGATGTGATCCCGTTATCAATGACATCCAATGTCCATGGTCAGGAAACCGTAACCATCTGTTGATCAACGAGCTAGTAACTAGAGGTTTACTAGGGACACGTTGTGGTCTATGTATTCACAGATGTATCACTGTTTCCGGATAATACAATTGAAGCATGAACAATAGACAATTATCATGAACACGGAAATATAATAATAACCATTTTATTATTGCCTCCAGGGCATATTTCCAAAAGGTGGTAGGCAGCGTAGGTAACCTTATCAGCTTCGGTTACGCAGGCAGAATGCAGCTTATGGGTGATACTGCGAAGCCAATCATCCGCATCAAGAGGCTCATCAGAATGATGGAAGGTTGGTGGGCACATCTTAATAAAGTAATTAATAGACACCACGTCATTCCTTTGACGAAAAGCAGTATTCTGTTCTATGCGTTCCAGCAGTGGGTTGGTCTCTCGTGTATTCCTTTCTGCCTCCAACATGATTTCAGCCAAGGAGGCTGGATGAGGCAGATCCCCATCCCTAGCACCACTGGCTTCACACTGCTCCTAAGCAGCAGGGGTGCTGTGGGTGTTGACCATCCTAGGAAAAGAAAACAACGGTTTAGACAGGGATGGCAAAACTTTGGCATAGGAGTGCAGAATGTAATGGATGACACGGAATGCAGAGATGTTCATCTGTACGACATGGTAATATAGAAACTGCCATATATAGATGTCACACCCTGATTTTCATGCCACATTGCTTAAGCTAATAATCATGCTAAAAATGTGGATTGACAAAACTTTTGAGTGTTTTTAACTTTGCTTGATTGGTTTTCTGTTTGCTGCTTGCTAGTGCTCTAAAAATCAAATAAATCCTCCAACTCTTATACTTCATCTCCTTGATCCAAAACCTTTTCCCAATGATCATGCCATGTGTATAGAACAATATAGTATTTTCTTATAAAAATATTTTGGCCAAATAGTATTTTCTAAAATTAGTTTTCCAAAAACCCCTGAATTGAGGTTTGCACTACAAGTACCTTATTTAGGGTGTGAAAAATCTTTCAAAAGGTATATTTGAATCCTATTAGGTATAGGACTCCCATAAACCACAAAATTATAATTTTAAAAGTTATTTTTATATTTTATTTAAAAGCTTTTTCTTAAGGCCAGAAATGGTCTTTAATAGGGAAAAAATATTTAATTATTTCAAAAATATTTGCCAAAATTTAGGGAAACTCATAGGACATATATTGTCCATATATAAGAGTTTCAACACATGGTCATGTTCAAAATATTGGACAAATCCTTCATTAACCCTTTATGTATATTTCAAGCTTTTGAAATATTTACAAAGGAAATATAGCCCAAAAATTCCAGGGAAATTCTATCATGTCAAATATGACATGTTTGATGATCTTACAAAGCCTCATGCCTTGAAGATCAAGGAAACATCATCTAATCCCCTCAAAACCATTTATGTCCATTTTGAAGTTTGAGCAACTTTACATTGCCAAACTTGTCCAAATGCTCTCAAACTTGGTGCACATGCTAAAATGATGTAATTATGCATCTATGCAAAATGGCACAAGTTTTGGAGAAGGACAACTTGATCTAAGTGCCCCAAAACCCTTTCTGACCAGATCCAAATTTGAACAACTCTACATTGCCAACTTTTTACTTGGGGCCTCAAAATTTGTGGACATGTTCACAACCCCAAATGATGACACTACACCAAGTGGTGCATCAAGGAGAGATGATTTGCTTAACTTAATCTTGGAAATCAATTTCTGTTGATTTCTAGGGTTCACCAAAGTTACATTGGCAACCTTGCCCAAATGAGCTCAAATTTGGTGGAAGGGCCTAAATGAATGTGACATTTGATCCTATTAAGTCTCATGTCAACTAGAAGTCATTTGCTTGCCCAAAACTATATCAAACACCTTCTGCCATTTTCCCAAAACCCTTGTTTTGACCCCATTCACTATTCCCCTTTACCGCAAATTCTTACCATAGGTAAACCTGATCATCTTCTATCTCCAGTAACTTCCCCATGGCCAGAGCTCAATGATTGAGGGGTGAAAACGCCATTTTACTCTTTAGGACAACATCATTCTCCTCCTTTCTCACCCCCCTCCTCACTCCAGTGGCCCTCAAGGGCATCCCAGGCCGTCTGTGCATTGTTTACTAGCCCCTAGCATTGTTGGACATTGGGGGACACGTCCAGAGTGCAACCACACGCCCATGCCGGCCAAAGTCGCGCTCTGGAGCGCGCTACAGTGCGCCAAGGCACTGTAGCTCGACTCTCCCAAGGCATCCAGGCGGCATTGGGCAGAGCGAGCGTGTCCATCGAGGTCGCCTCGACGTCCACGACACGCCTCGCTGCCGGGCCCCTCCTCCCTTGCCCCCCCTTATCCCTCCGTGAGCTCGCCTGGGCGCGTCCATGGACATTGCTCACGGTGCACCGCGGCCACGTCTATTTAAGCCACCCCTACCCTCTCTCTCGTCTTGGTTAGGACCCCCTCTCTCCCGTGAACCTCCCGGACAAGCCCCCTCTCCCCCTGGTGCTCTCTTTCCCTCTCCATGGCCGTTGTGTCACCGTCGGCCTCCTCCTAAATTCATGGCCTGTGGCCTCCCCCTCCCATTCTAGACTACCCCATGACACCTACAACCTCGCTGCAGGTCTCTCCCGAGCTCCATTCGGTCCTCCCGGCAACCGTAGCACCGAAACCATCATCGGCATCACCATCTTCCGCCATGGCCGACGCCGCTCGTGACCTCGACCGCCCCAGGGCTTAGGACCCATCCAGGTGGTCGCGCCCCTCTCCCCCGAGGTCGTTGGTACTCAGGGCGCCCGCAGCGGTGCACCTGCTCGCCGGGACGGGTCTGGCCTCGCTCCTCTGTTCCTGTGGCATGGGGAGGCCGCGTGAGGAAGAAGAAGCCGGCCGCTGGACCGGCGACCCCATCGGTCAGCCTCTGCTAACATGTCCAGCCGGTCCCGCTCAGGTTAAGTGGAGGCGGGAATCCACGGGAACCGCCTCCCCTGCAGGAAAGCGCACTCCCATAATGCGCCATCGGCGTGGCCCTCCTTAGCCGCGTTCGGCCGAGCCACTGGGCCGGCCCAGTGGTGCCCTGCTGCTAAGCCTCGACCAGTGCGCGCCGCCGCCTCCCAGATCTGGCCCATTTCGGTAAATCCTTTGTCTTTTTATTTTTCTGTAAACTTCAAAAATCCATAAATAAATCAAGTGGATTCCAAATTTGGTGATTCAAATTTCTAGGAGTTTCTAAAATCATGATCTACCTGTTGGTGCAACATGCACATTTTTCCAGAGACTTTTCCTTCACAAATATTTATCAAATATCATTTTTCTATTTCTGTGATAAACTTTAGAAAATCACAGAGAGCTCAAATTTGATCCAAATGCAATGGTTCAAATTCCTAGATGCTTGTAATGTCCAAACTTAGCTTTGGAACATTTTTATTAATACTTTCTGTACCCCACCAAATAATGAGCCATTTCTTTATATTTATCAACTTTGCAAAATCCTAGGAAATTCGTTTGAACTCCAAATCCAGTGAAACCAAATCCTAGATGCTTCTAAAATCATGGTTTGTTAAATGGGTGCCTTTGCTCATCTTCCAAAAATATATTTCTGTACACCTCTTTCAAATCCATAAACCCCTTGATTCCATCATATTGAAATGTGCCAAACCACCCATTGATCATACTCCAATGAAACCACCTTGGTCATTTTTCATATGACCAGAGGTATCCTAGAAAAGTCCAACTCCTATTTTTAGAGCACTTTTATTTTTGCTTTGTTGTGTTGCTTATTATGATTGTTTCCATCGTTAGTTGATGAAATAAACGGAGTACTCGGAGATGGACCAGAAGGTTTGAAGACTCGGAAGGATAAGGCAAGCAGCCCTTTGACCATGTCTATGGAACCCTTTTTATGCATGTCATATAGTACCATAATGTTGTTTCTACGGAATCATGATGAGGTGGAACCACTTTGATGGTTTGCCACTGCACTTCCTCGTTGATACTTGCATTGTGCATGACCCTACCTTCTTATGAGGGTTATGCCGGTGGGAGTAGATAGATGTGTGCTATAGTAGTTGGCTACGCAAAATGGGTCAGGGTTATGCATTGAGAGAAACAAGTGTGGTTGACATACTTGCAAGTAGCCCAGTGGGTGCCACTAATGCCCCTGGGAGATGTTGAGGAACTAGGGCACTACTTGGTGAAGAAGTAGTGTACCGAGGCTTGATGAAAGTGTTGTTTACAGGGATGGATTAGATTTATGTGTGACTACCATCCCAACCAAACATGCGCAACCACTCTACCCTTATATGGGAAAGGGCATTATTGATTACCTAGGTCGATACTAGCATGGTGCCCGCATTACTAGTGACGGGGGTGACATGAGGTCACTCTCGGGACGGGGTCGTGCTTGGATAGGCGGCCATGACTGTTTTCACAGGGCACCGAACACACCGTTGGTTCCCCGTGTCAGTGGTTTGTGATGAATATGGGAGCAAGGCTCCACAAATTTTAAGATGAGAAATGTTTGGCGCGGGGCTGTTACCAATCGAGTGGACTCTGTGTTAGTGTCGTCTAGGGAAAGATAATGATCGGGTGCTTACCCCGGGTACTTGAGGTACCGCGGGTCATGAATGACACGGAAGTTCCCCGGATCTTGTGGGTAAAGTGTGCAACCTTTGCAGAGTGTAAAACTATTCGAATAGCCGTGTCCATGGTCAAGGACAGTTGGGTGGTGCTGCTTAGACTATGTCCATAAGTTTCTGGAAAACAACACGGTTGGGTAAATTTGTTGATGTGATTGTGAGAATGTCACATCCCTAGCTTCTGGTAATGCACTAGGCTAGCTTCTTGTGTGCATCATGTTTAATCTTGAAAGAAACTTGAAATGGGGATGGCCTAAACCCTAGCAGTAAAGCAATTCAACTAGGGTCAATTAAAATCTTTTCAATGAACCCACAATGCCCCTTGGAAAAGTTCATCATTTTTGGATTGATTAAAAACCCCTGCCAAAAATGTTGCACTTATTTCTAGGACCATTCTGGATTTTTGAATTAAATCATATCTTATTTGCATTTGGGCATTTAAATATTATATATTAATTTAAATGCTCAAATAATCCTAAACTGAAATGTTCCATGTTGGTTATATGCTAAACAGTGGGCATGAGCAGTTTGGTGATTTTTGAAAATGCCTAAGCATTTTTAGAAAAGCCACAAAGTTACAAAAGAATTAGAAAACAGAAGATAAAATAAATAACAGAAACAGAAAGAAAAGACAGAGAGAAAGGAAGCCCACCTGAGCCACTTACCTGGTCTCCCTGTAGCCTGGTGGCCCAGCAGCTCGGCCCAGCCCACCTGGCCCTCCCCCTGTCGTCTTCCTCGTGACAGAAGGACGAGCGCGCGTGCCGGCGCGTGGTCGCCGCACTCCGGCCACCTCCTGCCTGCTTGCTTCCTCCCCGACCCCCCTGGAGACGCCACGCACGCCCCCAGGCCCCTCTCACTCCCCCTCGATCTCTCTCCCTCCCCTTTGTTCTCTCACACACAGCCACCGAGCGGAGCTCGTCGCCGCCGCTCATCACCACCGCAGCCAACGTCCCCCTCTCGCCTCGCCGGAGCACCCAGTAGCTCCGCCTCGTCCCTCTCTTCCTCCTCGCCGAGCCGCCCGACGCCGGAAGCCCCGAAACGTCGCCGTCTGCGTCTTCTTCAACCTTCGGCCGCCGATGACCTCACCGTCGAATTCGCGATGGTTGGCGCCTCCCCGAGCTTCCTGAGACCCCCGTCGTCCTCACTGTGAGCTCCACTGCGTTTGCCCTCTCTCCTTTTCGCTTGCCCCTTGCCGTAGCGTCGTTCTCGCCGTGGCCGTAAGCTTCTCGCCGCCTGCGATGTTGCAGCCGTGGCCACCGTCGCCCAGGGCGGCAACCGAGCACACAGACGTGCTCAGCGCAACACCAGAGGCCCAAAACCCCCTCCCGTTGCTCCTCCCGTGCCCCGTATCACCGAAACCATCGAGGCCCGATTCCGGCCGCTGCCCCTGAGCTCGCCGTCGACGATTCCGGCCACCCCAGCCTCCGCCAACGCCACCGTTGGATGCGCCACTCCGTCCTCTTCCCGTAGCTGCTCCCTGCGCGCCAAAAGAACCCCCGTAGGTGAAACCCGACGCGCTCCGCCGCGTCCAGCCTCGCCGGCGGCTAAACGCCGGCGGGATGACCGCTTTGACCGGCGAGGTGAACCTCCCCCGAGTCGCTGACAAGTGGGCCCTGGGCCCTGTTAGTTTAATTTAAGTTTTGTTAAGCTTAATTAACCCTACTGACACTGACATGTGGGCCCTCGCGCCTAATTAGGTTAGTCTAAACTTTCCTGTTTAGCTTAGTACTAATCCGTTGGACCCCACATGGCAGTTTGACTTTGGCCAAGTCAACACCGACTGGACCCACCTGTCATGCACACAAACCAGCCCTTAGACACTGACCAGTGGGCCCCACTGGTCAGGATTGACCCGAACAGCCCTGTTGACTTGCTGATGTCAGCATGACCTAGTGCTGACGCAGTAACTATTTTCTGGGATTTTAAATAAATCTTAAATGATTTATTTATTTCAGAAAATAGACAAAACTTCTAAAAATCATAGAAATTAGTCCATAACTCAGATGAAAATAATTTATATATGAAAATTGATCAGAAAAATTCAAGGAATCTGTTTATGGCATTTTCATGCATGTTTGAACAAGTTAAACCTGTTGATCAGGTCAAATCAATTAAATGGCATTTAAATAATCACATATGAAGTTTGGATTTGAACCTTTGGTTCAAACCAACTTCATTGAATTATGTTGCTAGTTGCATTAGCTCAATAAACAGTATATTGCCATGTCATGATCATGCATCATATTGTCGCATTGCATTGATTGTGTTCTTTCTCTGTTTGTCGGTTTTGTTCCCTTTCAGTAGACGTGTTCCGACGATGAGTTCGATGACACCGATGAAGACTCATTGTTATCTTCAGAAGTGCCAGGCAAGCAAAACCCCATTGAGCATTCCGATACAATCGCACTCTCTCGCTCTTGCTCTCTTTTACTGCATTAGGACAACAACGCTTCAACTGTTACCTGCTGCGGTAGTTGAACCCCTTTCCACTGCATGACCCGTCATTGCCACATTAAATAGTTGAAACCCACTAGTATGAGTAGGAGTTGTTTGAGCCATGTTGTGCCTACTCATTCATGCTTTCTGGTTATGCCTGCTATTGCTTAGGGTTGTGTCAGGTCTGATTCATCGGGGATGAATTGGAATGTGGTCAACATGTCCTACTGTTGAGAGCTAAGTGTGTGAACACGATTTGTTAAAGGTAGCGATGAGAGGCCATGTAGGAGTACATGGTGGGTTGTCTCATTGCAGCCGTCCTCAGGAACTGAGTTCTGTGTTGGTTGGTCCATGAAACAGCTACTACCACACATTGGGATCCTTAATTGACTCTCTCGACTTATTAATCAACATGATCTCTGTCCAGGAGTTGCCACTAGTTTCTGGTGTTTGTAGTTTACTGGAGGTCGTGCGCAACGCTGACCCTCGGGGTGGGCTGTGACGCGGCAGGTACGTGGCACGGTGTACCGATTGTCCGTTTGGTGATGCGGGAACCCTGTACACATCGTTTGGGGCCGTGAGCGACACCCCGGCTGGATCTCCCCACGGATGGAACCCAAATAGGCGATAAACCTGGACGAGAGACTTGTGTGGTTAGTCAGGTCGTGGCCGACAACCTCGCTGGGCCTCCGCTTGAAGGTTGCCGAGTACATGTCGTGTAAACGGCGGTAAGTGGTGAGAGCGTGTGTGAAGAAGTACACCCCTGCAGGGTTAAATATAATCTATTCGAATAGCCGTGTCCGCGGTAATGGACTTCTGGGTTGCCTATTACAGTTCATAGACAAGTGAAAGTGGATACTCTAAAACGCGCAAGATAAGCGTGAGTGCTATGGATGGCCATCTCGTAGGGAGACGGGAGCGGATCCATAGTGGTGTATTGATTGGTGAATATGTGGACTCGTGTGCGCCACCTCAAAAGAGTTACTTGTAGTCGTAGTCTAGGATAGCCACCGAGTAAAAGCTGGCTTGCTGCAGTCAAACTCCACCACCCCTTTGTTGATACTAACGCATATGTAGATAGATCTGATGTAAGTCTTGCTGAGTACCTTTGTACTCACGTTTGCTTAATTTATATTTTGCAGAGAGACTTCAGTCTCGCTAGTGGTTCCACGTGGACTTCGACGTTTAGCTTGTTACCTCAGCTACGATCTTGTACCCTTGGGAGGGTCTTGTAGATAGTCAGGCTTTTCAGCCTTCTTCATTTGTAGTTGTGTGTACTCAGACATGTTATGCTTTCGTTGCCTGTATGCTCTGTATGTTGGGTCATGTGACCTCTGTTTGTAATAAATGCTATGATGGCTCTTCTGGGCCTTATCTATATGAGTTGTTGAGTTATGTTGTGATGCCATGTTGTGCAGCACATACTTGCATGTTATGCATACGTGTAATGTGTATTGTTATGTGTGGGATCCGACACCTAGTTGTTTACCTTTGGTAGCCTATCTTACAGGGAAATGTCTCCTAGTGCTTCCTCTGAGCCTTGGTAGCTTGCTACTGCTCCGGAACACTTAGGCTGGCCGGCATGTGTCCTTCTTTGTTCCTGTGTCTGTCCCTTAGGGGAAATGTCACGCGTTGTTCCTTTAAGTCCTTGTAGCTTGCTACGACTTGGGTTCATACGTTGATGACCGACACGTTCGTTGCTGGGTCACGAATGCCTGTCTCTGTAATTTAGTGCCACTTTTGGTTTATAACTGGTCATGTCGGCCCGGGTTCTCTGTTATATGGATGCTAGCGACACTATCATATACGTGAGCCAAAATGCGCAAACGGTCCCGGGCCAGGTAAGGTGGCACCCGTGGGGATACCGTGCGTGAGGCCGCAAAGTGATATGATGTGTTACAGGCTAGACCTGTGTGACTTAGGATTGGGGTCCTGACAGCTTTGGTATCAGAGCCTGACTGCCTGTAGGATTAGCAAGCCAAACTGGTCGAAGTCGTGTCTAGAAACTCTTTAGTTATGTAAGGGAATTGTTTGTGGAAGGGAACGTAAGGCTCTTTTTACTCCTTTACCTTATGACCTTCTAATCTGAGTCACCTTCTTCTTTCTACGGGGATTAAGAACTAGGATTCTCATTCTATTTATCAGGATCACGTTATTGTGGATTCAACCCTCAGTTCAGTTTCTACTACTTCTGTTTGCTTAACTATTGGTCTCAGAACCTTGACATGATGATGTTAAGTGGATATGCTACCCTATTGCTTGGATCTCAAAAGTATTTTCGAGCATTTGCAACCGTTATTCTGTCCGAGTCATCCCAGGTTTCTAAATAGTCTGATGCATTTGCAAACCTTTCCTCCCTGTTTCCGATGTCCTTTTAGGCCAGATTAATCACACTAGTCAGTGTGTTGAGGTACTCTGTTACCTGGACATATATGTTGGAATTATTATTATGACCCTAGCTGTCTTAGAATATCACCCAGTAAGCTAGCAATGCTTTATATTCACAGTGTGATGAATCTGGCCATTGTTCTCGAAAGCATCCCGTGATGCCATTTAGTTAGTAGGCATTATATTTCTGGGTTCTTGAATCCAAGATTCATTCTACCTACTTCATGTTGGTAGTATTTGCTCGTTCCTTTAGGATATTAGTAACCTTGTGATAGTCCTCGAGGTCCGTGGTATAACCTTCTTCCAAATACCATGAACCATCATGGCAGAAATTCTTCTGAACCAAAAGATTACAACCCGAGTGCTCTTGAGTAGTACTCCATTCATATTGTGACTCTGCCAATTCTACTTTCTGCATGGATTATCCGGAAGGAATATGTTGAACTCGTTCGACATGTTAATCTATGCATCCACAACTCAGAAGTTATATGTTCCTTGAGTTGTCTCCTTTTTAGTTGTATTATGACCCTCGTCTATCAGTTGATAGTCAGGAGTAGTTGTGCACTCGTGTTCATCGATGCCTTTTACTCTTGTGGTCTGTCAAGCCATTCTATTTTGGATTGACTAGGGGAAAACAAACTCCAGTACCTTATCCATCCAGGATTGGGTCAAAGAAGTTGTACTCCGCAGATGAAGAATGTTAATCCAGCTTCTAAACTGTTCTATCCTGGAGTATTACCATCTTTATGTCAAGAATTTCATGGGAATTGCACATCATCCTATGAACTCTTGATACAGTAATATTTCTCACCATCATTGTTCATCCCTCGGTTTCCGTGTTATTGTAACCGGAATGCTGACAATTGAATTGTGATGTGTGAAATCAATTCTACTAGCAACTTTGTTGCTTGGTAGTTAAATGGACAATAACCTCATCCTTAGCGCACCCTAAGGTTGATCGTGCTATCTAGTCCATTTTCTTGGTGCACCTCTTGATTGATGAGTTAGGACTTTGTTAACTCCTCGCTCATTTGATCATATCATCTCGCCCTGAAAAGCAAGATTGTTTGCGAGCTTAGTAACATATCGGTGGTTCGTGATTTTCCGGCTATCTTCCCGGAAGTATCACCGGGTTGTCCCCTGACCAATGCGTCGAGCTCGTGATCAAGTTGGTTTCATATAAACCACCCCTTCTCCAAGAATCTGTGTTGGATACCCTGAACTAGTTGGTTAAGCTAAACAACAACTTGGAGAGTTGGAGGATAAAAGCTTGCCAGCTTAGTTCATC
Organism: Secale cereale; assembly: GCA_902687465.1. Classification (NCBI taxonomy): domain Eukaryota; kingdom Viridiplantae; phylum Streptophyta; class Magnoliopsida; order Poales; family Poaceae; genus Secale; species Secale cereale. The sequence goes on along the minus strand of LR738714.1, from coordinate 311,182,544 downwards.
TCAAGGGGTATATATGCGCATGTTGAAGATAGATGATATCTTCTTCAATTGATCCCCGTGATCACTTGTGGATCTATTGTCTTGTCCAAAACTTTGATTTGAGTATGGGCTATCATCAAATCAAATCAGAACCAACGATGTTCATAATGTTGTCTTACTCGGGGATGATTCCTCGAGCCTACACCATTATATCCCCTTGGTCTGACCAATGCTACCACCTTGTTCAAATAAATTGTGGAATTCCATCTTCATGGATATCTCGATGACCCGTTGTTGAGCCCATCAACATCGTTTATCTTGACCACGATTCATGCTGAACATTTAAGCTAGTGTTGGAAACTTTGTAAGCATTGCCTTCGTGTTCCGTTCATGAGGTATATGTTGGATGAGAGGAGAGACTTTCCCTAATTCATCTGTAATTGATGTAAGTTGCCACCGTGAGTTTGAGAAAGTTGTTTTGCTTCCTGTGGAATCATCCCAAGTCAGTCATGCATACATGCGAAGTATTCTGTGGTTTGGAGACTTGCAACCTTCACTCTATATGTATCCCTAGCACCCCAAGCCACTGATTGATTAGCTCAAGGAGAAGAGGTTCCTTCTTAAGAATCATGACTTATGTTAGGACTTCGCTATCCTTGTTGATGGTTCCCCACCTGAACTCGATAGTGTTTTATCATAAGACTGCTATGTGGTCATGCTTGTCTTGGACAACGTGTTCACAGGTTTGTAGCAGAACCAGCTCATGTTTTGGAGCTTGCTATCGTAGTTCATTCCCGAGAATCTCGCAACGTCGTCTCGACGAATTGTGTTGCAAACTTCCATTTTTCCTTCTAGACAAGATGAGTCTGGAATATTCTGACACCAACCAGAACTGAATCTCAGGCAGATATGATGGTTGGAGCCTTTCCCAAGAACTATAATATTGGTCTCTCGATAACCGGTAAAGTGGATGCCGCGACCAACACACCCAGCCGGAAGACCTGTTGTTGTAGAATCTTGATTGAAGAAGTTGGCCACCTCCCCATAAGGACTTCGTAGGATTACTCCCTAGTTGCTCCCTATGGATTGTTGTGCTCCTGAAGTCCGACCTTTTACTTGATGTTCTAGGTGCCAAACCATTCTGATAAATAGGTTTAGCTAGCACATCAAGGGGAACATTAGAAGCGGGGTGCTAAATGTCTTTTGATCGATCATCCAGATTTTGCCCCTTGACACTGCTATGGTGAAATCTGAGAAAGTGTTATCTTTCTTTGCATCTACATCGTCCATCGCTATACATCATGGTCGTATGTTGTGTCACCAGGATCCTTGACACGGATATTGGTAAAACCTTGATGAATATGGGAATACTCAAGTTCTTGAGAGCACGCACAAGCACTAGGTGTTATCTTCGACACCAACCGGGATTGCTCCCAGTGCTCTTGGTTATACTATAACCCCTCAAGAGTAGATTTACTCTCTACTGTTGGGATTCTTCCCAGTTACTAGAATCATTCCCAGCATTTGCATTTTGTTCCCAGCTTGCACCGCCAATGTGCTAATTCTCCGTGGGTTACCGTTCTCAATCACTGCTGTTCAGGATTATCTTCAGCAATGGACTTGCCATGGGTCCCATCCATCTCCGGTGATAACCAAATCATCCCTTGTGTTGTCTTTAATAAGATAGTCCACATCATCCATTCTGGACGAGTATGTCATTCTTTCGGACTCCGTCAAATGATCGATTGTGTTTGCCTTAGGCTGGTATAGGGAATCTCAATGATCTCTATATCAAAAGTAATTCTTTTTGCCACTTAAAGAAATAATTCTACGAGTCACCTTCCCTAAAGGTGCCCCGTCTGGTGGTATCGTTACCATCACCTTAGGTGTGGAATTATTGCCGTCAAGTGAATCTTCATCGTTTGTTTCACTCCATCCCTTTGGATGTGTGTCCCGTGTCTCAGCTCAAGAGATGTTTCGATGTCTCAATCCATGAGTTGATCTTGAATTGCTCGATCTTCGAGAAGATCAAATCCTGTAGAACTCACGTTCTTTTGTTATCGTGTTGGATGAAGCTTTGAAATCAAAGTTGCCAAGATCTACATGATGCTTTGAATCAAACATTTTTTCGAGGAGGGAACCGGGATCGAGAAGATTGTGTTAGATAGTGTCCCCTCTGATTTCTTATCTCACGTCCTGAATCTCGGGACGAGATTCTTGTTTAGTAGGGGTGAGTTGTCACATCCCTAGCTTCTGGTAATGCACTAGGCTAGCTTCTTGTGTGCATCATGTTTAATCTTGAAAGAAACTTGAAATGGGGATGGCCTAAACCCTAGCAGTAAAGCAATTCAACTAGGGTCAATTAAAATCTTTTCAATGAACCCACAATGCCCCTTGGAAAAGTTCATCATTTTTGGATTGATTAAAAACCCCTGCCAAAAATGTTGCACTTATTTCTAGGACCATTCTGGATTTTTGAATTTAATCATATCTTATTTGCATTTGGGCATTTAAATATTATATATTAATTTAAATGCTCAAATAATCCTAAACAGAAATGTTCCATGTTGGTTATATGCTAAACAGTGGGCATGAGCAGTTTGGTGATTTTTGAAAATGCCTAAGCATTTTTAGAAAAGCCACAAAGTTACAAAAGAATTAGAAAACAGAAGATAAAATAAATAACAGAAACAGAAAGAAAAGACACAGAGAAAGGAAGCCCACCTGAGACACTTACCTGGTCTCCCTGTAGCCTGGTGGCCCAGCAGCTCGGCCCAGCCCACCTGGCCCTCCCCCTGTCGTCTTCCTCGTGACAGAAGGACGAGCGCGCGTGCCGGCGCGTGGTCGCCGCACTCCGGCCACCTCCTGCCTGCTTGCTTCCTCCCCGACCCCCCTGGAGATGCCACGCACGCCCCCAGGCCCCTCTCACTCCCCCTCGATCTCTCTCCCTCCCCTTTGTTCTCTCACACGCAGCCACCGAGCGGAGCTCGTCGCCGCCGCTCATCACCACCGCAGCCAACGTCCCCCTCTCGCCTCGCCGGAGCACCCAGTAGCCCCGCCTCGTCCCTCTCTTCCTCCTCGCCGAGCCGCCCGACGCCGGAAGCCCCGAAACGTCGCCGTCTGCGTCTTCTTCAACCTTCGGCCGCCGATGACCTCACCGTCGAATTCGCGATGGTTGGCGCCTCCCCGAGCTTCCTAAGACCCCCGTCGTCCTCGCTGTGAGCTCCACTGCGTTTCCCCTCTCTCCTTTTCGCTTGCCCCTTGCCGTAGCGTCGTTCCCGCCGTGGCCGTAAGCTTCTCGCCGCCAGCGATGTTGCAGCCGTGGCCACCGTCGCCCAGGGCGGCAACCGAGCACACAGACGTGCTCAGCGCAACACCAGAGGCCCAAAACCCCCTCCCGTTGCTCCTCCCGTGCCCCGTATCACCGAAACCACCGAGGCCCGATTCCGGCCGCCGCCCCTGAGCTCGCCGCCGACGATTCCGGCCACCCCAGCCTCCGCCAACGCCACCGTTGGATGCGCCACTCCGTCCTCTTCCTGTTGCTGCTCCATGCGCGCCAAAAGAACCCCCATAGGTGAAACCCGACGCGCTCCGCCGCGTCCAGCCTCGCCGGCGGCTTAACGCCGGCGGGATGACCGCTTTGACCGGCGAGGTTAACCTCCCCCGAGTCGCTGACAAGTGGGCCCTGGGCCCTGTTAGTTTAATTTAAGTTTTGTTAAGCTTAATTAACCCTACTGACACTGACATGTGGGCCCTCGCGCCTAATTGGGTTAGTCTAAACTTTCCTGTTTAGCTTAGTACTAATCCGGTGGACCCCACATGGCAGTTTGACTTTGGCCAAGTCAACACCGACTGGACCCACCTGTCATGCACACAAACCAGCCTTTAGACACTGACCAGTCGGCCCCACTGGTCAGGATTGACCCGAACAGCCCTGTTGACTTGCTGATGTCAGCATGACCTAGTGCTGACGCAGTAACTATTTTCTGGGATTTTAAATAAATCTTAAATGATTTATTTATTTCAGAAAATAGCCAAAACTTCTAAAAATCATAGAAATTAGTCCATAACTCAGATGAAAATAATTTATATATGAAAATTGATCAGAAAAATTCAAGGAATCTGTTTATGGCATTTTCATGCATGTTTGATCAAGTTAAACCTGCTGATCAGGTCAAATCAATTAAATGGCATTTAAATAATCACATATGAAGTTTGAATTTGAACCTTTGGTTCAAACCAACTTCATTGAATTATGTTGCTAGTTGCATTAGCTCAATAAACATCATATTGCCATGTCATGATCATGCATCATATTGTCGCATTGCATTGATTGTGTTCTTTCTCTGTTTGTCGGTTTTGTTCCCTTTCAGTAGACGTGTTCCGACGATGAGTTCGATGACACCGATGAAGACTCATTGTTATCTTCAGAAGTGCCAGGCAAGCAAAACCCCATTGAGCATTCCGATACAATCCCACTCTCTCGCTCTTGCTCTCTTTTACTGCATTAGGACAACAACGCTTCAACTGTTACCTGCTGCGGTAGTTGAACCCCTTTCCACTGCATGACCCGTCATTGCCACAGTAAATAGTTGAAACCCACTAGTATGAGTAGGAGTTGTTTGAGCCATGTTGTGCCTACTCATTCATGCTTTCTGGTTATGCCTGCTATTGCTTAGGGTTGTGTCAGGTCTGATTCATCGGGGATGAATTGGAATGTGGTGAACATGTCCTACTGTTGAGAGCTAAGTGTGTGAACACGATTTGTTAAAGGTAGCGATGAGAGGCCATGTAGGAGTACATGGTGGGTTGTATCATTGCAGCCGTCCTCAGGAACTGAGTTCTGTGTTGGTTGGTCCATGAAACAGCTACTACCACACATTGGGATCCTTAATTGACTCTCTCGACTTATTAATCAACATGATCTCTGTCCAGGAGTTGCAACTAGTTTCTGGTGTTTGTAGTTCACTGGAGGTCGTGCGCAGCGCTGACCCTCGGGGTGGGCTATGACGCGGTAGGTACGTGGAACGGTGTACCGATTGCCCGTTTGGTGATGCGGGAACCCTGTACACATCGTTTGGGGCCGTGAGCGACACCCCGGCCGGATCTCCCCACGGATGGAACCCAAATAGGCGATAAACCTGGACGAGAGACTTGTGTGGTTAGTCAGGTCGTGGCCGACACTCTCGCTGGGCCTCCGCTTGAAGGTTGCCGAGTACATGTCGTGTAAACGGCGGTAAGTGGTGAGAGCGTGTGTGAAGAAGTACACCCCTGCAGGGTTAAATATAATCTATTTGAATAGCCGTGTCCGCGGTAATGGACTTCTGGGTTGCCTATTACAGTTCATAGACAAGTGAAAGTGGATACTCTAAAACGCGCAAGATAAGCGTGAGTGCTATGGATGGCCTTCTCGTAGGGAGAAGGGAGCGGATCCATAGTGGTGTATTGATTGGTGAATATGTGGACTCGTGTGCGCCACCTCAAAAGAGTTACTTGTAGTCGTAGTCTAGGATAGCCACCGAGTCAAAGCTGGCTTGCTGCAGTCAAACTCCACCACCCCTTTGTTGATACTGATGCATATGTAGATAGATCTGATGTAAGTCTTGCTTAGTACCTTTGTACTCACGTTTGCTTAATTTATGTTTTGGAGAGAGACTTCAGTCTCGCTAGTGGTTCCGCGTGGACTTCGACGTTTAGCTTGTTACCTCAGCTACGATCTTGTACCCTTGGGAGGGTCTTGTAGATAGTCAGGCTTTTCAGCCTTCTTCATTTGTAGTTGTCTGTACTCAGACATGTTATGCTTTCGTTGCCTGTATGCTCTTTATGTTGGGTCATGTGACCTCTGTTTGTATTAAATGCTATGATGGCTCTTCTGGGCCTTATCTATATGAGTTGTTGAGTTATGTTGTGATGCCATGTTGTGCAGCACATACTTGCATGTTATGCATACGTGTAATGTGTATTGTTATGTGTGGGATCCGACACCTAGTTGTTTACCTTTGGTAGCCTATCTTACAGGGAAATGTCTCCTAGTGCTTCCTCTGAGCCTTGGTAGCTTGCTACTGCTCCGGAACACTTAGGCTGGCCGGCATGTGTCCTTCTTCGTTCCTGTGTCTGTCCCTTAGGGGAAATGTCACGCGTTGTTCCTTTAAGTCCTTGTAGCTTGCTACGACTTGGGTTCATACGTTGATGACCGGCACGTTCGTTGCTGGGTCATGAATGCTTGTCTCTGTAATTTAGTGCCACTTTTGGTTTATAACTGGTCATGTCGGCCCGGGTTCTCTGTCATATGGATGCTAGCGACACTATCATATACGTGAGCCAAAATGCGCAAACGGTCCAGGGCCAGGTAAGGTGGCACCCGTGGGATACCGTGCGTGAGGCCGCAAAGTGATATGATGTGTTACAGGCTAGACCTGTGTGACTTAGGATCGGGGTCCTGACAGAGAAAGTCACGATGAGCGTGAGCAAGAGTTGTTCATAGATCTTTTCTGAAATTGATGTCTGTAACCTCCTGATACTTGTTGCAGATGCATGCATGCCCTTGTTATATGTTGATCATACTTGCATATGAAAATCTAGCTTTCCGCAAAACTGCCAATTTAGCAGAAGAGCCTTGCATTATTATTCTGTCATCACACTTGGGTTGCTTCCGAGTACATTCAAAGTACTCATTGGCTTGCCAGTGGTTATTTTATTGGCCAGGCATGAGAGAACAGGATATGATGAAGATTTCTTGGTGACGAACATGCGAGCTAGGACGCTTCCCAGTCAGAATGCCTGTAGGGTTAAGGCAGATGGCATGGGTCCAAGTTGTTATTGAAGATTTCCGCTGCCATGATAATACTCAAGACTTGACCTTAATGGTCCTATTTGTGTAATACAGTATGTATGGATGTAAGACTCTTGTTATTCAGCTTCTGTGTGTTCAGTGAGCATTGATCTCTGGGATCACTGTACACGTGCATTCGGTGATCACGACTTATGAGTCGGGGTCCCCACATAGCTAGTATCAGAGCCATCCTGACTGTAGGAAGCCTTAGTTAGCATGGTTGTTAGTTAGGGTAACATTATTTTCAAAACTATTACTAGTTTTCTAAACTATATATATACTTCTCTCCCTTCTCAGTTTTTCAAAAACTAGGCTATACTTGATCTCTTCCCCTTCAAAACTTTGGTCGCTACAACCCTTATGCCCCTGACCACTGGATTTTTCTGTAATCCTTGTGGAGTACACCTTGCCAAACACTCACCCACCTCTTTTGAACGCAAGAGTGGCGACACCACGACAAGACGATACCAAAAGAAAATCCATCCTCGAGGAATGAGGACATGAAGACCCAGAAGATGGTGACAGCCTTGACAGTGCCCCAAGATGATGCAACATTGGCCTATGATGACCAGGGTATAGGTTATGCATGATCATGATATACCTCGCTAATAGAGTAACCTTGTCACTACCGTTGTTTTGTCGGCAACCACCGGCGGATGAGAACCTCGCCATTTGGTCCGCCTCACTATAGTGAGCAGGAAAATGGTTCTCTTCGTTCCACGCTCTTGGTGTCGATGTTGTCATCAACGTAACCAACATGTCGAACCTCTACTATGCCTTGATATATATCATTGCATAAAGGATTGCCTACCTGATACCCTCGACGTCCCAGAAGGCACAAGGGATCGTCATGATTAAAGAGACAGGAGAAGACCAAGTCAACGCCAGCTACAAGGAGGCACCTTCGCCACATCACTTCATCAGGCGAGAAGTTGTTGAATATTCTTCAGGCTCAACCCGGATCGTTTACCAAACAACTACAAGGGACATAGCAACACCCGAGGAAAGCTAAGAAGACTGCACGAGGCACAAGTCACGACTGCTGAGTCCGAGAACCCCTAGGGTAGGATGAGTCGTGTACCCCCTATGCCCAGTCAAGTCCGTATGATGGTTCGAATAGAACCATGATTGTGTGTTGCTTGCTTTTATTTGTTTGTGTTTTGATATAAGTCGCACTTTTGCCCTAGGCAACAAGTGCATGGCTATATCATCTTCCTTGCCTTGTTTCTTTTGTTTCGGCCTTTTTGCACCTGTTTGTTTGCGCTTGCACTATAGAACCCCCCTTTAGGCATTCCCCTCCTTTGTGCTACTTTTCCCTCTCTTCTCTCTCCTCCACTGAAGACCCGCAAGACAAGAAGTACCAAGGATTCCAACTCGGCGACCAACTAACAATGAAGACTTCTGCTACAACCTCCACAACCAGGTACAACCCCGTGAAGTTATGTTTAACCCCCAGGCTAGAGACCCATTCCTAGACCCTTTGAGACTTCACGAGATACTCCAGCATGAATCCTTAACGATGTGCTTAACCCATAGAATTGCGAGAGAACCCGTTAAGCCTTTGTAACCTTGCACAACACTGGGTTCGTAAAGGAGCTAGTGGCCAAAGTGAACGAGCACATTGTCATCCTAATATAGCACAAGAACTGACGATGCCATAGATAGACCGATTTGAGGACATGAGACAGATGACTGGGTGACTTTATATAAGTAACTTCGAGGAATTATCTGAGACCTTGATGGATTGTGAGGTTTTCATGTTGGTGGGATCATGATTAATGGAGTAGCGTAACTTTCATCACCCTGGAGTAACTTGGATTTGCAGGGCTATTGAGATGGAAAGACGAAATTCTTGGAGGTATAAGGATTTGACCTAGCCAGGGGATATTGATAGCAGATAATCGACATTTTGAGGATGACTTGGGGGAAGTGTAGGAATTCTCGTCGGGCATGAGATTTGGATTTAAGTAGGTGATTCTGGTTGGGTATAGATGCTAGATATGTCTGCATGGTTCGGAGAAAATTGGATTTAGACCAATGATCCTGATCATGATACCATGCTTCTCGGTGGACCATAAACTAGGAGATTGGATTATTTGTCGGAGTTGATTTAGGGATCTATATAATCATGACCTTGGAGTTTACTTGACCATGATGGTGGGAATTTGGTGGACTTACTATAATAATGCATAGTCCTTCCAAGTATTTGGACATTATAGGGACTTGAGATCTTGTGGGACACCATAGACATCGGATTTGTAGAATTGTTGGATTAAGTGGTGATCAATGGAAGTTAATGGCCTATTGGAGTTGATCTATAGGAAGGAAACGAGATCTTGGAGTGGCATATGACGAGTTTCCTTAGAATAGAGATGCATTATCTTGAACCGTGGAAGAATGGGATGAGCACTTGGATTGTCGTGATTAATTCCTTCTTGGCAGCTTGTATACCCTACCCATGGATTTTTAGGGGTAGCCATGCATATGATTATTGGGATCGTAGACATGTACGATTTTGTCAGGCCTCCTCTTGGGAGTCATGAGGGTATGTATGGCATGAGTGGTGATTGGAGTTGGTCCATACGAGAGGATGCATTTAGTGGTATAAGGTTATTCGTTTGGAGTCCTAGATAGAGCTATTGGCATCGCAGAAACCGTGCTTAAGGATAAGATAATATATGTTCACTAAATCACTAGAATCCTTGAAACCCTTAAGCCCCACCGAGCCACAGCATGGTCAGATCCTGACCACAGCCTTGACTCTGAGTCAAGAGGACCTCTACCAATACTCAACGGAGACCACCATCAATACCACATCCTACCTTGCGTACCCCATAGACTTCATGGAGTACTTGGACAAGTTAGTTGTCATCTTTATTTGGCAACATACTTGACTACCCGAAGACGAACGAAGAGATGTGCAGCTGGTTAGAAGATGATTGAAGATCGACATGTCAAGAAGGAAGAACTACATCGACCACCATCATCAGGAGATAAACTTCCGCGTCGAAGACCGGGCGTATCGGCAAACCACTCCTCTCGAAGAAACCAAGCAATTCCATGTCGAAGGAACGCTCACACCAAGATTTATCGACCTTCTTCAAGACCACTGCAAGTCAAATAGTAGACGTCTACCAGCTAGATTTACCACCTGAGATACCCACCGTGCACCAAATATTCCACGGGTCACCACTTTGGAAGTACTTCTTACTTCCTAACTAGCCGGTCCCCGCAAGGACATCGATCACCGAGCCTTTGACAACTAACCCAACCTAACCTATGCAAGAGACCCCTCAGCAACCTGCATCAAAGGCAACAAGCAAGAAGCCACACCACCAAGTACTTCAAGATTCCAGGGAGCACCACTCGGAAGCAGAACCAACAAGAAGAAGTGAAGACTACCCCGTATCCAAGACTCCGTATTCGTTTCCACGCCTAGTCTGGGAATTTCGGGGACGAGATTCTTGTAAGGGGGGTAGGTTTGTCACACCCTGATTTTCATGCCACATTGCTTAAGCTAATAATCATGCTAAAAATGTGGATTGACAAAAACTTTTGAGTGTTTTTGACTTTGCTTGATTGGTTTTCTGTTTGCTGCTTGCTAGTGCTCTAAAAATCAAATAAATCCTCCAACTCTTATACTTTATCTCCTTGGTCCAAAACCTTTTCCCAATGATCATGCCATGTGTATAGAACAATATAGTATTTTCTTATAAAAATATTTTGGCCAAATAGTATTTTCTAAAATTAGTTTTCCAAAAACCCCTGAATTGAGGTTTGCACTACAAGTACCTTATTTAGGGTGTGAATTTTTTTTCAAAAGGTATATTTGAATCCTATTTGGTATAGGACTCCCATAAACCACAAAGTTATAATTTTAAAAGTTATTTTTATATTTTATTTAAAAGTTTTTTCTTAAGGCCGGAAATGGTCTTTAATAGGGAAAAATTATTTAATTATTTCAAAAATATTTTCCAAAATTCAGGGAAACTCATAGGACATATATTGTCCATATATAAGAGTTTCAACACATGGTCATGTTCAAAATATTGGACAAATCCTTCATTAACCCTTTCTGTATATTTTAAGCTTTTGAAATATTTATAAAGGAAATATTCTCCAAAAATTCCAGGGAAATTCTATCATGTCAAATATGACATGTTTGATGATCGTACAAAGCCTCATGCCTTGAAGATCAAGGAAACATCATCTAATCCCCTCAAAACCATTTCTGTCCATTTTGAAGTTTGAGCAACTTTACATTGCCAAACTTGTCGAAATGCTCTCAAACTTGGTGCAAATGCTAAAATGATGTAATTATGCATCTATGCCAAATGGCACAAGTTTTTGAGAAGGACAACTTGATCTAAGTGCCCCAAAACCCTTTCTGACCAGATCCAAATTTGAACAACTCTACATTGCCAACTCTTTACTCGGGGCCTCAAATTTTGTGGACATGTTCACAACCCCAAATGATGACACTACACCAAGTGGTGCATCAAGGAGAGATGATTTGCTTAACTTAATCTTGGAAAATCCATTTCCCTTAATTTCTACGGTTCACCAATGTTACATTGGCAACCTTGCCCAAATGAGCTCAAATTTGGTGGAAGGGCCTAAATGTATGTGACATTTGATCCTGTTAAGTCTCATGTCAACTAGAAGTCATTTGCTTGCCCAAAACTACATCAAACACCTTCTGCCATTTTTCCAAAACCCTTGTTTTGACCCCTTTCACTATTCCCCTTTACCTCAAATTCTTACCACAGGTAAACCTGATCGTCTTCTATCTCCAGTAACTTCCCCATGGCCAGAGCTCAATGATTGAGGGGTGAAAACCGCATTTTACTCTTCTGGACAACAACATTCTCCTCCTTTCTCACCTCCCTCCTCACTCCAGTAGCCCTCCAGGGCATCCCAGGCCGTCTGTGCATTGTTTACTACCCCCTATCACTGTTGGACATTGGGAGACACGTGCAGAGTGCAACCACACGCCCATGCCGGTCAAAGTCGTGCTCTGGAGCGCGCTACAGTGCGCCAAGGCACTGTAGCTCGACTCTCCCGAGGCATCCAGGCGGCATTGGGCAGAGCGAGCGTGTCCATCGAGGTCGCCTCGACGTCCACGACACGCCTCGCTGCCGGGCCCCTCCTCCCTTGCCCCCCCTTATCCCTCCGTGAGCTCGCCCGAGCGCGTCCATGGACATTGCTCACGGTGCACCGCGGCCACGTCTATTTAAGCCACCCCGACCCTCTCTCTCGTCTTGGTTAGGACCCCCTCTCTCCCGTGAACCTCCCGGACAAGCCCCCTCTCCCCCTGGTCCTCTCTTTCCCTCTCCATGGCCACCGTGTCGTCGTCGGCCTCATCCTAAATTCACGGCTTGTGGCCTACCCCTCCCATTCTAGACTACCCCATGACACCTACAACCTCGCTGCAGGTCTCTCCCGAGCTCCATTCGGTCCTCCCGGCGGCCGTAGCACCGAAACCATCATCGGCATCACCATCTTCCGCCATGGCCAACGCCGCTCATGACCTCGACCACCCCAAGGCTTAGGACCCATCCAGGTGGTTGCGCCCCTCTCCCCCGATGTCGCTGGTACTCAGGGCGCCTGCAGCGGTGCCCCTGCTCGCCGGGACGGGCCTGGCCTCGCTCCTTTGTTCCTGCGGCACGGGGAGGCCGCACGAGGAAGAAGAAGCCGGCCACTGGACCGGCGACCCCATCGGTCAGCCTCTGCTAACATGTCCAGCCGGTCCCGCTCAGGTTAAGTGGAGGCGGGAATCCACTGGAACCGCCTCCCCTGCAGGAAAGCGCACTCCCATAATGCGCCATCGGCGTGGCCCTCCTTAGCCGCGTTCGGCCGAGCCGCTGGGCCGGCCCAGTGGCGCCCTACTGCTAAGCCTCGACCAGTGCGCGCCACCGCCTCCAAGATCTGGCCCATTTCGGTAAATCCTTTGTCTTTTTATTTTTCTGTAAACTTCAAAAATCCATAAATAAATCAAGTGGATTCCAAATTTGGTGATTCAAATTTCTAGTAGTTTCTAAAATCACGATCTACCTGTTGGTGCAACATGCACATTTTTCCAGAGATTTTTCCTTCACAAATATTTATCAAATGTCATTTTTCTATTTCTGTGATAAACTTTAGAAAATCACAAAGATCTCAAATTTGATCCAAATGCAATGGTTCAAATTCCTAGATGCTTGTAATGTCCAAACTTAGCTTTGGAACATTTTTATTAATACTTTCTATACCCCACCAAATAATGAGCCATTTCTTCATATTTATCAACTTTGCAAAATCCTAGGAAATTCATTTGAACTCCAAATCCAGTGAAACAAACTCCTAGATGCTTTTAAAATCATGATTTGTTAAATGGGTGCCTTTGCTCATCTTCGAAAAATATATTTCTGTACACTTCTTTCAAATCCATAAACCCCTTGATTCCATCATATTGAAATGTGCCAAACCACCCATTGATCATACTCCAATGAAACCACCTTGGTCGTTTTTCATATGACCAGAGGTATCCTAGAAAAGTCCAACTCCTATTTTTAGAGCACTTTTATTTTTGCTTTGTTGTGTTGCTTATTATGATTGTTTCCATCGTTAGTTGACAAAATAAATGGAGTACTCGGAGATGGACCAGAAGGTTTGAGGACTCGGAAGGATAAGGCAAGCAGCCCTTTGACCATGTCTATGTAACCCTTTTTATGCATGTCATATAGTACCATAATGTTGTTGCTACGGAATCATGATGAGGTGGAACCACTTTGATGGTTTGCCACTGCACTTCCTCGTCGATACTTGCATTGTGCATGACCCTACCTTCTTATGAGGGTTATGCCGGTGGGAGTAGATAGATGTGTGCTATAGTAGTTGGCTACGCCAATTGGGTCAGGGTTATGCATTGAGAGAAACAAGTGTGGTTGACATACTTGCAAGTAGCCCAGTGGGTGCCACTAATGCCCCTGGGAGATGTTGAGGAACTAGGGCACTACTTGGTGAAGAAGTAGTGTACCGAGGCTTGATGAAAGTGTTGTTTACATGGATGGATTAGATTTATGTGTGACTACCATCCCAACCAAACATGCGCAACCACTCTACCCTTATATGGGAAAGGGCATTATTGATTACCTAGGTTGATACTAGCATGGTGCCCGCATTACTAGTGACGGGGGTGACATGAGGTCACTCTCGGGACGGGGTCGTGCTTGGATAGGCGGCCATGACTGTTTTCACAGGGCACCGAACACACCGTTGGTACCCCGTGTCAGTGGTATGTGATGAATATGGGAGCAAGGCTCAACAAATTTTAAGATGAGAAATGTTTGGCACGGGGCTGTTACCAATCGAGTGGACTCTATCTTAGTGTCGTCTAGGGAAAGATAATGATCGGGTGCTTAACCCGGGTACTTGAGGTACCGCGGGTCGTGAATGACATGGAAGTTCCCCGGATCTTGTGGGTAAAGTGTGCAACCTCTGCAGAGTGTAAAACTATTCGAATAGCCGTGTCCACGGTCAAGGACAGTTGGGTGGTGCTACTTAGACTATGTCCATAAGTTTCTGGAAAACAACACGGTTGGGTAAATTTGTTGATGTGATTGTGAGAAAGTCACGATGAGCGTGAGCAAGAGTTGTGAATAGCTCTTTTCTGAAATTGATGTCTATAACCTCCTGATACTTGTTGCAGACGCATGCATGCCCTTGTTATATGTTGATCATACTTGCATATGAAAATCTAGCTTTCCGCAAAACTGCCAATTTAGCAGAAGAGCCTTGCATTATTATTCTGTCATCACACTTGGGTTGCTTGCGAGTACATTCAAAGTACTCATTGGCTTTCCACTGGTTATTTTATTGGCCAGGCATGAGAGAACAGGATATGTTGAACATTTCTTGGTGACGAACATGCGACCTAGGACGCTTCCCAGTCAGAATGCCTGTAGGGTTAAGGCAGATGGCATGGGTCCAAGTTGTTATTGAAGATTTCCACTGCCATGATAATACTCAAGACTTGACCTTAATGGTCCTATTTGTGTAATACGGTATGTATGGATGTAAGACTCTTGTTATTCAGCTTCTGTGTATTCAGTGAGCATTGATCTCTGGGATCACTATACACGTGCATTCGGTGATCACGACTTATGAGTCGGGGTCCCCACAATAGACCATTGGTCACACACACCATACATAGTTTAGTACAAGCCCAGGCTAAAGTACAACTGCAGTGAAAGACGATCCATCTCATCAGAGGCATTCCAAGCTCCTATACATTATTTATCTACGCCTACGGAACTCGATACACACTAAGTCATATTCCATAAGACACGCAGGACTGTGGAGATACAACTACTACGATACTACTACTGCCACGGTCTAGCTCAGACATCTCCGTAGTAATCTTTGTAAAGATTACCCCCGTAGCCTGGAAGTGGAACATGAGGATCTGGAAACTCTCGGTCACTTGGAGACTGTGGACCATAGGGACACGGATGCGGCCTCTCTCCCACTGCTGGTGGCAAACGACGCCCACGTGGAGGTGTAATTCCTCCAACGTCACGCCAGTCCATATGGTTTGGCAAACGAGACCGCACGGGGTACAAATCCCGCATATCCAGATATCCGGCCTGCACGGCAGGTGCAAGCCGTGTCAAAGTGGCCCAGTGGTCGGCTCAAGTGTTGTAGAGCTCCATCCGGAAGGCACGGACCTCACGGTCCCTATCCTCCATCATCTGTGTGGTAGTCTGAAGTAGCGGTTTCTCATGAGCGGCATCAGTGTCAAGACCTGTGTAGTAACCCTCCTCTCCAGGAAGTGAGGCTGGCATGTAGCAGAACTCAGTGTTCAACCGCAAGGCATGCCTTGCCCGGATAATAGTCATCATCGAGTAAGCAGCATCCTGCACGGACATCTCGATGGTAACCTCAAGTCCATACGTCCAGTGGAAGGGGTCGGTAGCTCCGAGATATGAAGGATATATCCGGACTGTGCAGAATTACTGGCTCTGGTAGAAATCATGATACTGCTCCTCTATAGTATACTCGGGATACCAACGATAGCCAGTCTCGGTCAACACGCGGACCAACATGGCCGTGTGACCTGGCACATTGATGCATTGGGTCAGACGGACCACCTGATGAGGGGTGCGGTCAGACATCTGAAACACGAGATAATGCAAAGGCATTAGAATTTCTAGAACAAATCGGGTAGCATAACAACTGTAAATGCTCAAAAGGATTTTGAGACATCTTACAAATGATAGCATAGCCGCTCAACAACATCATATCAAGGTTCCGGGTCCAACTAATCAACATACTGGAATAGTAGAAACTAAACTTAGGCTTGAAACCAACAATCCTAAGAGTCTACGGATTAGTAACACGTGAACCTATTAAAAGATGAGAAGCCTAGTCCTTAACCCCCGTAGAAAGAATAGGCTGACTCAGATCAGAAGGGCATAATGTAAAGGAGTAAAAAGAGCCTTACGTTCACTTCCACAATCAATTCCCCTACATATAACTAAGAATTTCTAGACTCAACATCGACGAGTTTGGCTTGAAGAACCTACGGGCAGTCCGGCTCTGATGCCAACGTTGTCAGGACCCCGATCCTAAGTCACACCGATCTAGCATGTAACACATAATATCACTTTGTGGCCTCACGCACGGTATCCCCACGGGTGCCACCTTACCTGGCCCGGGACCGTTTGCGCATTTTGGCACACGTATATGATAGTGTCGCTAGCATCCATATGACAGAGAACCCAGGCCGACATTGCTAGTTATAAACCAAAAGTGGCGCTAAATTACAGAGACATGCATACATGACCCAACAACGAATGTGTCGGTCATCAACATATGAACCCAAGTCATAGCAAGCTACATGGACTTAAAGGAACAACGCGTGACATTTCCCCTAAGGGACATACACAGGAACGAAGAAGGACACATGCCAGCCAGCCTATGTGTTCCGGAGCAGTAGCAAGCTACCAAGGCTCAGTGGAAGCACTAGGAGGCACTTCCCTGTAAGATATGCTACCAAGGGTGAACAACTAGGTGTCGTATCCCACACATACCAAGCATTTCAACAACATACATACAATATGCTCGATATGTGCAAATACAACATGGCATCACAACAAAACTCTATGACTCAAAGTACTTTATTTAAGAGGCTCCGAAGAGCCATACATAACATAGCCATACAGGTAGGGGTCACATGACCCAACACTCAAGTCATACAAACATACAAGCATATGCGGAATCTAAACTTGTCTGAGTAAAGATAACTTGGAAAGAAAGAAGGCTTTGTGTAGCCTGACTATCTACAGTGGCCCTTCACAGGCTCGAGATCGCAACCAAGGTAGCAAGCTACTCGTCGACGTCAAGGTCTATGTAGAACCCATCAGAAGGGGCATGGTTCTCCTCTGCAACAGTTATTAAGCAAACATGAGTACAAAGGTACTCAGCAAGACTTACATCAAAACCTATTATACATGCATCATTATCAACAAGGGTAGTGGAGTTTATTGCAGCAAGCCAGCTTTGACTCTTGGCTAACCTGTACTACGTCTATCAGTAGTTTTCAAAGATGAGACAACGCACACGAGTCCACTAATCACCACAACAATACACTACCATGGATTCTCTCCCGTCATCCTACGGAAGGGCCATCCATGGCACTCACACTTGTCTTGAGACTTTTAGGAGTAACCATTAACTTGTCTATGAACTGTATAGGCAACCAAGTGGTCCTTAACCGCGAACAACGGCTATTCGAATAGATTGATAACCCTGCAAGGGTGTACTTCTGCACACATGTTTCCACCACTTAGCGTCTGCACACGACATGTGCTCGATAGACTTCAAGCGAAAGCCGACATGGGTGTAGACCAGGACCTAACCAATCACTCAAGACTCTAGTCCAGGTTTATCGCCAATTTGGGTTCCATCCATGGGGAGATCCGGCCGGGGTGTCACTCACGGCCCCATACGATGTGTACAGGGTTCCCGAGACACCAAACAAGCGAATCGGTACACCGTGCCACGTACCTGCCGCATCACAGCCCACCCCGAGGGTCAGCGCTGCGCACGACCACCAGTAAACTACAAACACCAGAAACTAGTTGCAACTTGTGGACAGAGTACAAAGGCAGTCAATAAGTCGAGCGGGGTCATATTTCAGGGCCCAATGTGTGGTAGTAGCTGATCTTAAATCACACATACAGATCTCAGTTCTTATGGATGATTACGATGAAACAACCCACCATGTACTCCTACATGGCCTTTCATCGATACCTTTACCAAAACACATTCCACACTTCACTCTCATTACCATACATAATCATTTCACTCTGATCCATCACCCAGATGAACCAGACCTGACACAACTCTAAGCATAGTAGGCATAGCATGGTAGGAACACATCAACATGGCTCAATCAACTCCTAGACATGCTAGTGGGTTTCAACTATTTACTGTGGCAATGACAGGTCATGCAAAGGAATGGGGTTCAGCTACCGCAACAAAGAGCAGTTGAAACGTTGTTGCATTAATGCAGTAAAGGAGAGCAGAAGCGAGAAGATGGGTTTGTATCGGAATGATCAATGGGGGTGCTTGCCTGGCAGATTGGTTGATGGGTACCGCCCTTCAGTTGGATACTCGTGTGTATCCTCGGGAGCAGAACCTACCACAGAGATCACACCGGTAACACAATCAATACACGACAATATGAAACAATATGATGCATGCTCATGACATGGCAAGATGAATGTGTTTTGAGCTAATGCAACAATAAACTGAAAGGTTTGAGCTTATTTGAATCAAAGATTCAAATTCATGTCCAAGTTATTATTATTCAAAGTGCATTATCATGTTTTGATATGAGCAACAAGGTTAACTTGCTTTAACATGCATGAAATTAGTACCAATGGATAGCTTGGATTTTTCTGATCATTTTCCATATATAAATCTTTTTCATGTGAGCTACTATTGATTTATTAAGCTTTTTTGAAGTTTAAATCATTTTCTGAAATAAATAAATCATTTTTGATTTATTTAAAATACAGAAAAGAGTTTACTACGTCGGCACTACGTCACAGTGATGTCAGTAGGTCAACTAGGCGGCCCAGGTCAAACCTGACCAGTGGGACCCATTGGTCAGTGTCTCAGCTAACTAATTAACTAATTAGGATTAAATTAAACACTAACCTAGGTTTGACTAACTGGCAGGGCCCACATGTCAGTGACCTAGGGGAGTCGAACCCCTAGTCAAACTGGACTGACTAGCCGGCGTTTAGCCACCGGCGACGTCCAGACGCGGCGGAGGCTGCCGGTTTCGCCCTCCAGCGACCAAATGGATGGCAGGGACTACCTACGTGCAGCTGGGAGTGAGCGGCGTTGACTCGTGCTCGAGTTGGAGCTCGGGGTCACCGGAAACGACACCGGCGACGAGTCCAGCGGCTGCTGTAGTTCGGGTGAGGCCGAACTCGTGGCTGCGGTGGTCGTGGAGGCCTGAGGAGTGCTCCTACAGCATCTACACGGAGCGGTGAAGGTGTTGGACACGACAGCGAGGCTGTTGCGTGGCCGGAGCCACATCGGCGACGAGCAACCGCGGTGGCGCAGGCAAGTGAGCTTGTTGCGATGGCTTTGGTGCACGGTAGGGCAAGCGGAGAGGACGGAGAGAGTCAGTGGCTCACACCGGAGACGACGAGCGGGTCGGCGAGCTCGGGGACGGCCTGGAGCGGCTAGTGCGTCGAAGGGGATCTCCGACGGTGACGGTCGGGGACGAACTCGTTGTGGTGGCTCCAGGGCTAGCGAGCGCTCGGGCTTGGCCTGCTCGACGAAATGGACAGCGGCGATGCTTCTTGACATGGCGAGGCGACGGTGGGGCGACGGTGGCTGTGAGCTTCACGGCGGCGCGGCCGCGGCTGCGTCGGCCATGGAGGAGGAGAGCGAGGGAGAGAGGCAGGGGAAGTGGGATGTCGTGGCGGTCTGGGCGACAACGTGGAGGTCGTCCAGGCGTCCTGGGTAGCGAAGTGGCGGCCAGGCGGCAAGCAGCTGCCGCGGTGGCGAGCTGGCGCGCGCCGGCGTCACCTACCTGCTTGGCGGGGATGAAGCAGCTGTCTAGCGTGGGCCAGAACAATGCTGGGCCGCCAGGTGGGCCGGCCAGGTAAGTGGCCTCTGGCCTTTTCTTTCTCTCTCTCTTTTCCTATTTTATTTTTTGTTTATGTTTTTCTTCAAATGTGTTACTTTATTAAAAATGCTAGAACACTTTTATAAATCATGAAACTACTCATGTCCACTGTATATTATATATGCAACAGGGAACATTTTGGTTTATGATTATTTGGGCATTTAAAATATTTTATAGCATTTAAATGCCAAATGCAAATACCATATGATTTAATCCAGTGACCTTAGCATGTCCTAGAAAATTGTGCACCATTTTTTTCAGAGGTTTAAGACCAAGGCAAAGATGATGAACATTTTAGAATGGCATTTTGGGTACATTGGAAAAGATTTTATTAAACCCTAGTTGAATTAAGAGGGGTGCTGGGGTTTCTGTCATCCCCATTTCAAGTTTCTGGAAAAGTTTAAACATGATGCACACTTTAGCTAGTCCTAATGCAAGAACTGACTAGGGATGTGAGACCCCAAAAATCTTGATTTCAATAGTGATGAAGATGATTTGCTAGAAAATGATGATTTACGTTTCGGTAGCACCAGTGATGAAAATTATGATGAAATTTTTATTTATCATGCTAATCAAGATGAAATGAATGATGATGATAAGAAGGATATTGAGCATCTAACTAACGAACTAAACACTCTTAAGTTAGCTCATGCAACTACCTTAGAGGATCATCGAGAACTTTTAAAGACTCACGAGAAGCTACGCTTAGAGAAGCTCAACTTAGAGCAAGAACATGGGTTCTTAAAAGCAATCAATGATGATCTTTGAAAGAAAAGTTCTTCTTACATTGCCAAGCATTTACTCTTGTCTACTTATATGCCTCAAGTAAAATCTAGCAATAAGAACAAGAAAGATTCTTCCTCTAGTAGTAACAATAATCATGCTAAATCCAATATTGTTGCTTCTAGTAGTTCTCTAGATTCCACTAATGATTCTCTTAGACAAGTTACACTTGAGTAAGAAAATATCTAATTGAAGGAAATTATAGAGAAAGGTGTTTACAAGAGTCTTACCGGGAGTAAGCAATTTGAGGAAACTGTACGCAAGCAAGAAAGACACTAGAAGAATCAAGGTGTTGGTTTTGAATGGAAGTTCAATGCCAATGGAGTTAAATGGGAAGAAGATCAATACCCCAAGACAAAGTTTGGTCCTCAACAAGAGAAGTATGACCCCACTACCATGAAGGGAACACAAACTCAAGATGATCTTCCACCACAAGACCATAAGCTAAAAGGTAAGGACAAGCTTCATGGAGAGATTGCCTCATTTGAAGAAGCTCCTAAGGCCTTGGTCAAGTGGGTTTCCAAGACTACTTCAAGTTCTACTTCATCAAGTATGACTACAACACCGAGATTTCGCATCAAGTTGATGTGGATCCCAAAGAAGAAGAACTAGAGAGTTCTTGAGGGTGACTCCGCAACATATTTCACTCATATTCTTTTTGTCAAGGACAAGTGCAATCAAATTCCATATCTTGCACTAGTTCAAGAGTCACAAACCCTCTTCTTGGTAAGACAAGGGAAAAGGTAATCTAATGCTTTCATGGACATCATTATGTGTGTGTGTGTTTCACTCTATGTCTATGGATATCCTTGTATGTTCCTTGTGGGACTAACCCATGTAGGTATTGAAAGTGCAACTCACTCCAATGGATTGCTCCAAATGATCTACATCAACATTGAGCATCCACATCTTTAACATCTACATTTAGTCATCATCGACAAAACCCAAGGTTAGTTCATCCCTCTAAGGTGGGATATCACATCTAGGGGAGCTTTACTCTAAGAATTGAGCTAAAGCAACTCTAATGATGTGAACACAACAATGGTTTATGTAAAAGTGGTAACCCCACTTGTGCTTAAACTATGAGTATGACCTATGATCAAATGTTCTCATTTGACTCCTAAATCAATATACTCATATATAGATGACCTAGTCATCACCAATTGCTTGATAGATGCTAGAGAGTTTGTGCATGCTTTGCCACATGTTTTATTTGCTATCTCATTGTGTGAGCTTGTTGGTAGCATATTTTTCTCCATCCGAGGACAACCATTTGTTGCTTTGATTGTTTGCCTTTTTCGTTTGCCAAATGGATGTACAATAATGCCTAAGTTTTCCTCTAGATATTTATGATTTTCTCGTCTCAAACTCTATTCATGCTACATCACAAATTTGAAAAATTCGAATTCGGACCCACCGGGTGAGGAGCACTCGGTGTCACTAATCCATCAAGGGCTTAACATCCAAAACCTCTTAATGCATCTCGGTCCGACCGATCCATCCCATTTGGTCTCATCGAAATCATTAAGTTGATCTAGCTTTTCACCTCGGTGCAACCGATTAGAACGGTTTGGTCACACCGAGTTGCAGTAACTGCTTGCGATTCTGCATCTCGGTGCCCACCGAGTCATTGCACTCAGTCACACTGATAGTGACTGGGCATATATACATCCGCGGGTTGAATTTTGCAAATTTCTTCAAACCCTCAACCGCGCCTGCCTAGCTCTGCCACCCCCTTGGTCTCCGGATCATCTCCATCATCGCCAGCACCCTCCTACCGCTGGTCTCTACCGCCGTCAACATGAATCTTCACCGCTATTGTCGCCAGCGAGTTCGTCGCCAAGTTAGGGTACGGACTCGAGCTCTTTGTGCTATACTTAACTCCGATTCTTGCACAAAGATTAATGCCATGTTTCTAGCCACGATTGATATTATTCTATCCACTCAAAACTTCCTTTAAAATAGATCCAATGCAAAAATTTAGGGTTAGGTTTTCGTAGAACTCATCTCGGACCGATCGATCTGAAGAAATCGGTCTTACCGATTTGGCTCAGGCCATTGCACATGTACTACTCGGTCTGAACGAAGTGTACAAATCGGTGCAACCGAGTTCACTTTCTCTGTGAAACCCTAGCATCTCGGAGTCACCGAACTCCATCTCGTCCTGACCGAAATTGGATGTTTAGACTCTGTTGTTGCTTCGGTGTCACCGAGTTAGTCATATCGGTAGCTTCGAAATGCTTTCTATAGAAATCTAAAGTTAAGTTTCTGTGTCAACTTTTTTGCCAAAATAGCTGTGCCTTGTGATGCTCATCTACTCTACCATTACCCATCTATTCATAGGGTTAGTTTCAGAGATGTCAGAGGGCAGTGACAGTCAGAACATGTCAGTGGAGCAGGCAAATCTCAGTGAGCGCTCTTTTCCCTCCAACAACAAATATTATGAAAGTAGCAGAAGCACTCCCAGCAACCTACCAAAATCTGCCACGAAGACAAGGAAGAAGAAAAATTCTAACAGTGTGGATGAAGATTTTGTGGCTCAAGAAGTCACTTTAAGAAGCAGCCTATGAAGGAAACTACTAGAGCTGTTAAACCAGGTCTGAAAAAGAAAGCTCCTGCCAACATGATTCCAATGTCAAAAGCCAGAGCCTCAACTCAAGAAACCATGTAATTTACTCTTGAATCAAGGGATGATGAGACTGCTGGAGGAAAGAAGAGGAAAGAGAGAGTCTAGAAGACTATTGCCAGAGTCATTGGAAGGCCATATATGAGAGATGATGTTGAGGATGCTGATGAGGAACCAGATGAGCCTGTTGCACCTGCTGCAAAGACTTAGAAGCTGGTGGGGGATGCCATGATATCCAAGGCTTCTCCATCTAGGCCCAAAGCTGCCCCCAAGGCTTCAGCACCCAAGAGATCCACCAAAGATATTCCTGCAGCTGAGAAGAACAAGGCCCAGTGCCAGAAGTTCCAGAAGAAGAGCAAGTTCAAGAAGAAGAATCTTCAGATGATGTTGAGTCCATGATGCTCAAGCAAAAGATATCAGAGCACAATGATGCTCATCTTGTAGCTGAGAAAGGATGTAGGTCTGAGACTTTGGAGACACACTGATCCCTATGCTACAAGGAGAAGAACTGATGTGGACTACAGACTTCACACCAAAGAACAACAAGATTTCTATGTGTAAGTGCATCTAGTGCCACCCCTAGTTGGTTTTGGAGTACTGACGACAAACCTAGTTGAGGGACTAATGTGTTTGTGAGAATTGCAGGATAACACAGGTAGTAGTCCCTCATTCATTCGGTTAACCTACCGGAGATGACCCCTAAAAATGTATGAAGACATTGATATCAGTGGTGGTATATGAAGATAATCATATTGAAGACTATGACATGATAAGACATTGTGTGAAGACTATGCAAAGCGAAGATGTAGAGTTGTCGTTGTTTCCTTTTCTTCTTTATTGAGTCATAGGAACCACCGCACTATTAAGTGGGGTCCAAGTGAACTATGTCAGAGTGACTGATGTGATGCTCAACCAAATCCTATGTCTTCGAGCGAAGACTATGAGAGCAAATCTTATCCAGAAGCGGATGAGTCAGCTTTACTTGGAGCTCAAGTAAAGTTGCCGTGTGTGTTTGAAATCTGACCGTTGGAACACGTGTCAGTTCCTTAGTGACCCACGGTCACTTCGGACAAATCAGGTCGGGTTGCCTAGTGTCTATAAATAGCCCACCCCCTACACCATAAATTGGTGGCTGCTCAAAGTTAGTGCACGGCTTTTGTCACTTGAGAGCAACCCACCTCCGAAGCATTTGAGAGAGAAATCCTTGCGAGGACAAAGCCCAAACACCCAGAGCCAAAAAGTGTTAGGCATCACTGAAGTCTTTCTGTCTGTGTGACCTGAAGAATTATTACACTTGAGGACTGTGTTTCCTCCAGCCGGTTAGGCGTCGCGTTCTGAGCATCCAAGAGTAATTGTGGATTGCCGGTGAACGAAGTATGTGAAGGTTTGGAAGTCTACCTTGAAGACTTACCAGAGTGATTGGGCGAGGACTAGGTGTTCTTAGCTCAAGGGGAACAAGGTGAAGACACGGTCTTATGAGTTAAATCTCAGCCTCCCTAACCAGACGTACAGTTGTCACAGCAACTGGAACTGGTCTAACAAATCACTGTCTTCCCCGAGCCACTGGTTCTATCCTTTCCTTCCTTTTACTTATAGCTTTATGTTGTGAAGATATAGCATGCTTGCCTTATCTGATTGTCTTCACTGAGTATCTACCTGTTGTGATTGGCTTCATTTCTTCTTCCTTTATGATCACTACTGCCTAGTTGCTATTAGTCTTCATGCTTTCACTTCATTGAATACATGTCTATGGCTTATCTAGTGTAGTCCACTTTCCGCTGCATACTAATAGGCTTGAGCTTATCGTTTGTCTTTGAAACTACCATGTTTTGAAGCATTTCATAAAAATCGCCTATTCACCCCCCCTCTAGTCGATATACTGCACTTTCAATTGGTATCAGAGCAAGGTACTCCCTTGTTCTGTGTGATTCGGTTTAACCACCTGGAGTTTTAGCTATGTCGACTGCAGGGATAATCAAAGTCTCCGCTGCGTGTCCCGTCTTCGATGGCACCGAATATCCCTACTAGAAGAACAAGATGCGCATGCATCTTGAAGCCATTGACGTGGACCTCTGGTTTGTCGTCAAGCACGGTGTTCCCAAGACTGGTGAAGGCGTCACCGCTGCTGATGTCAAGAGGCTTGTTCAACTGGATTCAACGGCCAAGAACATCATCTATGGTCATCTGACCAAAGGACAGTACGGTCGTGTGAGTGCTCTGGACACGGCAAAGAAAGTTTGGGATTGGCTCTCAAAGGTCAATGAAGGAGTCTCTGCCCAGAGAGATCGAAGGATCAGCGTCCTTTGCAATCTCTTTAATCGCTTCAAGAGACATGACAATGAGAATGTCGAGCACACTTTTGATCGTCTCACTGACATCACAAATGAGCTTCAAGCACTTGGCGCCACTGAGATCACCAAGCATGAAATTGTCAAGACTCTTTTGAGATCACTCGACAACTCATTTGATATCCTTGCATTGATGATTCAAGAAAGCCCTGACTTCAAGACTCTCGATCCGTCTGATATACTTGAGAGGCTCAACACACATGAGTTTCAGCTGTCTGAGAAGCGTGACATCTATGGTCCCAACTATGGCCGATCTCGCGCGTTGAAGGAAAATGTTTTTTCCTCATCTGAAGAAGAATCTAACTGCAGTTCTGATGATCCTGAAGACATTGGAAAGGAGCTTGCCATGCTTGTGAAGAAGTTTCAGAAATTCACTAGGAAGAAAGGCTTCAGAAAGTCTTCAAGATCCAGCTCTAGAAATGATGAAGCATCTGCTCATGACTACAAGAAAAGAACATGTCATAAGTGCAAGAAACCTGGTCACTACATCTCCGAGTGTCCTCAGTGGGACAAGAAGAAGAAGAAGAAGAAGAGCAAGGAATATGATTCTGATGACAAGAAAAAGAAGAAATACTCAAAGTCTTCTTCAAAGTCTTCATCAAAGTATTCATCACACAAGAAGAATTCATCTGGCAAGGCTCGTGCTTTTGTTGGCAAGGAGATGGATTCTGAGGAAGAGTCTGCTTCTGAAGAGGTGGAAGTGGTGTCGGAGGAGGAGTCTGATTCTGGTGCTGCAAGTCTGGCTTTAGCCACTGCCTATGTGGGCAAGTTTATCTTCAACACTGAAGACAATGGCCTCGTCAACAACAATGATGATGAGGACGACGACTCTGCACCCACCTTCTGCTTCATGCCACGCGGTGCCAAGGTAAAATCACGCGATGCTTACTTTCAAACATCTAGTGAAGATGACTCTGATTGTGAATCAAAACCTAGCTACAAAACACTTGCTAAAATTGCCACCGAACAGCATAAAGCCATGGAACATATTCAAAAACTGTTAGACAAAAGCATGACCTGTTGGACGCGGAAATGACCTGTTCTCAGTCCTTAATTGAAGACATAAAAAATCTTCATGTTAATTACAAATAACTTGAAGAGCTTTATGAATCGGTTTCAAAAACTCATGAAAAGCTTTCCCACGATTACATTCAAAGGAAGCGAGAACTTGAGAAAATGAAAGCGGATCATGAAGATCTTCAAAAGGAGAATGAGTCACTCCGCACACAACTTATCAGCTCCACTCACGAAGAGTTTGAACCACCATGTCTAAAATGCATTGAACGTGATAATGCTACATCTGTTGCTGAATGCTCTACTGCTGCCACTGTTGCAATATCTTCAACTATTAATGTGGTAACTAACCCCTCTACTGAGGAAATGTGGGGACCCCGACTTAGAAGTCGAGATCACCAAATGCACGTGTACAGTGATCCCAGAGATCAATGCTCACTGAACACACAGAAGCTGAATAATAAGAGTCTTACATCCATACATACCGTCTTACACAAATTATGGCCATTATGGCCAAGTCTTACATAGATAAAGCCTCAAGGGCTGAATAGCAAATAACTCAAATAGCGGAAGTCTTCGATGATAAGTAGAATCCATGCCATCTGCCTTAACCCTACATGCATTCATGCATTCTGACTGGGATAGCGTCCTAGTTCGCATGTTCGTCTCCATAGAACTCTTCTTCATAATCATGTTCCTCCATGCCTGGCCAATCAAATAACCAGTGGCAAGCCAATGAGTACTTTGAATGTACTCGCAAGCAACCCATGATTTGGTTCAAAGTAACAATGCAATTGAACAACAATGAGCAATCTAGCAATGGGCTAGAATAAATATTCTACCATCAAGTATATGCATCAATAAATTCACGTAACCTCGAAGACAGGTTACCGATATCAACATGAACAGGATTCAGCTCAACGAGTCAAGCCACCACCTTGACTCATCACACACACATACTTTCACCGATGTAGTAAAACTCTGGACATAGTTTAAGTAGCACCACCCAACTGTCCATTACCGTGGACACGGCTATTCGAATAGTTTTACACTCTACAGAGGTTGCGCACTTTACCCACAAGATCCGGGAAGCTTTCGTGTCACCCACGATCCCGCAGTACCTCAAGTACTCGGGGGAAGCACCCGGTCATTATCTTTCCTTAGACGACACTAACATAGAGTCCACTCGTTGGTACACGGCCCTCGAGTACAAACAATAGATCATGGGACTTGCCCTAATTTCAATGTCACGCATACCCGAAGGGACCAACGGTGTGTCCGGTGCCCTGTAAAAACAGTCATGGTCGTCTATCCAAGCACGACCCCGTCCCGAGAAAGACCTCAAGTCTTCCCGTCACTAGTAATGTGGGCACCATGCTAGTATCGGCCTAAGTAATCAATAAAGCCCCGTCCCATAAGGGGTAGAGTGGTTGCACATGTTTGGTTGGGACGGTTGTCACACATAAATCTAATCCATCATTTCACCCATGCACAAGATCTTTACCGGCACATCACTTCTTCCTCAAGTGATGACCTAACTCAACATCACCCTCGGGCATTAGGGGCACCCGATGGGGTTTATGAAAAGATTTCAACCACGAAGGTTTCATGACACCCATGCATTACTAAGCATCACTACTAACCATTTGCATGACATCTAGCACATAGCAAGATCATGAGTAAGCATGCATCATGTGGTGGTTCTTAACTAGGTCACCACCGTAACTCTTATCATCATGGATTCGGAAACAAACGGGTTCCGAAGAACACAAGTGTATCATGGTCAAAG
The DNA here is from genome assembly GCA_902687465.1 of Secale cereale. Lineage (NCBI taxonomy): Eukaryota > Viridiplantae > Streptophyta > Magnoliopsida > Poales > Poaceae > Secale > Secale cereale. The sequence goes on along the minus strand of LR738714.1, from coordinate 311,153,981 downwards.
GGCTGCTTGCCTGGATTGGCTTGTTCTTCAAAGTCTTCAAATCCTTCCCCACCTTCTTCTTCAACAACCTCGTCAAATACGGGATCTAATCGTCGCAAAATAACAGCGGGAAAATAAGACCACAATGAAAACAGAAAAATCAAAGTGCTCAGAAAAATGTCAACTTATTTTTGTTAAATACTAGAGAGAGAACTAAGATGGCAAAAATTCTTAGTTGGAATTTTGGAGTTGCAGAATGGGATCTAAGGATTTTTTAACAGAAGTTTTAATGTTCAAATATGAATTTAAATTTGACCAGAACAGAAAATGTTCATGGATATGAGTGAAAGTGACACCATTAAATAGGTTGGAATTTTACAAGATTTTAGGAGTTGGAATTAATTCATTTGGACAATTATTTATTTCTGTGAAATTATTTGAAATATCCACAGAAAAAGAAAAAGAGAAAAGGTCATGTGTCACTGGGCCACAATGGCCACAGTGCACGGCCCAGGGCGAATAGCCCAACCGCACTGGAGCCAGCGCGCGCGCGTCAGGTTTTTGAACCTGACGGGTGGAGCCCGACGGTCAGTGGCAGAGAGGGGAGAGAGAGAGCGGTGAGGATGACAGGCGGGGCCCGCCTGTCATCTTCAACCTCACGGCCAGAGCGACGGCGAGCTCACCAGCGGCGATTCCGGGCACGAGGGGCAAGCGGAGGGCAGGAACGGGCTCAGCAGTGAGTCGCGGATGTAGTGGTGCTGGAGTTGGTCGCCGGAGGGGCCAGGTTCGTCGGCGGCGAGGTGGGACGGCGGAGGAGCGTCGGGAGGTTGCTGGCTGGCTCGCTCCGAGCTGCAATAGGAGTGGGAGAAGGAGGGGAACGGGTCAGTGAGGTCTGCTGGCTCCAGATCGAGCGAGAGTTGGGGCGGAGAGGGCCTGTACCGCGAGATCTTCGGTTGCCCGACGCGGCGGAGCTCCGGTCGATCCCGAGCACTGAGGCTTCCTGAGGGCGAGTGGGTGGTTCTAGAGTGCTACTGGGGATATGGGGAGGAGCTGGGTGCCGTTGGAGAGGCTCGGGGTGTGCCTATATAGCCGCGCCCCGGTCCACCGTGGACTCGTGCGCCGGCGAGGTCACGGGCGAGGCCAGAGGCCGTGCAGGAGCTCGTGCTCGAGTCAGGGAGGTTCATGGGTGAGGTTTACGCCTAGTAGAGGGGAGAGGAGGAGTGGGGAAGGCTCCAGAGAGTGCGCGCGTGTGAGGCCGATGAGTGGAGCTTGCGGGAGGCCGGCGCGCGTGCGAGGGCAGTCACTGGAGGGAGGAGGAGGAGGGGGACAGCGCCGGGGGAGGTTGCGGACGTCGAGGTGCATCGACTGGCGCGAGGGGGGAGCACGAGGTGGTTGGGGGCGGGCGATTGGGCAAAGCTACAGTGCGGGTGCGTACTGTAGCGCGCTCTGGAGCGTGCTAATTGCATGCCATGGCATGCCATTGGCCCTCTGGGCGTGCCCGCCGTGTCTGGGGGGTCCAGCACGAAGTAGATAACTCAGCTGAGGCCTTGGATGCTCTGGATGATCAATGAGAGAGAAGTGAAGCTGGTAACTAGGTAGAATTTGGCTGTCCAGCAAGGTGAATTGGGGTTTTCACCGCTCAATCATGGAGCTGTGGACATGGGGGATTTACTGGAGGTAGATTGTAACTAGATGAAGCTGTGGTAGAAAGCTGAGGCAAAAGTAAATAGTAAAAGGGGTCAACATGATAGTTTTGGTAAAATGGCAGAAGGTGTTTGATCAAGTTTTGGACAAGCAAATGATCTCCACTGGCCATGGCACTTAACAGGATTGAATGTCATATGGAAATAGGGTGTTTCACCAAATTTGGGCTCATTTGAAGAAACTAGCCAATGTAACTTTGGTGAACCCTAGAAATCAACAGAAATGGCTTCATCTTGTTTAAGTTAAGCAAATCATCTCCCCTTGATGCACCACTTGGTGTAGTTTTATCATTTGGGGTATTGATCATGCCCACAAAGTTTGAAGCTCCAGGTAAAAAGTTGGTAATGTAAAGTTGTTCAAATTTGCATTGGAACAGAAATGGTTTTGGGGTGTTCTGATAAAGTTGCCCTTCTCCAAATCTTGTGCCATTTGGTCTAGATGCCTTATTAGGACATTCTATCATGTGCACCAAGTTTGAGAGCATTTGGATAAGTTTGGCAATGTAAAGTTGCTCAAGCTTCAAATATGGACAGAATGGTTTTGAAGGGTTTTGAGGATGATATCTTGCTTCCCAAGGCATGGGGGCTTGGCAAGACCATCAAATATGTCATATATGACATGATAGAATTTCCCTGGAATTTTTGGAGAATATTTCCTTTGTAAATATTTCAAAAGCTTGAAATATCCAGAAAGGGTTTTAGAGGGATTAGCCCATTATTTTGAACATGACCAAGCATTGAAACTCTTATATATGGACAATATATGTCCTATGAGTCTCCCTGAATTTTGGCAAATATTTTTGAAATACTTAAATAATTTTTCCCTATTAAAGACCATTTCTGGCCTTAAGAAAAAGCTTTTAAATAAAACAGGAAAATAACTTTTAAAATTATACTTTTGTGGTTTCTGGGAGTCCTATGACTACTAGGTCTCAAATATACATTTTGAAATAATTTTCTCACCCTAAATCAAGCACTTGCAGTGCAAACCTCAATTCAGGGTTTTTTGGAATACTAAATTTTGAAAATATAATTTGGCCAAATTAATTTTATAAGAAAATACAATACTGCTATATAACACTTGGCATGATCATTGGGCAGAAGTTTTGGGTATGGAGATGAATTCTACAAGAGGTAATAGTTGACTTTAATGAGCACATGAAAAACATAGGAAGAAAAACTCAATTCCTAATAAAAGCCAAATGATGCCAAAAAAAATTGCTGGTCCAAATTTTCATGCTTCATTGATGCAAATGACATGTTACAAAATGCAGGGTGTGACAGACCTACCCCCCTTACAATAATTTCGTCCCCGAGATTCCTAAACTAGGTCTTAAAAGAGATCGGGATACTCAGATCTAAGATAGTCTTCATGTTCCCAGGTTGCTTCTGCTTCCGTGTGGTTGCTCCACTGGACCTTGAAGTACTTGATGGTGCAGCATCGCGTCCGTCATTCTGCTTCGTCTAGAATGCGAATGGGCTTCTCGCGGTAGGTCAAATCAGGCTGCAGATCAATGGCTTGGTGATCAACATCCTTGTAGAGATCAGGCTCTTCAGCTCCGTCTTGTTTGGTATGCAGATGCGGCCTTTGTACCAAACAATCCCGTGCTCGTCTCCAGAGAATCCTGGGGCCTTGCCTAGCTTCATCTTCTTCATGATGCCTTCGATGCTTGCGTGTCCATCTTGTGCCTTCTTGACTTCGTCCATCAGGGTCGTTCTGACTTCCAAATGATCCAGAAATCCAAGGGTGACCAATTCCAAACTGAATTGTTCGAACTCCTTAAACAAGGCTGACTGCCTCTCTTGAATAATGGCATTCAAGGAGCAAGCCTTCCTGCTTAAGGCATCGGCCACCACGTTAGCCTTCCCGGGGTGATATTGAACACTGAGGTCATAATCTTTGATGAGTTCCAACCATCTTCGCTGCCTCATGTTCAATTCTTTTTGGGTGAAAATGTACTTCAGACTCTTGTGGTTTGTGTATATCTCACACCGCTTCCCTAGGAGGTAATGCCGCCATGTCTTCAAGGCATGGACCACTGCCGCTAACTCAAGATCGTGAGTAGCGTAGTTCTCCTAATGAGGTCGTAGCTGCCTAGAGAGGTAGGCTATGACTCGGCCTTCTTGCATCAGAACGCTTCCCAATCCGGTTCGAGAGGCATCACAATATATCACGAACTCCTTGTGAATATCACGTGTTGCCAGGACTGGGGCGGTGGTCAATCTCTTCTTGAGCTCCTGAAAGCTCTCTTCGCATTTTGGCGTCCACTCGAACTTCTTGTCCTTCTTGAGGAGCTGAGTCATTGGCTGGGCAATGCTAGAGAATCCTTCCACGAATTTGCGGTAATAGCCCGCAAGTCCGAGGAAGCTTCTGACTTCCTTAACGGTCGTTGGAGATTGCCATTGGGTCACAGCTTCGATCTTCGCGGGATCAACTGATAATCCTTCTTCGGTCAAGACATGACCTAAGAATCCAACTTTATGCAGCCAGAACTCGCACTTGCTGAATTTGGCGTATAGTTGGTGCTCCCGAAGCTTGTCTAGGACCATCCTCAAATGTTGCTCGTGTTCTTCCTCCGTCTTCGAGAAGACAAGAATGTCATCGATGAAGACAACAACGAACTTGTCCAAATATTCCATGAAGACTTTATTCGTGAGATACATGAAGTAAGCTGGGGCATTGGTTAACCCGAAGGACATGACCGTGCACTCGTACAGGCCATTTCTAGTCACGAATGCCGTCTTCGGAATATCTTGGGGTCTGATCTTTAGCTGGTAGTACCCAAATCTGAGGTCGATCTTGGAGAACACCTTGGCTCCGCTGAGCTGATCAAACAGATCTTCAATCTTGGGAAGTGGATATTTGTTCTTGATTGTAACTTCATTGAGGGAACGATAGTCAATGCATAAGCGGATGGTACCGTCCCTTTTTGCCACAAACAGAATAGGTGATCCCCAAGGGGAGGCACTTGGGCGGATAAATCCCTTTCTCAGCTGCTCTTCCAGTTGCTTCTTCAACTCGGCTAATTCTTCCGTCCCCATTCTATAAGGCTTCTTATAGATTGGTCCTGCCCCGGGCACGAGCTCGATAATGAACTCAATGTCACGGTCAGGGGGCATTCCCGGTAGCTCATCCGGAAAGACATCGGGATACTCACATACCACCGGTACTTGCTCCAGCCCAACTTCAGATAGACAATTGACTTGAATGGCTTGAGCGGAAGAGGAGTTGGAAGCAAACTTGACTTCGACTCCTTGGTCATTGGTCACAGTGACAGTTCGATTGGCACAGTCTAACAAGCCTTAGTGCTTGCTGAGCCAATTCATGCCTAGGATCACATCCAAGCCTTGTGATCTCAGGACGATGAGGTCTGCTAGGTAATCTACATCGTTAATGGTAATACTGACTCCCTTACAGCCTATCTTGGCTCTCATCTCTGCTCCGGGGGTTTGTATCACCATTGGGTTATTCAGGGGTGTAGGGGTCATGCCACTTTTTAATGCAAATCTTTGAGTGACAAATGAATGCGTTGCTCCAGAATCAAACAAGACAGTTGCAGGTGCTGAGTTGACAAGGAACGTACCCAGCACGACGTCCGAGTCTTCCTGGGCTTCTTCAGCAGTGACGTGATTCACACGCCCCTTCCCGTGGTTAGGCGGGTTGCGAGGAGCAGGGTTCCTTGGTGGCATCCCGCGGACTTGTCCTGGGTTCTGCGCATTGGGGCGCGGGGCATCAGGCTTCTTGTTGGGGCACACCCTTGAGATGTGTCCTGACTGACCACATCCAAAGCAAGTGGCTTGGTTTGGATTGTTGATCTTGTTGCCACCACTGTTATTGGGGTTGAAAGCTGGCCTTGGGTTGCCATAATGCTGAGGCTGATAGTTGGTGCGAGGTGCAGGAGCTCTTGGTTGCTGATAGGTTGGCTTGGCCGGGCTGACTGCCACGGACGAGGCTTCTGGTTGCTGGAACTTCCCTTGCTGACCATCCTGCGCTTGTGAGTGTCTTCCAAAGCACGCCGCTTGTCTTCAAGCATGAGTGCTTTGTTCACCAGGTCAGGGAAGGTCGGGCAGTCGCACACAACAAGCGAGTATTGCAGAGTCTGATTGAGGCCTTCCATGAAGCGCTCCCTTTTTGCAGCATCAGTGCTGACATCTTCAGGGGCATACCTTGACAGAACACTGAACTTCTGCATGTACTCCTTGACAGTGCCACCTCCTTGCTTCAGGGCTCGGAATTCACGCTTTTTAATAGCCATGATCCCGGAAGGAATGTGGGCTTTGCGGAATTCTGCCTTGAAGTTGTCCCAAGTGATGTCTTGTCCAGCATGCATGACCTTGAATCCATCCCACCAAGCTCTAGCAGTCCCCCCAAGACAGTGGGCTGCATAAGCCACCTTCTCGCGGTCTTCGGTGCATCCTACTAGTTCCAGCAAGTCCTCAATGGTGCGGACCCAGTCGTCTGCATCCAGGGGTTCAGCAGTCTTGATGAAAGTTGGCGGTGCATGCTTCTTGAACTCTGCCAACATGGAACGCCCATTGCCATTCCCCGCCGGCTTGCGGTTGTTGGTGACAGCTTGAGCAATCAACTGAAGGGATGCAGTGTTGGCTTGGCGTTCCTCTCGGAAAGCTTGGAGAAGCTGAGCCATGTCCATGTTCGGAGGAGGTGGTGGTGGTGGAGCTTGGTCGTTGGTTTGGTCGTGGCCTGCCTCTGACTGAGCGGATGCTCCGGGTTCAGGCTGCCGGGTAGAGGTACCAGTACGAGTTACAACAGGCATCCTGTTGGAGCGGTAAAAGGTCTCATGACTTGGATGACGGAAAGCAATATAGATGGGTGCCTAGTAAGGGGGTGGGTGTGACACTAATCAAATCATGCAAAGGCCGAAGGGCCAAAACACATTCATTAAAATCCAAACGGGTGATGCAGTCGTTTACACATTCCCGAAGGAAGAATACGACATACATCCAACACAACAAAAGCAAACACTAGACGGTTTCATATGAACCATACAAGGACTCGACTGCGCATAGGGGTTACACGACCTATCCTACCGTAGAGGTCACGAACTGGCATATCCGAGTAGCGAATAATGCCTAAGCGGCGGAATGCTCGGTCGCGTATTCTGGCTCTTCGGGGTCTTCCTCCTTGTCTTCATCTGTCTGGGCCCCCTTGTCACTTAAGGGTGTGGGGGAGTGGAGGAGTTGGATACGACGGTGCTTTGTCGGTGGTGCAGGAAAAAGTTTGCGATATTCCCTTGCCGTCATCCGGCGTCGCCGAGGTGGTTCTTCATTCTTGGAAGATACATCTCCGGAGGGCCTTCCGCCTCGGTATGCGATGGCGGACTATCCGGAAGGCGCTCCTTCTTTCTTGATCCTATTTGTCTTCTCTTGAGCTTGACGAAGAAGTGCCTTGGTCTTGTGAAGTTCTTCTCGGAGCTTCATCGATTCCGAGGCCAAGTCTTGTGCCAAGCTGTCGGCACATAGACTGAAGTAGGTCTGGAATCGAAGCGGGAGTCCTTCCTTCAGTGGAGGGGCTAGTGCACTGCTTTCATCTTCACCTTCCTTCCGGTAAGGCAAGAAGCGGGTTGTCATCTTGGCTGCCATCTCCGGAAGAAGCTCACGGAGACGGGTTAGCGCCTTGAGTTCAGCAGCCTCGACAGCGAGAGGTAGTGTTGCCATCTGGGGTCCCTCGAAGAACCAACTTGTGGGGGGATCGTTTGCCTTCACGATCACTTCCACATGGTACTCCACCTCAGTGTCGCTAACCCAACGCTCAAGGTAGGTGAGGATGGGTGCTCGGTGGAACTGGCACTCCTGGAGGCTATCCTCGAGAAGAAAGGGAAACCCAGTGGTCAAGTGCTCTTCAGGTACAGCGGCCATCTACAAAGGTGGAATAGGAGAGGTTAATAAGCTGATGAAATCTCAGGTTGGTAAGGTTTAGAAAAGAAGAGAGGTTCGGAAGGTTTTTGAAAAGGGGTCTCATCTAACTAACGCCCATGCTAACTAAGGTTTCCTACAGTCAGGATGGCTCTGATACCAGCTCTATGGGGACCCGACTTAGAAGTCGAGATCACCAAATGCACGTGTACAGTGATCCCAGAGATGAATGCTCACTGAACACACAGAAGCTGAATAATAAGAGTCTTACATCCATACATACCGTCTTACACAAATTATGGCCATTATGGCCAAGTCTTACATAGATAAAGCCTCAAGGGCTGAATAGCAACTAACTCAAATAGCGGAAGTCTTCGATGATAAGTAGAACCCATGCCATCTGCCTTAACCCTACAGGCATTCTGAATGGGATAGCGTCCTAGTTCGCATGTTCGTCTCCATAGAACTCTGCTTCATAATCCTGTTCCTCCATGCCTGGCCAATTAAATAACCAGTGGCAAGCCAATGAGTACTTTGAATGTACTCGCAAGCAACCCATGATTTGATTCAAAGTAACAATGCAATTGAACAACAATGAGCAATCTAGCAATGGGCAAGAATAAATATTCTATCATCAAGTATATGCATCAATAAATTCACGTAACCTCGATGACAGGTTACCGATATCAACATGAACAGGATTTAGCTCAACGAGTCAAGCCACCACCTTGACTCATCACACACACATACTTTCACCGATGTAGTAAAACTCTGGACATAGTTTAAGTAGCACCACCCAACTGTCCATGACCGTGGACATGGCTATTCGAATAGTTTTACACTCTGCAGAGGTTGCGCACTTTACCCACAAGATCCGGGAAGCTTTCGTGTCACCCACGATCCCGCAGTACCTCAAGTACTCGGGGGAAGCACCCGGTCATTATCTTTCCTTAGGCGACACTAACATAGAGTCCTCTCGTTGGTACATGGCCCTCGAGTACAAACAATATATCATGGGACTTGCCCTAATTTCAATGTCACGCGTACCCGAAGGGACCAACGGTGTGTCCGGTGCCCTGTAAAAACAGTCATGGTCGTCTATCCAAGCACGACCCCGTCCCGAGAAAGACCTCAAGTCTTCCCGTCACTAGTAATGCGGGCACCATGCTAGTATCGGCCTAAGTAATCAATAAAGCCCCGTCCCATAAGGGGTAGAGTGGTTGCACATGTTTGGTTGGGACGGTAGTCACACATAAATCTAATCCATCATTTCACCCATGCACAAGATCTTTACCGGCACATCACTTCTTCCTCAAGTGATGACCTAACTCAACATCACCCTCGGGCATTAGGGGCACCCGATGGGGTTTATGAAAAGATTTCAACCATGAAGGTTTCATGACACCCATGCATTACTAAGCATCACTACTAACCATTTGCATGACATCTAGCACATAGCAAGATCATAAGTAAGCATGCATCATGTGGTGGTTCTTAACTAGGTCACCACCGTAACTCTTATCATCATGCATTCAGAAACAAACGGGTTCCGAAGAACACAAGTGTATCATGGTCAAAGGGCTGCTTGCCTGGATTGGCTTGGTCTTCAAGGCTTCAAATCCTTCCCCACCTTCTTCTTCAGCAACCTCGTCAAATATGGGATCTAATCGTCGCAAAATAATAACGGGAAAATAAGACCACAATGAAAACAGAAAAAATCAAAGTGCTCAGAAAAATGTCAACTTATTTTTGTTAAATACTAGAGAGAGAACTAAGATGGCAAAAATTCTTAGTTGGAGTTTTGGAGTTGCAGAATGGGATCTAAGGATTTTTGAATAGAAGGTTTAATGTTCAAATATGAATTTAAATTTGAACAGAACAGAAAATGTTCATGGATATGAGTGAAAGTGACACCATTAAATAGGTTGGAATTTTACAAGATTTTAGGAGTTGGAATTAATTCATGTGGAAAATTATTTATTTCTGTGAAATTATTTGAAATATTCACAGAAAAAGAAAAAGAGAAAAGGTCCTGTGTCACTGGGCCAGAACGGCCACAGTGCACGGCCCAGGGCGAATAGCCCAACCGCACGGGAGCCAGCGTGCACGCGTCAGGATTTTGAACCTGATGGGCGGGGCCCAGCGGTCACTGGCAGAGATGGGAGAGAGTGAGCGGTGAGGATGATAGGCGGGGCCCGCCTGTCATCTTCAACCTCACGGCCAGAGCGATGGCAAGCTCACCAGCGGCGATTCCGGGCACGGCGGGGCAAGCGGAGGGCAGGAACGGGCTCAGCAGTGAGTCGCGGATGTAGTGGTGCTGGAGTTGGTCGCCGGAGGGGCCAGGTTCGTCGGCGGCGAGGTGGGACGGCGAAGGAGCGTCGGGAGGTTGCTGGCTGGCTCGCTCCGGGCTGCAATAGGAGTGGGAGAAGGAGGGGAACGGGTCAGTGAGGTCTGCTGGCTCCAGATCGAGCGAGAGTTGGGGCGGAGAGGGCCTGTACCGCGAGATCTTCGGTTGCCCGACGCGGCGGAGCTCCGGTCGATCCCGAGCACTGAGGCTTCCTGAGGGCGAGTGGGTGGTTCTGGAGTGCTACTGGGGATATGGGGAGGAGCTGGGTGCCGTTGGAGAGGCTCGGGGCGTGCTTATATAGCCGCGCCCCGGTCCACCGTGGACTCATGCGCCGGCGAGGTCACGGGCGAGGCCAGAGGCCGTGCAGGCGCTCGTGCTCGAGTCGGGGAGGTTCATGGGTGAGGTTTACGCCTAGTAGAGGGGAGAGGAGGAGCGGGGAAGGCTCCAGTGGGTGCGCGCGTGTGAGGCCGATGAGTGGAGCTTGCGGGTGGCCGGCGCGCGTGCGAGGGCAGTCACTGGAGGGAGGAGGTGGAGGGGGACAGCGCCGGGGGAGGTTGCGGACGTCGAGGTGCATCGACTGGCGCGAGGGGGAGCACGAGGTGGTCGGGGGCGAGCGGTTGGGCGAAGCTACAGTGCGGGTGCGCACTGTGGCGCGCTCTGGAGCGTGCTAATTGCATGCCATGGCATGCCATTGGCCCTCTGGGCGTGTCCGCCGTGTCTGGGGGGTCCAGCACAAAGTAGATAACTCAGCTGAGGCCTTGGATGCCCTGGATGATCAATGAGAGAGAAGTGAAGCTGGTAACTAGGTAGAATTTGGCTGTCTAGCAAGGTGAATTGGGGTTTTCACCCCTCAATCATGGAGCTGTGGACATAGGGGAGTTACTGGAGGTAGATTATAACTAGATGAAGCTGTGGTAGAAAGTTGAGGCAAAAGTAAATAGTAAAAGGGGTCAAGATGATAGTTTTAGTAAAATGGCAGAAGGTGTTTGATCAAGTTTTGGACAAGCAAATGATCTCCACTGGCCATGGCACTTAACAGGATTGAATGTCATATGGAAATAGGGTGTTTCACATAATTTGGGCTCATTTGAAGAAACTAGCCAATGTAACTTTGGTGAACCCCAGAAATCAACAGAAATGGCTTCATCTTGTTTAAGTCAAGCTAATCATCTCCCCTTGATGCACCACTTGGTTTAGTTTCATCATTTGGGGTATTGATCATGCCCACAAAGTTTGAAGCTCCAGGTAAAAAGTTGGTAATGTAAAGTTGTTCAAATTTGCATTTGAAAAGAAATGGTTTTGGGGTGTTCTGATCAAGTTGCCCTTCTCCAAATCTTGTGCCATTTGGTCTAGATGCCTTATTAGGCCATTCTAGCATGTGCACCAAGTTTGAGAACATTTGGATAAGTTTGGCAATGTAAAGTTGCTCAAACTTCAAATATGGACATAATGGTTTTGAAGGGTTTTGAGGATGATATCTTGCTCCCCAAGGCATGGGGGCTTGGCAAGATCATCAAATATGTCATATATGACATGATAGAATTTCACTGGAATTTTTGGAGAATATTTCCTTTGTAAATATTTCAAAAGCTTGAAATATCCAGAAAGGGTTTTAGAGGGATTAGCCCATTATTTTGAACATGACCAAGTGTTGAAACTCTTATATATGGACAATATATGTCCTATGAGTCTCCCTGAATTTTGGCAAATATTTTTGAAATACTTAAATAATTTTTCCCTATTAAAGACCATTTCTGGCTTAAGAAAAAGCTTTTAAATAAAACAGGAAAAAAACTTATAAAATTATACTTTTGTGTTTTCTAGGAGTCCTATGACTACTAGGTCTCAAATATACTTTTTGAAATAAGTTTCTCACCCTGAATCAAGCACTTGAAGTGCAAACCTCAATTCATGGGTTTTTGGAATACTAAATTTTGAAAATATAATTTGGCCAAATTAATTTTATAATAAAATACTATACTTCTATATAACACTTGGCATGATCATTGGGCAGAAGTTTTGGGTATGGAGATGAATTCTACAAGAGGTAATAGTTGACTTTAATGAGCACATGAAAAACATAGGAAGAAAAACTCAATTCCAAGTAAAAGCCAAATGATGCCAAAAAAAATTGCTGGTCCAAATTTTCATGCTTCATTGATGCAAATGACATGTTACAAAATGCAGGGTGTGACAGGAAACCACTACTATTGCTGATGAAAATGCTAGGTTGAAGACTTTGCTTGAAACAGGGATGTACAAAAGCCTCAAAGGGCATCAGACTCTATGTGATGTCCTCAAAAAGCAGATACTGAACCGAAACCCTAGGAAAGAGGGTGTTGGGTTCGACAGGAAAATGAATGTCGATGGTTCATACTGGAAGCCTGAGCAGTATCCCAAAACCACATGGGTTGCTGCAAAGGAACCTTCAGTGGCTCCATCTACCTTATTTGGCTTCACTTGTGCTAATCATGTTATCGTTGATGAATCCTTTGATGCAAACTACAAACTGCTTAAGAATCAAAATGGTGAAGTGTTTGCCAGGTATATTGGTACTAACTGCAGGAATGGGCACCTATGAAGAAGATCTGGGTACCCAAAGGTTGTCTTGAGAAGCTTCCAGCAAATACTGTCATGACACCCCCTGGGATGAAGACAAACCCCAGACCAAAGGCTTCATATGGTCCTAAGGCTTCATATAGACAAAGGACTCAACTGAGTCACTCTAACGCGAATGTTTTGTAGGGAAATCATGCTCAGACCCATGAATATGAGCGTGTTTCTTCAAACCGCTATGTTCATAAATCAAAGAACTTTTCTGCCTATTCATATGAGTATTATTCTCCTCCTGCAAGATTGTTTGCTAGGGCTCCAAAGCCAAAATTCTCAGATGCTGCTCTTAGACTCATTGCTTCTAAGCCACCCCTGAAGATGTGGGTGGTTAAGAAGAACTAACTTTCTCTTGCAGGGAAAGGTCTCCAGCCTGTAATCAAAGGCTTCTGATGTTATTGCTGGGGACCTAAAACACTTGTAGGGCACAAGAACAAATGCCCAAAATGACTTACTGCTCATACTATCCATAAATCACTTGCTGAAGATCTTATCTGTCCTAACTTAAATCTAAAGCTTTCATAATCCACTTATGCATCAATTGTTTATGCTTCATAATGGCTTTCATAATCCTAAGTGCATTGTAGGGAGTGACACCAAAGTCCTCAGAATGGATTATGGATAGAGGATGCACAAATCATATGACTGGTGATCGAAATCTTCTCATGGACTCAACTTTACGTCCATCCAACAAGAGTCACATCACATTTGCCGATACTGGTAAAAGCAAAGTGTTGGGTCTAGGTAGAGTTGCAATCTCAAGAGATCAGCACATGGACAAAGTCATGCTTGTATCTCTTGGCTTCAACTTAATGTATGTCTCAATGCTTTGTGACTTAAACATGATTGTGATCTTTGGTAAATTTTGTTGCATTGTACTAATGGAATCTGGCAAGTCTTTAGTATTTGAAGGATACAGAGAAGGTGATCTGTATATGGTAGATTTCTCAGCTGGACCTCAGATGGCGGTATGTCTTCTAGTAAAAGCTTCAGAGTGCTGGCTCGGGCATCGGAGGCTAGGACATGTTGGCATGAGGAACTCGCATACACTCGCAGAGAAGAAGCACGGCATAGGCATCGAGGAAGTCAAGTTCAAGAAAGATCATCTATGTGGTGCCTATGAAGCTGGGAAGATGACTAGAGCCAAGCACCCCTCGAAGACAATCATGACGACATCGAAACCCTTCGAGCTGCTTCACATGGACTAATTTGGCCCTACTCACTACTCCACATTCTCTACCACATCCTGTCTCTATGGCTTCGTCATAGTTGATGACTATTCAAGATACACTTGGGTGCACATAATACTCTACAAGACTAAAGTGCAAGATGTCTTCAGACGCTTCGCCAACCGTGCCATGAACAATTATGGCATCAAGATCAAACATATCAGAAGTGACAATGGCACTGAATTCAAGAACACTGGCCTCGATCTTTATCTGGATGAGATGGGAATCACTCATGAATTCTCAGCCCCATATACACCTCAACAAAATGGAATCGTTGAGCGCAAGAACATAACTCTAATTGAGATGGCTCGAACGATGCTCGATGAGTACAAAACACCAAGAAGATTCTGGCCCGAAGCTATTGACACTGCATGCCATATCATCAACCGTGTTTATCTTCATAAGCTTCTGAAGAAAACATCCTATGAACTCCTCACTAGAAAGAAGCCAAATATAAGCTACTTCAGAGTATTTGGAGCTAAGTGTTGGATCAAGGATCCTCATCATAAGTCAAAATTTGCACCCAAAGCTCATGTAGGCTTCATGCTCGGATATGGAAAGGACTCACACTCCTACAGAGTCTTCAACATTTTTCTCTATAAAACTGTTGAGACTGTGGATGTGAGGTTTGATGAGACAAATGGATCACAAAGAGAATCCCTACCAAATGTGTTAGATGAAGCTTCACCAAATGAATCTGTCAAGCTAATGGGAACTGGTGAGATCATGCCTTTTGAAGCACAACCTGATGAGGAACTCATCATCTCTGCTCCAAATCAACCTGACGACAATGCTCAGCCCGAAGACAATCCTCCTGAAGAAGACAATGCACAACAAGAGCAAAATCTTCGTCCAGCTCATCCCCGTGTTGCAAATGAAGTACAAGTTGAGAAGATAATTGATAGCATAAATGCTCCTGGTCCACTCACTCGCTCAAGAGGAACACAGTTAGCAAATTTCTGTGGGCATTTTGCTTTTGTCTCAATATCTAAACCCAAGAAAGTTGCTGAAGCTTTTATGGAGCCTGAATGGATTCAAGCAATGCAAGAAGAGCTTCAACAGTTTGAGCTCAACAATGTGTGGGAATTTGTCAAGCGTCCTGATCCTCGAAAGCACAACATAACAGGCACAAAATGAATCTATCGCAACAAGCAAGATGAGCATGGTCAAGTGGTCAGAAACAAAGCTCGTCTCGTTGCTCAAGGATACACTCAAGTTGAAGGGATTGACTTCGATGAAACATTTGCTCCTGTGGCTAGACTTGAAGCTATTCGCATACTGCTAGCCTATGCAAATCATGACAACATACTTCTATATCAAATGGATGTAAAGAGTGCCTTTCTCAATGGAAGAATTGAAGAAGAAGTGTATGTTGCACAACCACCTGGCTTTGAAGACCCAAAACATCCTGATATGGTTTACAAGCTCAACAAGGCACTATATGGCCTCAAACAAGCGCCTCGTGCTTGGTATGACACCCTCAAAAACTTCCTGAAGAGCAAAGGATTCAAACCTGGATCCCTATATCCTACACTCTTCATGAAGACATATGATGGTGAGCTATTTGTCTGCCAAATCTATGTGGATGACATCATCTTCGGCTGCACGGACACGAAATATAGTGATGAGTTTGGTCACATGATGCAAGAACAATATCAAATGTCTATGATGGGTGAGCTGAAGTTCTTTCTTGGTCTTCAAATTCGTCAGCAAAGCAACGACATCTTCATATCTCAAGAGAAGTATCTTAAAGACTGCCTGAAGAAGTTTGCAATGCAAGACTGCAAAGGGTACTCGACGCCAATGCCTGCTAAACATCATCTGGGTCCCGACGCCAATGGTAAAGAGTTTGATCAATAGGTATACCGCTCCATGATTGGTTCTTTACTTTATTTATGTGCATCTAGGCCAGATATTATGCTTAGTGTGAGCATGTGTGCTCGATATCAAGCGGCACCAAAGGAGTCGCATCACTTAGCTGTGAAGCGAATACTTCGATATTTGGCTTACACCCCAACTCTAGGATTATGGTATCCAAAGGGCTCTAGTAGGATTTTCAGATGCTGATTATGCTGGTGACAAAGTTGATCGCAAGTCCACATCTGGCACATGTCACTTTCTAGGACGATCACTTGTCTGTTGGTCTTCAAAGAAGCAGAACTGTGTATCACTCTCCACTGCTAAATCTGAATACATTGCTGCTGGATCTTGCTGCGCTCAGCTTCTATGGATGAAGCAAACTCTCAAGGACTATGGAGTCCATCTGAAGCATGTGCCACTCTACTGTGATAATGAAAGCGCCATCAAGATTGCCAACAACCCAGTTCAGCACTCGAAGACAAAGCACATTGAAATTCGTCATCACTTTCTCAGAGATCATTTTATGAAGGAAGATATTGATATCATTCACGTCAACACTGAAGAGCAACTGGCAGATATCTTCACAAAGCCCTTGGATGAGAAAAGGTTTTGCAAGTTGCGGTGTGAGCTGAATATCTTAGAATCCTCAAATGTCCTGTAATCAGGCACACATCACACATCCAAACACTTATGCATATTGATGACTTAGATGTGCAACACACGAAGTAAAGTATATCTTCAATCAATGAAGACTTACATTCTAAGTGTGAATACATTAACATGGAATTTGACTTCGGAGCGCCACGATAATTGTGCGCCGTGTCTGGGTCTAATACTTCCTATACGGTGGGTAACGCCACCACCAAATTCTTGTTTGAAGCGTTACTCGTGGCGTTACATTTGCAAAGTCTTCGCACTTGGTTTGTCTTCACATAGGATATATATAGAGTTGTGTTCTGTCCTCAGTAGCATTCACTTATAGCTATGTCTTCATATTTGAATCTTTTGGACTAAGTGAATGTGATCGGACCCTAACCTCTATATGCTTTCCCATCTCACTATGTCTATCCAAATCATATGCATTCTGTTGAAACAGTCGAATATCTTCTCTGCGTCCTTGTCAGCAGAAGATACGGAGACAAACTTTAAATCTGATTTTAATGCTCCATCCGTTATGCCTGAAACCCGGAGAAGCCGGAATGACTACTCCGACAGTCGTGGTGTACGTGGGATCGTGGGACAACTCCCAATGCATTACATGACCGCCACGTGTCAATCGTACGTGAATCGTCAGGGGCACCTGAGTAATTACGCTGTACCGTCTCCCATGCCTATAGATGCACGTCCCATCACGGTCAAAAGTTTCTTCCACCACCTCTCCACCTCGAACAACCCTAGCGCCTCCGCTAGCTTTCGACGACGCCGGCGACGAAGCGCTTCGCTGCCGCAACTTGTCGACGCCGTCCTCACACCGGCCGCGGACATCTTCCTCTCCGCCGTCGCCGTAGCTGTCCTCCGTCGCCAAGTCAGGGCACGGACGACCAAACTGCTGGGCATCCAAATCCTACCCTTTCTAAGCAGTTCATCGTGTGGTAAATAAATTTGCTTTTTACCATCTTCTAGATCCATAAAGAGTCATCTACTTTACCACAAGATGTTTCTGCCTACTTAGATATACAGATCTATCCTGTCTGCATCTCATATCTTGCCTAGTACATTCACATATGCTTCAACTATAGTTAGATTCCTCACTTGTACTTATTCGTGAATTCGTACAAATCTGGAACCAACTCCCATGAGTGAATGTCTTCGCACTATGAGGTCAAAGTCTTCAAAACTGTTTTAATCTTCAAAACTTCTGAGAATGCATCTGACCTCTTCCCCTTCCCTCGCATCTCTAATGCTGTCATAGGTACATGTCCATGGGAGAATCCCTTGGTTCTCATAGTCTGCATTCATTTGCAGAGCCGTGGCAACACCACTCGTGATTTGCCTCCTGATCTCAGTGAAATATACAAGACTGGTCCAGAGGAGGATTACAATCAGAGGAAGACCCGAATCCAATGGATTCGAAGATACTGGGCTGAACAATGGTTCAAATATAAGTTCGTGACCCCAGCGTATGCCGAGAAAAACGCCATCAAGCATCCGTGGGGAGATATCACTTATAAGAATCTTCCCCCCAAGACTCGTGCTGAAGTCATTGCTCAAGGCTTCTATCCTTGCATGGTCAGAGGGCCACAGCCTACTGATGCTGATCCAAGCTCTCTGCTCTGGTGTCGCGACGACAATCTGTTTAAGCGAAATCTTCAATTCGCCAAGAACTCGTCCAAGGAAAACAAGAAGCTGTGGGAGTTAGACTTCAATCCTGGCCCCTCTACACCCTGCGCTGATGGCTCGCGCGAAGCTGAACCAAATCTGGTTGGGCCTATCTACAACCTAGAGGGCCTCATCAGTCACATAAGGGTTCAAGGGGCAGATGTAGATCAGCCTGAAGCAGATGATGACTCTGAAGAAGCACCTGCAACGCCGAAGCCCCAGAAGAAGAAATCAAAGGCTTCAAAGGCTACTCCAACAAGAGCGTCAAGAGTGAAGCCTTTGGCCACTGCTCCACCTGCACCAAGTGTGCAATTTGATGAACACTATAGAATCTCCAAGAGCAGACAACTGAAGAGGAAGCCAACATGCAACCCCAGTCCAGCTCTCACTCCAGATGCAGTACTGAAGACTGCCAATGATGCCCTTGATCTCTCTAGTGATGAAGATCTTGGATATGATGCTCTGGAGCTATTGATCAAGAGCAAGCAGGATGCTGAAATTTTCAATGATTTGCCGCTCTTTGACGTTGAAGTGCTCAATAACTTCATTGATGAATGGTTTGACACTCCCAACCTGAGCTTCGATGATCTTCAACTTCCAGTTGGCCTCAGCGTCTCCTTCCAAGGCGCCATTGCTTCTGAGCTGGCTCTGGCTCAAAGAATTGTTGAGCTGAAGCAAAAGATAGACTATGAAAAAGCTCAGTTCAAGAAGCATATGAACAAGCTCAGCGTGCAAGAAGTTCAAAACTTCAAGGTTATGATGCAAGAGCTCAAGGAAGCCTTTCGCCTGCGGCGTGAAGAAGCTAAAGGCTCACGTGAGCGCATCAAGGACTTGGCTACAAAATGCGTTCAAGCATTCAATGAAGCTGAAAAGCGCAAGGCACTTCGGCGTCCTGGCATTGATCCATGAATGGCTGCCAACAGGAGGAAGAAGCAGTCTGTGCCCGAAGCTGAAGCATCTGGGCAGGAAATGCCTCGCATAGTCTTCCCTGCTAGCATGACTGACACGAAGCCTAAGGCAACTCCAACCGCTTCAACGCTCAGGAAGACTAAGGTGGCTGAAGCTGATGCTCGCAAGCGCAAGCAATCTACTAATGAAGCTCCACCCACCAAGAAGCGAAAGACCAAGAAGGATAGGGCTGCTTCCAAAGAGCCTATCTTTGTCGAGCCTATCTCAGTTGCTCACCCTGCATCTGCCCAGAGAGAAAGAAGACTGACTGTTCATGAGCCTGCTCCCACAGAGGCTGAAGACATTCCAGCTGTCGACCCCACCGCAGCTGAAGACATTGGTCCTCAAGACAATGTTCAAGATGATACCATCCTTCCTCAGATCGAGTACCACATCGACCCTTCGCCTGTTCTCACGAACAGCAAACGCATCAACATTGGTCATCCATTGACGCCAATTGCTTAGGATGATTCATGGGCTGATCACCCACAGGAAACCCAAGTCACTCCCCAACAAACTCAAGACACCAGTATGGTGCTTGAAAACGAAGACTTTGAGGCCCAACAACCTCCATCTCCTCAGGCGTCGCCAGCTTTTCGGAGGCTTCACAAAGGACCAAGGCCTCAAGTCACTGCCCCAAATGATCCAGAAGGAGTAGAGCAACCATCTGCACCTGATGCTGCTCCTACTGGAAGCCACTCAGAATCTGAAGCCAAAGTGGCTGAAGATATCCCGGCTGCATCAGCCGAAGAACGTGTCCGATCCTCCAGCTCCTGAAGTAGAGGTAACAAACTCGCAGGCTACCACCACCAACACTGAAGCCAATGACGTGGTCATGGCTGAAGCTTTTGTGGCACCTGAAGATACTGTGGCGCCTGAAGAACCTACGCCTGAAGTCACTGCTCCTGAAGCCAGTGCTGTGCCTAAAGCCAGCACTGTGCCTGAAGCTAATGATGCACCTGACGCCAATCCATAGCTTGAAGACAATGCCTCTGCTCCTGTTCCGCCTCCACGGCCTCTCACAATTGAGCAAGCATACAACAAGGATGATCAACTTGTTACTATCCGGTGGCCAATTCTGATTCCACCACCTACAACTGAACCACGTGCTGCTGGTCCTCAGTTTTATCATCATATTGCGCACAGGCCCCAAGTTCAGAAGCCTAAGCCAAGACTGCCAAGGCTTCCAGGTATTGCAACATCTTCAGGGTCATTCAATGCTAATAGCTTCACTGCACACAACACCTTCTTTGACAGCGCCAAGAACCCATATTCCAAGCCAAGAATATCATTAGATAGGTTCTGGAGCCATCAACAACGCAGCTACTACTCAAGGGTGCTATATAATCAAGGCCGCATTTTCCCTCATATGCGTCTTGACACTGAAGCTATTGCTGGTCTGCGCTGCTTGGAGGAAGCTCTTGACTGCTTCCGTGATGCTGGCCTCCTCAATTTTGTCCTAGATAAAGAGCATTGGAATGAAGAGCTGCTTCTGCAATTCTATGCCACACTTCACATCCGAGGCCACAGCAGAGATCCGAAGACATGGGTCCTTGAGTGGATGTCAGGCAATGTGCATCATGAAGCAAAAGCCTTTGATCTCATTGAGCTTACTGGCCTGCCCACTCCAGGAGATCTATATGAACCTGGCTGTGAACTGCACACTGAAGCCTTGGAGAGCATCTTTCAGAAGCGTAAGCCCAACATGATCCAAATGCTCAGCATGATGAAGCCTCTGTCAAGTGATGCTGAATATCCTAAAGAATTCTTTGTTGAAGACCTTGAGTACCTGCCTCACACCATCTATCACATCATAAGGCGTACTCTATGGCATGTCAAAGGACATTCTTCATCAGCCAAGCTTGAAGGCACTATGAAGACTTTGGTCTTCTATATATCTTCAATGGCATCAGCTTCAATGCTCAAGATTTCTTCATCAGGCAACTGGCCACGTCTGGAGCTGATCTATTTGGACCGAAATTTTATGCCCCTTGGATAATGCGCCTCATCAAGTTGCACTCAGCTGTCACTTATCAACTCTCTACTCGCAACCATCAGATTTTCTTGCCTGAGGTTGATCTGTCAGCTGAAGCCATTTACCAAGAGCCTGCTAAGGCGCCAGTTAGTCTTCACAACGCTGATCATCAAAGCTTCGCTCGGCAGATTGAAGGAGTCCCAGCAGTCTCACGCGTCTATCCTCTGGCTGGCCGTACTCGTCTACCTCGACACGCTAAAACTGAAGCCACTGAAAGCACTATCGCTCAAAGGCCTCAGAAGCGTTCTCGTGTCCTGAACAACCGAGAGCTTCTTGTAGCCCTTCATCAGAAACAAGACAAGCATCACCTCTGGTTAAAGTGTCGGATGCAGAGCCTCTTGGTGGATGTCAATCGCATTCGCAATCTTGCCACCAAGAATGCTTTTGTTGCTCATGAAACATGAAGCCGGTCTTCGAAGAGTTTGACTTTACTAAGTGCTGAAGCGGATCTTCAAGACGATGGCTTCACTAAGAGATTCAAGTTTGACAACACTCCTCCAAGGACTGCTGTTATGCGTCGAACTCCATCCCTTGAAGACTCTGAATACTCTTCCTCCGCTGCAACAATTGACGCCAGGGTGATCGATGATCAGGATGATGGTACTTCACCGCCTCCTACTTCAGCACGCATCGACACTGCACCAACCACATCTGCACCGCCAAACAACAACACCGACCCTGCACCTCTTCTGCTCCACCTCGGAACGAGTAGAGGCTCTATGTCTTCAAACCTTTTTGGTCCTTACTGACAAAAGGGGGAGAAGCATATGAGTTGATAGTCTTCAAGCGGGTCCATATGGGCGGGTGCTTCTATAATTTGCCTAGTGTTTACAACTCTCGTTTTGCTACATTTGGTTCTTTGAGTTGTAACACTTAAACTGATGGTCGTCTGCTACTTTTTTATGCTACTCTGTACTGCGATGGTAAATTCTGCATCTGCTACCTTATATTCCGCACTTAGTCATTTTTGCAGACGTCCATTTTTCATTGTGCATGTCATTATCTTCGATATATCAATTATGCATGATGAATTGTCTGCATAAGTTGAAGAGGATCTCCACAAGTACAACTTGCCATGTGCATTTGCATTCAAAGGCAAATCAACTATATGCACATCTTCAGGGGGAGCCTTTTGCTACTTACGAAGACAATACCTTATCCTTTACAATTTCACATATCTTATCCTCGTTGAAAACTTCAACCAGTTTGTCATCAATCACCAAAAAGGGGGAGATTGTAAGTGCATCTAGTGCCACCCCTAGTTGGTTTAGGAGTATTGACGACAAACCTGGTTGAGGGACTAATGTGTTTGTGAGAATTACAGGATAACACATGTAGTAGTCCCTCATTGATTCGGTTAACCTACCGGAGATGACCCCTAAAAATGTATGCAGACATTGATATCAGTGGTGGTATATGAAGATAATCATATTGAAGACTATGACATGAGAAGACATTGTGTGAAGACTATGGAAAGCAAAGATGTAGAGTTGTCGTTGTTTCCTTTTATTCTTTATTGAGTCATAGGAACCACCGCACTGTTAAGTGGGGTCCAAGTCAACTAAGTCAGAGTGACTGATGTGATGCTCAACCAAATCCTATGTCTTCGAGCGAAGACTATGAGAGCAAATCTTATCTAGAGGCGGATGAGTCAGCTTTACTTGGAGCTCAAGTAAAGTTGTCGTGTGTGTTTGAAATCTGACCATTGGAACACGTGTCAGTTCCTTAGTGACCCATGGTCACTTCGGAAAAATCAGGTCGGGTTGCCTAGTGGCTATAAATAGCCCACCCCCTACACCATAAATTGGTGGCTGTGCAGAGTTAGTGCATGGCTTTTGTCATTTGAGAGCAACCCACCTCCGAAGCATTTGAGAGAGAAATCCTTGCGAGGACAAAGCCCAAACACCCAGAGCCAAAGAGTGTTAGGCATCACTGAA
The DNA here is from genome assembly GCA_902687465.1 of Secale cereale. NCBI lineage: Eukaryota > Viridiplantae > Streptophyta > Magnoliopsida > Poales > Poaceae > Secale > Secale cereale. The sequence goes on along the minus strand of LR738714.1, from coordinate 311,131,140 downwards.
GTCTTTCTGTCTGTGTGACCTGAAGAATTATTACACTTGAGGACTGTGTTTCCTCCAGTCGGTTAGGCGTCGCGTTCTGAGCATCCAAGAGTAATTGTGGATTGCCGGTGAACGAAGTCTGTGAAGGTTTGGAAGTCTACCTTGAAGACTTACCAGAGTGATTGGGCGAGGACTAGGTGTTCTTAGCTCAAGGGGAACAAGGTGAAGACGCGGTCTTCTGAGTTAAATCTCAGCCTCCCTAACCAGACATACAGTTGTCACAGCAACTAGAACTGGTCTAACAAATCACTTTCTTCCCCGAGCCACTGGTTCTATCCTTTCCTTCATTTTACTTACAGCTTTATGTTGTGAAGATATAGCATGCTTGCCTTATCTGATTGTCTTCACTGAGTATCTACCTGTTGTGATTGGCTTCATTTCTTCTTCCTTTATGATCACTACTGCCTAGTTGCTATTGGTCTTCATGCTTTCACTTGATTGAATACATGTCTATGGCTTATCTAGTGTAGTCCACTTTCCGCTGCATACTAATTGGCTTGAGCTTATTGTTTGTCTTTGAAACTACCATGTTTTGAAGCATTTCATAAATATCTCCTATTCACCCCCCTCTAGTCGATATACTGCACTTTCACTATGAGACAGTCTTGTTGGACAAGAAGCCCATTGTCTGTGACATGAAGTGGGTTGATTGGAAATAAATTGACGAGCATGCCGACTAGTTTCCACATGTGCATGAAAGTTTCTGGTTGAATGAGGTTGAAAGGTTTGTTGGACAGAAATTGACCAGATGGAATGATTAAATGGTTATGCAATTCGCTCCACTTCTCATTTATATCCTGATGGAAGGATTGTCTGGATGACTGAAGGAACAAGATATCAATCAACAATCTCTGAATGGGCAAGTTTGATCAATGCCCCCAAGGAAGATGAAAATGACACAGATGTGTATGCCAAGCCCAGGAAGGATCATGATCCTATGGCAAATATGTATAAGCCAATTCCTGACAAAGACTTGAAGACACACAAGCTTGGTTCTATATATCATCTGCTGTCTAGACTGACCACTATCAATACCATCTCGAGGCACACTCTTTTGCCCAAGTCAGGGGATCATAAGATGATCCGTCGTCACTCGGTCAATTTGCTCCATATGTTTGATGTTCCATAGAAGTTCAAGGTCATGATCCTGATTGTAGGGACAATCAAAAGAACTGCAATAGACCAAAAGAGGTCTTGTGGATATTCCCCTCACATTCATATGTTTATCAACTCCAGGCTAGAGAAAGGGACATATTTACTTGACAAGAGGCATATACCTCTTAGGACAAATTTTGAGGACAATGAGGTTGTCATGGATGCATCTCATCCTACATCAGTTGGAGGCCAAGAGAAGATTGAGAAAGCAAAGGTAGCAAAAGCTGCAATTGCTTCTGGTGTCCCCAAGACCAAGCGAGATCAGCGCAGCTATCTGCTTGAGGCCACTCTAAGGATAGAGAAGAGTCTAGCCAACATGACTCTGAATCAACAGAGTCTTCAGAGGATAGTGGAAGCCAAATCCTATGATCTTGATGTGAAGATCACTGGGATACAAACAGCTGTGGAGAAGCTCAAGGAAGATGTAGAGGACATAGATACCACCGATGCTTTCAAGAGAGTCCCAAGAGGACCAAGATCTTTAGCCGTGCCAGTTGTCGAGCCGAGGCCTACACTCTTAGCACCTGCAGCCACTGCCATAGTTGTTCCTCTAGTGTTTACTCCTCCAGCTCCACAGACTTCGTCCGAAATGTTTGCTGATGCTCTTATCTCCACGTCGTCTATGTACACCAGAGCCACCAGTGAGAAGACTTCTTCAGCAGCTCCCGGAGATCGTGCCTAGAGTGTCGCATAGCACCATGTATTTTTGAGATTTTTGGTAACTTGTAGCCAAAGGGGGAGAAAGTGTATAGATCATTAGGCTTTGAGAGAGAGAGAGAGAGAGAGTTTTGCTTCTCTTTGTTGGTTTTTGCTTGCTACTTCACTCGTTTGGTTATTGCTACAATTTGCTTATGCTCGTAAGATACTTGTGTGGTTTATCATACTATGCTTAATGTGTGCTTGCTTGATTGTGTATGATCATTCACTTGGTGATGAGTGCTTGTTGCTTAAATCTTATCATTTTGAGCGCTCCACCAAGATGTATGTGACATGGATGAGTAAGCCATGATCCTAATTGATTGTGCACTTGCATTCAAAATCAAATCTTAAATAATGCACAAATTTAGGGGGAGCTCTTGCTTATCACATTCTTGTCAAAGCGGTGATGTATTCCACTCTTATTATCATTTGCCAAAGCTTTGATCTATATGTTGTCATCAATTACCAAAAAGGGGGAGATTGAAAGTGCAACTAATCCCAGGGTGGTTTTGGTAATTAATAACAACATATTGCGCATTGAACCAATATCCTTTCAAGATAAATATTTTAGGAAGTTCAATGATTGGCATGGCGTGGACTAGAGATGTCAGGACCCCGATCCTAAGTCACACAGGTCTAGCCTATAACACATCATATCACTTTGCGGCCTCACACACGGTATCCCCACGGGTGCCACCTTACCTGGCGCGGGACCGTTTGCGCATTTTGGCACACGTATATGATAGTGTCGCTAGCATCCATATGACAGAGAACCCGGGCCGACATGACTAGTTATAAACCAAAAGTGGCACTAAATTACAGAGACAGGCATACATGACCTAGCAACGAACGTGTCGATCATCAACATATGAACCCAAGTCGTAGCAAGCTACAAGGACTTAAAGGAACAACGCGTGACATTTCCCCTAAGGCACATAGACATGAACGAAGAAGGACACATGCCGGCCAGCCTAAGTGTTCCGGAGCACTAGCAAGCTACCAAGGCTTAGTGGAAGCACTAGGAGACATTTCCCTGTTAGATAGGCTACCAAGGGTAAACAACTAGGTGTCCGACCCCACACATCGCAATACACATTACACGTACGCATAACATGCAAGTATGTGGTGTACAACATGGCATCACAACATAACTCAAAAACTCATATGGATAAAGGCCCAGAAGAGCCAACATACCATTTATTACAAACAGAGGTCACACGACCCAACATACACAGCATACAGGCAACGGAAGCATAACATGTCTGAGTACAGACAACTGCAAATGAAAAAGGCTGAGAAGCCTCACTATCTACAAGACCCTTTCAAGGGTACAAGGTCGTAGCTGAGGTAACAAGCTAAACGTCGAAGTCCACGCGGAACCACTAGTGAGACTGGAGTCTCTCTGCAAAAACATAAATTAAGCAAACGTGAGGACAAAGGTACTCAGCAAGACTAACATCAGATCTAGCTACATATGCAACGGTATCAACAAAGGGATGGTGGAGTTTGACTGCAGCAAGCCAGCTTTGACTCAGTGGCTATCCTAAACTACTACTGCAACTAACTCTTTTGAGGTGGCGCACACGAGTCCACATATTCACCAATCAATACACCACTATGGATTCACTCTCGTCTCCCAACGAGGAGGCCATCCATAGCACTCACCCTTATCTTGCGTGTTTTAGAGTATCCACTTCCACTTGTCTATGAACTGTAAAGGTAACCTAGAAGTCCATTTCCGCGGACACGGCTATTCGAATAGATCATATATAACCCTGCAGGGGTGTACTTCTTCACACACGCTCTCACCACTTACCGCCGTTTACACGACATGTACTCGGCAACCTTCAAGCGGAAGCCCAGCGAGGGTGTCGGCCACGACCTGACTAACCACACAAGTCCCTAATCGAGGTTTATCGCCTATTTGGGTTCCATCCGTGGGGAGATCCGGCCGGGGTGTCGCTAACGTCCCCAAACGATGTGTACAGGGTTCCCGAGTCACCAAACGGGCAACCGGTACACCCGGCCACGTACCTGCTGTGTCACATCCCACCCCGAGGGTCAGCACTACGCATGACCTCCAGTAAACTACAAACACCAGAAACTAGTTGCAACTCCTGGACAAAGGACAAGGGCAGTTAATAACTCGAGAGGGTCCATTGGTTTCGGGCCCAATGCATGGTAGTAACTGGTCATGGATCAACCAACACAGAACTCAGTTCATGAGGACAGCTGCAATGAGGCAACCCACCATGTACTCCTGCATGGCCTCTCATCGCTTCCTTTACCAAATCGTGTTCACACACTTAGCTCTCAACAGTAGGACATGTTCACCACATCCCAATTCATCCCCGATGAATCAGACCTGACACAACTCCTACCCATGCTAGTGGGTTTCAACTATTTACTGTGGCAATGACAGTTCATGCAGAGGAAAGGGGTTCAAATACCGCAGCAGGTAACAGTAGAAGCGTTGTTGTCCTAATGCAGTAAAAGAGAGCAAGAGCGAGAGTGTCACACCCTGCATTTTGTAACATGTTATTTGTAACTTTGAAGCATGAAAATTTGGACCAGCAATTTTTTTTTGCATCATTTGGCTTTTATTTGGAATTGAGTTTTCTTCATGTGCCTTTTCTTGTGCTCATTAAAGTCAACTACGATCTCTTGTAGATTTCATCTCTATACTCAAAACTTCTGCCCAATGATCATGCCAAGTATAACAGTATAGTATTTTCTTACAAAATTAATTTTGCCAAAAAGTACTTTTATAAATTTAGTTTTCCAAAAACCCCTGAATTGAGATTTGCACTGTAAGTACTTGATTTAGGGTGTGATTTTTTTTTCAAAAGGTTTATTTGAGACCTAGTAGTCATAGGACTCCCAGAAACCACAAAGGTATAATTTTAAAAGTTATTTTCCTATTTTATTTAAAAGCTTTTTCTTAAGGCCAGAAATGGTCTTTAAAAGGGGAAAATTATTTAACTGTTTCAAAAATATTTGCCAAAATTCAGAGAGACTCATAGGACATATATTGTCCATATATAAGAGTTTCAACACTTGTTCATGTTCAAAATAATGGGCTAAACCCTCTAAAACCCTTTCTGGATATTTCAAGCTTTTGAAATATTTACAAAGGAAATTTTCTCCAAAAATTCCAGGGAAATTCTATCATGTCATATATGACATATTTGATGATCTTGCCAAGTCCCATGCCTAGGGAAGCAAGAAAACCTCCTCAAACCCCTTCATAACCATTCTGTCCATATTTGAAGTTTGAGCAACTTTACATTGCCAAACTTGTCCAAATGCTCTCAAACTTGGTGCACATGCTAGAATGGCCTAATAAGGCACCTAGACCGAGTGGCACAATAATTTGAATAGAGCAACTTGATCAGATCACCTCAAAACCCTTTCTGTTCAAATGCAAATTTGAACAACTTTACATTACCAACTTTTTATCTGGAGCTTCAAACTTTGTGGGCATGATAAATACCCCAAATGATGATGCTACACCAAGTGGTGCATCAAGGGGAGATGATTAGCTTGACTCAATCAAGATGAAACTGTTTCTGTTGATTTCTAGGGTTCACCAAAGTTACATTGGCTAGTTTCTTCAAATGAGCCCAAATTTGGTGAAGCACCCTATTTTCTCATGTCTTTCAACCCTGTCAAGTGCCATGTCAAGTGGACTTCATTTACTTGCTCAAACACTGATCAAACACCTTCTGCAGAAATGCTAAAACCTCCAATTTGACTACTTTCACTTTTCTCCATGGCCTCAACTTCTTACCACAGGCTCATTGAGTTACCAGCTACCTCCAGTAACTCCCCCAGCACCCCAGCTCCATGATTGAAGGGTGAAACCCCTGTTTTACCTTGCTGTACAGTAGGTTTCCACCATTTTACCAACACTCTCACTCTCTCTCTACATCCCCAGGGCATCCAAGGCCCCAGGCCCTTTCTTTACTCCTCCCACAATGCGCTAGACACTGTTGGACACGCTGGTTTGGACCAAACCGGCGAGAGCGCGGCGGTGCCAGTCAAACGCACGCTCTGGAGCGCGCAACAGTACACCCCGCACGCTGGCTCCAGCCAATCGCCGATCCCCGACAGCCTCGGGCCTCCCCCTCGCGCCAGTCGAGGCGCCTCGACGTCCGCGACCTCCCCGTCGCTGTCCCCCTCCTCCTGCGCCCTCCAGTGAACGTCGTCGCACGCGCATTGGCCGCCCGCTTCGGCCATTCTTCTGCTTCACACGCGCGCGCGCCTCTTATGCTCCCCCGCTCCTCCTCTCACCTCTACTGGACGTGGAGCTCGTCCAGGAACTCCACGGACTCACTCCGCTGGCCTCCCGTGCGCTGTAGCCTCGAGCCGGAGCTCACCGGCGCACTGGACCACGGGTCTCCGTTGAGCCCCTATAAATAGGCCCTCCCGAGCTTCTCCAACACCACCACAAGCCTCACACCACTCCACTGATCCCCCCAGCATCTCCAGTTCAACCCCAGGACGCCCCAGTGCTCGGGATCGACCGGAGCTCCGCCGCGTCGGGCCGCCGGCGATCTCGAGGTACGGGCCTCCCCTGCCTCTCCTTCCACCCGTTTTGAAACCGCCGTGCCTCACTGATCCTTTCCCCTATGTTTCCCCCTTCATTCGCAATCGGAAACGGCCGCAACAACCACACTCCGACGAGCTTCCGCCGTCCCACCTCGCCGCCGGTGAACCAGGCCTCCCCGCCGTGCCGCACTACCACCACTACAACCGCAACACGACGCTGGTCACGTCCCTGGCCTCCGTTGCCGTCGCCGTGGCCGGAATCCTCGCCGGTGAGCTCGCCGTCGCCGTGGCCGCGGGGTTAGAGATGACAGGCGGGCCCTGCCTATCATCCCCCCACCTCTCTCCCCCTCATCTGTGCCGCTGACCCACGGGCCCCGCCCGTCAGGTTTGAAAACCTGACGTGCGCGCGCTGGCTCCCGTGCAGCTGGGCCAGTCCGTCTGGGCTGTGCACTGTGGCCTCCTCTGGCCCAGTGCACAGGACCCTTTTTCATTTTTCTTTTCTGTTGATGTTTTAAACATTTATACAGAAAAGAATATTGATCCAAATTAAATAATTCCAACTCCTAAAATCTTGTAATATTCCAACCTATTTAATGGTACTTCTTTCACTCAAATCCATGAATCTCTTCTGTACTGTTCAAATTTAAATTCAAATTTGGGCAGTAATACTCCTGTTCAAAAATCAATCTATTCCATTCTGTAACTCCAAAACTCCAACTAAGATTTTTCCCCATCTTAGAAATCCCTCTAGTATTTTACAAAAATGACTTGACATTTTTCTGAGCACTTTGATTTTTCTGTTTTATTTGTATTCTTATTTTCCCGTGGTTATTATGCGACGTATAGATCCCGCATTTGACGAAGTTGTTGTGGAAGAAGAAGGAGAAGGATTTGAAGACTTTGAAGACCAAGCCAATCCAGGCAAGCAGCCCTTTGACCATGATACACTTGTTCTTCGGAACCCGTTTGTTTCCGATGCATGATGATTAGGGTTACGATGGTAACCTAGATGAACCACCACATGATGCATGTTTTATTGTTGACCTTGCTATATGCTAGATGACATACAATAGGTGGTCATGATGCTTATATGATGCATGACATGATCTTGATCTTGCTATGTGCTAGATGACATGCATATGGTTAGAGGGTATGATTAGTGATGCATGAGAGACATTGTAACACCCCAAAAAATTAATTACTTTTTCATTAAATAAAATTTGGCTAGAAACAAAAATTTTGATTTACAAAGTGTTCGTTAGTGTTTTTAGAACCTTTTGTTTCCGGTTTCTTCCCTCCATATAAAATTTTTTTTTGCAGTATTTTTGTGGGCTCTGATAGTCATCTGAAAACATTTCATTACTTGTTAAGAATTATTTTCATAATAATATTTTGCCCTAGAAAAATGCTTTTAATAGCTTTTTCAACTTTTGAAATGCTTCTGTTTCCACTACAACTATTTTAAATAATTCTGTAAAAATTCCACCAAAATTATGAGGAGCCAGGTGATGCCTATGGATCACCTTTCTGCAAAAATCCATTCCTTCCCTTTGAAATTTTTGAGTGAATCTTCCTCATTTCTATTTCTGTCCGTTTTCTAGGTTTCTACTGCAACCCCAATTTTCCTTGCTCTAAAAGTTTTGATACTTGTCCACCTTATAGTCCTTCCAACCAAACTCTTAACTCCAAGAGATCAGACACATTTGAATTTTGTAAGTCCATCAAATACCTATCTATAGTTTCTGTCCAGAAACTAAATTCTTCAAAACTTGCACTATCAAGTTTTTCCTTTTGCCAAAATAACTCCACCATCATCTATATCATGTAAGGAGACACTACCCTACCAAGTTTCACTTCCAACAAAGTTTCCTAGATGGCTCTATCATTCTGTCGAGCACCTTGAGCTCATGACAGAATTTGGGCATCTTTTTGGATTGCACTAGATACTAGCCCCTCTCCCCAAAACACCATGTCCATCACTTCTACCATGTCTAGAGGCACCCTTCTGTTAATTGTCAACTAGTTTGGGGAACTGTGGATGCCATTGGCATTCTACCGAGCACCCTGGGCGCGTGCTCTGGGCGTGGCCAGAGCGCCCGCATTGCACCACCCACGGCACCGAGCGTGCCGCTGCCCTGCTGCCTCCCCTGCTCGCCCGAGCCTTCCTCTGGATTAGCACGACCACCTGGCACCTCGACGACACCTTCCCTTGGCCGCCTGCGCCGGCCACCGCCGTCCACCGCCACCGTTCCTCGCCACCCGACGAATCCTTCTTCGCCACGCCACCGCCGAGACACGCGGCTCACCCTGAGTCAACCGGCCTCCCCCTGGCATTAATATGGACGGCCGCCGTCCCCACAGAACCCCGCCGACCTCACCGGCCTCACCCGCCGCCGTAAATGGCCGCCGCCTCTGTCCTCCCGTGGACGGCGCCGCCCAGAGCACCTGGCACCAGCCAAAGGCCGCCAGCACGACCCCGCCTTTAATTCGCACGGACACCGCCCTCACCTAACCGCGCCGGCCACGCCTACTCGCCACCGCCCGCGTTTTTCCATAAATGGCGTCGCCACCGTGTCCGCGTTCGGGATGCCGCGGCACCATCTCGCCCCGCCTATAAATTGGCCTCCCCGAGCTCGTTCGGATCATCACCACCTCTCTCCCTCCCCACTGATCCTTCCATAGCAGCGGAAAGACCAGAGACGGTCGTCTCCTTCCTCTCCGGCGACCACGACCTCCGCCACTGTCTTGATGGTTTTGACGCCACCAAGGCTTCCCCCACTCATTTCTCTTCACCAGAAGCTTCCACTTGAATGCACGACTACGTTCCACCTTTCAATTCCACCGGAGATGGTCCATGGGCGAAACGCCCAACTCGCCTCCGCCGGAGCTTCTCAGGTGCGCTCGCCGTCGACGACGCCGCCCATTCCGGCGACCAACGGGGGTGCCCACGTAACCGCCTCAACCTCCTGAGCACAGCAGTGCCCCCAGATCCCCGAACGGTGCCGTCGTTCGCCGGTGGCGATCACCGGAGCGCCGCTCTGCTCTGTCACTGGAGGAAGGTGCGGGTGGACCGGGTCAAACCTGACCGGTGGGCCAGGAGGGCCCACTGTCAGTGACCCACAGCACGCTGTGTGTGTGGACGTGGGTTCCGCAGAGCCCGTCTCCGCGTGAGGGAAACGTACTTCCCTTATTCGCCTTCGTCATCAGCACCTCTCCCCGCGGCCAGACTGCTGGGCTCGGCCCAGTGACACCGCGTGACTAAGTAGCGCTCAGGGCGCCTCTCTGACCTTTCCCTTTTCTTTTTCAGCAAATCTTCAAATAATTCCTCAGCCACCAGTTCAAATCCTTATTCGATGATTCAAATTTCCGTAGGTTTCTATAATCATGCTCTGTTTATTTAAATTAGGTAAACATTTTTCCTATACATAGTTTCTGTTTAATCAATTAATTATTGCTCTTAATCATTTATTTAAACTTAGATATTCCATAGCAAATTCAAATATACTCTAAATAAATTAATTCTTTTTCTGATATTCCTTAAATATCCTCTAGTTTATTTTAGTATTTATTTCAAAAATATTTGAAATACTTTTTAGTGCTGTTTTTGAATTATGTGGTGATTTAGATATTTTTGAAAATAGGAAATGAAGGGGGGATGATTTTTTCAAACTTTTGGTATGCACCCAATGCTTCTGCATGTTCAAGGCAAGCATCTTGAACACTTGATATGATGATTGCATAGTGAGTTATTTGCTAGGATAGTTTAAGCTTGACTATGTTGAATTCAAATTTAACTTGCATAATGCTAGTAGTGAATACATGGTCATGTGCATATTTTCTTTCGCATGCATTCTACTCTAGTTCTATTATGCATAAATTGTGAAAGTCCAGGAGTGTGCTCCTGCTTGGACGTACCGGTGGGCACGGGCCATTTTTGACACGGTGGTGTCATGTGATATATGTGGAAACAGGCAAGGGTTGTGGCCCTGTCCTGGTGATATGATTGAAAGAATACTTTGTTGTGCTAACCCATGCAGGAAACATAAGCCTCCTGAGTCGACGTAGATCGAGTCTTGTTCCGGTAACCCCCATACTTGAATCGTGCTGCCACTTGTCCCTGCCACGGGTAGGGTATGGTTTAGTAAGTTGTTAACCCCTTTCCGTGCACACACCGTACAGACGGCCACGATAAGGTTTTTCCACGACGGTGGACTAAATCCGGTCATCGGGTCAAGGGGGCATGGGTGTTTCCGGCTGTCGTGATGCCGAGAGGGAGTGTACCCTTGTAATCCGCGCGTATAAATAGTGATCCCATGCTCTTGGAGGTTGTAGCCTCTCCGACTTAGAGTTTTTCTGGGACGATGCCTTGGGTGATTCCTGGCATCTGAACGGATTTTCTGGTGTGTGCTGGTTAGGTGTGTTTTCATCCCAAAGACCGTAATGGGAATTAGTCAGTGTCACGATACTGACTAAAGAAATCCTATACTTGTGGGTAAAGAGTACACCCTCTGCAGAGTCATATCTATTCGAATAGCCGTGTCCGCGGTTAAGGACTACAGTCTGGGTTGGTCAAGTGTCGGTCTTAGAGTCGGTCTCCGGAGGAAATATTTAAAAATTGAGCATGGTTATTTTGCAGGATAATTATCGTTGCTACTGGTGTCACCATTAGTATATTTGATGATATGATTATTATTATGGACTAACCCATTACTCTTATTTTATTTTCTTAGAGTGTCTCAGGGGCTGGCTAGACTACCCCGGACACTCGCCTTTATTTTCAAGTCCTTTTGTGGCGTCCCTCGAGTTTCAGGCGGTTTATCACGCCACTACTCTTGTGGACACCCGACTGGCATTTCTTTTCAAGTCCTTTTGTGGCTTCCCTCGAGTTTCAGGCGGTTTATCACGCCACTACTCTTGTGGACACCCGACTGGCATTTCTTTTCAAGTCCTTTTGTGGCGTCCCTTGAGTTTCAGGCGGTTCTATCACGCCACTACTCCTGTGGACACCTGACTGGCATTTCTTTTCAAGACCGACCGTGGTGTCACTTGACATCCGACCGGCATTTCTTTTATATTTTATTGATACAAATATTTATTTTCTGCACTAACTATTATTCACCATGCCATGTTTTAATTCCTGTCAGCATGCATTTAATATAAGTCCATCACGAGCATATGCATATAGTTTATTTCATCATGACCGTATAATTGTTTGCTGCATTTGTTATATCATTTGTCCATGATGTTTGCGAGTACATTGAAACGTACTCACAGGCTTGTCCCTGGCTATTTACTTGGCCAGGTTAGGAGTTCTGCGAGGAGTACCACAGCGACGTCCGTGCGAATCCTAGGAGTGCAACCACGCGGGATAGGAGTTATCCGGGTCAGCTGTTCCTGTGGAAATGGAGCCCCATCGATGTTGGAGATCCACAAGCCAATTCCTTCATCCACCACCGGAGTCATTGTTGTATCAGTAGACCTTTAAGGTCTTGTATCAAAATTTCTTGTAAATGCTTGGTAAACTGTAACAAGGAGGTGTCCACCAGTAACAGTAATCCTGGGCTGGTGATGACACTAGGGGTTAATTTCTGGAATATTGTGTTCCCGAAATCCGGCCCCGACAGCCTTGGTATCAGAGCCAGGCTGACCATTGGCTAATCCTATCTTAGCCTGGTCGCTATCCCTAGGTTTCCACACCATCTATAACTTTTCCTGTCCACAGACAAGCCTATCTCATCCGATAAGCCTACACACTGGCCAGCCGACAACTTTTGATAGTTGGTGCCAAACCTAGCAGTCGACCTATAAGGCATGTGCCTGCGGCCGATATCTGAGTCGTCCCATCCACAAGCATGTGACGGAGGACTCTGCTACCTATAAAGAAAGCCCTGCTCCAACCCAGCTACTATCACCCACTGAGCACCGTGTCCATTACTATCACACTTCTTGTTTTCACCAGGATCTACCTATCTGATATTTTATGTATCAGGATGATTTGCCCACACTTAGAGGAGAAATTTCTTAAGGACCTTCCTCACAAGACTTTTCCCACCATAGATTCAAGTCGCGTGCCATCACGGCATCCCGCACAAGACCACACCTGCTCTGCTAGCTGCACTAAGTGCAACTCACACACACACAGTCAGCACCTAATACATCGACTCGATCACTCTCATCACACCAGAGAAGAAAAACTCGTTGGTTTTCACAGAGCACACACACTCTCTCTCGCACCAGACACTGCTACCTAGTCCCGATGATCACCACCGCCTCGGAGAGCCACCACCCGAGCAGCAGCATCACGGCGATCGTCGAAGATCATCACACACAGTAGAAGCGAGGAGCCGATCAATGCTGCCAGCATACCGGCCAGAAGGATCGTGATCAGCTCCGATCCCACGTCCTCCATTGATGCCTCGTCTCGAGCTCTTTCAGCCAGAAGAAGAAGGAGAAGAAGGAAGAGAAATGAGGTGAAGTGCGAGGCAGGAGAAGAAAACCGTGATCGTTTTATAGCCCGAGCTCGGTGCACGGTGAGCGTAGTCCACCAGCGCCGCTCGTCGCTCGGTCGCCGGTGTTCGGAGGCGAATCCGCGAGCAGTACCGACAGGGCACTGGCCCGCGAGGTGAGTGCACGCTACCAGCACGCCGCACACTACCACGGTACGACCCTAGATACCCTACGCGCTAGACGCCATAGCAGCAGATAGTGCGGTGAGCACGCGCGGGAAAGAGAAAAAGAAGAAGAGCCGGAGGAAGAGGAAGGCAAAGAGACTGACAGTGGGTCCTGGACCCACCTGTCAGCCAAAGAGAGCACTGTGCGCTGGAGTACGACGAGCAAATTTGGAATTAGAAATTATACCTTCTCCAAATTTGTCGTAACAACACACTGTGGTTGCACCAATTATCAGTAGCCTTACGTCAACAGTGCCGAGCTAGGTTTTAGAATTGTTTGTTTTTGCTCAGCAGAATCTCCTCGGAAAGGGTGGGCTAAATTTTAATAGCTACCCTAACAAATCTCGAGGACGAGATTTTTTTTAGGGGAGTAGAGTTTGTAACACCCCAAAAAATTAATTACTTTTTCATTAAATAAAATTTGGCTAGAAACAAAAATTTTGATTTACAAAGTGTTCGTTAGTGTTTTTAGAACCTTTTGTTTCTGGTTTCTTCCCTCCATATAAAAAATTTTTTTGCAGTATTTTTGTGGGCTCTGATAGTCATCTGAAAACATTTCATTACTTGTTAAGAATTATTTTCATAATAAAATTTTGCCCTAGAAAAATGCTTTTAATAGCTTTTTCAACTTTTGAAATGCTTCTGTTTGCACTACAACTATTTTAAATAATTCTGTAAAAATTCCACCAAAATTATGAGGAGCCAGGTGATGCCTATGGATCACCTTTCTGCAAAAATCCATTCCTTCCCTTTGAAATTTTTGAGTGAATCTTCCTCATTTCTATTTCTGTCCGTTTTCTAGGTTTCTACTGCAACCCCAATTTTCCTTGCTCTAAAATTTTTGATACTTGTCCACCTTATAGTCCTTCCAACCAAACTCTTAACTCCAAGAGATCAGACACATTTGAATTTTGTAAGTCCATCAAATACCTATCTATAGTTTCTGTCCAGAAACTAAATTCTTCAAAACTTGCACTATCAAGTTTTTCCTTTTGCCAAAATAACTCCACCATCATCTATATCATGTAAGGAGACACTACCCTACCAAGTTTCACTTCCAACAAAGTTTCCTAGATGGCTCTATCATTCTGTCGAGCACCTTGAGCTCATGACAGAATTTGGGCATCTTTTTGGATTGCACTAGATACTAGCCCCTCTCCCCAAAACACCATGTCCATCACTTCTACCATGTCTAGAGGCACCCCTCTGTTAATTGTCAACTAGTTTGGGGAACTGTGGATGCCATTGGCATTCTACCGAGCACCCTGGGCGCGTGCTCTGGGCGTGGCCAGAGCGCCCGCATTGCACCACCCACGGCACCGAGCGTGCCGCTGCCCTGCTGCCTCCCCTGCTCGCCCGAGCCTTCCTCTGGATTAGCACGACCACCTGGCACCTCGACGACACCTTCCCTTGGCCGCTTGCGCCGGCCACCGCCGTCCACCGCCACCGTTCCTCGCCACCCGACGAATCCTTCTTCGCCACGCCACCGCCGAGACACGCGGCTCACCCTGAGTCAACTGGCCTCCCCCTGGCATTAATATGGACGGCCGCCGTCCCCACAGAACCCCGCCGACCTCACCGGCCTCACCCGCCGCCGTAAATGGCCGCCGCCTCTGTCCGCCCGTGGACGGCGCCGCCCAGAGCACCTGGCACCAGCCAAAGGCCGCCAGCACGACCCCGCCTTTAATTCGCACGGACACCGCCCTCACCTAACCGCGCCGGCCACGCCTACTCGCCACCGCCTGCGTTTTTCCATAAATGGCGTCGCCACCGTGTCCGCGTTCGGGAAGCCGCGGCACCATCTCGCCCCGCCTATAAATTGGCCTCCCCGAGCTCGTTCGGATCATCACCACCTCTCTCCCTCCCCACTGATCCTTCCATAGCAGCGGAAAGACCAGAGACGGTCGTCTCCTTCCTCTCCGGCGACCACGACCTCCGCCACTGTCTTGATGGTTTCGACGCCACCAAGGCTTCCCCCACTCATTTCTCTTCACCAGAAGCTTCCACTTGAATGCACGACTACGTTCCACCTTTCAATTCCACCGGAGATGGTCCATGGGCGAAACGCCCAACTCGCCTCCGCCGGAGCTTCTCAGGTGCGCTCGCCGTCGACGACGCCGCCCATTCCGGCGACCAACGGGGGTGCCCACGTAACCGCCTCAACCTCCTGAGCATAGCAGTGCCCCCAGATCCCCGAACGGTGCCGTCGTTCGCCGGTGGCGATCACCGGAGCGCCGCTCTGCTCTGTCACTGGAGGAAGGTGCGGGTGGACCGGGTCAAACCTGACCGGTGGGCCAGGAGGGCCCACTGTCAGTGACCCACAGCACGCTGTGTGTGTGGACGCGGGTTCCGCAGAGCCCGTCTCCGCGTGAGGGAAACGTACTTCCCTTATTCGCCTTCGTCATCAGCACCTCTCCCCGCGGCCAGACTGCTGGGCTCGGCCCAGTGACACCGCGTGACTAAGTAGCGCTCAGGGCGCCTCTCTGACCTTTCCCTTTTCTTTTTCAGCAAATCTTCAAATAATTCCTCAGCCACGAGTTCAAATCCTTATTTGATGATTCAAATTTCTGTAGGTTTCTAAAATCATGCTCTGTTTATTTAAATTAGGTAAACATTTTTCCTATACATAGTTTCTGTTTAATCAATTAATTATTGCTCTTAATCATTTATTTAAACTTAGATATTCCATAGCAAATTCAAATATACTCTAAATAAATTAATTCTTTTTCTGATATTCCTTAAATATCCTCTAGTTTATTTTAGTATTTATTTCAAAAATATTTGAAATACTTTTTAGTGCTGTTTTTGAATTATGTGGTGATTTAGATATTTTTGAAAATAGGAAATGAAGGGGGGATGATTTTTTCAAACTTTTGGTATGCACCCAATGCTTCTGCATGTTCAAGGCAAGCATCTTGAACACTTGATATGATGATTGCATAGTGAGTTATTTGCTAGGATAGTTTAAGCTTGACTATGTTGAATTCAAATTTAACTTGCATAATGCTAGTAGTGAATACATGGTCATGTGCATATTTTCTTTCGCATGCATTCTACTCTAGTTCTATTATGCATAAATTGTGAAAGTCCAGGAGTGTGCTCCTGCTTGGACGTACCGGTGGGCACGGGCCATTTTTGACACGGTGGTGTCATGTGATATATGTGGAAACAGGCAAGGGTTGTGGCCCTGTCCTGGTGATATGATTGAAAGAATACTTTGTTGTGCTAACCCCTGCAGGAAACATAAGCCTCCTGAGTCGACGTAGATCGAGTCTTGTTCCGGTAACCCCCATACTTGAATCGTGCTGCCACTTGTCCCTGCCACGGGTAGGGTATGGTTTAGTAAGTTGTTAACCCCTTTCCGTGCACACACCGTACAGAGGGCCACGATGAGGTTTTTCCATGACGGTGGACTAAATCCGGTCATCGGGTCAAGGGGGCATGGGTGTTTCCGGCTGTCGTGATGTCGAGAGGGAGTGTACCCTTGTAATCCGCGCGTATAAATAGTGATCCCATGCTCTTGGAGGTTGTAGCCTCTCCGACTTAGAGTTTTTCTGGGACGATGCCTTGGGTGATTCCTGGCATCTGAACGGATTTTCTGGTGTGTGCTGGTTAGGTGTGTTTTCATCCCAAAGACCGTAATGGGAATTAGTCAGTGTCACGATACTGACTAAAGAAATCCTATACTTGTGGGTAAAGAGTACACCCTCTGTAGAGTCATATCTATTCGAATAGCCGTGTCCGCGGTTAAGCACTACAGTCTGGGTTGGTCAAGTGTCGGTCTTAGAGTCGGTCTCCGGAGGAAATATTTAAAAATTGAGCATGGTTATTTTGCAGGATAATTATCGTTGCTACTGGTGTCACCATTAGTATATTTGATGATATGATTATTATTATGGACTAACCCATTACTCTTATTTTATTTTCTTAGAGTGTCTCAGGGGCTGGCTAGACTACCCCAGACACTCGCCTTTATTTTCAAGTCCTTTTGTGGCGTCCCTCGAGTTTCAGGCGGTTAATCACGCCACTACTCTTGTGGACACCCGACTGGCATTTCTTTTCAAGTCCTTTTGTGGCGTCCCTCGAGTTTCAGGCGGTTTATCACGCCACTACTCTTGTGGACACCCGACTGGCATTTCTTTTCAAGTCCTTTTGTGGCGTCCCTTGAGTTTCAGGCGGTTCTATCACGCCACTACTCTTGTGGACACCTGACTGGCATTTCTTTTCAAGACCGACCGTGGTGTCACTTGACATCCGACCGGCATTTCTTTTATATTTTATTGATACAAATATTTATTTTCTGCACTAACTATTATTCACCATGCCATGTTTTAATTCCTGTCAGCATGCATTTAATATAAGTCCATCACGAGCATATGCATATAGTTTATTTCATCATGACCGTATAATTGTTTGCTGCATTTGTTATATCATTTGTCCATGATGTTTGCGAGTACATTCAAACGTACTCACAGGCTTGTCCCTGGCTATTTACTTGGCCAGGTTAGGAGTTCTGCGAGGAGTACCACAACGACGTCCGTGCGAATCCTAGGAGTGCAACCACGCGGGATAGGAGTTATCCGGGTCAGCTGTTCCTGTGGAAATGGAGCCCCATCGATGTTGGAGATCCACAAGCCAATTCCTTCATCCACCACCGGAGTCATTGTTGTATCAGTAGACCTTTAAGGTCTTGTATCAAAATTTCTTGTAAATGCTTGGTAAACTGTAACAAGGAGGTGTCCACCAGTAACAGTAATCCTGGGCTGGTAATGACACTAGGGGTTAATTTCTGGAATATTGTGTTCCCGAAATCCGGCCCCGACAGACATGAACCTTCATGGTTGAAGTCTTTGCATAAAACCCCGTCGGGTGCCATTTATGCCCAAGGGAGATGATGATGATGAGTTGGGTGACCACTTGATGACGAAGTGGTGTGCCAAGGCAAGTGTGTGTGTTTTTCAAACGGATTGGTTGAAGTTGTGACCGTTATTCCAACCATACATGTGCAACCACACTACCCCTTATGGGACAGGGATTTATTGACTACTTAGGTCGAAACTAGCATGGTGGCCACATTACTAGTGACGGGAAGACTTGAGGTCTTTCCCGGGACGGGGTCGTGCTTGGATAGACGACCATGACTGTTTTCACAGGGCACCGGACACACCGTTGGTCCCTTCGGGTACGCGTGAACATTGAATTATGGCAAGTCCCGTGATCTATTGTTTGTACCCGAGGGCCGTGTGCCAACGAGTGGACTCTATGTTAGTGTCGTCTAAGGAAAGATAATGACCGGGTGCTTACCCTGGGTACTTGAGGTACCGCGGGTCGTGGATGACACGGAAGTTCCCCGGATCTTGTGGGTAAAGTGTACAACCTCTACAAGGTGTCAAACTATTCGAATAGCCGTGTCCACGGTCATGGACAGTTGGGTAACCGCTCTTGGGCTACGTCCAATGTTGTGAAACCATGCGTGTGTATGTGAGTCAAGGTGGTGACTTGACTCGATGAGATGAATCATATTCATGTTGATGTCGGTAACCTGTCTTCGAGGTTACGCGAGGTTATTGATGCATAAACTTGATGGTAGAATATTTGTTCTAGCCTTGCTAGATTGATCATTGTTATTCAATTGCACTGTTACTTGAACCACATCATGGGTTGCTTGCGAGTACATTCAAAGTACTCATTGGCTTGCCACTGGTTATTTAATTAGCCAGGCATCGAAGAGCAGGATTATGAGGAAGAGTTCTTTGGAGACGAACATGCGAACTAGGACGCTATCCCAGTCAGAATGCCTGTAGGGTTAAGGCAGATGGCATGGGTTCTACCCGTTTATCGAAGACTTCCGCTATTTGAGTTATTTCCTATTCAACCCGTGAGGCTCTATCTATGTAAGACTTGGCCATAATGGCCTTAATTCGTGTAAAGACTATTTGTATGGATGTAAGACTCTTGTTATATCAGCTTCTGTGTGTTCAGTGAGCATTGATCTCTGGGATCACTGTACACGTGCATTCGGTGATCTCGACTTCTAAGTCGGGGTCCCCACAGAGCTGGTATCAGAGCCATCCTGACTGTAGGAAGCCTTAGTTAGCATGGGCGTTAGTTAGTTGAGACCCCTTTTCAAAACCTTCTGAACCTCTCTTCTTTTCTAAACCTGAGATTTCCTCAGCTTATTAACCCCTCCTATTCCACCTTTGTTGATGGCCGCTGTTCCCGAAGAGCACCTGACCACTGGGTTTCCCCTACTTCTCGAGGATAGCCTCCAGGAGTGTCAGTTCCACCGAGCACCCATCCTCACCTACCTTGAGCATTGGGTGAGCGATACTGAGGTGGAGTACCATGTGGAAGTGATCGTGAAGGCAAACGATCCTCCCACAAGTTGGTTCTTCGAGGAACCCCAGATGGCAACACTACCACTTGCTGTCGAGGCTGCCGCACTCAAGGCACTAACCCGTCTCCGTGAGCTTCTTCCGGAGATGGCAGCCAAGATGGCAACTCGCTTCTTACCTTACCGGAAGGAAGGTGACGAAGAAAGCAGCGCACTAGCCCCTCCACTGAAGGAAGGACTCTCGCTTCGGTTCCAGACCTACTTCAGTCTATGTGCCGACAGCTTGGCACAAGACTTGGCCTCGGAATCAATAAAGCTTCGAGAAGAACTTTACAAGACCAAGGCACTTCTTCGTCAAGCTCAAGTGAAGGCAAACAGGATCAAGAAGGAAGGAGCACCTTCTGGACAATCCGCTATCGCATATCGAGGCGGAAGGCCCTCCGAGGATGTATCTTCCAAGGGTGAAGAACCACCTCGGCGACGCCGGATGACAGCAAGGGAATATCGCAAGCTTTTCCCTGCACCACCGTCGAAGCACCGTCGTATCCAACTCCTCCACTCCCCCACTCCCTCCAACGACAAGGGAGCCCAGACAGATGAAGTCAAGGAGGAAGACCCAGAAGAGCCGGAATACGCGACGAGCATTCCGTCGCTTAGGCATTATTCGCTACTCGGATATGCCAGTTGTAACCTCTACGGTAGGATAGGTCGTGTAACCCCATGCGCAGTCGAGTCCTTGTATGGTTCATATGAAACCATCTAGCGTTTGCTTTTGTTGTGTCTGGATGTAAGTCGTATTCTTCCTTCGGGAATATGTAAACGACTACATCACCCATTTGGATTTTAATGAATGTGTTTTGGCCTCTCGGCCCTTGCATGATTTGATTTAGTGTCACACCCACCCCCTTACTAGGCACCCATCTATCTTGCTTTCCCTCTTCCGAGTCATGAGACCTTTTACCGCTCCAACAGGATGCCTGTTGTAACTCGTACTGGTACCTCTACCCAGCAGCCCAAAGCCGGAGCATCCTCTCAGCCAGAGGCAGGCCACGACCAAACCAACGACCAAGCTCCACCACCACCTCCTCCAAGAATGGACATGGCTCAGCTTCTCCAAGCTTTCCGAGAGGAACGCCAAGCCAACACTGCAGCTCTTCAGCTGATTGCTCAAGCTGTCACCAACAACCGCCAGCCGGCGGGGAATGGCAATGGACGTTCCACGTTGGCAGAGTTCAAGAAGCATGCACCGCCAACCTTCATCGAGACTGCTGAACCCCTGGATGCCGATGACTGGGTCCATTCCATTGAGGAAATCCTGGAACTAGTCGGATGCACCGAAGATCGCGAGAAGGTGGCTTATGCAGCCCACTGCCTCGGGGGAACTGCTAGAGCTTGGTGGGGTGGGTTCAAGGTCATGCATGCTGAACAAGACATCACTTGGGTGAACTTCAAGGTAGAATTCCGCAAGGCCCACATTCCTTCCGGAATCATGGCTATCAAAAAGCGTGAGTTCCGAGCCCTGAAGCAAGGAAGTGGCACTGTCAAGGAGTACATGCAGAAGTTCAGTATTCTGTCAAGGTATGCCCCTGAAGATGTCAGCACTGATGCTGCCAAAAGGGAGCGCTTCATGGAAGGCCTTAATCATACTCTGCAATACTCGCTTGTCGTGTGCGACTGCCCATCTTTCCCTGACCTGGTGAACAAGGCACTTATGCTTGAAGACAAGCGGCGTGCTTTGGAAGACACTCGCAAGCGCAAGTTGGTCAGTAAGGGAAGTTCCAGCAACCAGAAGCCTCGTTCGTGGCAGTCAGCCCCGGCCAAGCCCACCTATCAGCAGCCAAGAGCTCCTGCACCTCGTGCCAATCCTCAGCCTCAGCAGTATGCCAACCCCAGGCCAGCCTTCAACCCCAATACCAGTGGTGGCAACAAGATCAACACTCCAAACCAAGTCACTTGCTTTGGATGTGGTCAGCCCGGACACATCTCAAGGGTGTGCCCCAACAAGAAGCCTGATGCCCCGTGCCCCAATGCGCAGAACCAGGGACAAGGCCGTGGAATGCCACCAAGGAACCCAGCTCCTCGCAATCCACCGAACTATGGGAAGGGGCGTGTGAATCACGTCACTGCGGAAGAAGCCCAGGAAGACCCGGACGTCGTGCTGGGTATGTTCCCTGTCAACTCAGCACCTGCAACTGTCTTGTTTGATTCTGGAGCAACGCATTCATTTGTCACTCAAAGATTTGCATTAAAAAGTGGCATGACCCCTACACCCCTGAATAACCCTATGGTGGTACAAACCCCCGGAGCCGAGATGAGAGCCAAGATAGGCTGTAAAGGAGTCAGTATTACCATTAATGGTGTAGACTTCCTAGCAGACCTTATCATCCTGAGATCGCAAGGCTTGGATGTGATCTTAGGGATGGATTGGCTCAGTAAGCACCAAGGCTTGTTAGACTGTGCCAATCGGACAGTCACTGTGACCAATGACCAGGGAGTCGAAGTCAAATTTGCCCCCAACTCCTCTTCCGCTCAAGCCGCTAAAGTCAACTGTTTGTCTGAAGTTGGGCTAGATCAAGTACCGGTGGTATATGAGTATCCTGAAGTCTTTCCGGATGAACTACCGGGAATGCCCCCTGACCGTGACATTGAGTTCATCATCGAGCTTGTGCCCGGAGCAGGACCCATCTATAAGAAGCCTTATAGAATGGGGACAGAAGAATTAGCCGAGTTGAAGAAGCAGCTAGAAGAGCAGCTAAGGAAGGGATTTATCCGCCCGAGTGCCTCCCCTTGGGGATCTCCTGTTCTGTTTGTGGCAAAGAGGGACGGTACCATCCGCTTATGCATTGACTATCGTTCCCTCAATGAAGTTACAATCAAGAACAAGTATCCACTTCCCAAGATCGAAGATCTGTTTGATCAGCTCAGCGGAGCCAAGGTATTCTCGAAGATCGACCTCAGATCTGGGTATTACCAGCTGAAGATCAGACCCCAAGATATTCCGAAGACGGCATTCGTAACCAGATATGGCCTGTACGAGTGCACGGTCATGTCTTTTGGGTTAACCAATGCCCCAGCTTACTTCATGTATCTCATGAATAAAGTCTTCATGGAATATTTGGACAAGTTTGTTGTTGTCTTCATTGATGACATTCTTCTGTTCTCGAAGTCGGAGGAAGAGCATGAGCAGCATCTGAGGATGGTCCTAGACAAGCTTCGTGAGCACCAACTGTATGCCAAATTCAGCAAGTGTGAGTTCTGGCTGCATAAAGTTGGATTCTTAGGTCATGTCTTGACCGAGGAAGGATTATCTGTTGATCCTGCAAAAATCGAAGCTGTGACCCAATGGCAATCTCCAACGACCGTCAAGGAAGTCAGAAGCTTCCTCGGATTAGCGGGCTACTACCGCAAGTTCGTGGAAGGATTCTCTAGCATTGCACGACCAATGACTCAACTCCTCAAGAAGGACAAGAAGTTCGAGTGGGCGCCAAAATGCGAAGAGAGCTTCCAAGAGCTCAAGAAGAGATTGACCACCGCCCCAGTTCTGGCAACACCTGATATTCACAAGGAGTTCGTGATATATTGTGATGCCTCTCGAACCGGATTGGGAAGCGTTCTGATGCAAGAAGGCCGCGTCATAGCATACCTCTCCAGGCAGCTACGACCCCATGAGGAGAACTACGCTACTCACGATCTTGAGCTAGCGGATGTAGTTCATGCCTTGAAGACATGGCGGCATTACCTCCTAGGGAAACGGTGTGAGATTTACACAGACCACAAAAGTCTGAAGTATATTTTCACCCAAAAGGAATTGAACATGAGGCAGCAGAGATGGTTGGAACTCATCAAAGATTATGACCTCAGTGTTCAGTATCACCCTGGGAAGGCTAACGTGGTGGCCGATGCCTTAAGCAGGAAGGCTTGTTCTTTGAATGCCATTATTCAAGAAAGGCAGCCAGCCTTGTTTAAGGAGATCGAACAATTCAGTTTGGAATTGGTCACCCCCGGATATCTGGATCATTTGGAAGTCAGACCGACCCTGCTGGACGACGTCAAGAAGGCTCAAGATGGACACGCAAGCATCGAAGGCATCAAGAAGAAGATGAAGCTGGGCAAGGCCCCAGGATTCTCCGAAGACGAGCACGGGATTGTTTGGTACAAAGGTCATCTCTGCGTACCAAACAACACCGAGCTGAAGACGCTGATTCTGCAAGAAGCCCACGACACTCCGTATTCCATCCACCCCGGAGGAACCAAGATGTACCAAGATTTGAAGGCACGATTCTGGTGGCACGGTATGAAGAGAGAGATTGCAACCTATGTTGCAAAGTGTGATGTGTGCCAAAGGGTCAAGGCTGAGTATCAGCGACCTGCTGGATTGCTTCAACCACTCAAGGTTCCTGAGTGGAAGTGGGATAAAGTCGGAATGGACTTCATCACTGGATTACCAAGGTCGAATAGAGGACATGACTCTATCTGGGTCATAGTCGATCATTTGACCAAGGTGGCCCATTTCATTCCTGTCAAGACGACCTACTCAGGCAACCAGCTGGCAACTCTCTATATCAACCGAATCGTAAGTCTTCACGGTGTTCCCAAAGAGATTGTGTCAGATCGAGGCACCCAGTTCACTTCAAGGTTCTGGAAGCGATTCCAAGAAGCCTTTGGAACCAAATTGTCTTTCAGCACAGCTTTCCACCCACAGACCGGAGGACAAACTGAGCGAGTCAATCAGATTCTCGAAGACATGCTCCGAGCCTGTGTCCTGGCGTATGGAGCCAAGTGGGAAGACTGTCTCCCTTTTGCCGAGTTCTCCTATAACAACAGTTACCAGTCAAGCCTTTAGATGGCACCATTTGAGGTGTTGTACGGACGCAGATGCCGAACACCCCTCAATTGGTTAGAGACTGGAGAAGGACTAGTCTTTGGATAGGATATTCTCCGCGCAGCAGAAGAACAAGTCCAACTAGTCAGAGAGCGATTAAAGGCAGCCAAGTCAAGGCAGAAGAGTTATGCTGACACTCGACGCCGAGACATGAGTTTCCGTGTCGGAGATCATGTGTACCTGCGGGTAACTCCTCTAAAGGGAACCAAGCGTTTCCACGTCAAGGGGAAGCTCGCGCCAAGGTTCATTGGCCCTTTCAAGATCACCGACCGACGAGGAGAAGTGGCTTATCAGTTGGAACTACCACCTGAGCTATCCGATGTGCACAATGTATTCCATGTGTCACAACTCCGGAAATGTCTCCAGGTTCCAGACAAGCCCAGTCTCTACAAGGATGTGGATCACCAAGACATTGATCTGCAGCCTGATTTGACCTACCGCGAGAAGCCCATTTGTATTCTGGACGAAGCAGAACGACGTACGCGGAGCCGTACCATCAAGTACTTCAAGGTCCAGTGGAGCAACCACACCGAAGCAGAAGCAACCTGGGAACGAAAAGACTATCTTAGATCCGAGTTTCCCGATCTCTTTTAAGCCCTAGTTTAGGAATCTCGGGGACGAGATTCTTGTAAGGGGGGTAGGTCTGTCACACCCTGCATTTTGTAACATGTTATTTGTAACTTTGAAGCATGAAAATTTGGACCAGCAAAATTTTTTAGCATCATTTGGCTTTTATTTGGAATTGAGTTTTCTTCATGTGCTTTTTCTTGTGCTCATTAAAGTCAACTATGATCTCTTGTAGATTTCATCTCTATACTCAAAACTTCTGCCCAATGATCATGCCAAGTATAACAGTATAGTATTTTCTTACAAAATTAATTTGGCAAAAAAGTATTTTTATAAATTTAGTTTTCCAAAAACCCCTGAATTGAGATTTGCACTGCAAGTACTTGATTTAGGGTGTGATTTTTTTTCTCAAAAGGTTTATTTGAGACCTAGTAGTCATAGGACTCCCAGAAACCACAAAGGTATAATTTTTAAAGTTATTTTCCTATTTTATTTAAAAGCTTTTTCTTAAGGCCAGAAATGGTCTTTAAAAGGGGAAAATTATTTAACTGTTTCAAAAATATTTGCCAAAATTCAGAGAGACTCATAGGACATATATTGTCCATATATAAGAGTTTCAACACTTGGTCATGTTCACAATAATGGGCTAAACCCTCTGAAACCCTTTCTGGATATTTCAAGCTTTTGAAATATTTACAAAGGAAATTTTCTCCAAAAATTCCAGGGAAATTCTATCATGTCATATATGACATATTTGATGATCTTACCAAGTCCCATGCCTAGGGAAGCAAGAAAACCTCCTCAAACCCCTTCATAACCATTCTGTCCATATTTGAAGTTTGAGCAACTTTACATTACCAAACTTGTCCAAATGCTCTCAAACTTGGTGCACATGCTAGAATGGCCTAATAAGGCACCTAGACCAAATGGCACAAGAATTTGAATAGAGCAACTTGATCAGATCACCTCAAAACCCTTTCTGTTCAAATGCAAATTTGAACAACTTTACATTACCAACTTTTTATCTAGAGCTTCAAACTTTGTGGGCATGATCAATACCCCAAATGATGATGCTGCACCAAGTGGTGGATCAAGGGGAGATGATTAGCTTGACTCAATCAAGATGAAACTGTTTCTGTTGATTTCTAGGGTTCACCAAAGTTACATTGGCTAGTTTCTTCAAATGAGCCCAAATTTGGTGAAGCACCCTATTTTCTCATGTCTTTCAACCCTGTCAAGTGCCATGTCAAGTGGACTTCATTTACTTGATCAAACACTGATCAAACACCTTCTGTAGAAATGCTAAAACCTCCAATTTGACCACTTTCACTTTTCTCCATGGCCTCAACTTCTTACCACAGGCTCATTGAGTTACCAGCTACCTCCAGTAACTCCCCCAGCACCCCAGCTCCATGATTGAAGGGTGAAACCCCTGTTTACCTTGCTGTACAGTAGGTTTCCACCATTTTACCAACACTCTCACTCTCTCTCTGCATCCCCAGGGCATCCAAGGCCCCAGGCCCTTTCTTTACTCCTCCCACAACGCGCTAGACACTGTTGGACACGCTGGTTTGGACCAAACCGGCGAGAGCGCGGCGATGCCAGTCAAACGCACGCTCTGGAGCGCGCAACAGTACACCCCGCACGCTGGCTCTAGCCAATCGCCGATCCCCGACAGCCTCGGGCCTCCCCCTCGCGCCAGTCGAGGCGCCGCGACGTCCGCGACCTCCCCGGCACTGTCCCCCCTCCTCCTGCGCCCTCCAGTGAACGTCGTCGCACACGCACCGGCCGCCCGCTTCGGCCATTCTTCTGCTTCACACGCGCGCGCGCCTCTGACGCTCCCCCGCTCCTCCTCTCACCTCTACTGGACGTGGAGCTCGTCCAGGAACTCCACGGACTCACTCCGCTGGCCTCCCGTGTGCTGTAGCCTCGAGCCGGAGCTCACCGGCGCACTGGACCACGGGTCTCCGTCGAGCACCTATAAATAGGCCCTGCCGAGCTTCTCCAACACCACCACAAGCCTCACACCACTCCACTGATCCCCCCAGCACCTCCAGTTCAACCCCAGGACGCCCTAGTGCTCGGGATCGACCGGAGCTCCGCCGCGTCGGGCCGCCGGCGATCTCGAGGTACGGGCCTCCCCTGCCTCTCCTTCCACCCGTTTTGAAACCGCCGTGCCTCACTGATCCTTTCCCCTCTGTTTCCCACTTCATTCGCAGTCGGAAACGGCCGCAGCAACCACACTCCGACGAGCTTCCGCCGTCCCACCTCGCCGCCGGTGAACCAGGCCTCCCCGCCGTGCCGCACTACCACCACTGCAACCGCAACACGACGCTGGTCACGTCCCTGGCCTCCGTTGCCGTCGCCGTGGCCGAAATCCTCGCGGGTGAGCTAGACGTCGCCGTGGCCGCAGGGTTAGAGATGACAGGCGGGCCCCGCCTGTCATCCCCCCACCTCTCTCCCCTCCTCTGTGCCGCTGACCCACGGGCCCCGCCCGTCAGGTTTGAAAACCTGACGTGCGCGCGCTGGCTCCCGTGCGGCTGGGCCAGTCCGTCTGGGCTATGCACTGTGGCCTCCTCTGGCCCAGTGCACAGGACCCTTTTTCATTTTTCTTTTCTGTTGATGTTTTAAACATTTATACAGAAAAGAATATTGATCCAAATTAAATAATTCCAACTCCTAAAATATTGTAATATTCCAACCTCTTTAATGGTACTTCTTTCACTCAAATCCATGAAACTTTTCTGTACTGTTCAAATTTAAATTCAAATTTGGGCAGTAATACTCCTGTTCAAAAATCAATCTATTCCATTCTGTAACTCCAAAACTCCAACTAAGATTTTTCCCCATCTTAGAAATCCCTCTAGTATTTTACAAAAATGAGTTGACATTTTTCTGAGCACTTTGATTTTTCTGTTTTATTTGTATTCTTATTTTCCCGTGGTTATTATGCGACGTATAGATCCCGTATTTGACGAAGTTAATGTGGAAGAAGAAGGAGAAGGATTTGAAGACTTTGAAGACCAAGCCAATCCAGGCAAGCAGCCCTTTGACCATGATACACTTGTTCTTCGGAACCCGTTTGTTTCCGATGCATGATGATTAGGGTTACGACGGTAACCTAGATGAACCACCACATGATGCATGTTTTATTGTTGACCTTGCTATATGCTAGATGACATGCAATAGGTGGTCATGATGCTTATATGATGCATGACATGATCTTGATCTTGCTATGTGCTAGATGACATGCATATGGTTAGAGGGTATGATTAGTGATGCATGAGAGACATGAACCTTCATGGTTGAAGTCTTTGCATAAAACCCCGTCGGGTGCCATTTATGCCCGAGGGAGATGATGATGATGAGTTGGGTGACCACTTGATGACGAAGTGGTGTGCCAAGGCAAGTGTGTGTGTTTTTCAAACGGATTGGTTGAAGTTGCGACCGTTATTCCAACCATACATGTGCAACCACACTACCCCTTATGGGACGGGGCTTTATTGATTACTTAGGTCGAAACTAGCATGGTGCCCGCATTACTAGTGAAGGGAAGACTTGAGGTCTTTCCCGGGACGGGGTCGTGCTTGGATAGACGACCATGACTGTTTTCACAGGGCACCGGACACACCGTTGTTCCCTTCGGGTACGCGTGAACATTGAATTAGGGCAAGTCCCATGATCTATTGTTTGTACCCGAGGGCCGTGTGCCAACGAGTGGACTCTATGTTAGTGTCGTCTAAGGAAAGATAATGACCGGGTGCTTACCCCGGGTACTTGAGGTACCGCGGGTCGTGGATGACACGGAAGTTCCCCGGATCTTGTGGGTAAAGTGTACAACCTCTGCAGAGTGTCAAACTATTCGAATAGCCGTGTCCACGGTCATGGACAGTTGGGTAACCGCTCTTGGGCTACGTCCAATGTTGTGAAACCATGCGTGTGTATGTGAGTCAAGGTGGTGACTTGACTCGATGAGATGAATCATATTCATGTTGATGTCGGTAACCTGTCTTCGAGGTTACGCGAGGTTATTGATGCATAAACTTGATGGTAGAATATTTGTTCTAGCCTTGCTAGATTGATCATTGTTATTCAATTGCACTGTTACTTGAACCACATCATGGGTTGCTTGCGAGTACATTCAAAGTACTCATTGGCTTGCCACTGGTTATTTAATTGGCCAGGCATCGAAGAGCAGGATTATGAGGAAGAGTTCTTTGGAGACGAACATGCGAACTAGGACGCTATCCCAGTCAGAATGCCTGTAGGGTTAAGGCAGATGGCATGGGTTCTACCCATTTATCGAAGACTTCCGCTATTTGAGTTATTTCCTATTCAGCCCGTGAGGCTCTATCTATGTAAGACTTGGCCATAATGGCCTTAATTCGTGTAAAGACTATTTGTATGGATGTAAGACTCTTGTTATTTCAGCTTCTGTGTGTTCAGTGAGCATTGATCTCTAGGATCACTGTACACGTGCATTCGGTGATCTCGACTTCTAAGTCGGGGTCCCCACAGAGAGAGTGGGATTGTATCGGAATGCTCAATGGGGTTTTGCTTGCCTGGCACTTCTGAAGATAGTAATACTCTTCATCGGTGTCATCGAACTCATCATCGGAGCTACGTCCACTGAGAGGGGACAAAACCGGCAAACAGAGAAAGAACACAATCAATGCAATGCGACAATATGATGCATGATCATGACATGGCAATATGCTGTTGATTGAGCTAATGCAACTAGCAACCATATTAAATGAAGTTGGTTTGAACAAAAGGTTCAAATTCAAACTCCATATGTGATTATTTAATTGTCATTTAATTGATTTGACCTGATCAGCAGGTTTAACTTGTTCAAACATGCATGAAAAAGCCATAAACAGATTCCTTGAATTTTTCTGATCATTTTTCATATATAGATTATTTTCTGTGATTTTTAGAAGTTTTGGCTATTTTATGAAATAAATAAATCATTTAAGATTTATTTTGAATTCAAGAAAATATTACTGCGTCAGCAGGACGTCTGTGTGACGTCAGCAAGTCAACAGGACGGCCAGGGTCAAACCTGACCAGTGGGCCCCACTGGTCAGTCTCTCAGTACTAACTAAAAGTTTAAAAACTAAACTAAACAGGCACGAGGCCCACGTGTCAGTGTCTAATTAAGTTAATGACAGCAATTAAAACTTAACTAAAAACCCAAACTAATTAAGTCAGACACCGGCCCCACATGTAATTGACACAGGGGGGTCCAGTCGTGGTCAAAGGTGGTCAAACCTACCGGCAACTCGCCGCCGGCGAGAGCCAGGACGGCGGCGCGGCTCGGAAACAGCGTTCCGGTGACCAAATTAGTGGCGGAGGGCATCTACGGAGAGCTGGAGAAGTCGCGCATCCAACGGGACATGTCGAAGCAACTGGGGTGGCCGGAAACGTCGGCGGTGACCTCAACGGCGGCGGCCGGAGTTCGGGCAGTGCGGGCGCAGTGCTAGGGAGCACGGGCGGAAGAACTGGTAGGCGCGTTAGGCTCCTGGGAGTGCACTGAGTGAAGTGGTGAGCTCGGGTGTGTGCTAGCACGGCCACAGCCACGGCGGCGACATGGCCGGCGGCGAGGAGCGCTCGGCTCCGGTGGTTGATGCGGCTAGGGGATAAGATAGGCGACGGGGCATGGGGGAAACGAAACGGGGGCTCACGGCAGTTCTTCTGGTACTACTTGCGAGGCAGGGGAGGCACGGGGTCCGACGAATTTGTCGATGGCATCCGGCGGCCGTGCGGAGAAGACGAGCTCGAGGACGAGGCTTCAGGGCGTCCGGGGTCCTGCGGTTTGGCGTAGAGGTGCGCGGCAGCGAGGCGGAGCTTGTGGGATAGCTAGCTAGGCATGGGGAGAACGATGGACGTGGCGAGCGGCGACGGTGGCAACGGCTCCGTTCGGGCATAGCAGGAGAGGACGATGGGGAGACGAAGGGGGGAGTGGGGAGGTCAGGGGGGTTCCAGACGTCTGCCCCAGGTCGTTTGTGGCGTCGCGCTAGCCAAGGGAGGGCTAGGCAGGCAGTTGCGTGTCGGCGCGCCCCAGCGCCGTGCTCGGTCCTGCCTCTGCTAGTAGGCAGAGGTTGAAGAGAGGTATGCCCCTGGTGGGCTGGGCTGCTTCTGCAGGGTAAGGCCCAGGTAGCTCCTTCTCTCTCTTTGCTTTTCTAAAACTTTTCTGTTTCCTTTTCTATTTTGTTTTCAATGTTTTGATTTAGTTTAGGCACTAAACCATTTTATAGATGCTGAAAATTATTGTGGATGTTAACTGAGTTATTCCAGAGACCCACAGTAATTTTCAAAACATTTGGAGCTATAAAATTATTTATAGATTTTATTTGCTCCAATTCAAATACAATATACATTAATTCAAATATCCAGAATGGCCTAAAAATAGTTGTATCATATTTGGCAGAGGTTTTCACCTTTATCAAAAATCATGAACATTTTCAAAGGCATTTTGGGTTCATTGAAGTTTATTTTAATTTGAACCTAGTTGGATTCATCTGGCGCTAGTGTCAGGACCCCGATCCTAAGTCACACAGGTCTAGCCTGTAACACATCATATCACTTTGCGGCCTCACGCACGGTATCCCCACGGGTGCCACCTTACCTGGCCTGGGACCGTTTGCGCATTTTGGCACACGTATATGATAGTGTCGCTAGCATCCATATGACAGAGAACCCGGGCCGACATGACTAGTTATAAACCAAAAGTGGCACTAAATTACAGGGACAGGCATACATGACCCAGCAACGAACGTGTCGGTCATCAACGTATGAACCCAAGTCGTAGCAAGCTACAAGGACTTAAAGGAACAACGCGTGACATTTTCCCTAAGGGACAGACACAGGAACGAAGAAGGACACATGCCGGCCAGCCTAAGTGTTCTGGAGCAGTAGCAAGCTACCAAGGCTCAGTGGAAGCACTAGGAGACATTTCTCTGTAAGGTAGGCTACCAAAGGTAAACAACTAGGTGTCGGATCCCACACATAGCAATACACATTACACGTACGCATAACATGCAAGTATGTGCTGTACAACAAGGCATCACAACATAACTCAACAACTCATATAGATAAAGGCCCAGAAGAGCCATCATAGCATTTATTACAATCATATGTCACATGACCCAACATACAGAGCATACAGGCAATGGAAGCATAACATGTCTGAGTACAGACAACTACAAATGAAAAAGGCTGAGAAGCCTGACTATCTACAAGATCCTACAAGGGTACAAGACCGTAGCTGAGGTAACAAGCTAAACGTCGAAGTCCACGCGGAACCACTAGCGAGACTGAAGTCTCTCTGCAAAACATAAATTAAGCAAACGTGAGTACAAAGGTACTCAGCAAGACTTACATCAGAACTAGCTACATATGCATCGGTATCAACAAAGGGGTGGTGGAGTTTGACTGCAGCAAGCCAGCTTTGACTCGGTGGCTATCCTGAACTACGACTGCAAGTAACTCTTTTGAGGTGGCGCACACGAGTCCAGATATTCACCAATCAATACACCACTATGGATCCGCTCCCGTCTCCCTACGAGAAGGTCATCCATAGCACTCACGCTTATCTTGCGTGTTTTTAGAGTATCCACTTTCACTTGTCTATGAACTATAGAGGTAACCCAGAAGTCCATTTCCGCGGACACGGCTATTCGAATAGATTATATATAAAACCCCGCAGGGGTGTACTTCTTCACACACGCTCTCACCACTTACCGCCGTCTACATGACATGTACTCGGCAACCTTCAAGCGGAGGCCCAGCGAGGGTGTCGGCCACGACATGACTAACCACACAAGTCTGTCGTCCAGGTTTATCGACTATTTGGGTTCCATCCGTGGGGAGATCGGGCCGGGGTGTCGCTCACGGCCCCAAACGATGTGTACAGGGTTTCCGCTTCACCAAACGGGCAATCGGTACACCATGCCACGTACCTGCCGCGTCACAGCCCACCCCGAGGGTCAGCGCTGCGCACGACCTCCAGTAAACTACAAACACCAGAAACTAGTTGCAACTCCTGGACAGAGATCATGCTGATTAATAAGTCGAGAGAGTCAATTAAGGATCCCAATGTGTGGTAGTAGCTGTTTCATGGACCAACCAACACAGAACTCAGTTCCTGAGGACGGCTGCAATGAGACAACCCACCATGTACTCCTACATGGCCTCTCATCGCTACCTTTACCAAATCGTGTTCACACACTTAGCTCACACACAGTAGGACATGTTCATCACATTCCAATTCATCCCCGATGAATCAGACCTGACACAACTCTAAGCAATAGCAGGCATAACCAGAAAGCATCAATGAGTAGGCACAACATGGCTCAAACAACTCCTACTCATACTAGTAGGTTTCAACTATTTACTGTGGCAATGACGGGTCATGCAGTGGAAAGGGGTTCAACTACCGCAGCAGGTAACAATTGAAGCGTTGTTGTCCTAATGCAGTAAAAGAGAGTAAGAGCGAGAGAGTGGGATTGTATCGGAATGCTCAATGGGGTTTTGCTTGCCTGGCACTTCTGAAGATATCAATGAGTCTTCATCGGTGTCATCAATCACATCGTCGGAACAGCGTCTACTGAGAGGGGACAAACATTGGCAAACAAGAGAGAACACAATCAATGCAATGCGACAATATGATGCATTCTCATGACATGGCAATATGCTGTTGATTGAGCTAATGCAACTAGCAACCATGTTAAAGGAAGTTGGTTTGAATCAAAGGTTCAAATTCAACTCTATATGTGACTAATCAAATGCCATATTCAAATTGTCCTAAACAGTGGCTGTAGGTTATTTAAACATGCATGAAAATGCCATAAACAGATTCCTTGAATTTTTCTGATCAATTTTCATATATAAATTATTTTCATCTGAGTTATAGTTTATTTTCTGTGATTTTTAGAAGTTTTGGCTATTTTCTGAAATAACTAAATCATTTCTGATTTATTTTAAATCCCAGAAAACACTTATTGCGTCAGCATGACGTCAGGATGGCGTCATCGGGTCAACAGCGTCAGCCCAGGTCAAACCTGACGCTGGGACCCACTGGTCAGTGACTAGGCTAATTTAACAGAAACTATTAGTGTTAATTTAATCCTAACTAAAGTGTCAGGGGGGGTGGCCCACATGTCAAATTCTCAGGCCTAATTAAGTTTAGTTTTTAAACTAAACTAATTTAACAGGAGCTTGCCCCACCTGTCATTGAGTTAGTGCTTAACTAAGGGCGTGGGGCCCATATGTCAGTGACTCG
>LR738714.1:311043358-311096819 GCA_902687465.1 Secale cereale | reverse complement strand
GGTCAACCCACCGGTCAAAAAGTCAAAAGCGCCGGCGGCTAGCCGCCGGCAAGGCTGAGCGCGGCGAAGGGCGTCTGAAATCCTCCTCTGACAACCAAATGGCCGGCGGAGGGCATCTACATGGAGCTGGGACTCGCCCACATCCATTTGTGCCATCGGGAGGGGCTGGGGTGGCCGGAGCTCGTCGGAAACGAGCTCGCGGCTGCGCCGGAGTTCGGGCTCCGTCGAGTTAGGCGCTGCGGGGCACGAGGAGGTGAGCTGGTGGGTGCGGCGTGCTCCTGGGGGTGCGCTGAGTGTGTTTGTGGGCTCGGACGAGAGCGGCAGCAGCTGGGGCCACGACGGCGAGGAAGCACAGCTCCGGCGAGCTTCGGAGCTCAAGGGGACGGTGTCTACGGCGAGAGATGGACCACGGGGTCAAGGGGAAGACGGAGAGGAGCTCACGTAGATTCCAGCGGAGCCAACGACGTGGACGAGGAGGCTCTGGACTGCACATATCGATGACGACGATCTCCGGCGGCCGGAGCTACAAGACGAGGTCGGGGAAGACGCTACGGGGCTTCCGGCATCGGGCGGCTCGGCGAGGAGGAAGAGGGCGTCGAGGCGGTTCTTCTGGACATAACAGAGAGGCGAGGGGGTAGCTGTGGTTGCGGTGGTGCACGCCGGCGCGGCTGCGGTGGTTTCGACCATGGCGAGGAGAAGCTGGGGAGCGAGGGGAAAAAGAGTGCGGGGAGGTGAGGTGGACGGGGGGGCCGTGGACGTCTTCGTGGCACGATCAGAAGCTCGGAGGCATCGCGGTGGAAGCAGGAGGTGGCCGGCGTGCCGCGGGCACGCGCCCTCCGTCCCTCTGGTGAGAGGAGGGGGATGACTGGCATCGGCCAGTTGGGCTGGGCCGCACAGTACCGGGCCGGCCAGGCTGGACAGGTAAGCCTCTCCTTCTATTTTAATTCTGTTTCTGTTTTCTAATTCTTTTGTAACTTTGTGGCTTTTCTAAAAATGCTTAGGCACTTTCAAAAAACATGAAAGCAAGCATGGCTACTGTTTAGAATAAATCCAACAGTAAACATTTTAGCTTATGAATATTTGAGCATTTAAATTAATATATAAAATTTAAATGCCCAAATGCAAGTAAGACATGATTTAATTCAAAAATCCAGAATGGTCCTAGAAATAGGTGCAACATTTTTGGCAGAGGTTTTTAATCAATCCAAAAATGATGAACTTTTCCAAGGGACATTTTGGGTTCATTGAAAAAGATTTTAATTTGACCCTAGTTAAAATCATTTAGTGCTAGGGTTTGAGCATCCCCATTTCAGGTTTCTGAGAAATTGAAACATGATGCAACAGGAAAATGCTATCTTAGGGCAAGGTGAAATTGGGGATGTGACAACTCACCCCCACTAAACAAGAATCTCGTCCCGAGATTCAAGACGTGAGATAAGAAATCAGAGGGGACACTAACTAACACAATCTTCTCGATCCAGTTTTCCTCCTCGAAATTGTTGATTCATTGCATCATGTAGATCTTGAAACCCTTGCTTTTGAGGTCTTTGTCCAACACGGTGACGACGAAAGAAACTCCGCAATAGTTGATCTTGTGAAAGATCGGGCAACTCAAGATCAACTCTTGGAGTGAGACGTTGAAACATCTCTTGAGATGAGACACGAAGTACACCTCCAGGGGGATGGAGTGAAACAAACGATGAAGGTTCACCTAGTGGCAATAATTCCACACCTAAGAAGATGGTGATTGATACCACCAGACGGGGCACCTTAGAGAAGGTGACTCGTAGAGTTATTCCTTTAAGTGGCAAAAAGAATTACTTTTGATATAGAGATCATTGGAACTCTCTATACCAGCCTAAGGCACACACAATCAATCGTTTGACGGAGTCCGAAGGAATGACATTCTCGGCCAGAATGGATGATGTGGACTACCTTGTAAAGGACAAAGCCAAGGTTGATTTTTCTTATCACCGGAAATGGATGGGATCCATGGTAAAATGGCACATTGGCGGTGCAAGTTGGGAACAAAATGCAAATGCGGGGAATGATTCTAGTAACTGGGAAGAAACCCAACAGTAGAGAGTAAATTGCTCTTTGAGAGGTTACAACATAACCAAGAACACTGGGAGCAATCCCGGTTAGTGTCGAGGATAACACCTAGTGCTTGTGCGTGCTCTCAAGAACTTGAGCATTCCCGTATTCATCAAGGTTTTACCAATATCCGTGTCAAGGATCCTGGCAACATCACATACTACCATGATGAGTAATGATGGATGATGCAGATGCAAAGGAGGACAACACCTTCTCAGATTTCACCTTGGCAAGGCCAAGGGGACGAAATCTGGATGATCAACCGAGAGACATTTAGCACTCCGCTTCTAATGTTCTCCTTGATGTGCTAGAGCAACCCATTTATTAAAATGGTTTTGTACCTAGAACGTCAAGTAAAAGATCGGACTTCAGGAGCACAAAAATCCATAAGGAACAACTAGGGAGTAATTCCTACGAAGTCCTTATGGGGAGGTGGTCAACTTATTCAACCAAGAAACTACAATAATAGGCCTTCCGGCTGGGTGTGTTGGCCATGACATCCACTTTACCGGTTATCGAGAGACCAATATCATAGATCTTGGGAAAATGCTCCAACCAACATATCTGCCTGAGATTCAGTTCTGGTTGGTGTCAGGATATTCCAGACTCATCGAGTCTAGGAAGAAAAAGAAATTTTACAACACAAATCGACAAGACGGTGTTGCGAGATTCTCAGGAATGAACTACGATAGCAGCTCCAAAACATGAGCGGGTTCTGCTACAAAACCTGTGAACACGTTGTCCCAGACAAGCATGACCACATAGTAGTCTTATGATAAAATACTACCGAGTTTCAGGTTAGGAATCATCATTGGAGATAACGAAGTCTTGTGCATGTCCGTCCGGGCCATTCGGGAATAGCATTTGAACTTCTTTTCTTTGAACAAATCAATCAGTGGCTTGGTGTGCTAGGGATACATACAGAATGAAGATGATCAGTCTATCAGACCATAGAATACTTCGCACGTATGCATGACTGACTTGGGATGACTCCAGAGGAGGTAAAAACATGCTTTCTCGAATTCACGGCGGCAACATGCATCAAATGCACATGAATTAGAGGAAGTCACTTCTTTCTTCCGTACATATGCTTCACGAACGGGTCATGAAGATAATGCTTATAAAAGTTTCCAATACTAGCTGGATGTTCAACATAGATCATGGAGAAGATAACAATGTTGCTGATGGGCTCAACAACAATTCATCCTGGTTTCCATATAGATGGAATTCCATGACAATGTGAACAAAGTGATAGCATTGGTCAGACCCAAAAGATATAATGGTGTATGCTCAAGGGAACGACCATGAGTAAGTCAACATTACGAATATCGTTGGTTCTGATTTGACTTGATGATAACCCGTACTCAAATCAAAGTTTGGACAAGACAATAGATCCACAAATGATCACGGAGATCAATTGGAGAAGATATCATCTATCTTCAATACACACACAAAAGATATCCCTTGGAAGGAACTAAGTCAGGCAAGCTTTTCTCTTCCAACTCTCCAAGTTTTCGTTTAGCTTAACCAACTAGCTCAAGGGTATGCAATACAGATTCCTGGAGAAGGATTGGTTACAAGAAACCAACTTGATCACGAGCTCAACATAGCGGTCAGGGGACAACCTGGAAATACTTCCGAGAAGATATTCGGAAAATCACGAACCATCGATATGTTACTAAGCTCGAGAACAATCTTGCTTTTCAGGGCAAGACGATATGATCAAATGAGCAAGGACTTAACAAAATCCTAACTCATCAATCAAGGAGTGCACTAGGAAAGTGGACTAGGTAGCACAATCAATCTTAGAATGGTGATTCAGTAATCATCACGCTAAGAATGAAATTGTTGTCCTTTAACTACCAAGCAACGAAGTTGCTAGGAGTATTGATTTCACACATCACAATCCACTTGTCAGCATTCCGGTTATAATAACACGGAGGCCGAGAAATAAACGATGATGGCGAGAAGTATCACCTTATCAAAGGTTCATAGGAGGTGGAGCAATTCCCATGACATTCTTAACATAAAGATGGTAATACTCCAGGATAGAACATTTTAGAAGCTGGATTAGTGTTCTTCATCTGCGAAGTACAACTTCTTTGACCCAATCCTGGATATGGATAAGGTACTGGAGTTTGTTTCTCCTAGTCATTCCAGATTAGAATGGCTTGACGGACCACAAGAGTAAAAGGCATCGATGAACACAAGTGCACGACTACTCCTGACTATCAACTGATAGACGAAGGTCATAAAACAACTGAAAAGGGACAACTCAAAGGAACATATATCTTTCTGAGTTGTGGATGCATAGGTTAGTATGTCGAACGAGTTCCACATATTTCTTCTGGATAACCCATGCAGAAAAGTAGGACTGGCAGAGTCACAATATGAATGGAGTACCACTCAGGAGCACTCTGGTTGTGATCTTTTGGTTCGGGAGAACTTCTGCCAAGATGGTTCATGGTATTGGAAGAACGATAACCACGGACCTCGAGGACTATCACAAGGTTACTAATATCCTAAAGGAACGAGCAAATACTATCAGCATGAAGTAAGTAGGGTGAAGCTCGGGTTCAAGAACCCAGGAATAGATTACCTACCAACTAAATAGCATCACGGGATGCTTTCGAGAATGATGGCCAAAATCATCACACTGGAATATAAAACATTGCTGGATTACTGGGTGATATTCTAAGATACTTAGGGTCATAATAATAACTCCAACATATGTGTCGAGGTAACAAAGTACCACAACTTACCGTCTAGTGTGGTTAATCTGGCCTAAAAGGACATTAAGAACAGGTAGGAATGATTTGCAAATGCATCAGATTGTTTAGAGACCTGGGATGACTCGGACATCATAACGGCTGCAAATGCTCGAAAATACTTTTGAGATCCAAGCAAAAAGGGTAGCATATCCACTTAACATCATAATGTCAGGGTTCTGAGACCAACAGTTGAACAAACAGAAGTAGTAGAAACTGAGCTGAGGGTTGAATCCACAATAACGTGATCCTGATAAATAGAATGAGAATCCTACTTCTTAATCCCCGTAGAAAGAAGAAGGTGACTCAGATCAGGAGGTCATAGGGCAAAGGAGTAAAAGAGCCTTAGGTTCCCTTCCACAAACAATTCCCTTACATAACTAAAGTGTTTCTAGACACGACTTCGACCAGTTTGGCTTGCTAATCCTACAGGCAGTCAGGCTCTGATACCAAAGCTGTCAGGACCCCGATCCTAAGTCACACAGGTCTAGCCTGTGACACATCATATCACTTTGCGGCCTCACGCACGGTATCCCCACGGGTGCCACCTTACCTGGCCCGGGACCGTTTGCGCATTTTGGCACACGTATATGATAGTGTCGCTAGCATCCATATGACAGAGAACCCGGGCCGACATGACTAGTTATAAACCAAAAGTGGCACTAAATTACAGGGACAGGCATACATGACCCAGCAACGAACGTGTCGGTCATCAACGTATGAACCCAAGTCGTAGCAAGCTACAAGGACTTAAAGGAACAACGCGTGACATTTCCCCTAAGGGACAGACACAGGAACGAAGAAGGACACATGCCGGCCAGCCTAAGTGTTCCGGAGCAGTAGCAAGCTACCAAGGCTCAGTGGAAGCACTAGGAGACATTTCCCTGTAAGGTAGGCTACCAAAGGTAAACAACTAGGTGTCGGATCCCACACATAGCAATACACATTACACGTACGTATAACATGCAAGTATGTGCTGTACAACAAGGCATCACAACATAACTCAACAACTCATATAGATAAAGGCCCAGAAGAGCCATCATCGCATTTATTACAATCAGAGGTCACATGACCCAACATACAGAGCATACAGGCAACGGAAGCATAACATGTCTGAGTACAGACAACTACAAATGAAAAAGGCTGAGAAGCCTGACTATCTACAAGATCCTACAAGGGTACAAGACCGTAGCTGAGGTAACAAGCTAAACGTCGAAGTCCACGCGGAACCACTAGCGAGACTGAAGTCTCTCTACAAAACATAAATTAAGCAAACGTGAGTACAAAGGTACTCAGCAAGACTTACATCAGAACTAGCTACATATGCATCGGTATCAATAAAGGGGTGGTGGAGTTTGACTGCAGCAAGCCAGCTTTGACTCGGTGGCTATCCTGAACTACGACTGCAAGTAACTCTTTTGAGGTGGCACACACGAGTCCACATATTCACCAATCAATACACCACTATGGATCCGCCCCCGTCTCCCTACGAGAAGGTCATCCATAGCACTCACGCTTATCTTGCGTGTTTTTAGAGTATCCACTTTCAATTGTCTATGAACCGTAGAGGTAACCCAGAAGTCCATTTCCGTGGACAAGGCTATTCGAATAGATTATATATAAAACCCTGCAGGGGTGTACTTCTTCACACACGCTCTCACCACTTACCGTCGTCTACACGACATGTACTCGGCAACCTTCAAGCGGAGGCCCAGCGAGGGTGTCGGCCATGACCTGACTAACCACACAAGTCTCTCGTCCAGGTTTATCGCCTATTTGGGTTCCATCCATGGGGAGATCCGGCCGGGGTGTCGCTCACGGCCCCAAACAATGTGTACAGGGTTCCCGCATCACCAAACGGGCAATCGGTACACCGTGCCACGTACCTGTCACGTCACAGCCCACCCCGAGGGTCAGCGCTGCGCACGACCTCCAGTAAACTACAAACACCAAAAACTAGTTGCAACTCCTAGACAGAGGACAAGGGCAGTTAATAAGTCGAGAGGGTCCATTGGTTTCGGGCCCAATGCATGGTAGTAACT
The DNA here is from genome assembly GCA_902687465.1 of Secale cereale. Taxonomy (NCBI): domain Eukaryota; kingdom Viridiplantae; phylum Streptophyta; class Magnoliopsida; order Poales; family Poaceae; genus Secale; species Secale cereale. Next base: position 311,089,915 of record LR738714.1, on the reverse strand, counting down.
GGTCATGGATCAACCAACACAGAACTCAGTTCCTGAGGACGGCTGTAATGAGACAACCCACCATGTACTCCTACGTGGCCTCTCATCACTACCTTTACCAAATCGTGTTCACATACTTAGCTCTCAACAGTAGGACATGTTCACCACATCCCAATTCATCCCCGATGAATCAGACCTGACACAACTCTAAGCAATAGCAAGCATAACCAGAAAGCATGAATGAGTAGGCACAACATGCCTCAAACAACTCCTACTCATGCTAGTGGGTTTCAACTATTACTGTGGCAATGACAGGTCATGCAGAGGAAAGGGGTTCAACTACCGCAGCAGGTAATAGTTGAAGCGTTGTTGTCCTAATGCAGTAAAAGAGAGCAAGAGCGAGAGAGTGGGATTGTATCGGAATGCTCAATTGGGGTTTGCTTGCCTGGTACTTCTGAAGATAGTAATACTCTTCATCGGTGTCATCGAACTCATCGTCGGAGCTACGTCCACTGAGAGGGGACAAAACCGGCAAACAGAGAAAGAACACAATCAATGCAATGCGACAATATGATGCATGATCATGACATGTCAATATGCTGTTGATTGAGCTAATGCAACTAGCAAGCATATTAAATGAAGTTGGTTTGAACTAAAGGTTCAAATTCAAACTCCATATGTGATTATTTAATTGTCATTTAATTGATTTGACCTGATCAGCAGGTTTAACTTGTTCAAACATGCATGAAAATGCCATAAACAGATTCCTTGGATTTTTTTGATCATTTTTCATATATAAATTATTTTCATTGGAGTTATAGATTATTTTCTGTGATTTTTAGAAGTTTTGTCTATTTTTTGAAATAAATAAATCATTTAAGATTTATTTTAAATTCCAGTAAACATTACTGCGTCAGCATGACGTCTGTGTGACGTCAGCAAGTCAACAGGGCGGCCAGGGTCAAACCTGACCAATGGGCCCCACTGGTCAGTCTCTCAGTACTAACTAAAAGTTTAAAAACTAAACTAAACAGGCATGGGGCCCACGTGTCAGTGTCTAATTAAGTTAATGACAGCAATTAAAACTTAACTAAAAACCTAAACTAATTAAGTCAGACACCGGCCCCACATGTCATTGACACAGGGGGGGTCCAGCCGTGGTCAAAGGTGGTCAAACCCACCGGCGACTGGCCGCCGGCGAGAGCCAAGACGGCGGCGCGGCTCGGAAACAGCGTTCTGGTGACCAAATTAGCTGCGGAGGGCGTCTACGGAGAGCTGGAGAAGTCGCACATCCAAGGGGACAGGTCGGAGCAACTGGGGTGGCTGGAAACGTCGGCGGTGACCTCAACGGCGGCGGCCGGAGTTCGGGCGCAGCGCTAGGGAGCTCGGGCGGAAGAACTGGTAGGCGCGTTAGGCTCCTGGGAGTGCACTGAGTGAAGTGGTGAGCTCGGGCATGTGCTAGCACAGCCGCAGCCACGGCGGCGACATGGCCGGCGGCAAGGAGCGCTCGGCTCCGGTGGTTGATGCGGCTAGGGGACAAGATAGGCGACGGGGCATGGGGGAAACGAAACCGGGGCTCATCGCGGTTCTTCTGGTACTGCTGGCGAGGCAGGGGAGGTATGAGGTCCGGCGAATTTGTCGATGGCGTCCGGCGGCCTTGCGGAGAAGACGAGCTCGAGGACGAGGCTTCAGGGCGTCCGGGGTCCTGTGGTTCGGCGTAGAGGTGCGCGGCAGCGAGGCGGAGCTCGTGGGATAGCTAGCTGGGCATGGGGAGAACGGTGGACGCGGCGAGTGGCGAAGGTGGCAACGGCTCCGTTCGGGCATAGCAGGAGAGGACGATGGGGAGACGAAGGGGGGAGTGGGGAGGTCAGGGGGGTTCCAGACGTCTGCCGCATGTCGTTTGTGGCGTTGCGCTGGCCAGGGGAGGGCCAGTAGGCAGAGGTTGAAGACAGGTATGCCCCTGGTGGGCTGGGCTGCTTCTGCAGGGTAAGGCCCAGGTAGCTCCTTCTCTCTCTGCTTTTCTAAAACTTTTCTGTTTCCTTTTCTATTTTATTTTTTGTGTTTTGATTTAGTTTAGGCACTAAACCATTTTTATAGATGCTGAAAATTATTGTGGATGTTAACTGAGTTATTCCAGAGACCCACAATAATTTTCAAAACATTTGGAGCTATAAAATTATTTATAGATTTTATTTGCTCCAATCAAATACAATATACATTAATTCAAAAATCCAGAATGGCCTCAAAATAGTTGCATCATTTTTGGTAGAGGTTTTCACCTTTATCAAAAATCATGAACATTTTCAAAGGCATTTTGGGTTCATTGAAGAATATTTTAATTTGAACCTAGTTGGATTTATCTCGTGTTAGGGTTTGGACAACCCCATTTCAAGTTTAAGAGAAAAATTAAACATGATGCAACACAAGACTAAGTAGACCAGAGCAGACCAGAAGTAGGGATGTGACAAGAGACGTGGACCCCTCAAAATGCTAAGGACAAAGATTGGCAAAAGCTCAAGACTCTACATTTCCATTTTAGTGATCCAAGATCACATTGAGTCCATAGGAAAGCCAATACTATTAAAAGGGGATGACGTGTTGCATAATGATCTAGTTGCTCAAGTGCTTAGTGATATTGCTCCAAAACCCTCAACAACTTTATCATATTCCACATATGTCCCAAACCTAAAGTCAAACTCGGCCCACAGATTTGATCTATTCAGCGCCACCGAGTTCACTTGACATAGCCACTGCCACAAACCCTAGACAATTCAGTCTCACCAATATGGATCTCGATCTCACCGAGATGGTAATGTAAACTCTCTATGATCCTTTCGTAACGTTTCGGTCTAATCGAGAAGAGCGATCGGTCCCACCGAGTTTGCATGTTAAACTCTCTGTGATCCTCTTGTAACATTTCGGTCTCACCGAAATGAGCGATTGGTCCCACCGAGTTTGCTTGACCACTTCTCTGTAAAGCTATTTGCTGAAATCGGTCTCACCGAGTTCATGCAATAGGCGCCACTGAGATGATGTCTTGCCCTAGCCCTAGCACATCAGTCCCACCGAGTTGATCATGTTGGTCCCACCGAGATTCCTAATGTTCATTTTTTGAACTGCTTCGGTCTGATCGAGTTCATCTATTCGGTCTAACCGAGTTGGGTCAAATGTGTGTAACGGTTGGATTTTGTGTGGAGGCTATATATACCCCTCTACCCCCATCTCCATTAGAGAGAGAGAGCCATTAGAACATGCCTACACTTCCACTACACATTTTCTAAGAGAGAACCACCTGCTCATGTGTTGAGACCAAGATATATCATTCCTACCACAAGAATCTTGATCTCTAGCCTTCCCCAAGTTGCTTTCCACTCAAATCATCTTTCCACCTTATCCAAATCCACGAGAGAGAGTTGAGTGTTGGGGAGACTATAACTTGAATCACAAGAGCAAGGAGTTCATTATCAACACACCATTTGTTACCTTTTGGAGAGTGGTGTCTCCTAGATTGGTTAGGTGTTACTTGGGAGCCTCCGACAAGATTGTGGAGTTGAACCAAGGAGTTTGTAAGGGAAAGGAGATCGCCTACTTCGTGAAGATCTACCTGAGTGAGGCAAGTCCTTAGTGGACGTTGGCCATGGTGGGATAGACAAGGTTTCTTCTTCATGGGTGGAGCCATCCATGGACTCGCATAGCCGGTACCCTTCGTGGGTTGAAGTCTCCATCAACGTGGATGTACGATAGCACCACCTATCGGAACCACGCCAAAAATCTCCGTGTCTCCATTGTGTTGGACTCTCCAAACCTCTCCCTTTACCTTCATATGCAATGCTTTACTTTCCGCTGCCACACTCTTAGAATTGCACGTGTAGGTTGGTTACTTGACTTGTCCTAATTGCTAAAATCAGCCAAAACTTAAAATTGGGAAAATGCTAGATTTTTATTTGGTCAAGTAGTCTAATCATCTCCCTCTAGACCTACTTTCGATCCTACATGAGGCCAGCCTTAAGGTACTCCAGACGGAGATGGCCGCACGCACACAGCAGATTCAACAATTGGAAGATGACCTCAACGCTCGTGAGGCGCGGCTTGCTGATCGCGACTCCGTTCTGTCCAAGGCAGTCGTCGACCAGGCTGTAGAGCACGAGCGCCTGGCCAAGCTGAAGGATGAGGTTGCCGAAGCCCAAGCATCCCACGCCACACACGTCTGTGAGGCAATGGCCCGGCTAGATTCCAGGGAGAAAATCCTTGTCGACGCTGAAGGGAAAGCAGCCGCGGAGCATGACGCTTTCTTTTCCCTCGAGCTTAGGGCCCACGAGGCGCTGCAGTCCATCTGCAGGGGGATTTAAGGTCTCGCTCCCGACCCATGCATGCGGCTACGTAGGGCTCTCTTCCTAGCTTGCCGAGGAGCTCGAAGGTGCCGTCGCCAAGGTGGACTCCATCTTAGAGGAGGAGTGTCGCGACCTCTTCTCCATGGCCGCAATGCGCGTCTTCGGCCATCTTCACCTGCCGGAACCCAGCTTTGACTTTGATGCGGTGACCAGACCATTTTCTCTCGAGTCCTGCGCCACTGCGGTGGAGGCCATGAAAGGCCATGTGGACATGCTGTTCGGGAAGTTCACCTGCAACCCTGGCGCCGATCCTGCGGCAACTGAGGCGAGCGGCGGCGACGGTGATGATGGTAGCGACAACGATGTTAATGATAAGCTCATCGTGGCCAGGGCAGGTGGTGTTGACGGCCATGGCGACGACGGCCCTTCTACCTAGAGCTTCATCCAGCGACATTGATCATGCCTCATGGAGGCGTAAGATTTTGTTTGAATTATGATAAATTTGATGCCTGTAATAACTATTTGAACTTAGTGATTTCCTTTTCATGCTTGGTTCCCTTCCCGCTTGCCTTTGTGCTCTGCATTGGCAGGGCCCAGTCCCATGCATACCTCGGCCGCCATTGGGATGTCTGGTCGTGATACTAGGACAAAACCAAGGGGCGAGGGGCTACGTGAGTAGTGAGGCCCTGAGTCGCGATGCTCAGGGGTCCCCGTTGATGTGCGAGTGACCCTTATGAAGGAAACATGGGTGACGGTGAGGTTAATCTGGGGCCCTTCATACCTTTCCTCATAAGCCTTCGCCTGAGAGGGGCGCGAGAAGAATAGGTACCAGGGACCTGGTGAGGTGGCGTGCGCCAGGCCTAGCCTGAGTGTAGGCACCATGTCCAGCCCCCTTGCACATGCATCCCTGGGGAATGCTGTGAGCGGGGCCGCCTGAAGGGCCGAGAGGCCATCCCGAGGTTGATGCAACCCATAGGGCGCCCTCAGTTGTTTATCCACCAGCACAGAGCATGGGGCTTCCACTGGGCGTGGGCATGGCCGTGGTTCGACCGTATCCGCCAACGCGGAGCATGGGGGTTCCACTGGGCATGGGTAGGGAGCTCTGTATTAGAGTCTTCGGACATGTATAGTCCTGTCTTGTTCATGCACGTGACTGGCATCACATAACTTGGAGGAGGTGTATCTGGGCATTCGTGAGCTAGCGCAGGACTCAGGAGGCCCTACCTCAAGGCAGGTTGCACCTGAACTTCGGCGCAAAGCGCACTGATGAAACCTATGTGGGGTGGAGGGGACGCGACCTGCATCAAGTGGTTCTCCGGAGGCCATCGCATAGGAAAGCAGAACATCAAGGACCCATAGGAGGTGATGTTGCTACTTCTCGAGCTTGCGTTGTATTCCCTCGAAGAGGAAAGGGTGATGCACCATAATAGCATAAGTATTTCCCTTAGTTTTTGAAAACCAAGGTATCAATCCAGTAGGAGACCGCGTGCGAGTCCCTCGCACCCGCACAAACAAATAAGAACCTCGCAGCCAATGCGATATGGGCATGTCAATCCCTTCACAGTCACTTACGGCATTGAGATCTGATAGATATGATAAGATAATATTTTTGGTATTTTTGGTATAGATATTGAAAGTAAATAATGCAAAGTAAAGTAAATAGTAGATGGAAGATTAATATGATGAGAATAGACCCGGGGGGCATAGGTTTCACTAGTGGCTTCTCTCATGATAGCAGAATTATACAGTGGGTGAACAAATTACTGTCGAGCAATAGATAGAAAAGTGCATAGTTATGAGAATATCTAGGCATGATCATTATATATTGGCATCACGTCCGTGACAAGTAGACCGAAACGATTCTGCATCTACTACTATTACTCCACACATCGACTGCTATCCAGCATGCATCTAGAGTATTAAGTTTAGAAGAACAGAGTAACGCCTTAAGCAAGATGACATGATGTAGAGGGATAAACTCAAGCAATATGATATAAACCCCATCTTTTTATCCTCGATGGCAACAATACTATACGTGCCTTGGTGCCCCTGCTGTCACTGGGAAAGGACACCGCAAGATTGAACCCAAAGCCAAGCACTTCTCCCATTCCAAGAACTATAGATCTAGTAGGCCAAACCAAACCAATAATTCGAAGAGACTTGCAAGGATATTATAATCATACATAATATATTTCAGAAAAGATTCCAATATTATTCATAGATAATCTTGATCATAAACCCACAATTCATCAAATCTCGACAAACACACCGCAAAAAGATTACATCGAATAGATCTCCTCGAAGATCGAGGAGAACTTTGTATTGAGATCTAAAGAGAGAGAATAAGTCATCTAGCTAATAACTATGGACCCGAAGGTCTGTCGTAAACTACTCACAACTCATTGGAGGGGCTACGGTGTTGATGTAGAAGCCCTCCGTGGTTGATGCCTCTTCCGGTGGAGCTCCGGAATAGGCCCCAAGATGGGATCTCACGGGAACAGAAGGTTACGACGGTGGAATTAGGGTTTCTTGGTGCTCCTCGATGTTTTATTGGTATGAGGGTATATATAGGAAGAAAAAGTACGTTGGTGGAGCAATGTGGGGCCCACGAGGGTGGGGGCGCGCCTGCCCCCTGGGTGCGCCCTGCCCCCTCATGGACACCACGTTTCTCCTCTGGCTTGTACTCCAAGTATCCCATGAAGATATTGTTCCAAAAACGATTCTCCCGAAGGTTTCATTCCGTTTGGACTCCGTTTGATATTCCTTTTCTGCGAAACATTGAAATAGGCAAAAAACAACAATTTGCACTGGGCCTTGGGTCAGTAGGTTAGTCCCAAAAATAATATAAAAGTTTATAATAAAGCCCAATAAACATCCAAAACAGAATATATAATAGCATGGAACGATAAAAAATTATAGATACATTGGGGACGTATCAAGCATCCCCAAGCTTAATTCATGCTCGTCCTCGAGTAGGTGAATGATAAAAATAGAATTTTTGGTGTGGAATGCTAACCAACATAATTCTCAATGTAATTTTCTTTATTGTGGCATGAATGTTCAGATCCGAAAGATTCAAGACAAAAGTCTATATTGACAGAAGAATAATAATACTTCAAGCATACTCACAAAGTAATCATGTCTTCTCAAAATAACATGGCCAAAGAAAGTTCATCCCTACAAAATCATATAGTCTGGCTATGCTCCATCTTCGTCACACAAAATACTCAAATCATGCACAACCCCGGTTTCAGCCAAGCAATTGTTTCATACTTCAATTTTTTCAAACTTTTAAAACTTTCACACAATACATGAGCGTGAGCCATGGATATAGCACTATAGGTGGAATAGAGTGGTGGTTGTGAAGAAGACAAAGAGGAAGATAGTCTCACATCAGCTAGGCGTATCAATGGGCTATGGAGATGCCCATCAATATATATCAATGTGAGTGAGTATGGATTGCCATGCAACAGATGCACTAGAGCTATAAATGTATGAAAGCTCAACAAAAGAAACTAAGTGGGTGTGCATCCAACTTGCTTGCTCATGAAGACCTAGTGCGCTTTCAGGAAGCCCATCGTTGGAATATACAAGCCAAGTTCTATAATGAAAATTCCCACTAGTATATGAAAGTGGTAAAACAAGAGACTCTCTATCATGAAGATTATGGTGCTACTTTGAAGCACAAGTGTGGAAAAGGATAGTAGGATTGTCCCTTGTCTCTCCTTTTTTTGGAGGGGCTTTTATTTTCATTTTTTTCTTTTTAGCCCCTCTCCCCCCTTTTTTTGGGCATTCTCCTTTTTTATTTGGCCTCTCTCTCTCTTTTTTTGTTTCCTCACACAGGACAATGCTCTAATAATGAAGATCATCACACTTTACTTACAACTCAAAGATTACAAAGCGAAGCTAGAACAAAATATGACTCTAAGTGAATGCCTCCGGCGGTGTACCAGGATGTGCAATGAATCAAGAGTGACATGTATGAATGAATTGTGAATGGTGGCTTTGCCACAAATACGATGTCAACTACATGATCATGCATGGCAATATGACAATATGAAGCGTGTCATAATAACGAAACATGATGAGGACATGACTACCTTGGATACGACCAAAAATATTGCATACATGTATATTTGTGAGGTGATTTCTAATGCAAACTATGCAACAATTTATTTTTGTCATCCAGGACAGAAATACTTCACAGACTTTTGTGCAATGTCTAATTCCAAGTGTATGGGACATTTGTACAATCCACATATGAAGATAAGAGAAAAAGAGAAGTTTAGGTGCTGTTCAAAAAGTTCTCTCACGTCACTTTTGGGCCAAGAGAAGATAGAGTCCAAGTCTCTCACGTTCTGCATCCAGATTCGGACTGCACAGACATACCTGACACAAAACGGTAAGAAATCCTTCATACACACTCCGAATTGGGTGATTATTTTTTTGTTGGAAACCAGATTTCGTACACTTTCCAACCCAATTGGATTCAACTTCAAATTCGTCTAGAGCGTTGAGATGTCGACGAAACAATCTGACGCTGCAGAAGAATCTGGGTCAAACTACAAGTCAAAAGGTGTTGCATCACCTCCACTTGGTAACATGAGCCTTGTACGACCTAGGGTTAGTTTTAGGCTGCCTTGGGACATCCTTCCACCTCCTTGGCCACCACCCCTTGTTCCTATATAAGTAGATCCATCTAGTAGCTTTTTCTTTGGGATTTGTTTAGTCAAAAGTTAGCCATTGCAACTTCATGTACTTTTATTGTGTCCAACGACCAGACCAAGACCGCTTACGGATCCTCATCTTTATCAATACTTCATCTATATTTGCAATATTCAGATTGCTTTATCATATTCTTGCTTGTTCTTCAATTGCATGCAGGAATAGAACTTCGTGGTCAGGCTGATCGTGGTTCTGGCATCGTCAGTAACCACTGGATACTGGTTTAGCGATTGCTAAGGTGCAACGTCGTGCACGTTTGTAGTCGGATCGTCAAAGTCGTCTCCACCAAATCGATAGTTACCATCTCATCGAAAGATCGGGCCCCTCGCCTCTATCAAGTGGTATCAGTTTTCAGGTTGCTCGGTGAGAATTTCCAGTTATTCCTAGATTATATTTATTTTCTTACCTATTGTCCAAGGAAAAGCCACAAAAAATATAGATATATTCATCCTTTGTCCTAGCCAGTCTGAGCCTTTTCAATTTTCTTTTCATTGTTTGCATTATTGAATTATCGATTGAATCATCGTGTCGAGTTACTGGTCTTAGTGTCTAGTTCGTTAGAGTTTCGAGGTCTCTTCACATTAGTCACGTCGCCGCTGCATCGTTATCCCTTCCGCCGTCCACCACATCATCCATCAATTTCCACCTCATGCTACCCATCGTTCATTGTCGCAATCATACTAGAAGTCGTTCGCATCTTTGCTTGATCCAATCTGCATCTTATCTAGTTTGTCTTGGTACGAGGGAGAAAGAAAAAAAAGACAGAGAAAAAAAGTAAAAAAAAGAGGAGAGAAAGAAAAAGAAAAAAAGTGTGAGAAAAAAGAAAAAGAAAAAGAAAAAAGAAAAAAAGTGTGAGGAGGAAAAAATGGAAAAAATACGAAATTCGGATCTATTAGAGTCAATCTCGTAGTTGAATTCAGATTGGAATCTGTTTTCTGTACTGTTCAGTAAAATAGGCATATCTTCCTCATAGGAAGTCCGTTTTGGCTCCACAAGTAGTCAAATTAAAGCTAGCGACGAGTCACATCTGAATAGTTGCAGGAGCAGGTTCAATATTTCACACCTCAAAATCGGCTTCTAAATAGGTCTTTTTGCCCTCTGAAGTTCGCGAACACAGCTTGTTCTAGTTTTCAGGCTAGTTTTAGAATTTTTTTGACACCTCATATCAACTCGGAATTGAGCAATTCTTTTTGAGTTTGAAAGTTTGATTCAGTAGCATTCTGTAGAAAAATTTATCATAAAACTAGCTCAAACTTTTCAAGAGGAAAGTTGGAGAGAGAGTTGTTGTATATTCTGCTTGGTAGTTGTTTTCATCATTATCTTTACTGCCGTTGTGATCTTCACTTATTTCTTGCTGTCCAGAGCTACTTCATATCCTTTACTGGTGCTAGTTGTGCTACACCGTGACCTCATTAGTGTTCTAGGCTCGCGTCTCTAGTCCGGTCTAGCCTAAGACCAGCACAGTACCGTCGTTGAGCGTTTATTGAACATTGCATCTCTGAATTGATTATTGCTTATCTTTTGCTACCATATATAGCCAACCCAGCTCCACATATTTCTACACCGTGCATATTTACGTTCACCTGGCAATCGCTTTACTCAATCTTCGGAGTTATTTAACACCGCTGGTTGCCTATCACCACCTGCTGCATGGTAAGAACTTGTAAGATATTGATATTTGCTTTACTGTGAGCGCTTTACCACCACATCCTAGTAGTTCATAGGAACATTATTCTCAAATTTTGTTTCTTGTTTCTACTAATCATGACAGGTACCGGAGACAGAAGTTCTTGGAGGACGGATACATCTTCACCATCATGAGATGTGGGACAACACACACAAGCACATGGTCAGGTTATTTCTTTACCGTCATTTGAGGGTAGATTTAATCCTGCTATTTATCTAGCTTGGGAGCTTGAAGTAGAAAAAGGTTTTACTCACCATCATTTTTCTGAACTTGAGAGAGTACGAGCTGCCACTAGAGTATTTACTGGTTTTGCTTCTGTTTGGTGGAGTGTGCATTATAAGAAAAATATTGATAACCAACCCACAACTTGGAAAGATTTGAAGGCTGTAATGAGAAAACATTTTTTTCCTCCTTACTATCGCCGTGAATTACTTCGCAAATTGGAACAATTAAAACAAGGCAGCAACACTGTTCATGCTTACTACCAAGAGTTCAAATCTTATATGCTTCATTGTGAGATAGAAGAATCTGAGGATGATACAATGAATATATTTTTTTGGTGGTTCGAACGATGATATTCGCGTAAGATTTCAGTATATTCCTCATTGCATTACTGGTATGTATATTCGTGCTTGTACCTTTGAGAGACAAATACAGGAGGATGCATTGTGTGACTACAATAACTACTATTCCAGTTCATGCTCACCACCACTGGTTGGTTCCTCCACCATTGCACCTACTAGAGCAGCCACACCTCCGATTGTGAGCGTGACATCATCTAAAGTGTATGGTACATTGTCATCGTCCGTACCTACATCAGCTACGTCTTTGCGACAAGGTAACAGTAAAATCAATGATGATATAACTTCACATGAGGATGATGCATATCTAGTTAACTTGAATACATCATGTGTTGAATTACCTGTTGATTTGAGCACACCACCTAGTTTGGGTAATCATGTTACTGTCATGAATGCGTCATGTGATCAAACAACTGAAATACCATCAATTTTGAGTGCACCCATTGAATTAACTGTTGATGCAAAAGAATCATGTGAATCGGAGAATAAATCATATTTGGATAAAATAAATTTGATAAAATTGTGCCAATGTTTAACCATTTTGATATGACCTTTAATCTTGGTGATGATTCTATGTCCAATGACTTATTGCATGTTTGCTTATTTAAGCATGTTGTAGCCTGTGAATTTCATCCAAGTATGGTTTATTCACCAATGTTGGGATGGTTTAATGATGAACATTATCAATCTTGTGATATGAATAAGAGCTTCACTTATTTGTGCAAACTGAGTTGCAATATTTTCATGCCTTCTACTCGTGATAATATTTTGGCTTTATATTTTATGAACTACAAAAGTTACTCATCTATACATGTGTCATATGTGCGAAAATTAAGGGAAGTAAAAATGGATGACATATACATATACAACATGTACACCTTGTCTATTTTCTTACCCAAATTTCAGATTAAGCCACGCCGAGGGAGGATTTATTTTCAAGAAAGGATGGATGATGAGGACATGACTACCTTGGATACGACCAAAAATATTGCATACATGTATATTTGTGAGGTGATTTCTAATGCAAACTATGCAACATTTTATTTATGTCATCCAGGACAAAAATACTTCACAAACTTTTGTGCCATGTCTAATTCCAGATTTATGGACATTTGTACAATCCACATATGAAGATAAGGGAAAAAGAGAAGTTTAGGTGATGTTAAAAAAGTTCTCTCACGCCACTTTTGGGCCAAGAGAAGATAGAATCCAAGTCTCTCACGTTGTGCATCCAGATTTGGACTGCATAGACATACCTGAGACAAAACGGCAAGAACTCCTTCATACGGACTCCGAATTGGGTGATTCTTTTTTTTTGGAAACTAGATTTCGTAAACTTTCCAACCCAATTGGATTCACCTTGAAATTTGTGGGGACCCCGACTCATAAGTCGTGATCACCGAATGCACGTGTACAGTGATCCCAGAGATCAATGCTCACTGAACACACAGAAGCTGAATAACAAGAGTCTTACATCCTTACATACCGTGTTACACAAATAGGACCATAATGGTCAGGTCTTGAGTATATCATCGCAGCGGAAATCTTCAAAGACAACTGGGACCCATGCCATCGGCCTTAACCCTACAGGCATTCTGACTGGGAAGCGTCCTAGCTCGCATGCTCGTCACCAAGAAATCTTCATCATAACCTGTTCTCTCCTGCCTGGCCAATAAAATAACCAGTGGCAAGCCAATGAGTAAATTGAATGTACTCGCAAGCAACCCAAGTGTGATAACAGAATAATTATGCAAGGCTCTACTGCTAGGTTGGCAGTTTTGCGGAAAGCTAGTTTTTCATATGCAATTATGATCAACATATAACAAGGGCATGCATGTGTCTGTAACAAGTATCAGGAGGTCACAGACATCATTATCGAGAAAGAGTTGTAATCAACTCATGCACATGGTCATTGTGACTTTCTCACAATCACATCAACAATATCTCTGAATCGTGTTGTTTCCCAGAAACTTATGGACATAGTCTAAGTAGCACCTCCCAACTGTCCTTGGCCGCGGACACGGCTATTCGAATAGTTTGACACTCTGCAGAGGTTGCACACTTTACCCACAAGATCCGGGGAACTTCCGTGTCATCCACGACCCGCGGTACCTCAAGTACCAGGGGTAAGCACCCGATCACTACCTTTCCCTAGACGACACTAACATATAGTCCACTCGATTGGTAGCAGCCCCGTGCCAAACATTTCACATCTCAAGGTTTGTGGAGACTCGCTCCGTATTCATCACATATCACAAGCACGGGGTACGAACGGTGTGTCCGGTGCCCTGTAAAGACAGTCATGGCCGCCTATCCAAGCGCGACCCCGTCCCAGGAGTGACCTCATGTCACTCCCGTCACTAGTAATGCGGGCACCATGCTATTATCGACCTAGGTAATCAATAATGCCCTATCCCATATAAGGGTAGAGTGGTTGCGCATGTTTGGTTGGGACGGTAGTCACACATAAATCTAATCAATTTCTGTAAACAACACTTTCGTCAAGCCTCGGCACACTACTTCTCCACCAAGTAGTGCCCTAGTTTCTTATCAACTCCCAGGGGCATTAGTGGCACCCACTGGGTGATTTGCAAGTATGTCAGACCACACTTGTTTGACTCAATGCATAACCCCAACCCATTTTGCGTAGCCAACTATTATAGCATACATCTATCTACTCCCACCCACATAACCCTCATAGGAAGGTAGGGTCATGTTTGATGCAAGTTTCAACAGTAAAGTAACAGGGGTAGCAACCAAAGTGGTTTCCACCTCAACATGATTCCGATGCATTGAATATAAAGGTGCTATGAGACATGCATAAAAAGGTTTCTTGGACATGGTCAAAGGGCTGCTTGCCTTATTCTTCTGAGTCTTCTAAACTTCTGGTCCATCTCCGAGAACTTCGTTTATTTCGTCAACTAACGATGGAAACAATCATAATAAGCAACACAATCAAAGCAAAAAATAAAAGTGCTCTACAAATAGGAGTTGGACTTTTCTAGGATACCTCTGGTCATATGAAAAATAACCAAGGTGGTTTCATAGGTGTTGGATCAATAGGTAGTTTGGAACATCCAAATATGATGGAACCAAAGAGTTTATGGATTTGGAAGAAGTATACAGAAATATTTTCTTGAATGATGGGCCAAGGCACCCATCAACAAGTCATGATTTTTGAAGCATCTAGGAGTTGGTTGCAATGGATTTGGATTTGAAATGAATTTCCTAGGATTTTGCAAAGCTAATAAATATGGAGAAATGGCTCAATATTTGGTGGGGTACAGAAAGTATTATTAAAAATGTTCCAAAACTAAGTTTGGACATGACAAACATCTAGGAATTTGAATCACTGCATTTGGATCAAGATTGAGCTCTCTGTGATTTTCTAAAGTTCATCACAGAAATGAAATAAAGGCATTTGATAAATATGTGTGAAGGAAAAGTCTCTGGAATAATGTGCATGTAGCACCAACAGATAGAGCATGATTTATGGAGTCATAGGAAATTTGAATTATCAAGTTTGGAGTTCAATTGAATATTCTAGGCATTTTTGAAGTTGACAGAATAAAGAAAAGGAAAAAGGGAAGGGGGTTTTATACCTATACTGCGTTTTGGGCGCAGTATAGCGCCGCAGCGCTCTGGGCCGGCCCAACTGCACAGCAGCGCGCAGGGAACCTGGCCACGTCGAAGACGCCCGCCAGGAAGGGCGCCACCGCGCGGGGGGAGGCGGCCGAGGACAGACCCGCCTCCATTTAAACGGAGGGCCCAGCCTCCAGGACCCCAACGCGCGGGCCCCCAACGGCAGGCCGTCTTCTTCCTCCCGCGCGAACAGAGGCGAGGCAGAGGAGGCGCGGCCGAGCGCTCGCCAGCGTGGCCCCGTCGACCCAGGCCGTTTCGGGCGACGCTCCGGCCACCGAAACGACCAGCGCGGAGAGGCGCATCCGGCCGTGGGTGACACGCCCGCCGGGAAGGACCAGATCGGGCAAGGGGGCAACCGTGGTGGAGGAGGGCTCCGGCCACTTTGGGCTTCGAGCGCACGGCCACCTCGGGGAGGAAAGACGGAGGTGGGGAGCTCCCTGGAGGTCGTGTGACGGCACCAGGGTGGCCAAAGGGGAGAGAGGGGCTCGGGGTCGCCTGAATTTGAGCGGCGGCCGGCGGCTCTGCTCCGGCCAGGGAGGCGGCTGCAGGGCACGGGGAGAGCGAGGGATGGGTCCAGAGGGTGTTTGGGAAGGAGAGGGAGCAAATGGGACGGAGAGGAGGGCCTGGGGCAGTCTTATATAGACATCCCGCAGCTCACCGTGGACGCGGCACACGTGTGGCTGCGGCAACGGCTCGGGAGGCCACGCGGGTAGGTTCCGGGGTGTCTGCGGTGTGCGTGGGCGTGGTCCAAGTCGAGAGGAAGGAAGAGAAGGGGAGGGGAGCGCCAGAGGGGCCCTGCGTGTGAGCTTGCTCACTGGAGCGCTCGGGCGGCCACGGCGCGCGTGCGAGCAGGAGTGAGGGAGGAGGAGAGAGGAGGGGGCCGACCGCCCAGCGTGTTGCGGACGTCAAGGCCGCCTCGGGGGACACGAGGGGGAGGCCCAAGGCTGTCGGAAGCAGCCGATTGGGGGCGTCTACAGTGCGGGAGTGCACTGTAGCGCGCTCCAGAGCATGCGTTTGGCTGACATGGTCGTGACCTCGCCGCTCTGGTCGTGTCCAACAAGCCAAAGGTTGTCTAGAAGGTCAGAAGTGGAGTAAAGAAATGGCCTGTGGCCTTGGATGCTCTTGGAGGCCACTGGGATAAGGAGAGAGTTGAAGGAGAGGGAGTTTACTGCTGTCCAGGAGAGTGAATTGGGGTTTTACCCCCCTCAATCATGGAGCTGGGGTGCTGGGGAAGTTACTAGGGGTAGCCAGTAACTGAATGAACATGTGGTAAAAAGTTGAGGCCATGGAGAAAAGTAAAAGTGATCAAGATGAAGGTTTAAATAAAAAGCCAGAAGGTGTTTGATCAATGTTTGGTCAAGCAAATGACCTCCACTTGGCATGGGACTTAACAGGATCAAATGTCACATATAATTAGGCCCCTACACCAAATTTGAGCTTATTTGGGCAAAGTGGCCAATGTAACTTTGGTGAACCCTAGAAATCAACAGAAATGGTTTCACCATGTTTGAGTCAAGCAATTCATCTCCCCTTGATGCACCACTTGGTGTAGCATCATCATTTGGGGTTATGAACATGCCCACAAAGTTTGAGGCTCCAGATAAAAAGTTGACAATGTAAAGTTGTTCAAATTTGAATTTGAACAGAAGTGGTTTTGGGGTGATCTGATCAAGTTGCTCTATTCCAAATCTTGTGCCATTTGGTCTAGATGCCTTATTAGGCCATTCTAGCATGTGCACCAAATTTGAGAGCATTTGGACAAGTTTGGCAATGTAGAGTTGCTCAAACTTCAAATATGGACAGAATGGTTTTGAGGGGATTAGAGGATGTTTCCTTGATCTTCAAGGCATGAGGCATTGCAAGATCATCAAATATGTCATATATGACATGATAGAATTTCCCTGGAATTTTTGGAGAATATTTCCTTTGTAAATATTTCAAAAGCTTGAAATATCCAGAAAGGGTTTTGAAAGGATTTGTCCAATATTTTGAACATGACCATGTGTTGAAACTCTTATATATGGACAATATATGTCCTATGAGTCTCCCTGAATTTTGGCAAATATTTTTGAAATGATTAAATAATTTTTCCCTATTAAAGACCATTTCTGGCCTTAAGAAAAAGCTTTTAAATAAAATATAAAAACAACTTTTAAAATTATACTTTTGTGGTTTCTGGGAGTCCTATATCTAATAGGATTCAAATAAACTTTTTGAAAGATTTTTCACACCCTAAATAAGGTACTTGCAGTGGAAACCTCAATTCAAGGGTTTTTGGAAAACTAATTTTAGAAAATACCATTTGGCCAAAAATATTTTTATAAGAAAATTCTATACTGGTCTATACACATGGCATGATCATTGGGAAAATGTTTTGGGTCAAGGAGATGAAGTATAAGAGTTGGAGGATTTATTTGATTTTTAGAGCACTAGCAAACAGCAGACAAGAGTCAAATCAAGCAAAGTCAACAACACTCTAAAGTTTTTGCAAATCCACATTTTTAACATGAAAATAAGCTTAAGCAATGTGACATGAAAATCAGGGTGTGACAGACCTACCCCCCTTACAAGAATCTCCTCCCCGAGATTCCCAGACTAGGCGTGGAAAGAAAGGCGGAGTCTTGGATACGGGGTAGTCTTCACTTCTCCTTGTTGGTTCTGCTTCCGAGCGGTGCTCCTTGGAATCCTGAAGTGCTTGATGGTATGGCTTCTTGCTTGAGGCCTTCCTTGATGGAGGTTGCTGAGGGGTCTCTTGCATAGGTTAGGTTGGGTTAGCTGTCAAAGGCTCGGTGATCGATGTCCTTGCGGCATCGGGCTAGCTAGGAGGTAAGAAGTACTTCCAGAGTGGGGGCTCGTGGAAGATTTGGTGCACGGAGGGTATCTCAGGTGGTAGATCTAGCTGGGGAGCCGTCTACCACATGACTTGCAGTGATCTCAAAGGGTCCGATGAACCTTAGTGCGAGCTTCCCCTTGACGTGGAAATGCTTGTTTCCCTTCAGAGGAGTTACGTGCACGTACACATGGTCCCTGATATGGAAACTCATGTCCCGACGGTGAGTGTCAGCATAGCTCTTTTGCCTTTACTTGGCTGCCTTCAAACGTTCTCTGACTAGTTGGACTTGCTCTTCCGCTGCGCGGAGAATATCCGGTCCAAAGACTAGCCCTTCTCCAGTCTCTGACCAGTTGAGGGGTGTGCGGCATCTACGTCCGTATAACACCTCAAATGGTGCCATCTGAAGGCTCGACTGGTTACTGTTATCATGGGAGAACTCGGCAAAAAGGGAGACAATTCCTCCTACTTAGCTCCATATGCCAAGACACAGGCTCGGAGTCATGACTTCGAGAATCTGATTGACTCGCTCAGTCTGACCTCCGGTCTGTGGGTGGAAAGCTGTGCTGAAAGATACTTGGTTCTCAAGGCTTCTCGGAACTTCTTCCAGAACCTTGAGTTGAACTGGGTTCCTCGATCTGACACAATCTCCTTGGGAATGCCGTGAAGACTTACGATTCGGTCGATGTAGAGAGCTGCCAGCCGGTTGCCATCATAAGTGGTCTTGACAGGAATGGAATGGTCCACCTTGGTCAAATGATCGACTATGACCCAGATAGAGCCATGTCCTCTTATCCGACCTTGGTAACCCAGTGACGAAGTCCATTCCGACTTTATCCCCACTTCCACTCAGGAACCTTGAGTGGTTGAAGCCATCCGGTGGGTCGCTGATATTCAGCCTTGACCCTTTGGCACACATCACACTTTGCAACATAGGTTGCAATCTCTCTTTCATCCTGAGCCACCAGATTCGTGCCTTCAAGTCTTGTTACAACTTGGTGTGAGCGTTCCTTTGAGAGGGGTGGTTTGCAGATACGCCCGATCTTCGACGCGGAAGTTTTACTTCTTGACGACAGTCGTTGGTGTAGATCTCCCTTCTTGACATGGCGGTCTTCAAATGTCTTCTATCCAGCTGTCCGTCGCTTCTTTGTCTTCGGGAAGACAAGTAGGCCATCAAATAATGATGTTACCCAACTTGTCCAATTACCCCATGTGGTCTAGGAGTACGCAAGGTAAGCTGGGGTATTGGTGGTGGTCTCGGTTGAGTATTAGCAGAGGCCTTCCTCACTCTGAGTCAAGGCCCGTGGTCAGAATCTGACCAGGTGGTGGCTCGGTGGGGCTTAAGGGTTTCAAGGATTCTAGTGAGTGAGTGAACTTATATCATCTTATCCTTAAGCACAGTTTCTGAGATGCCAATAGCTATATCTAGTACTCCAAACGAAAAAGCATATCTCGCATAGACCAACTTCAATCACCACTCATGCCATGCATATCCTCATGATTCTCAAGAGACGGTCTAACAAAATTGTACTGTCTATGATCCCCAAATCTATATGTATGCCTACCTCTAAAATCCAAAGGTAGATCATACATGCTGCTGAGCTGAAATTAAACTCCACAATCCAAGCACTCAACCTAATCTTGCAAGCCTCACGATAATGCATCACCAATCTAAGGAAACACGTCATATGCCACTCCAAGATTTGTTTCCTTCCTATAGATCACCTCCAATAGCCCGGTAATTACCATCAATCACCACATGATCCAACAATTCTACAAATCCGATGTCTACGGTGTTCCACAAGATCTCAAGTCCCTATAATACCAAAATACTCGGAAGGACTACTCATAACGATAGTAAGTCCACCAAATTCTCATCATCCGGGTCAGTAAACTCCAAGATCATGATTATATAGATCCCTAAATCAACTCCGACAAACAATCCAATCTCCTAGGTTATTGCCCACCGAGAAGCATGGTATCATGATCAAGATCATCGGTCTAAATCCAATTTACTCCGAACCATGCAGACATATCCAGCACCTATACCAACTAGAGTCACCAACATAAATCCAAATCTCATGTCCAACGGGCACTCCTACATACTTCCCCAAAGTCATGATCCTACCAACATGAAAACCTCACAATCCACCCAGGTCTCAGATAATTCCTCGAAGTCACTGATACAAACCACCAAGTCATCTGTCCAATATCCTCGAACTGGTCTATCTATGGCATCGTCAGACCTCGTGCTATATTAGGATGAAAATATGCTCACTCATCGTGTCCACTAGCTCGTTTACGAACCCAGTGTTGTGCAAGGTTACAAAGGCTTAACTGGTTCTCTCGCTTTACCATGGGTTAGGCACATGGTTAAGGATTCGTGCTGGAGTGTCTTGTGAAGTCTCAAAGGGTCTAGGAATGGGGTTACTGGTCTGGAGGGTTAAACATAACTCTACGGGGTTGCAATTGATCGCGGAGGTTGTAGCAGAAGTCTTCAGTGCCAGTTGGCGGCCGAGGTAGAATCCTGGGTGCATCTTGTCTTGCTGGTCTTCAATTGGGAGGAGAGAGAATGGAGGGAAGAAGCAGCGTAGAGGTGGGAAATGCCTAAAGGGGGTTCTATAGTGCAGGTGCAACAAACAGGTGCAAAAAGGCAGAAACAAAAGAAACAAGGCAAGGAAGGTGATATAGCCATGCACTTGTTGCCTGGGGCCAAAGTGCGACTTATATCAAAACACAAACGAATAAAAGCAAACAACACACAATCATGGTTCCATCTGAACCATCATATGGACTCGACTGCGCATAGGGGGTACACGACTCATCCTACCCTAGGGGTTCTCGGACTCAGTGTCGTGACTTGTGCCTCGTGCAGTCTTCTGAGCTTCCTCGGATGTTGCTATGCCCCTTTTAGTTGCTTGATGAATGATCCGGGTTGAGCCTGAAGAATCTTCAACATCTTCTCGCCTGATGAGGTGATGGGGTGAAGGTGCCTCCTTGTAGCTGGCGTTGACTTGGTCTTCTCTTGTCTCTTTAATCATGACGATCCCTTGTGCCTTCTGGGGCGTCGAGGGTACCAGGTAGGCAATCCATGTGCAATGACAATGACAAGGCATAATAGAGGTCCAACATGTCGGTTTCATTGATGAAAACATCGACACCAGGAGCGGGGAACGAAGAGAACCGTTTTCCTGCTCACTATAGTGAGGCGGACCAAATGGCAAGGTTCTCATCCACCGGTGGTTGTCGATACAACAACGGTAGTGACAGGAGTACTCTATTAGCGATGCATATCATGATTTTGCACAACTCATGCCATGGTCATCGTAGGCCAACGTCGCTTCTTCTTGGGGTACTGCCAAGGGTATCACCATCTTCTGGGTCTTCATGTCCTCATCCATCGAGGATGTAACTTCCGTTGGTATCGTCTTGTCGTGGTGTCGTCAATCTTGCGTTCAGAAGAGGTGGGTAAGTGTTTGGCAAGGTGCACTCCACGAGGATTACAGAAAATCCAGTGGTCAGGGGCATAGGGGTTTTAGCGACCAAGGTTTTGAAGGGGAAGAGATCAATTATAGCCTAGTTTTCGAAAAACTGAGAGGGGAAGAGAAGTATAGATAGTTTTCAAAACTAGTAGTAGTTTTGAAAATAGTTTTGCCCTAACTAACGACCATGCTAACTAAGGCTTCCTACAGTCAGGATGGCTCTGATACCAGCTCTGTGGGGACCCCGACTCATAAGTCGTGATCACCGAATGCACGTGTACAGTGATCCCAGAGATCAATGCTCACTGAACACACAAAAGCAGAATAACAAGAGTCTTACATCCTTACATACCGTGTTACACAAATAGGACCATAATGGTCAGGTCTTGAGTATATCATCGCAGCGGAAATCTTCAAAGACAACTGGGACCCATGCCATCTGCCTTAACCCTACAGGCATTCTGACTGGGAAGCGTCCTAGCTCGCATGCTCGTCACCAAGAAATCTTCATCATAACCTGTTCTCTTCTGCCTGGCCAATAAAATAACCAGTGGCAAGCCAATGAGTACATTGAATGTACTCGCAAGCAACCCAAGTGTGATAACAGAATAATTATGCAAGGCTCTACTGCTACGTTGGCAGTTTTGCGGAAAGCTAGTTTTTCATATGCAATTATGATCAACATATAACAAGGGCATGCATGTCTCTGTAACAAGTATCAGGAGGTCACAGACATCATTGTCGAGAAAGAGTTGTAATCAACTCATGCACATGCTCATTGTGACTTTCTCACAATCACATCAACAATATCTCTGAATCGTGTTGTTTCCCAGAAACTTATGGACATAGTCTAAGTAGCGCCTCCCAACTGTCCTTGACCGCGGACACGGCTATTCGAATAGTTTGACACTCTGCAGAGGTTGCACACTTTACCCACAAGATCCGGGGAACTTCCGTGTCATCCACGACCCGCGGTACCTCAAGTACCCGGGGTAAGCACCCGATCACTACCTTTCCCTAGACGACACTAACATAGAGTCCACTCGATTGGTAGCAGCCCCGTGCCAAACATTTCACATCTCAAGGTTTGTGGAGACTCGCTCCGTATTCATCACATATCACAAGCACGGGGTACCAACGGTGTGTCCGGTGCCCTGTAAAGACAGTCATGGCCGCCTATCCAAGTGCGACCCCGTCCCAGGAGTGACCTCATGTCACTCCCGTCACTAGTAATGCGGGCACCATGCTAGTATCAACTTAGGTAATCAATAATGCCCTATCCCATATAAGGGTAGAGTGGTTGCGCATGTTTGGTTGGGACGGTAGTCACACATAAATCTAATCCATCTCTGTAAACAACACTTTCGTCAAGCCTCGGCACACTACTTCTCCACCAAGTAGTGCCCTAGTTTCTTATCAACTCCCAGGGGCATTAGTGGCACCCACTGGGTCATTGGCAAGTATGTCAGACCACACTTGTTTCACTCAATGCATAACCCCGACCCATTTTGCGTAGCCAACTATTATAGCATACATCTATCTACTCCCACCCACATAACCCTCATAGGAAGGTAGGGTCATGTTTGATGCAAGTTTCAACAGTAAAGTAACAGGGGTAGCAACCAAAGTGGTTTCCACCTCAACATGATTCCGATGCATTGAATATAAAGGTGCTATGAGACATGCATAAAAAGGTTTCTTGGACATGGTCAAAGGGCTGCTTGCCTTATTCTTCTGAGTCTTCTAAACTTCTGGTCCATCTCCGAGTACTTCGTTTATTTCATCAACTAACGATGGAAACAATCATAATAAGCAACACAATCAAAGCAAAAATAAAAGTGCTCTAAAAATAGGAGTTGGACTTTTCTAGGATACCTCTGGTCATATGAAAAATAACCAAGGTGGTTTCATAGGTGTTGGATCAATAGGTAGTTTGGAACATCCCAATATGATGGAACCAAAGGGTTTATGGATTTGGAAGAAGTATACAGAAATATTTTCTTGAATGATGGGCCAAGGCACCCATCAACAAGTCATGATTTTTGAAGCATCTAGGAGTTGGTTGCAATGGATTTGGATTTGAAATGAATTTCCTAGGATTTTGCAAAGCTGATAAATATGGAGAAATGGCTCCATATTTGGTGGGGTACAGAAAGTATTATTAAAAATGTTCCAAAACTAAGTTTGGACATGACAAGCATCTAGGAATTTGAATCACTGCATTTGGATCAAGATTGAGCTCTCTATGATTTTCTAAAGTTCATCACAGAAATGAAATAAAGGCATTTGATAAATATGTGTGAAGGAAAAGTCTGTGGAATAATGTGCATGTAGCACCAAAAGATAGAGCATGATTTATGGAGTCATAGGAAATTTGAATTATCAAGTTTGGAGTTCAATTGAATATTCTAGGCATTTTTGAAGATGACAGAATAAAGAAAAGGAAAAAGGGAAGGGGGTTTTATACCTATACTGCGTTTTGGGCGCAGTATAGCACCGCAGCGCTCTGGGCCGGCCCAACTGCACAGCAGCGCGTAGGGAACCTGGCCACGTCGAAGACGCCCGCCAGGAAGGGCGCCACCGCGCGGGGGAGGCGGCCGAGGCCAGACCCGCCTCCACTTAAATGGAGGGCCCAGCCTCCAGGTCGCTGACGCGCGGGCCGCCAACGGCAGGCCTTCTTCTTCCTCCCGCGCGAACAGAGGCGAGGCAGAGGAGGCGCGGCCGAGCGCTCGCCGGTGTGGCCCCGTCGACCCAGGCCGTTTCCGGCGACGCTCCGGCCACCGGAACGACCAACGCGGAGAGGCGCATCCGGCCGTGGGTGACACGCCCGCCGGGGAGGACCAGATCGGGCAAGGGGGCAACCGTGGCGGAGGAGGGCTCCGGCCACTTTGGGCTTCGAGCGCACGGCCACCTCGGGGAGGAAAGACGGAGGTGGGGAGCTCCCTGGAGGTCGTGTGACGGCACCAGGGTGGCCAAGGGGGAGAGAGGTGCTCGGGGTCGCCTGAATTTGAGCGGCGGCCGGCGGCTCTGCTCCGGCCAGGGAGGCGGCTGCAGGGCACGGGTAGAGCGAGGGGTGGGTCCAAAGGGTGTTTGGGAAGGAGAGGGAGCAAATGGGACGGAGAGGAGGGCCTGGGGCAGTCTTATATAGACATCCCGCAGCTCACCGTGGAAGCGGCGCATGCGTGGCTGCGGCAACGGCTCGGGAGGCCACGGGGGTAGGTTCCGGGGTGTCTGCGGTGTGCGTGGGCGTGGTCCAAGTCGAGAGGAAGGAAGAGAAGGGGCGGGGAGCGCCAGAGGGGCCGCGCGTGTGAGCTTGCTCAGTGGAGCGCTCGGGCGGCCACGGCGCGCGTGCGAGCAGGAGTGAGGGAGGAGGAGAGAGGAGGGGGCCGACCGCCCAGCGTGTTGCGGACGTCGAGGCCACCTCGAGGGACACGAGGGGGAGGCCCAAGGCTGTCGGAAGCAGCCGATTGGGGGCGGCTACAGTGCGGGAGCGCACTGTAGCGCGCTCCAGAGCATGCGTTTGGCTGCCATGGTCGTGACCTCGCCGCTCTAGTCGTGTCCAACAAGCCAAAGGTTGTCTAGAAGGTCAGAAGTGGAGTAAAGAAATGGCATGTGGCCTTGGATGCTCTTGGAGGCCACTGGGATAAGGAGAGAGGTGAAGGAGAGGGAGTTTACTGCTATCCAAGAGAGTGAATTGGGGTTTTACCCCCTCAATCATGGAGCTGGGGTGCTGGGGAAGTTACTGGGGGTAGCCAGTAACTAAATGAACATGTGGTAAAAAGTTGAGGCCATGGAGAAAAGTAAAAGTGATCAAGATGAAGGTTTAAATAAAAATCCAGAAGGTGTTTGATCAGTGTTTGGTCAAGCAAATGACCTCCACTTGGCATGGGACTTAACATGATCAAATGTCACATATAATTAGGCCCCTACACCAAATTTGAGCTCATTTGGGCAAAGTGGCCAATGTAACTTTGGTGAACCCTAGAAATCAACAGAAATGGTTTCACCATGTTTGAGTCAAGCAATTCATCTCCCCTTGATGCACCACTTGGTGTAGCATCATCATTTGGGGTGATGAACATGCCAACAAAGTTTGAGGCTCCAGATAAAAAGTTGACAATGTAAAGTTGTTCAAATTTGAATTTGAACAGAAGTGGTTTTGGGGTGATCTGATCAAGTTGCTCTATTCCAAATCTTGTGCCATTTGGTCTAGACGCCTTATTAGGCCATTCTAGCATGTGCACCAAATTTGAGAGCATTTGGACAAGTTTGGCAATGTAGAGTTGCTCAAACTTCAAATATGGACAGAATGGTTTTGAGGGGATTAGAGGATGTTTCCTTGATCTTAAAGGCATGAGGCTTTGCAAGATCATCAAATATGTCATATATGACATGATAGAATTTCCCTGGAATTTTTGGAGAATATTTCCTTTGTAAATATTTCAAAAGCTTGAAATATCCAGAAAGGGTTTTGGAAGGATTTTTCCAATATTTTGAACATGACCATGTGTTGAAACTCTTATATATGGACAATATATGTCCTATGAGTCTCCCTGAATTTTGGTAAATATTTTTGAAATGATTAAATAATTTTTCCCTATTAAAGACCATTTCTGGCCTTAAGAAAAAGCTTTTAAATAAAATATAAAAATAACTTTTAAAATTATACTTTTGTGGTTTCTGGGAGTCCTATATCTAATAGGATTCAAATAAACTTTTTGAAAGATTTTTCACACCCTAAATAAGGTACTTGCAGTGCAAACCTCAATTCAGGGGTTTTTGGAAAACTAATTTTAGAAAATACCATTTGGCCAAAAATATTTTTATAATAAAATTCTATACTGGTCTATACACATGGCATGATCATTGGGAAAAGGTTTTGGGTCAAGGAGATGAAGTATAAGAGTTGGAGGATTTATTTGATTTTTAGAGCACTAGCAAACAGCAGACAAGAGTCAAATCAAGCAAAGTCAACAACACTCTAAAGTTTTTGCAAATCCACATTTTTAACATGAAAATAAGCTTAAGCAATGTGACATGAAAATCAGGGTGTGACAAAATTCGTCCGGAGCGTTGAGATATCGACGAAACAATCTGATGCTGCAGCAGAATCCGAGTCAAACTACAAGTCCAAAGGTCTTGCATCACCTCCACTTGGGCCCATGACCTTGTACGACCTAGGGTTAGTTTTAGGCTGCCTTGGGACGTCCTTCCACCTCCTTGGCCGCCACCCCTTGCTCCTATATAAGTAGATCCATATAATAGCTTTTTCTTTGGGATTTGTTTAGTCAAAAGTTAGCCATTGCAACTTCGTGTACTTCGTGTGTGTCCAACGACCAGACCAAGACCGCTTACGGATCCCCATCTTTATCAATACTTCATCTATATTTGCAATATTCTTGCTTGTTCGTCGATTGCATGCAGGAATAGACCTTCGTGGTTAGGCTGATTGTGCTTCTGGCATCGTTAGTAACCCCTCGAGATTAGTTTAGCGATTGCTAAGGCGCAACGTCGTGCACGTTTGTAGTCGGATCGTCAAAGTCACCTCCACCAAATCGATAGTTACCATCTCATTGAAAGATCGGGCCCCTCACCTCTATCAGAACAGTGGAAAGTTGGATGACAATATATCTCGGAATGGCTATGGAAATGCCATGATAGGTAGGTATGGTGGCTGTTTTGAGGAAGGTATATGGTGGGTGTATGGTACCGGCGAAAGTTGCGCGGTACAAGAGAGGGTAGCAATGGTGGAAGGGTGAGAGTGCGTATAATCCATGGACTCAACATTAGTCATAAAGAACTCATATACTTATTGCAAAAATCTACGAGTTATCAAGACAAATTATTCAACGCATACTCCTAGGGGAAGGGTTGGTAGGAGTTAACCATCGCGCGGTCCCGACCTCCACACAAAGGATGACACTCAATAAATAAATCGTGCTCCACCTTCATCACATAACGGTTCACCATACGTGCATGCTACGGGAATCACAAACTTTAACACAAGTGTTTCTCAAATTCACAATTACTCCACTAGCATGACTCTAATATCACCATCCTCATATCTCAAAACAATCATCAAGTATCAAACTTCTCATAATATTCAATGCACTTGTATGAAAGTTTTTACTATACTCATCTTGGATGCTTATCATATTAGGACTAGTTTTATAACCAAAGCACATTACCATGTTGTTCTAAGAGACTCTCAAAAAGATATAAGTGAAGCATGAGAGATCAATAATTTATACAAAATAAAACCACGACCATGCTCTAAAAGATATAAGTGAAGCACTAGAGCAAAACTATCTAGCTCAAAAGATATAAGTGAAGCACATAGAGTATTCTAATAAATTCCAATTCATTTGTATTTCTCTCAAAAGGTGTGTCCATCAAGGATGATTGTGGCAAACTAAAAAGCAAAGACTCAAATCATACATGACGCTCCAAGCTAAACACATATCATGTGGTGAATAAAAATATAGTCTCAAGTAAGGTTACCGATAGATGAAGACGAAAGAGGGGATGCCTTCCAGGGGCATCCCAAAGCTTAGGATCTTGCCACTCTTTGTTCCATAGTCCATCAAAGCCATACTCAAAACTTGAAACTTCACAACACAAAACTTAGCCAAAAATCTCGCGAGCTTCGTTAGTATAAGAAAACAAAACACTACTCAAAGGTACTGTAATGAACTCATTCTTTGTTTATATTGGTGTTAAACCTACTCTATTCCAATTTCTCTATGATTCATACCCCCCGATACTACTCATAGATTCATCAAAATAAGCAAACAACACACAAAAAACAGAATCTGTCAAAAACAGAACTACCTGTAGTAATTTATAACTTTCGAATACTTCTATAACTCAAAAGAAATTGAAATAAATTTGTGGACGTGAGGAATTTGTCTATTAATCATCTGCAAAAAGAATCATCTAAAATGCACTCTCCAGTAAAAAATGATAGCTAATCTCGTGAGCGCTAAAGTTTCTGTTTTTTACAGCATGATCACATAAACTTAACACAAGTCTTCCCAAAGGTTCTACTTGACTCAAACACTAATTAAAACACAAAACCACATCTAAACAGAGGCTAGATGTAATATTTATTCCTAAACAGAAGCAAAAACAAATAAAATTGGGTTGCCTCACGACAAGCTCTTTCTTTATAGCCATTAAAATATGCTTGGGAATTCAATGATGCTCACATGAAAGACAAGACTTGAAGCATAAAAAGAGCATGATAAAGCATGTGAAAATCACATCTAAGTCTAACATACTTCCTATGCATAGGCATTTTATAGGAAAACAAATTAGCAAGACAATCAAGATCTAGCATATGCAAGCAGGAAAAAAGAGCCAATAGCAATCTCAACATAACGAGAGGTAATTTAGTAACATGAAAATTCCTACAACCATATTTTCCTCTCTCATAACAATTGCATGTAGGATCATAAGAAAATTCAAGAATATAGCTATCACATAACATATTCTCAACACGATCCAAATGCCTGCGTAGTTGACACTCTTCCAAAATAGTGGGATTAACATTAACTAAATTCATGACCTCTCCAAACCCACTTTCATCAAAAAATTCATAAGATTGAACATTCTCAAAATATGTGGGATCTAAAGTTGACACTCTTCCAAACCCACATTCAATATTATTGCCAACATTATTATCAATCTCATATATATCACGGCGCTTAAATAAATTTTGAAGATCATAAGAAGAATCACCCCAATCATGATCATTGCAACAAGTAGTGGACATAGCAAAACTAGCATCCCAAGCTTAGGGTTTTGCATATCGTTAACACAATTAACAGTAATAGAATTTCCAATAACATCATTGCAATCATGTTTTTCATTCAAAGAGCTATCGTGAATCACTTCAAAAATTTCTTCTTTCAATACTTCGTTAAAATTTTCATATTCACGAATTTCAAGCAAAACCTCATAAATATAATCTAGTGCACGCAGCTCACTAGCAATTGGTTCATCATAATTGGATCTCTTAAAAAGATTAACAAGTGGATGAGGATCCATAATTTAGCAAGCGAAGATGCAAGCTAATAGAGGGCACATGGTAACACAAGCAAAAAAGGTGAATAGAAAAAGGCGAATAAAACGGCAAAGGTCAAGTGGGGGGAGAGGAAAACAAGAGGCAAATAATGTAATGCGAGGGATAAGGGTTTGTGATAGGTACTTGGTATATGACTTTTGCGTAGATCTCCCGGGCAACAGCGCCAGAAATTCTTCTTGCTACTTCTCGAGCTTGCGTTGTATTCCCTCGAAGAGGAAGGGGTGATGCAGCACAGTAGCGAAAGTATTTCCCTCAGTTTTTGAAAACCAAGGTATCAATCCAGTAGGAGACCACGCGCGAGTCCCTCGCACTCGTAGCTAACGTGATAAGGGGTTGTCAATCCGTTCACCGTTACTTACGAGAGTGAGATCTGATAGATATGATAAGATAATATTTTTGGTATTTTTGGTATAGAGATTGAAATTAAATAATGCAAAATAAGTAAATAGTAGATGGAAGATTAATATGATGAGAATAGACCCGAGGGCCATAGGTTTCACTAGTGGCTTCTCTCATGATAGTAGAACTCTACGGTGGGTGAACAAATTACTTTCGAGCAATTGTTAGAAAAGCGCATAGTTATGAGAATATCTAGGCATGATTATTATATATAGGCATCACGTCCGTGACAAGTAGACCGAAATGATTCTGCATCTACTACTATTACTCCACACATCGACCACTATCCAGCATGCATCTAGAGTATTAAGTACATAAGAACAGAGTAACGCCTTAAGCAAGATAACATGATGTAGAGGAATAAACTCAAGCAAGATGACATGATGTAGAGGGATAAACTCAAGCAATATGATATAAAACCCATATTTTTATCCTCGATGGCAACAATACTATACGTGCCTTGCTGCCCCTACTGTCACTGGGAAAGGACACCGCAAGATTGAACCCAAAGCCAAGCACTTCTCCCATTGCAAGAACTATAGATCTAGTAGGCCAAACCAAACCAATAATTCGAAGAGATTTGCAAAGATATTATAATCATACATAAAATATTTCAGAAAAGAATCCACTATTGTTCATAGATAATCTTGATCATAAACCCACAATTCATCGGATCTCGACAAACACACCGCAAAAAGATTACATCGAATAGATCTCCTCGAAGATCGAGGAGAACTTTGTATTGAGATCCAAAGACAGAGAAGAACCCATCTAGCTAATAACTATGGACCCGAAGGTGTGTGGCAAACTACTCACAACTCATCGGAGGGGCTATGATGTTGATGTAGAAGCCCTACGTGACCGATGCCCCCTCTGGCGGAGCTCCGAAACAGGCCCCAAGATGGAATCTCACAGGAACAGAAGGTTAAAATGGTGGAATTAGGGTTTCTTGGTCCTCCTCGATGTTTTTAGGGTATGAGGGTATATATAGGAGGAAAAAATTATGTCGGTGGAGCAACATGGGGTCCACATGGGTGGGGGGCGCGCCTACCCCCCTGGGCGCGCCCTGCCCCCTCGTGGGCACCACGTTTCTTCTCTAGCTTGTACTCCAAGTTTCCCGTGAAGATATTGTTCCAAAAACGATTCTCCCGAAGGTTGCTAGGATATCTGCACCAACCTCGTCGAGCTGGCTCGGCGCGTGCACCTCGCCCGGATTAAAGCTGACCGGAAGCACTTCTTCCTTGTGTGGAACTCGTGGAAAATTCTGCATCTGGGGGAGAGAGACTCTCGTCTGCTCAGATGACCAGTCCTCAACTGGGGATACGGAATCGATCTATCCACTTTCTGATGGCGGGCTCGCGGGTTGTTTCAATTGCAACATTATTCCAGACCCCTATGATCCGCCATGCCGGGCCGCCATATTCATGGCTGGGATGGCGCCAACTCACAATTCAACGATTATTGGAGCGACAGCGATGACTGACCCCTCAGCGCCGGCTCCTGGGACGTCCGACTCAACCAGACCGCCGACTCAAGTTCTGTGTGAACTAATGACTACCCTAGCAACCTTGCTGGCGACCGAAGTCACTGTGGAGAACCAGGAAGAACAAAATGTGGAGATTGCAAAGCTTCGGGAATAGATGACCAAGGCCCAGGCGGATATCAATGCTGAGAACACCTAGATAGCCGCGTTGCAGGGTCAGGTTAATGCAGAGAAGCAGCGTCTAGAGATAGAAGCCTGGCGCCTTAACCTCGACCAGAATACTTCCAATGCGATTCATAGGAGGAGACACCCGAACCGTCTACCTCTGACTTATGAGCCCCTGCGCTTGTTCAACACGCCAGGGGCAGGCCCGAGTACGCTAGGAGCGCCGGTTATACCCCAATTAACCGCTGACACGCTTGGGGGCAGGGGAGAGGATCAACCTTATCAGCCAGAGCTGGCAACAAGAGAGGAGCTGGCCCCCAACCCTCTTCTTGTTCAGACACCACCGCATCACTTCCTGACACTATCCGGTCACTTCTCCAACCCGGTGGATAATATGGTGGCAGCGGCAACCCGGCTCACCGCGCTTCCCATCACCGGTGACTCGCTAGTAGCGGTGGAAGCTCGAAACTCCATTGGATTTTTGCAGCCAACGATTGCTCAGCAGGCTAATTACTCTTATAGTCGGCATCGTGGGCACTCATCCCTATTACCAAGCCGCAGCTACACTAGGCATGCCGAGTCGCGAGCGGTGTCTAGTAGCGAGCAACACTGTAACCCTCCCCGGAACACGCACATTGATGCTCACCATTGTGGATGAAGCAAGATCCCTCAGCGTGTCGGAGGCAGTGAACTAATGGGCTTATCGGCCACCCCCAATCATTCCTTCAACATCGGTGGGGGCCGGGTCGAGCACTAGAACCATCTGAGGGCCTAGTGCCTAGTGTTGGCTTTATGTAATGAGCGATGCCTAAGGATTTTAAGGCTCCTCACAAAGTACCCAACTACACGACGGATCTCCAGCCCGCGGCTTGGATTGAGGGCTTTGAGCCGGCAATGGATATGTTGGATGTCAATGACATGGTATGTGCCAAGTATTTCACCATGATGTTGGAAGGGCCAGCTCGTACAAGGTTGAAGAACATGCCCCCCAATTCTATAAACACCTAGGTAGATTTGAAGGAGCTTTTCATCAATAATTTTCAAGGGACTTCCAAGCAGCCAATGCAAATTGTGGATTTGGAACACTGTGTGCAGCATGAAGATGAGTCCTCCCATCATTGGGCTCGCCGGGTTGCGAACATTATCCACTATTCGAACAGTATTGGGGCAGCTCAAGCTTTATTGATCTTGGAGAAGAATTGTCACTCTCAGCCCCTTGTGTAGAAGCTCAGGCGGCTTAAATGCAAGTGCACGGATATGGGTAATCTCATGAATGCAAGTGCACCAGATATGTTGATTCTGATGGTACAAAGGATCCTAGCTCTGACGATGACAAGCCAAATAAGGGCAAGAAAAACAGTGCTAATAAAGGCCAGCGGCAGAATGCTTCAACGCATAATGGTAGTAACAATAACCATGGTAAAAGTGGAAAGCGCAAGCACCCCAATGGCGGGTCAGATTTTGTTGCTAACACCAATGCATGGTTCAAAATCAGCATCGCAATGGCAAGCCGCCCTATAATGGGGGGAAGCCCAAGAATTATGAGGAATCTCATCATGCACCATGTCCTAAGCACAATTATCCTGACAAGCCATCCGCTCATGCTTGGAAGGATTGCAATATTATGCAGGAATACATGAATCAGTCGTTTCAACAACGTCATGGCAATGGTAATGGTCCGCAAGGCGGGTCAGGCTCTGGCGGCTTTCCAGGAGCTGGATTTGGTAGTGGCGGCTCATGTTTTGGCTATCAGGGTCAAGGGAACCATGGTGATCATAATTAGCACTCCGGTAAAGGTAATCAGCAGCAACATAACTAGTTAGGATATCAGAGTAATCCGAAGCAGCTCAATAGTGGCCAGTACTGTCGGGGATATACCCCGCGGTATGAACCGGCCGGAATTATAACCCGGCCGGACTTGGCGTTTTATTTAAGACGGTTTATACTTGATGATTCACTAGCAACCTGTCTAAATAATATCACTCACTGGTAACCCGGCTGGCGGATCATGGATGACAAGGCCCAAGGCCCAGAAGGCCGGTTCATATTAATAGTGGGCCGGTTTATGAAGAAAGCACAAGGAATATTCTCCTATAGAGGGAGCAAGATTAGGACTCCTTGTAATAGATCAATCCTAGTCCTACTAGGACTAGTCATGTAAACCGCCCCTCCAACATATATAAGGAGGGGCAGGGCTCCCCAAACAGCACGTAGGGTTAGACACAAAGAGCCGGTTTACCGGCGACACCACGAGGATCATAATGAGACCTAGCCTCAAACAGCACGTAGGGTTATTACCGGATGATGTTTCCCGGGGCCCGAAGCTGTCTAAACCCGTGTCTTGCATCGCGTCTATCGATTCTGCTCAACCCCTCTCAAGCTACTACATAGATGCGCGGCTCCACACCTGAAGTCCGTTAATCCAGACATCTGACGTGCTAATTCCACGACAGTTGGCGCCCACCGTGGGGCTCACGCATGGTGGTGATGACTTCTTGGAGGGATCTCTTTTAGGGATCGAGAAATTCGCGACTGTTCGTATGAAGAAGACGGTGCAAAGGATCTACATCATCTACACGATGAACGGATTTAATGGCGAATATCAGACCGAGATACAAATAATTAAGGGTTTGTTGTTCAATACGTGGTCGGCGCGTCATGCTCCATCGAAACCGATGGGAGACTCCAGTCCTGCTGCTACTTCTTGCCATAAAATATCATCCAGCGAAGACAGTTTTTGTGCAAATCAATCGGAGTACTAGTACGAGATGGATCAGAGAAAAAATAGTAAGGGAAAGCTACAGGCTCGGACTACTCGGTCGACCTGCTTTATTAATCCGGATCCAAGCGACCCGCTGAGGCCTCCGCTGCCCTCGTGGACTCGTGCTTGCCGAGCTGCCTCCAGAGTTTTGCTTTCCGCCTCGGTCTCGGCTGCAAATCGCCGTAGGGTGCGAGTCCTTCATCAATCATCAAGCCGTCTGCCGCTTCTTGATGCGCCAGCGCAGCCGCACCTGAGAAGCGGATCGCCAAGCCGGCCACGCAGCAGCTGTGGCCCTTCCTCGTAGCTGTCGCCGAGCTGCCCTGCGATCCTGTCAAAGCTTCCAACTATACGTGGTTGATGATCCAGTACTCTAGCCCGGACCCAGGCCTCCTCCGATCCCCCTCCGCGAGAGCCACCGCATCCCAGTCACGGCCGCAACCTTTGCCGGCCGGCCACCTCCATCAAACCGCTGAAGTACCTCGTCGGGTCACCCTGTCACGTCCTCCGTCGCGCCGGTGAGCCACCTCGGCCTCACTGTGCCGCCTCAAATCCGTCGTGGACAAACCGCTTGGAGTTTCACCTCAGCCTTGAGGCGCCGCTTCCATGGCCGGTCCAGCCTCCGCCTTTTCCTGCAACCTGCCGTGGCCGCGGCCCGCTTCAATCTGCCCCGGCCTAGCCTTGCCGAGCCGCCGTTTTTCAAGTCGCCAACCACCAGGAGCCGTCCGTGCTTCGTTAATTTCTACCTCTGCGTCAGTGGCTTCGAGCGGCCCTTGTTCATATTCGTTGAGCCGTCAGACTGTTGTAGTCACTGCGGTCCCGCCGCCATGGTCAACCACCCCGGATTCTTCTGCCACCACGGGTCGAGAGTCGCCGGGCGGCTCCGCCTCGAGTCCGACCTAAGTCGTCGTTGTCCTTGTTGCCAAGATGCCTCAATCTCGATTCCGAGTCGCCGCCAGTCCGGGCGCGCCTCGCCTCCTTCTGCAGGGTTTTCTATCATGGCCAAGCCGCCAGCACGTCGCTCCGCCGTTAGGCGTCAAGTGCGCAGACTCGGCAACCGCTGTAAGCCATCGGCCGCTGACCCGGCGTTATGTATATCACTCGTGGCTGCCGCCCGTGTCTGCAGTTTCGTCCTCGAATCTTTTCTCCATCATGGCCGTTATTACAAGTACAGGTGTGCGCCGGAGCAGGCTCTTAGCCGGCTCAAGCTCATTCTGATGAAATTGTGCACACCTCGCCAACTGAAAGAATATGCAGCAAGGTTCAGTGTTCAAGCAGTGGCCAAGTGGTCGCTCCCAGAGCACTCTCACCTCAGAGCTTAATCAACATCAACCAGGCTGGCAGTTGTCATTATAATTTGGCTCAAAGATTAAAACTGCAAGCGGAGACCAAAAGACGTTTTCTCTACAAGTTGTGCTGGTCGTTTTATCCGTCAAAGAACAAACTATCAAGTAAAACTCCCACGCAGTACCAACTTCATTGTTCTACGCTCAGGACATTCTGATGGACAATGCATCACATGGGAATCATCTATTGTACAAATATATCAGGTGATATCTATCCTATTTCTTTTTACATATTAATTCATCCGAGCAAAAATTCCTCGCCCTGCTGTATTTTATATGCAGGAAATTTATTCATTATAAAATGGTATTAAACCACGGAGATAAAGGCACGCCAAACATCGTTCGACACAAGTGGACGTCGTTGTTCTACGTATTCCCGCGCTGGTTTACAAACGCCCTGGCCGAATCTTGCGACCGCACCGATTTACCATGCCGTGGCCGTTCCCTTGGGACCACGCCGGTTTGAAACGCCATGGCCATCTCTTATGACTGCACCGTCTTACAACATGGAGGGCAACTCGCTCACGCTAGCATACAACGCCATGGCCCGGCGAATCAGGTGAAATCCATCCATTATGTTTTTATATTACATATCGCTTTCTTTAAAAGAGCAATTACTCCGGTCTGCAAAGTTATCTAATGCAGGACCCCAAACCGCCGTATTGGAGCAAAATTAAAGGCCAATATGCGCCACCTTACGACGCCACGGACGGCTAGTTCACGCATCCGCAACGGTTTACAACGCGGGGGACAACTTGCTCATCTGCACCGGTTTACAACCCCATGGCCGGTTCATCTGTTTGAGCCGCCTCTGATACTGCGGTCGTTTTACTGTCTAACCTGTGATCCGGTCTATTCAACATACCGGTTCAAATTTACTCAGGTGATATCCATCTACAGTATTATTTCTCTTGTTATATATCATTTTTCATTCAGAAAATAAGATGCTTTGATCAGTCTATCTGGTTGTATAGGGCAACTCCCAAATATGCACTCAGAAGCAATAAACTCCCTGAAGGGTGTAAGGTCACATCCGGCTCAAAGAGGACGCTTCACGGAAACCCTCTGGATGGTAATCCATCCAGTGATTGGTTCAAAATTTACCCATGGCTTCATGGAGCCATGGAGACCCTCTGGAAAGGCTACAGGCATCCAGTGATTGGTTAAAATTTTCCCATGGTTTTAAGGAACCATGGAGGCCCTCTGGAAAAGCTACGGGCATCCAGTGATTGGCTTATATTTCCCATGGCTTCATGGAGCCATGGAGACCCTCTGGAAAGGCTACGCCATCCAGTGATTGGTTTATAATTACCCATGGTTTCAAGGAGCCATGGAGGCCCTCTCGAAAGGCTACGGTCATCGAGTGATTGGCTAAAGTTTTTTCTTATGGTTCCTATGGAAAGACGAGATTATCCGCATCCATCGACAGGCCCTCTGGAAAGACGGGATTACCCGCATGCAGTGATTGGCTGAACCTTGCTTTGAGCCTGTCAGCTCATAAAAAGCCTCGACTACATGGTTTTATTTGCAAATTTGCATTTTCTGATCTTTATGTGTTATGATTCTTTAATCCGGAGTGGGACAATTCAAGAAATTGACCACACATCTACAAAGTTAAAAGTCTGGATCGTGAATATCCAGCGAGAGTTAAACCGGCGTTCATCGTAACCCGGATCGACCTTCATGATGAGCCGACAAATTGGCAGTACATGATCAGTTATAATGACCGGTGTTCATTAAATCGGCCTGGCTTTCGACTATAAGTCGCCAGTATGAGATAAAATAATGACCGGTGTTTATTAACCCGGCCTGGTTGTGATCAAATATCACTGGAACCGGTTTTCAAACCGGATTATATTATTCAAATCTTTAATAGCCAACATGGCTGGATTTTTATTATGATTGAGGTTATCAAAGTCGCTTTAAGCGCAATGGATATTATTTCATCGATGGAAGTGATTTATTTTACAAAGGAATAGTCCCGAGTTGTTGCAGGCATACAACCCGGCACTTGGGGGCTACATTATTCAAATTGAGTTTACATCAAATATACAAGTCTCATGTCGCTGCAAGCATGCACCATGACACTTGGGGGCTAATGCAAAGTCATTTTTTACTGGCCTTATTGAAGACCCGACTCATCATATTATAATAAGCCGGCCCTTGGGGGCTACCAGTCGCTCCTGACAACAAATTAAGGTACACAAGTATTAATCCATTATATTGAAAGGTCACTGCTCAGTTGGTAAAGCACAAAGCTCTTAACCTTATGGTCGTGGATTCAAACCCCACGATGGAAGTACATTATATAATGTTATTTTCAAATGAATATATCTACAAAGTCCCTGCTCATTATTCCATAATAACCCGGCACTTGGGGGCTACACTATGCTGTTCAAGTTTATATGATCATATTTTCAAAGTCCCTGCTCATTATTGCATAATGACCTGGCACTTGGGGGCTACATAATATGGAATATTCAGTTTCATAGTGATTGGGATGAACAATCCGGATTTCTTCAAGATTATACAATGCTATTTTCAAGGAAGAATATACAAAGTCCCTGCTCATTATTACATAATGACCCGGCACTTGGGGGCTACAGGTAATATGCATATAAAGGAGGAACATTTTCAAATTCTCAGTTTTGGGTAAGTCTGGAAGATTAATCATAACCCGGCATTGGCAACAATCATAACCCGGTATCAATAAATAGTCATGACCCGAAATTATCAATTTTTATAACCCGACAATGGTGGTAATCATAAACCGGCATCTTCAAAGCCGGCTGGATATCAGTTGAATATTTCAAAGATCAATATTTTTGTCAAGTCAGAGCATTAAAGGCCGATTCAAATGGATTCTTTATTTACAATATTTCTTATGCAAGCAAGTTGAATATAAAGTTGGTCTGTTGATCCGGATTTTCTAGAAGAAGGAAGGACAAGGACGTATTGATGATCAGGTGCCGGTTTACAAGAATTCTTAACTCGGAGCACAACCTCTCAAATTTGTTCTTGTGTTGGTTTTAAAGCATAAGATTACCATGGACACATCCAAGCTAAACTTGGGGGCTAATGTCGGGGATATACCCCGCGGTATGAACCGGCCGGAATTATAACCCGGCCGGACTTGGCGTTTTATTTAAGACGGTTTATACTTGATGATTCACTAGCAACGTGTCTAAATAATACCACTCACTGGTAACCCGGCTGGCGGATCATGGATGACAAGGCCCAAGGCCCAGAAGGCCGGTTCATATTAATAGTGGGCCGGTTTATGAAGAAAGCACAAGGAATATTCTCCTATAGAGGGAGCAAGATCAGGACTCCTTGTAATAGATCAATCCTAGTCCTAGTAGGACTAGTCATGTAAACCGCCCCTCCAACATATATAAGGAGGGGCAGGGCTCCCCAAAGAGGAGGGGCGAGAAGACAAGTTTTAGAGGAGAAGTTTAGACAAGTTTCTAGGGTTAGACACAAGGATCCGGTTTACCGGCGACACCACGAGGATCATAATGAGACCTAGCCTCAAACAGCACGTAGGGTTATTACCGGATGATGTTTCCCGGGGCCCGAAGCTGTCTAAACCCGTGTCTTGCATCGCGTCTCTCGATTCCTCTCAACCCCTCTCAAGCTACTACATAGATGCGCGGCTCCACACCTGAAGTCCGTTAATCCGGACATCTGACGTGCTAATTCCACGACAAGTACCATGTTTTCACTACAAGCACTTGCAAGTGTGACCAGACAGTCTACAAGCGAGCCATCAATATTGTTGAGCTGACAGTACCATGTTATTTGAACTGGTCTGAGCACACGATCACTTGGAGCGGGCGTACCACCCGTCCCAGTGGATAATTCGGGTCATCTGGCCCTGGTAGTGGACCCTCAAGCGGGAGGTTATAAGTTAACTAAGGTACTTATGGATGGTGGAAGAAGCATCAACATATTATACTATGACAGTTTTT
This sequence comes from Secale cereale, assembly GCA_902687465.1. Lineage (NCBI taxonomy): Eukaryota > Viridiplantae > Streptophyta > Magnoliopsida > Poales > Poaceae > Secale > Secale cereale. The sequence continues at coordinate 311,050,450 of LR738714.1, read as the reverse complement.
GGTGAATGAATTTGACAGAGAAGGACCTTAAGCCGTCTTCAACTATTTTTCATCGAGTTGTTCCTGGTAAGTCGGCTTATCATGTAGGACGGATTGCCTTGGAGGTGGCTTTTGGTGATAAGTATAACTACAAAGGAGAGACGTTGTGGTTTGAGGTGGTCAAGATCAACAGTCCATATCATGCGTTGTTTGGATGACTGGCTTATGCTAAATTCATGGCTCTCCCTTGTTATGTACATTTACAGCCTAAGATCTCAGGGCTACGTGGGACACTGACAGTTCATGGGGATCATAAGGTGGCTCTGGACTGTGAAAAAGGAGATGCTGGTTATGCAGAGACGTCTTGTGCCACCGCAAAGCTCAAGTTTTATAAAGATGATGTTGACCCGACTGGCATGACTCCTTTGAAAAACCCATCACCGAGAAGGACCCTCTGCTAAAATTTCATTCGGCAAAGGATACAAAGCAAGTTGATTTTGTCCCTGGTGATTCTTCTCAGGAGATCACCATTGGGTCAGGGATGGATCATATATAGGAAAGCGCAATCATCAAGTTCATCCATGAGAATCGGGACATCTTTGCATTAAAACCTTCTGACATGCCGGGTGTACCGATAGAATTTGCTGAGCACCACCTTAATGCGGATCCTAAGATGAAATCGGCCAAACAGTTCCTCCATCATTTTAACGAAGAGAGGCGTAAGGCTATTGGAGAAGAAGTGGCCTGGCTTTTCGGCGCCGGTTTCACAGTTGAAGTTTTTCACCCTCAGTGGTTGGCTAATCTTGTGCTAGTGCTTAAGAAAAATGGCACTTGGCGTATGTGTGTTGACTACACAGATCTCAACAAAGCATGTCCGGCCGTTCCATTTTCTTTAGCCCAAATCGACCAAATCATTGATGGAACGGCGGGTTGTGAGAGCCTATGTTTCCTGGATGCTTATTTTGGTTATCATCAGATCAAGATGGAAGTTGAGGATCAGGAGAAGACATCCTTTATCACCCCCTATGGACCTTTCTGCTATGTTTCTATGACTTTTGGGCTCAAGAGTGCCCAAGCGACTTACTAGCAATGTGTTCAGAATTGCTTCCAAGGATAACATCTCGATTAAGTCAAGGAAAAAGGAAACCTTGCTCGATGATTTGAAGGAAACCTTTGATAATCTACGAGTGTACAAAATGATGCTTAACCCGACAAAATGTGTTTTTTGCTGTACCTGCAGGAAAATTTGTAGGGTTTCTGGTCTTGGAGAGGGGCATTGAAGCTAACCCAGATAAGATTGAGGCGATCACTTCATTTTCTAAGCCTACATGTATGAAAGATGTTCAGCGTCTGGCGGGTCGTATCGCATCCTTGAGCCGATACATAAGGTTCCTGGGTGAGAAGGCAATTCCCTTTTGCCTATGATGGAAAAGACTGATAACTTCGTTTGGAGACTCTGTAGTGATGGTGCTATGAGGCTTTTGAAGCACTTAAGAGGCAGTTGCTAGAGCTGCCCATCTTGGCTGCTCCTATCGACAAGGAGCCTATGCTCCTATACGTGGCGGCTAATAATAAAGTTGTGAGCGTGGTAGTTATTGTGGAGCACAAGGAGGCAGGGAAGGAGTATCCAGTATAGCGGCCGGTATATTATGTAAGTAAGGTCTTGACATAGTCCAAGCGAAGGTATCCACAATGGCAGGGTGTTTGGGGTGTTCATGACTAGTCGCAAGTTGAAGCATTACTTCCTTGGGCATCCAATCCCTGTGGTCAGTTCAGGCCCTCTAGGTGACAGCATCCAAAACAGAGAGGCTACATGCCGGGTTGCTAAGTGGGCGATTGAGCTTGAGCCACATCATTTGAAATATGTGCCCAGGAAAACCATCAAGTCTCAAGCGTTGGTGGACTTTATTAATGACCGGACAGAGTTACAAACACCTGAGGAAAGGCCAGACAATACTTACTGGACGATACACTATGACTGGTCCACGCAATTGGAAGGATCGAGGGCCGGAGTTATTTCATCTTCCCCACGAGGTGAATTTTTTTGTTATGTCTTGGGCTTATGTTTCCCTATACTAATAATGCAGCTAAGTATCAGGCTTTGCTACATGGGCTCCGTCGGGCCAAGGAGATGAACCTAAGCCCAGTTAGATGCCTTGGCGACTCAGATCTTGTTCCGCAACAAGTTTCAGGGACCTGTAATTCTAAATATCCGCTCCTGGCGGCTTATCAAAAAGTAGTGAGTAATATTGCAGGTCACTTTAAAGATTATCAAGTGGTTCACATCGACCGGCTGCTTAATGAGGCGGCTGATGCTTTATCTCGGCTAGGTTCTTAGCGTAAGCCGGTTCCCCCCAATGTGTTCCTTGATGTGTTCAATAATCCTTATGTTAAGTTACCTTTCGAGGAATATTTGGCTATTCCTGACCCGGAAGGGCAGCTGGTGGCGGCTCTACGTGCTACTCCAGATTGGACAGTGCCTTATCTGGCCTATTTAATCGGGGGTGAGCTTCCAGAAGAGGAGATTCTGGCGTGAAAGATCATTCGGTGGTCTAACTCCATGTCAATCATCAATGGCGAGTTACACAGATGCAATATGACTGGCGTGTTGCGTTTCCCCTTAAGAAGGTAGAGATATTTTACAAGAAATTTATGCAGGCGACTGTGGTCATCATGCAGGGTCAAGATCTTTAGTAGCTAAAGCTTTCAGACATGGTGTTTACTGGTTACCGCTCATGCTGATGTAGAAGACATTGTTCGCATGTGCGATGGTTGCCAGAAGTTTGCATGACAAGCTCATTTGCCGACTCATGAATTGAGGATGATCTCAATAACTTGGCCATTTGCAGTCTGGGGGCTTGATATGATTGGGCCGTTTAAGAGGTCTAAAGATAAATAGACTCACCTCCTGGTTGTAGTCGATAAATTCACAAAGTGGGTGGAAGCAGGGCCGACCAGCAATTGTGAGGCAACGATTGAAGTTCAGTTCATGAGAAAGCTAATCTTTTGCTTTGGTTATCCTCATAGTATCGTCACTGATAATGGGACAAATCTGTCTAAAGGTTCTATGAAAGAGTTCTATCAGAGGGAACACATCCGGCTTGATGTTTCATCTGTGGCTCATTCACAGTCCAATGGCCAGGATGAGCGTTCTAATCAGGAGATATTACGCGGGATTAAGCCTTGACTCATGGTTCCTTTGGAGCATACTCTGGGTTGTTGGGTTGAAGATCTTCCTACAGTTCTTTGGAGCATAAGGACTACCCCAATAGATCAACTGGCTACACGCCGTTCTTCATGCTTTATGGCGCAGATGGAATTCTTCCAAGTGATATACGTCATGACTGGCCCTGAGTGGCGGTTTATGTCGAAGCAGATAATGAGACGACGCATCAAAATGCTCTGGATGCCTTGGAAGAGGAATGTGATTTCGCGGTGGCTCGATCTGCAATTTATCAGCAAGACCTAAGTCGCTATCACAACCGCAGGGTTTGAAACCGCACTTTATAGGAGGGTGACTTAATGCTCCGTTTGATTCAAGATCAGACAAGCATGCATAAGATTTCACCTCCTTGGGAACGGCCCTTTTTGGTTAGTAAAAACCTTAACAATGGGCTGTACTATCTCGTCAAAACACGTGAACGCAACAAGTCATGTACCTCTCAGGAGGAGACAAACACGGCCTGGAACATTTCTCATTTTCGGCCTTAGTACACTTGAGCCACAGACTCTAATCATTGTACATACCTACATCATGTATATACATTTTTCTGATCAAATATAATAAAGTTGGCATCCCCGAAACTTGGGGCCTCTATCGTTTCATCTCACATGTTGTGCATGAGTCTTTTATTTGTTGATCATAGGTCACTTGGGGACTTCCAACTCACATAGTTCAGCTTTCTCACCCTTTTGACCAAGAAAAAACGCTAGCATATATTGGTTAAACCTGCCTGTCTGCTTGATGCTACTCTAAAAAGGTGACCTGCCATACTCTTGACAGTCAATCTTTACGTCCTTGAGCTTGTCAAGGTTAAAATGGCAGCTTAAGTCACGTGATAGATGGCTTAAAGAAAGCAAGGACAAACCAAGGCTACCATGCCAACTTCATTGAAACAAGACTAGAGCCTCGAAAGCTAGTGTCTTTGTCGAGCCTTGAAAGTGTACTTATAATATATGCATTGATACTACCTATTTCTAATTTTTATGAATTTTTCGCTCTTATATCACATTATAAGAATGACTATAAGTCTCCAGATCAAAGGAACTCTTGGTTATTTGTGATCAACATTTGAGCTTATGTCGGCCATGAGTCGCCAGGTTACTAACTCACAATTTCTTTTGAAAAATTAGTTAAACACGACAATAAGTCGCTGGCTGGTAAGTTGTCGGGTTATTTCACACCAGTTATAATTTGGTGTAATTATTTTTGCAGCTACTTAAGGTTTCAGCCATTACAAGGTGCTACAAGCGACTTGTTAAAACTCAGGGCAAGAGATAGCTTAGGCATATTAAGGGAAAGGCATTAACAAAATGCCTTTCCAAAATTTCTATCAGCATGCGAACAAGTCTCTGATCACAAGAGTAAAACGTGCGTGAAGGCATGACAGAGCAACCTAATGTTTTTGCTAAAGGCTATTACAAGGCTTCAGCCGAGCCCAACATATACAGTGAGGTTTTATCAATGACATTGAAACTACTCCTACAACTCGGCGTGAGCGTTGTCTGGGTTACGATGCATCGGTTCAACTTCTTGATGAGCACCAGCACTTGACGTTCCTGGGTCATCATGCGCCAGCTCTTCTACTTCTCTGATGTTAAGATTATTCAGATCCCAGTTGATACTAGTTAAGGCTTCAAAGACGGCTTTATAGTTCATGATAGAGGACGGGTTCACATCAGGGGTGAATATGTGCTTACACCATTGAGGAGTTAGGTCTAAGGGCTGAAAGGTTGGTGCTGGGACACATGCGTTGTTTTCATCATAGGCGGCTTGATATTTCATTAGGTCGATGCCTTCAACCAGTTGACTCACCAACACACGAGTCTCTTTCGCACAAAGAGCATAATCCGCAGGGGAGAACTCCGTACCATCCTCTTTGTACTGAGGAAACCCGCCATCCATTTTAGGAATATCCATGTCCAGCGCGTAAGCTTAGGCCCGGGTTAAGGATTTCATTGCCCCGGCTCTAGCGGCTGATTTTTTCAGCTCTTCTTTTTGTTTGGGGACATAGGAGAGCAGCTTCAGCACATCCCTTATAAATTGTGGAGGTCCACCCATCACAGCCATGATGGTGAACAAGCTTCCATCATATAATGTTTCCAATAAGGAGTTCACAACTTTCAGCTTCATCAAATTATCGTGCCGAAGGTGGCCGTTTATGTTGCTTACAAATTACAAAATATAAGTCACACGCGAGTTATTTTCCATCTGCAAGCCGCTAGGCGGGACGTTCGTACTGATTAATATTACTTACCAAAGATGGCCTGGTCATATGAGAAATATAGCGCTTTAGGCCATCAAGTTCTTCAATAACTGGCTTGAGTCGACCCTTGGCTGTCGGCGTTCTGGGAACGGGGGTACCCAGACTTGCCTGCCTACGGCCCAGAGCGTGGCTCGCAAGGCGTCCTAGTGTGGCCCAGCATCTTCAGCAACACTCAAGACCCTCGCGAGGGGCCAGGCCTCGCAAGGCGGAAGACACAGGACATCCCCTGGGGCGGCCTCGCCAGGCCGGCTCGTGAGGATCGGAGATATCAAGGCGAGGGGCACCTCGCGAGGTCCTCGTGACATGAGAAGTGACGACCAAAGCCAGGTGGGCGCCAGCGAGCGCAGAGTGTCAGTTTCCCCTTCGGTGCTAAAGGAGCAGGTGCTGGCGCGGAGTCCCGAGGCGTCAGGCAAAGGTTTCCATATCGGTGCAACAAGACCAAGACTAGAAGGACGGCAGAACGGAGGTCATCGCGGAGGCTAGGACGGCGTCACCACCAGAGCCTTTGGCAGGCGAAGACCACCTTTTGTCAGGATAGCTTGTACTAGCTGTCCCCCTTCAAATTTGGCCATTGTGGGATCCCTTCCCGCTCCATATTTGGGAAGAGGACCCGGGCCACTATAAATAGGACTAGCCACCACCATTGGGATCATCTCATCTTGAGGTGATCAGATAGAAGGCCACACACCACAAGCTCAACAGAGCTCAAGAACACCTCTCCCAAGGAGGCAGTTCATCCATGTACTAGTTTTTCCTCTGCCTACAGTGCAATCCACCACACCACACTGGATTAGGGTATTACACCACAACGGTAGCCCGAACCAGTATAAATCTTGTGTCTCTTGTTCATTGGATTTGACGAGCTAGGCTTAGGGCTGTTGAGTAGACGAGCTAGGGCAGAAGGAGAGATTCGTGCGCACTCCAGAGTTCGAACCTTAAGGGTTTCGCCAGAACCCCACATCCGACATTTCGGCACGCCAGGTAGGGGTGCGTTGAAACTTCCCTTCCTTCATTCAGTGCTCCGTCGTTCCAGCAGTCCATGGCCGACGCTCGTAGAGCCCGTGCTGAGAGGTGGGCTTCCCTTGCCGCCTGCGTTGCTCAGAATGCTCCTGCCGGCGGGCCACCCTGTCGTTCTCCATCACCTGCTGCCAATGCCGCCACCGTTCCGACACGGCAAGAACAACATGCATCGTCTCTACACCCCTCCGTGCGGCGTGATGGACGCACTGCTACCCCGTCGCTGACTCCGGCGATCTCTTCGTCCGATGCTCGCCGCGGACCCATAGATGTGCAGGCTCCGTTGCTCATGGCACGTGAGTTGCTGCGCTACCGCCTCGTCGACGACTTCTACGAAGAATGGCTCGACCGCATCGTCGAGCTCGTCAACGCCGCATGGGGCTCTCCGGTGCCGTCCCTTTCCCTGCCTCGTCCGCCTCCCCATGAGGATGACGAGGCCCAAGAAGCTCCACTGCTACCCCAGCGTCAAGGCATCGTCCAAGACCCAAGGTGTCTGGCCCTGCGGCGTGACTGCCCACGCGTGGTGCCAGCGCGCGAAGAAGAAAGCAGCTAGGAGGTCCAGCAGCCCCGCGACGGAGCACCTCCGCTCCCCCCACCGTAGCGTCGAGAC